>CM032455.1:47674765-47792265 GCA_019049505.1 Pachyrhynchus sulphureomaculatus
TGATAAGCGCACTAACGGACAGGCAGACAGACAGACAGAGATACGTTGCATTTTATATACCATATATTATAGTTGTAATAAAATATATATATCTCTTTTTTTTTTTTTTTTTATTGGTCTAGCACACGTGCTGCAGGGAAGTCCCTAAAGCGCTCCAAGAGCGGCACGAGTGCGGAAAAAAAGCGATTCACGTTGTTCTTGAATCGCTGTAAATTGTACTCGGTGGGAAACACAGCGCTGGGCAAATTATTCCAAAGGGATGACGTTCTCCATATAAAAGACAGCTTGAAAAGCGTTGTACGCGGAGTAACAAGCTGAACCTCATACGGATGCGAAGCACCAGCGCGACGTGTATTTCTAACATGCACCGCTTTGGGAGGAATTAAGCGGGCTACATCCTTCGAACACTTTCCATGAAAATACTTGTAGAACAGACTCAAGTCGCCAACCGTTTCTTCGATGTTCCAGCGAATCAAGGCCGCCGGTCAATTCCGGGTCCCCAATCAGACGGACCGCTCTTCTCTGAACAGAATCCAACAAATGCAGTGTATGTTTGGGAGCGGAGCCCCAAACGTGGGAGCAGTATTCCATAGTTGGTCGAATTTGGGCTTTGTAAAGAATTAACAGTTGTTGTGGGGTGTAAAGCTTTCTGGTTCTAAATAATATTCCCAACTTTTGAGAAGCTCTCCTTGCTATGCCTGCCACATGTTCATGCCAAGACATATTTGCTCCCAAACTAACGCCCAACAAATTGAGCGACGATGCTAGGGGAATGGAGTGCCCCGACATAACTATGTCGGGTTCAGCAACGTTAAACTTTTTTAGAAAAAAACTGCCGCTTGGGTTTTTGTAGCGTTAAATTCCACTTGGTTACTGTCACCCCAAGATAGAATTTCTTCCAGGTCTTTGTTGAGTTGAACGACCTCCTGCTGTCTGCGGACATTCGCCTGAGCAGCCGATGTCCGAGCGTTCAAGGTGAATGAAGAGACAAGCGTACTGTCATCTGCAAAGCTATAGATTGGATTCCCGGTCTTTTCCAGCAGATCGTTAATGTAAATGAGAAAGAGAGTAGGAGACAGTATGGAGCCCTGGGGCACACCAGCGTTGATAGTGAGGGTGTTAGAAAGAAATCCATCGACCGCCACTCGTAAAGAACGCTCTCTGAGGAAACATGAGAGCCACAAACAGAACCTTTCAGACATACCATAAGAGCGCAACTTAGCCAACAGTCCATCGTGCCAAACACGGTCGAATGCCTTGGATATGTCAAGAGCAACCGCTCGAGATTCTCCAAAGTGTTCAATTGCGTTGTTCCAAACATGTGCTACATAAGTCAGAAGATCTCCTGTTGATCTATGTTTACGAAAACCATAATGGTGATCGCTAATAATATTGAATCGTTCAAGATATTTTAGAAGATGCTCATTGATAACCTTTTCCATGACTTTCGATATTATTGAAAGCAGTGCAACGGGTCGGTAGTTATTTGGCAAGGTCTTCTTACCTTTTTTAGGTATCGGCTGAACCGTGGCACATTTCCAGCAGGACGGAAATATTCCCTTTCTGTAGGATAGGTTAAAAAGTCTACAGAAAACTGGTGTTAGTTCGCTTGCACAGTTTTTTGAGAACTATGGCAGGTATTCCGTCAGCGCCAGAAGCCTTCTTGGTGTCTAGCTTCATTAAAATACGCTTTATGATACGCTGTCTGAAGACAACATCGGGCATCCTTGACTGCAATATGGGAATAGTAGGTGGTGTTTTTCCTTGGAAATCGACAGTAGAGCAAAAAGTTCAGCCAACAAGTTCGCTCTCTCAACAGGTGTGGTTGCAATGGAATTATCTGGCCGTGTGAGTGGTGGTATGGTGGATTTGGTAAAATTTTGACTAACTGCCTTAGCGACTGCCCAAAAGAACCTGGAATTGTTGGGACAAGCGAGAAGTTTGTTTCTAAATCGTTGATTGTGTGCCTCCTTGGTTTCGTCGATAATTCCCTTGCATCTGTTCCGGGCATGAACAAAGATGTTTCGATTTACGGTGTTAGGATTTTCACGCCATTGTCGGTAGGCAATATGTTTAGAAGCAACAGCTTCTTTGCATTTTCGGTCGAACCAAGGCTTGCCGTTGGAGGAGCATTTCTTCGAAAAAGGGATGTAAGCTTCCATACCAGCCAAAATAACATCGGAGACCTCCCTGGCGCAGTCAGATGGGTTATCGGATCGAAAACAAACGTCCATCCAAGGGAAAGTTCGAAAGTATTCCATGAGATCTTCCCATTTAGCAGATTTGTAGTGCCAAATCTTGCGCGGCCTAGGCGCCTCTCTGTCACTGATTGGCAGGATACTCGATGTCGAAAGCAGTTTATGGTCGGAAGAACCTAACGGCGGATTTACGGTGACCGTGTAAATCTCCGGATTGGTGGTTAAAAACAGATCAAGAAGACTGGCGAACTCCCCGTCTCGATCTATAACCTGGTCAGGGAACAAATGTATGAATTTAAAAAATCCCGTAAATCGGATAAGTGGTTCTCGAGGGATAAGCGCACTAACGGACAGACAACAGACAGACAGACAGAGAGACATTGGATTTTATATAGATTGTAGATATAGATTATTATTATTATTATATAACCCGGCCAAAGAATATATGTATGAATTTAAAAAAAGACACGTAAATCGGATAAGTGGTTCTGGCGTGATAAACGCACTAATGGACAGACAGAAAGATAGAGAGACATTACATTTTATATATATTATAGATTATAGATTATAGATATTCTCTGCTACATAATATTGTTCCATATTTAATGATTTAGGCTGTGTATTGCAAGAAAACGCGCTAGCGGCAAACTTTTTTTCGACTTCATTCACTATTATCGTCATTGTTCCTTATGCTACCTATCGTAATAAAATATAGCCTATAACCTGGCCAGAGAACATATGTATGATTTTAAAAAAAAGTACGTAAATCGGATAAGTGGTTCTCCAGTGATAAGCGCACTAACGGACAGACAGACAGACAAACCGACAGAAAGACGTTGCATTTTATATATATTATATATATATATATATATATATATATATATATATATATATATATATATATATATATATACAGGGTGCCCCATATGTACGGAATAATGATGCCACAGTATTTATTGATTAGTGTGTCAAAAACATGTTGAAATAAAAGTTATAGGGCGCACATGCTGATGTTGACAATAAAATATTTTGAACTGTCAGTTCGAAGAAATTACGCCATCTTAAATTGTATATTATGTTATTTTGGAGTCGTACTAAAAATTCTAGATATTATTTGCCTAACATAACATATGTCTAAATTGAACTGTTTTGGAATTATTGATATTAGAAATTAAGATCAAATTTAAAAAAAATTAAGCTGGCTTGTGTCAAACAATTACTGTCAGATAAGGACTTAACGCGTAAAAAATGATTTATTGACGAAAACGTTTATTGATGTATTAATCACTTTGTTATTGATGGATGAACACAACTGAAGGTGTGTTATCTTTTTAAGGCAGAATATCTGAATCGAGAACCTATTACCCAATCCATAGTTAGCAAAACATTAAAACGATTTGGACAATCTGGTTAAGGATCGTTCTAATTCTGAACCTTCAAAAGATAAAACAAGCGATGATAAAAAGTTAGATGTTTTATTGGAAATTATAGAAAATCAGAGTTAACAGGCATAACTACCGGTACTGGTCTACTGAGAATCCCCACTGAATAATCATCAGTCATTCTTAAAGATCACAAATGCTAAAAGTGTGGGTAGGGATTTGTGGACGTCATATCATTGGTCCCTTTTTTATCAATGGAAATCTTACAGGACAGAGGTATTTACAGTTACTCCAAGAACAAGTTATTTCATCTTGTACAGGTTTTTTCCCCGATAAAAATAATTTGGATACCCCTAACAGGAATCTGTGGTATCAACAGGACGGAGCACCTCCTCACTATGAAATCACTGTTCGTAGATTTTGGATGTGATTTTTCCTAATCGATGGATACACAGAAAAGGTGCTGTAGAATGGTCTGTAAGGAGTTCCGACCTTACTCCACTCGATTTTTTTTTTATGGGGTCATTAGAAAACCAAAGTTTACCGAAGTCGACCTAAAACTGTAGAGGAAGAAGAATTCAATGTGAAGTAGCACAGATCACCCCGGATTCTCTGCAAAACTCTTTCAGGTTGTTTATGACAGATTGAGTCATTGCCTAGCTGTTAACGGTACACATTTTGAGCAATTGTTACCTTAAAAATAAACCTAGAATATTTAATAATAGTTTTTTTTTGTCTTTTTTTTAATTTAAATTTCAAATGACAATAATTTCAAAACAATTCAACTTAGACATATGGTATGTTAGACAAATAATATCTAGAATTTTTAGTAGGACTCAAAGATAAAATAATATACAGGACTTTTCATTTAAAAAAAAATATGTATAGAGTAATGATTCCACAACATTTATTAATTAATGTATCAAAAAAATGTTTAAATAAAAGTTATAGGATGTTATAAGGCGCACATGCTGGCGTTGACAATAAAATATTTGAAGCAATTACACCATATATATATATATATATATATATATATATATATATATATATATATATATATATATATGTGAAGGTGTAAGAGAGTTTCACTGTGCGTAAAAAAAGTTAGAGAGGCAGCAATATCTCGAAGAATTACTTAGAATGAATGACTTTGAAGACGAAATTATTCGTGAATACTTAACATTATCTAAACTTTGTATGGAACAAAATTATTTCCAATATAACAATCAATTTTATGTTCAGAAAGAAGGAACAGCTATGGGTAATTGCTTGTCACCCTTCATAGCCAATTTATTCATGAGTAAGTTTGAAATCGAAGCCAGTCAAGAATTCGAATATTTCCCAAGGGTATGGTATAAGTATGTGGATGATATTTTCGCGATTTTTGATACAAAGAGAGCAAATATTAATGATTTTGTTTCTAAATTAAATAGCCGGTATCATTCCATTAAATTCACTTACGAAGTTGAGAACAAAGGACAATTGCCTTTTCTAGATATTTTAATTATTAAAAATAATAATAGATTAGAATTTGATATCTATAGGAAGGATACAGTAACAGATAGATATATTCCTAATGATTCATTTCATTGCAAACAACATAAATTAGCCCCATTACATTTTTTAGTTCATCGTTTGGTCACTTTCCCTCTGAACAGAGTAAACTTCAATAAAGAAAGGAATCGTATTAGAAATATAACCAGAGTTAATGGTTACGACGATGACTTAGTAAATAAGCTAATAAATAGACATAAATTTAGGTTTAATATTCAGAATTCCACCTTTTTTACACGCGAAGAAAATAACACCAAATATGTCTCCATACCATATAATCCGAAATATAGCAAGGGACTCAATAAGGTATTTAATAAGGTAGGCCTCACCTTAGTCTATAAGTCATCAGACAATCTGAGGAATATCTTAGGAAATCCCAAAGATAAGATTCCTAATTGTGAGAAAAGTGGAATTTATTAAATTAGTTGTAATGATTGTGACAAAAAGTATGTTGGGCAAACTAAAAGGTCAATTAAAACACGATTTAAAGAACACTTAGCACACTTAAGATACAATAGAACAGAAAAGTCTAGCATTGCCGAACATGCCCTTGAAGCTGATCATACTGTAACATTAGATAATCTAAGATTAATAAAAAAATGTATCTGATAGGAGATTGTTGAACGCATACGAAAGTATGGAAATCATAAAATGTAAAAGTAGTTTAAATAAAGACAGAGGGTCTATTCCTTATAGTCCCCTCTACTGGTTACTTGACCGGAACTGAGGGCCTTGCCTATGTCATTAGTTCCGCTTGAGTAATTCAAGGGTTAGACTAAAGTATAAATAGGGTAGATTTGTAGTTTTAGCTTTAGTCAATCATCGCTCCTGATGAAGCTAACATGGTTAGCGAAACCCGCGTCGAGTGCAAAAATAAAGTGTTTGGTGTAGTGGTGATATATACTGAGTAGTATCATTGTGCCAAAGATTCCACATTCCCAACTAAATCTCCTAGAATAGATAAGTCACAGAGATTGAGAGCTTGCTACGTTGATAATATACCTCAACTTTTCCCCTTCATTATTATATCAAAGAAAGAATTTGTTGCGACGATTACAGGACCATATGTTTGTAATCTCACTTCCTGAAACTATTTCTCAAAATTATCCATAACAGAATCTATCGTCGATGTTAAGAACATATATCCAAAAATCAGTTCGCTATTGGTAAATGAGAGACGCTCTTCTGTATTCAAGTATTATTTTAATGATGTCGTAATATGAACTGTGGCATATACGCTTGTTTCATGTTATGAAAAGGCATTCGATATTGTAAAATACTTTTCCCTTATCAAAATCTTAAGCGACATTAGAGTGGATAAAAAAGGTCTGAAGCTCATCAAAAATTTTTACTGTGGTGGATAGTAGGCGGATATACCAATTGAGCAGGTTTCCGACATAGATGCATTTTGTCACCCCTGCTATTTAATATTTAGTCTGATGCCATATTCAGTGAGGCATTAGGTATGTAGACGACATTGTTATTTTTGCAAACACATTGGAAGGTCTACACCTACTCTTAAATAATTTGGAGACCAGCAATGAAGAATACGGACTTCGGCTGAATGAAAAGAAAACCAAATAAATGGTAATTAGCTACAGCAATGTTAACCCTGGCCAACTAATCCTATATTTGGTTAGAGTTGTTAATGTGGGACCACTTTAACGCCAGTGTAGAAAAAGCAAGAACAGCATTCAACAAACTAAATCCACTCTTTAAAGGTCACCATCTCAAATTGGAGAAAAGATTCGCATTCCTTCTTTGTTACGTGTTCACAGTATAACTATACGGGGTAGGAAGTTGGACAATAAGTAAAGCAGCCAGCAAAAGAATTAATTTGGACGTATAGACGAATATTGCTAATATTTTTGATAGACCACGTTATCAGTATTGAAAAAGAATGAAAAAATAAACAGCAATCGTGACGGACATCAAAATACGTATATTAGAATATCTCAGGCATATCAAGCGTAACCCATAAAGATACGAACTGCTTTAGTTAGTATTACAGGGTAAAATCTTTGGGAAGAATGGAGAATTTGATGGCTTAAAAATTTAAGAACTTGGTTTCCCATATCAACAACAGGCCTGTTTCGGGCAGCAGTTGACAGAGCGAAGATAGGGTTGATGATTGCCCACATCCAGCATGGATAGACAATGAAGAGGAAGAAGATTTTTTAACTATTATTTGAAAAGAAATAATTCCTTGGTAACGCGCGAGAAACAACTAGATGATTTTCCCCTTAACAGATGATTTTGACTTTTATGTTAACAATTGTTTGGGTTTTGACAAAATAAAAACGGAATTTCATTTTTCTGTTAACTGTTCCCAGACTAATACCGAAACGGTTTTCTTGTTAGAAATGTAAGATTTCTTTACTGTTAAAGTGAAAAACAGAGTAGATTTAAAAAGTATTTTTTTATCATTTTACTTTATGCAATCGATCGCCATATAAAATATTGTACCAAATACGCATACCTAGTACTCAATCGGAGGCTGATACAGCAGCCACAAGCCGACATAGTGATTGGAACAGCCAACATGAAAGGCAGGCAAAATGGTTTCCTAGGGATTAACCTCAGACCTTATGTGGTTTATTGTAAAACAACTAAAAACGTGCAAAACCCATATTTCAGCAGTGTACCCACTGTTCTCTTATTCGTTTATCCATCCCGAGACGCACTTCGCCGTATTACGGCTAATCAGCCGGGCTAGGGTCGACAAACAAGGGAACATAATTTCTAGTACTTATTCCATTACTTACGAAACACAACGGTAAGCTAAAACGAATTGTACCAAATACGCATACATAGTACTCAATCGGAGGCTGACACAGCAGCCACAAGCCGACAGAGTGGACACAGCCAACACTAAAAGCAGCGCGATTTGCGAGGGATCAACTTCAAATCTTATGTGGTTTAATGTAAAACAACTGAAAATAGGTAAAGCTCATATTTCAGCAGTCTGCCCACTGTTGTCTTATTCGTCCATTCATAATGAGACGCATTTCGTCGTATCATGGCTCATCAATCGGGCTAGGATCGACAAATAAGAGAACAGAATTTTCAGTACTTATTCCGGTACTTACGGAACACAACGGTACAATTCGTGCTTTCCGTGAGTATGTACATATATATGTACGTGTATACATATACACGTTACATACATATATATATATATATATATATATATATATATATATATATATATATATACATATATATATATATATATATATATATATATATATATAATATATATATCATATATATATATATATATATATATATATATATATATATATATATATATATATATATATATATATATATATATATATATACATATAAAGCGGAATGGAAGGACCATGTCACAGCCTTCACCAAGAGAGTAAACCAACTTCTCTGCAAGCTGTACCCCCTCCTCAACAAGTTCAGCAAATTATCAACTCGTAACAAGTTGACAATTCATAAGATAATCATCTGAGCCGAATTGCCTTACTCCAGACCAGAATGGTACCAGATGTCACGTCCCACAGATCCACGTTCCAGATCGTCCAAAATAAGGTCATCCGTATCATCGCCAAAGCTCCATAGTTCATCCGCAACAACTAGCTTCATAGAAACCTCCAGATGCCAGCAATCTGGGAATTCATGTGCAACGCTCAGCTCAAATTCCTGGACAAAACCACATTTCACCCCACCACACACCTCATGGTCAGGATCGCATACCCTCTCTCTTTCAAGCCATATCCGATGTTGCCTTCCAAGGCTTTCGTACCCCCTACCGCCGGACTAGCTTAAGTTAGCCTTAATAATTTTAAGTTTAAGCTTAAATCTATGTTCATGAAATATCTTAAGTTCAAATATTTTAAATTTTCTGTTCTTGAAGTATCTTAAATTCAAATATCTTAAGTGTTCTCAAAATAATTATATAAATTCCTTATCTAGCATAAGTTAGTTAGGTCTCAACCAATCATATATATATATATATATATATATATATATATATATATATATATATATATATATATATATATATATTACGATCCCATTTGTATACTCTGTTTCTAAGCATATCATTGTATAATAGTAATAGTTTAAAAACTAGCTTATTGCCCAATAAAAGTTATCAGTTAAATATATTATATATATATATATATATATATATATATATATATATATATATATATATATATATATATATATATATATTGTAACATTCATTTTTTCCTAGATTTTAAGACCATGTAATGTTACTGATTTTTCACTTCAAATTGTACTTATTTTCATTTTTATATCGAACGGTATATTAACAAGAGATTCCAAGCCGTTCGGTATATTAGTGTGCTGTGCGGGTTTCTGACCGATCGGCACGCCGGGATTGGTTGAAAATGTGTATCCGGATTTTTGGTTCCGGCGTCGCGATATGACCGAGAGAAGGCCCACGGCTTATTGAAGGGTCCGGTAGGACAGGGATCGAGGCGGAGTACCATCAAGCCGCAGCCAGGCTAATTTTCATCGGAGCCGCCAAGTAGGCTTCCTTCGACAGAGCTGCAGCAAAGGCTCATAACTACAATCATGAGAGCTAAATAAAGCACAAGTTTTTTTAACGAAAAGCCGTAGTGGGCTCTCTAAGTGTTTACTAGAAAAGTGTGAAATCGGTCGTGTTCCATCGAAGCCGAAATAAAAACAGTAAGTTACCAAAACATCCTTCCATAGACTTATCCCTGAGTAGTGCCTCAACAGCAATTTGAACTGACTAAAAAGTGAAGTGAAAAGCACTATTTTTCGTCTTCGGGGGTAGTCAGAGTTTAGAATTTAAATGTCATAACTACCTGTTAGGCTAAAATTTTTTGTAATCCTGTAAAACTGCAAAGGTTAGAACTTTTTATTTCTAAAAACATGAATAAATTTTCTTTTTGTTGATTAAAGCTAGTGTCTCACTGAATACCTATCTTACTTTTCAGGATAAGAACGGCTGTACCAAACTGATTTTTTTTATTTACCAACAGTACACCCTTTCAGTATTTTTTCATTTTTTTTTAGCTGAAGTTAGATCCTTTCTATTTTAAAATGAATGGTGCCCAAAAGTCGTACAGCTGAGGTTTCTTTAAAAATAGAAAATAATTCCAAAAAGACGTACAAAAATTATCTCTTACCCATATCTCTCTACCAAAGAAAACTGAGCTAGTGTGTGTTTAATTTCTTTAGTTCTTTTAAAATCAGGATTCACTCAATTCATTATCAGAAATTAAAGCGGGGGCTGCAAGAAAATTGTGCTCAAGCGTGGGACAAACAACTTCTCACAGGGTAAAAAAAAAAAAAAAAAAGGATGCCTCAAACTGAGGACAGTTTAGCAGGTTACAATATATATATATATATATATATATATATATATATATATATATATATATATATATATATATATATATATATATATATATATATATAATACAGTGTGTCTCAAAAAGTTTTATACAAATGGAGAAAAAGTTTGTCTTACATATTACAAAAAAATTAAGATAAAAGGTTTTGTATTACATGGAAATCTATAATCAAGCATCAAAACTTTAAAATATTTGATGGTATACAGGAAAAATAAAATATAATGATTTATAATGAAGAGTAAAGTGTGTTTAAATTTACATACAGAGCAAAATGTTAGTTGAAAATGTTAATTAGAACTAAAAAATTATGCTCACGTTTAGATTTGTGGCCTTCTGTAAACACGTCAGTAATTATTGGATTATTTATTGAATAAAAGAAAACGAAATCACTACAAATTTTAGGCTGAAAATAAATGAACATATCTTTGGAAATACCTAACAATTGTCAATAAACTTCAAAGCTAAAATCAGTCTGTATTTGCAATAATTAGAAATGCCAGTAAAATTGAGTGTTGAAGATAAAATTGAAATTGTTCTTATAGTTGGAGATAATTATAAAACTTTTGGAGAAGTAGCAGAAATCTTTAATAAAAGACATCCTGATAAAAGTGTATACTTTACAACTGTAGGATATCTAATAAGTAAATTCAGGATTTATGGAACTGTTGAAAATAAATTTAAAAAGAAACATCGGACAATCAAAATCAAGTAATGCTGTCAGTAGTAGAAAAGCCAAAAGATTCACTTCGGAAAAGATCAGATTTATTAAATGTGAGTAAAACTACAGTTGTGAGAATTTTACGATCAAATAAATTTAAACCATACAAACTCCAATTTACCCATACTCTAAAAGCAAGAGATTTTGAACGAAAATTTTGTGCTTGGTTTCAAGGAGAGTTGGAAGATAACAGGCTTATGGCAAGACAAATACTTTTATCTGACAAAGCGACATTTACGTCTACTGGGACAGTAAGTTCTCAAAACTCTCGCTGATAGAACGATGTTAATTCTAACTTCAATATCCAAAGTCTAGATCAGTACCCGTTTAAAACCAACGTATGGTGTTTAATTTTTAAAGATAGAATAGTTGGTCCATTCTTTTTTCGAAATAATATGAATGTTGAACATTACCTAGAATTTTTAATTTTTTTAATCGCCTACCAATAATTGAAAGACAATGTATATGGTACCAACATGATGGTGCATCATGTCACAATATGAGAAATGTTCGAGATCATCTCCTCCACATTTTTAAAGGTAGAGTAATGGGGAGGTATGGCCTCCAAGGTCTCCGGATATCACCCCTCTAGACTTTTTTATGGGGCTACTTAAAAGAAAAGGTTTATCTTAAAAGGCCATTTCAAGATGTTGATCATCTTGAGAGAGCCATTAGAGATACATGTGAAGCTATAACTCCTGGCGTAATTAGAGGTTTAATAAAAGGTTTTTCTTGAAGAACAATCACCTGTTTAGAGAGGGGCGGTGGATACATTGAAGCACTTGTTACAATAAAGTTAGAATTAATTCATATGTTTAGTTGTTATGTTATGTACGTAGTACTTAAGTAATGTTGCAATTTACAAAATAAAAATGATATTAGTACAAATGTATTATGGATGTAATTGTTGCAAATCAGATAAAAATGTTATCAGATTTTTAACAAAAATATGATATAAACAAAATCAGTGCACTAGTTTATAATTAACTTCGTTTTTCCGTCCGTCATTCAATAAATAATCCGACAGTTACTCACTCATGTGTTTATTGGAGTTTTTTTGAATTTTTAACTAGGAAGCATAATTTTCTAGTTCGTATTAACATTTTCAATTAATGTTTTGCCTTGTATTTAAATTTAAACACACTTTACTCTTCATTATAAATTATTATTTTCCCTGTATACCAACCAATATTTTGAACTTTTGATGCTTGATTATTGATTTTCATGCGATGCGGAACTTTTTATCAAGAATAATTTTTTTGTAATATGTAAGATAGACTTTTCTCCATTCGTATAAAACTTTTTGAAACACACTGTATATATATATATATATATATATATATATATATATATATATATATATATATATATATGTATATATATATATATATATATATATATATATATATATATATATATATATATATATGTATATATATATATATATATATATATATATATATATATATATATATATATATATATATATATATATATATTGTAACATTCATTTTTTCCTAGATTTTAAGACCATGTAATGTTACTGATTTTTCACTTCAAATTGTACTTATTTTCATTTTTGTATCGAACGGTATATTAAACAAAGATTCCAAGACGTTCGGTATATACTGTGCAGTGCGGGTTCCTGACCGAATCTACCGCTACGCCGCGATTGGTGAAATGTGTGTATCCGCAGTTTTGGTTCCGGCGTCGCATATTACCGGCAGAGTTTGCATGGTTTATTTAAGGGTCCGAGAAACGACTGTCTTGGCTAATTTCCATCCAGCCGCCGAGTAGGGCGAATTTCCATCCAGCCGCCGAGTAGGCGAGGCTAATTGCATCGGAGCCGCCGAGTAGGCTTCCTTCGACTGAGCTACAAAAAAAAAAGCTCATAACAACCATCATGCGAGCTAAGTAAAGCACCAGTTTCTTAACGAAAAGCCGTAGTGGGCTCTCTAAGTGTTTGCTAGAAAAGTGTGAAATCGGTCGTATTCCATCAAAGCAGGAATAAGAACAGTAAGTTACCAAAGCATACTTCAATAGACCTGTCCCTGAGTAGTGCCTTAACAGTAATTTAAAACTGACTAAAAAGTGAAGTGAAAAGCACTATTTTTCGTCTTCGGGGGTTGTCATAGTTCAGAATTTAAATGTAATAACTACTAGTTAGGCTAGAATCTTTTTGTAGAACTGCAAAGGTTAGAACTTTTTATTTTTTAAAAACTTGAATAAATTTTCTTTTTGTTGATTAAAGCAAGTGTCTCACTGAATACCTATCTTTCTTTTCAGGATAAGGACGGCTGTACCAAACTAATTTTTTATTTAATAACCATAAAACCCTTCAGTATTTTTTCATTTTTTTAGCTGAAGTTAGATCCTTTCTATTTTAAAATGAATGGTGCCCAAAAAGAAATCGTACAGCTAAAGCTTTTTAAAAATAGAAAATAAATCCAAAAAGGCGTACAAAAATTATCTCTTACCCATATCTCTCTACCAAAGGAAACTGAGCTAGTGTGTGTTTAATTTCTTTAGTTCTTTTAAAATCAGGGTCCACTCGATTCATTATCAGAAATTAAAGTGGGGCGCAATTAAACACCTTTTCATAGGCTACAAAATGACGCCTCAAAAAGCGGGTAAGTTCACACCTTACAAAATAGCGCTGTCAACGCGGGGCTTTTGGAATTTTATTTTTTAAAGGGTTCAGTGAACTAGCTTTCGAACAAAGTAAAAGCTCTAACTTTGCAGATATTTTTATTTCATAACATTTATTAAACGAAACTACACCATAGCAATAAGACAAAAGCAGGAAATTTGTAGAATTATTTATTTCAATTTATCTGATGGTAGTATAGATATTTGAATTTTGTTAACCGACTCTAAGATAAGAGATTCCTACTTTTTTCTTAACAGCTAGCTTTATAGTTCAGATAAGCAGATGTGCAGGTTTACTTTAATTTTTTTGCAGTGTTAGATTTATTTTGCGGTTAACCGAACAAAAAAACTGTTCTTTCTTCTCACCGATGTTTTGCATGAATATTAAAAATACTTTGTCGATACGGAACGGTATTTGGAGATTTTTTATAGGAAATTCTTAAGATATTTAGTAAAGGAATGTTAATACAAGGCGATACTTAGAAATTTTTTTTGAAATTGTTGAAGACTTTTTTAAATGTTTGGTAAAGAAGTTTACATATTTTAGTTGCCTTTACATGATTTTATTTTGACTATTGGGAGCACAGGAAAAATATTTTTATGACTTTTTTAAACAATTCTTTTAAATTTAATAATCTAAATACATTTATCCTGGAAGCCTTCCATTTTTAAGTCAATCACCTACTGGAATATGAGTTAGACTATGAACTGAAAATCCGTCGTACTTTCTCAAAACGTCCGGTCGCGGATAAAAGGAAGATTCCAACGAGGATCTTAAGTAAAGAAATATTCCAATAGATTAGATTGGACTAAATAGTTACAAAAAGTTTCTGATTTTTTAAGTCTAATAAAAATTCTCCTTCTCAAGTTAAAACTCCTGCTTCTCCAAATGGTCACATGTCTCCTTTATTCGTGCATAAATATTCAGATAACAGACCGCATATAGAGATAAATCTATTAGGTGCCCATTTCTCGGCTTTATTTGACTCTGGTGCAAATGCCTCCGTTGTAGGTCAGAATGGTATTAAGATTTTAAGTCGTTTAAGTATAAAAATATGCCATGTCAAAAATAGAAGTGTTACCACTGCAGATGGCAGCCGTCTAAAAGTTTTAGGTACGGTTGAGTTGCCGCTAGTCTGCAATGGTCATTGTTTAGTAATCTCTGCTCTAGTAGTACCTTCTCTATCACATACTTTGGTTTTAGGATGTGATTTTGCACAAAAATTCGGAATTCTAGTAAATTTTAAAAATAATTCGTGGTATCCACAGTCCCTAGAAGTCAATTCTCAAACAAGTTTTAGAGATTGTTATTCAGAAAGTTCTTTAGAAAACCTTTTCTCGCGTCTATGTACCCTAGATGATCTTTCGCGGACGGAACGCGTAAAAGCAGAAAAAGTAATAAGCTCTTTCAATGAAATAAGTAGTAAAGATAGGTTAGGCCGAACGAATAAAATCAACATGTCTATAGATACGGCTGAAGCCAGTCCTGTAAAGACAAGGCCCTTCGCCATGTCTCCTTATATGTCAAAAGTATTAAACAAAGAGTTGAGACGAAATGTTGAAACTCGGAGTGATTGAAGAATCAAACAGTCCCTGGTGTTCCCCAATCTTATTGGTGAAAAAGGCCGATGGACAGTATCGTCTATGCTTTGACGGAAGAAAGCTCAACGAGGTCAGCAAATTTGATAACTATCCATTACCGAACATCGACAGAATTTTGACATCACTCAGGAATGCTAAGTATGTATCCTCGATAGACCTTAGAAAGGCATTCTGGCAAATTCCTCTAGACAAATCCTCTAAGGAAAAGACCGCTTTTGCAGTAGTAGGCCGAGGTCTATTTCAGTTCGTCACTATGCCGTTTGGTCTAAAGAACGCTGCTCAAACTCAGCAACGTTTAGTGGACGCTATATTTGGTCCGAAATATGAGCCACATATTTTTACCTATCTCGATGATATTTTAGTAACATCGGAAGACTTCGAATCGCATATACGCTTACTTAAAGAAGTAAAAGATAAATTGAAAGAGGCCGGACTGACGATAAATTTGAGCAAATGTGATTTTTTCAAAACTTCTCTAAAGTTTTTAGGCTATATTGTAGGCTCAAATTCCTTGCGTACCGATCCGGATAAAGTAGCAAGCATGGTTAATTATGCGAGACCTACTAATACTACGGAAGTTAAGCGCTTCGTAGGAATGTGTTCATGGTACAGACGTTTTATCGAGAATTTTTCTACCCTGTTGTCGCCTATTAATGACCTTTTGAAAGGACGAAAAAAGGACAATCAATAGATTGGACAAAGGCAGCCGAAGAATCTTTTATAAAGATTAAAGAGCTATTGGTTTCAGCTCCAATTTTATCCCAACCAGATTTTTCCCAACAGTTTTATATTTCTAGCGATGCTTCTAATACCGGTTTAGGGGGCGTCCTAACACAGAAAATCAATGGTGAGGAAAGAGTGATAGCGTATGCCAGTAGAACTTTATCAAAGGCTGAACGTAACTATTCGGTTGTTGAAAAAGAATGTTTAGCAGTACTCTTTAACATCGAAAAGTTTCGACCTTACATAGAAGGTGTTCCTTTCACGGTCATAGCAGATCATTATAGTTTATTGTGGCTTAATTCAATTAAAAACCCTAGTGGCAAACTAGCGCGTTGGGCGATTAGGCTGAGACAACATACATTTAATTTAATTCATAGAAAAGGAGTCCACAATGTTATTCCTGACGCTTTGTCAAGAATCCCAGATCATACAGCGGATGAAAACAGTCTTAATGCAGAGATTGGCGTAAGAATTGATACAGTTGACATAGATCGCATTGACCCATGGTACGACAATTTACGGCAGCAAATTAAAGAATTTCCTGAAAATTTTCCGCAGTGGAAAGTGGAAAATGATTTCGTGTACAAGTTTATCCCAAACCAGTTGCCTTTAAAAGTTAATGTACCTGAGTGGAAAATACTAGTTCCTAAACCACAGAGAGAGGAAATTATAGACATGTGTCACACTCCTCCTACTTCTGGTCATTTTGGCTTTTATAAAACTCTTCACAGGGTTCAGGAACAGTATTATTGGCCAAAAATGCGTTTTGACATCGTAAAGTTTGTGAGGACTTGTGAAGTATGTGGAGCGCAGAAATCTCCAAATGCACTACCTATGGGACTGATGGGAAAAGAGAAAAACGGTTAATTACACCTTTCAAGTCATAGCAGCTGATCTAGTAGGCCCATTCCCCCGTTCAAAAAAGGGAAATAAATGGCTTCTCGTGGTTTCTTGCTGGTTTACAAAGTATACCATGCTATTTCCTTTGAAAAGCTCTAAAGCTGGATATATAGAGAGAATTTTGGAAAATAATGTCTTTCTAATCCACGGGGTCCCATCGCTCTTAATATGCGATAACGGTACTCAGTTTACCTCTAAAAGTTTTAAGAGCTTAAGTGAAACTTATGGTTTTAACATCCGTTTTAATCCCGTGTACTCTCCCCAATGTAATTTTGTGGAACGTAATAACCGAACAGTCGGGACCGCTTTAAGAAGTTACGTGGATTCACATGACACTTGGGATGACAATATTTCCAAAATCCAACAAGCGATAAATACCGCAAGACACGAAGTAACCGGGTTCACACCGTCTTTCTTAGTTTACGGCAGACATATACCTCTATCCGGATCGTATTATAAAAATTTAGATTTGGATGTCAATATTGACAGCGAAATAATTCCGGGTAACAGGGGTGAGTACGCCGAAAATTTAAAGGGTTTAAAAGATATTTTCACCGACGTGCGTAGTAGGATACATAAGGCTTATAAACGGAACAGTAAGTCTTACAACCTTAGAAAACGGGATTTTGCCTTTAATATAGGTGATCACGTTTGGCGAAAAAATAAAATTCTTTCCAGTGCAGCAGATAAATTCACATCTAAGTTGGTACCTAAGTATGTGCATTGCGTGATTAGAGAAAAGATTTCAGATTTAGTTTATGGTTTAGTTAATTTAGATGGGACTAAAATAGGACGATGGCATATTAAAGACTTAAAACCATTCAACGGACCTAACCCTAATGAAAGTTTGTCAGAAGAAGAATAATTTATATTTACATTATCTTAATTGCTTTACTTTACTTTTTTTGATGTTGCTCTGTAGAGGTGACGACCTCGTTTTTTTTGACTGTTATAAAAGTTGAGCAGAGTATAGCTTACTTTTATAGTTTTTTGCTAAGGTTTTGGGTACTGATCATATCCAAACTTAGGTTGATTGTAGTTGATGTTTAGCATCGACTCAGCTGTTGCGAGCTTGCGAAAGAGTCACACTCAGGATATATCATAAGACTGGTATGTCGGTGGTCGCGGGATTTGATTTGCTTATGACCCCAAATAATATCCAGTTCTTGACACTTGGAAGCGAAATTTTGATTAGAGGCAATCCAAGGTGATCTTGAGTTAGGACAAGCGCAAGATGTAGCTCGTGTAGTGTGATGTAGAGTCAAAAATTTTTAAGAGCAATTTCAAAGTTCGTTACCCGAGTGGGTGTATTTTTATTACCTTAATGGTATATGTTGGGTGCAATTAAGAGTAAATTGATTTTGGTTATCCAGTAAGTCTAAGACTTGGATTATTTTGATTTAGATCTTCTTCTGAATTGACAAACTGAGGGTATTTTCTATTTTTTTTCAGAGCCGTTTAAACGTTACCTTTGAGTCACAAATTTTTTTAAACATTTTTTTTGCATGGACTCATAGGCGTATGTTGAGTTTTTTCGGTCTACTATCAGATTGATAGGAAATTGAAGTCCTGCAGGAGAACTAAAGGCTGATCATTTACAAGAGATGAGAGCAGAGTAAGACAGTCGTTTCACAAAGAAATTATCAAAATCTGATACCGAGATGAGAACCTTGTCAAGAGAGGCTAAGCGCAGTGAAGGAAGATTCCTAACCGAATTTTTAGATTTTCACCAGATAATCTAGAAGTTTGGGCTGACAGAAAACGGTTATGCCTGACACCTGTAGCAGTTTCTTCTAGAGGCTATTGTCTAGGAAGACGATTTAACACCATGATCGAATATTTTAGCTGTCGACGATGTTTTCTTCTTGTTTCTGATTAAGCTGGAAAAGCTCTTGTCGTCTTCAAAAGTTTTGTTGCGTCGCCACCAAAAATTTGAGAAATTTTTGCTTCATGTAGCTTTTTAAGCTCATTTTCGTTTTTTTAAAATTTCGTTAGAAGCTTCGTTAAGTCAACCTTGTAAACCTTTTAGGTTGTATCCCATGAGTTATTTGTTTTTACAGGCTGTGATGCACCGGGTGCTAACAGATGCCGTTACGACGTTTGGCAGGGAGTTAGTCTTCCTGAGGAACAGACTGATTGGAAGGGTAGTCTATGGGGGTGAACGTTTGACCTTTGGGACCTTTAGGGGTTTTGTTACCCAATGGTTATTTCTATTTGAACCAAAGGAGAGCCTAGCTACTGTAGTCGACCTCAGCTCCAATTAGCCTATTAGTAGTGACAGGCTGTTGGCAGTAGTGTGTTTCGGAACACACCTATTGATTAATTTTTTTTGACTTATGGTGGTGTGGTAGACACTGTTTCAGTTTAGTGGATGCTATAATCTACTCCCTTTTGTTGGTGGACACCAGGGTCACCATTTCCGTATTTTATTGTCTCCACCTTTCAGTATATCGTGGTAAGGTGTTTGTCTCCTGTTATGTGGGATGGATTAAATTCTTTTCGTTGTTGTTCTAGGGCGAGACCAGTACACGAGGGTTCTTCATGCAACTTGGAGAAGCGCAATGCTGGTTAAGTTTTATATCTCTGTGTAGCCACCCTGAAGAATGACGGAGGGCGTTTTTTTTTTTCCGGCTCATGTTTCTAGGCAGATTTGTCACTTTGGTGCGATGTGCCGAAGATTTGATTAGCTTTTGCTAAGAGCTTTCACCAAGCTCAGTATGGAGTTATCATAACCAAGAGTTTGGGATTTGAACTCCTGTATATATTTCTGTACATATTTCTGTATATATTTCGGTGTATGTTGGTTGCCTGAGGGCATGTGCTCAAAATGCGAGATTTTGAGTCGTTTTGCTTATGGACTCCTATATTTAGGATTATGACTTTAGGGAGGTCCTATTTCGAGACTTGCTGTCTCATATAGTTATGTTAGGAATGTTTCCTTGAATGTTAGTTGCGCGCGGACAAATCATTCTGTTCTTAGTGAACATTGCTTTTTGAAGCAGGATCATTCAGTTTGGTGAATTTTAGCTTTTATAGCTATTCACTGTGTTTAGAGTGAATTTTAGCTTTTGTAGCTATTCACTGTGCCTATAGTGATATTGTTAGCTTTTATAGCTGCTCACTATGTTAATGGCGAGTTTGTTCTTTTAGAACGCAGACTTTGTGTAGTCGAGGACTATTTACAGAGTGTTTTCTTGGCGAGGAGCCGAGGTTTTTTTTTCTTGGCGAGGAGCCGAGGTTTTTTCTGGCGATATACCAGAATGTTTTCTTGGCGAGGAGCCGAGGTTTTTTCTGGCGATATACCAGAGTGTTTTCTTGGCGAGGAGCCGAGGTTTTTTTCTGGCGATATACCAGAGTGTTTTGTTGGCGATAAGCTGACGTGTTTTCTGGCGATCAACCAGAGCGTTTTTCCCTAGCGATTTTAGCATGTCTAGATGTCTTAGGACGTCGACATTGCGTTATAGAGTGCGATTATTTTCCGAGTGCGACTAGTAGTGATACTACATTTAGAATGTTCTCTTAGTGATGAGCTAGAGCATAGATGGCGATTTTTCCCGAGCGTTTGTCTGGATATTTATCCAGATATTTTTTTTTTTTTTGCCTAGTGCTAAATGGTCTGACAAGACTTTTTCTTTTTAGTGTAAGTGTTTGCACTAGAATCATTTTTTATTTTTTTTCTTTATTTAAGAATTTTTATAAATTTCTTTTGCTGAAATAGAAAAATTTTCAGACAATCCTTAAAATATTTTAAGGGGGGTGTTCATATTTTATTTCAGTTCACTTTTTTTGATTTAGACAAGAGTCTAGACAAAGTTAAATTTTTTTTTGTTTTGGTAACAATGACAGAGCTGATTCTTTTATATAAGAAGACCGCGATTGTTACTTTGAACAGGTATTTCTTATGTTCATGCAAGGATTTTTATTTACTTTTTGATGTACTTAACCTTAGTGCTTAATTAAGTTAAGTCTAGTTATAAGATTCTTGTGTACTTGCAAAGATTTTCATTTGGTTTCCATTGTACTTAATATTAGTGCTTAATTAAGTTAAGTCTAGTAGTAAGGTCCGAAGTTTGTACTTTTGTTTTAAGTTCTGACCTTAGTATTAAGTGATAGTGTACCCCTTTGTACCTTTTCATAAGTAGCCTAAGTTTAATAGACTAGTGTAGTCTATTTCCTTTTGGAAGGGGGTAAATGTAACATTCATTTTTTCCTAGATTTTAAGACCATGTAATGTTACTGATTTTTCACTTCAAATTGTACTTATTTTCATTTTTGAATCGAACGGTATATTAAACAGAGATTCCAAGACGTTCGGTATATACTGTGCAGTGCGGGTTCCTGACCGAATCTACCGCTACGCCGCGATTGGTTAAATGTGTGTATCCGCAGTTTTGGTTCCGGCGTCGCCATATTACCGGCAGAGTTTGCATGGTTTATTTAAGGGTCCGAGAAACGACTGTCTTGGCTAATTTCCATCCAGCCGCCGAGTAGGGCGTAGCTAATTGCATCGGAGCCGCCGAGTAGGCTTCCTTCGACTGAGCTACAAAAAAAAAGCTCATAACAACCATCGTGCGAGCTAAGTAAAGCACCAGTTTCTTAACGAAAAGCCGTAGTGGGCTCTCTAAGTGTTTGCTAGAAAAGTGTGAAATCGGTCGTATTCCATCAAAGCAGGAATAAGAACAGTAAGTTACCAAAGCATACTTCAATAGACCTGTCCCTGAGTAGTGCCTTAACAGTAATTTAAAACTGACTAAAAAGTGAAGTGAAAAAAAGCACTATTTTTCGTCTTCGGGGGTTGTCATAGTTCAGAATTTAAATGTAATAACTACTAGTTAGGCTAGAATCTTTTTGTAGAACTGCAAAGGTTAGAACTTTTTATTTTTAAAAACTTGAATAAATTTTCTTTTTGTTGATTAAAGCTAGTGTCTCACTGAATACCTATCTTTCTTTTCAGGATAAGGACGGCTGTACCAAACTAATTTTTTATTTAATAACCATAAAACCCTTCAGTATTTTTTCATTTTTTTAGCTGAAGTTAGATCCTTTCTATTTTAAAATGAATGGTGCCCAAAAAGAAATCGTACAGCTAAAGCTTTTTAAAAATAGAAAATAAATCCAAAAAGACGTACAAAAATTATCTCTTACCCATATCTCTCTACCAAAGAAAACTGAGCTAGTGTGTGTTTAATTTCTTTAGTTCTTTTAAAATCAGGGTCCACTCGATTCATTATCAGAAATTAAAGTGGGGCGCAATTAAACATCTTTTCATAGGCTACAAAATGACGCCTCAAAAAGCGGGTAAGTTCACACCTTACAATATATATATATATATATATATATATATATATATATATATATATATATATATATATTAATATATATATATATATATATATATATATATATATATATATATATATATATATATATATATATATATTAATATATATATATATATATATATATATATATATATATATATATATATATATATATATATATATATATATATGTATATATATATATATATATATATATATATATATATATATATATATATGTATATATATATTACATATTACAATATTAAGAAGTTTCGGCTGACTAGTAGGTACATTTTAGACCATTTATGGCACCCTAAATCTCAACCCTAATACCCGTAATTTAGGAAACAATAAAGGGGACATTCGCTCTACCACAAATAGCGAATGTAATATAAACCATCTTGCGACTCTAAGCAAATTATTTTATAGGGGTTTGAATTATGGTGTTATAAAAATGCCTCTAAAGGTAAACATAAACGAAAGGCGAATAGCTTAAATGTTAATGCTTCTGGCCTTGAATAAACTGAGTCTTAAAATTAAGTGTTTGGCTACTGTGAGTAGGAGTAAGGTCTTTTCGATAGACCTATTTTAGTTTCTTTTGTTACTTTGTTAGTAAGTAGATTACCTAATTTAATTTAAAGCGACGAAGGTAAAAAAGGAAACTGACTTGCAATTTTTGCTGTGATTAGTTTTTTTGTTAAGTTTGGGTTAGCTCTGGTTTTCGATAAAAAAGCTATGTGACTGACGTATAATTATTTTACGGCAAAATGTCACAAATTGCATTTCTGGCTATTGAAAAATCTAAAATTTAAAGGCATATGTGACTCCACGGCATGCCGTTGAAATTCAGCAAATGATTTGCAAAAAAATCTCTTCAGCAAAGACGAATAGACTATCGAAATTTGAATTCTTATAATTATTTTTTTTGACGTTCCACTGTTAGCCTTAGACTGAAATGTATCAATCTGGTTCACTTATTTTCGACACATGGTAAAATACACAAAAGAAATTTTGAGAATGCCCAAAAACACGTCAAAATAAAATTTTTTTTTAGAGGAATTCGAATGTGTTCATGAAATGACCTATACCCAAGATTACAACAAAAGATTTATTTGCATGAAGGCTCAAGAAATCAAAACTGTATATATATATATATATATATATATATATATATATATATATATATATATATATATATATATATATATATATATATACAGGGTGCTCCATATGTAAGGAATAATGATTTCACAGCATTTATTAATTATTGTATCAAAAACATGTTTAAATAAAAGTTATAGGACGCACATGCCGATATTGACAATAAAATGTTTTGAACTGTCATTTCGAAGAAATTACACAATCTTAAATTTTTTTAAATGGAAAGCCCTATATATTATTTTATTTTTGAGTCCTACTAAAAAATTCTAGATATTATTTGGTCTAACATGGTATGTTAGACAAAGATGTTTAAATTGAACTATTTTGAAATTATTAATATTTGAAATTAAGATTAAATTAAAAAAAAAAAATTAAGCTGGGTTGTGTCAAACATTTACTGTCAGGTAACGCATCAAAAAATGATTTATTGACGAAAACGTTTATTGCTGCATGGTACATTTAAACAGAAACTGAAAGAATCACTTTATTAATGATCGTTGGTTACGGAGACCGTAGGAGAACACAACAGGAGATGTGTGATCTTTTTATCGCAGAATATCCGAATTGGGAACCTATAACCCAATCTGTAGAGCGCAAAACATTAAAACGATTAAGACAATCAGGTCATGTTAAGAATCGTTCTAAATCTGGACCTCCAAAAGTTAAAACAAACGATGATAAAAAATCTCCATGCAGCCACTCGTCAGCTTTGCCTAGACCACAACACAAGTAAAGGTACCTTAAGTCGTATACAAAATGAAGAAAAATTGCATCCATACAAACCTATTGCAAGAATTGTCGGAAGGTGACTACGATAGATGCGTTGAATGTTATGTGGTCATGATGGAACGAACCAATCCTAACCTAATTCAAAATATTGTGTTTTTCTGACGAGGCCACGTTTTGTCTTAACGGAAGAGTTAACAGGCATAACTGCCGGTACTATGCTACTCAGAGTCTCCAGTGGATAATCGACAGTCATTCTCAAAGACCACAAAAATAAACGTGTGAGCAGGAAGTGGATGTCATATCATTGGTCGCTTTTTTATCGATAGAAATCTTACAGGACAGCGGTATTTACAGTTACTCCAAGAGCAAGTTATTCCAACTTGTGCAGATCTTTTTCCCAATGAAAATAATTTGGATACCCCTAACAAGAATCTGTGGTATCTACAGGACGGAGCATCTCCTCACTATGAAATGAATGTTCCTAGATATTTGGATGAGATTTTTCCTAATCGATGGATAGACAGAAGAGGTGCTGTAGAGTGGCTTGGAAGGAGTTCCGACCTTACGCCACTCGATTTTTTTTATGGGGGTCATTTGAAAACTGAAGTTTACCAATGTCGACCTGAAACTGTAGAAGATTTATAACAAAAAGTTCGATATGAAGTAGCACAGATTACCCCGGATTCTCTGCAAAACTCTGTTCAGGCTGTATATGACAGATTGGGTCTTTGCCTCGCTGTTAACGGTAGCCATTTTGAGCAATTGTTACCTTAAAAATAAACCTAGAGTATTTACTAATAGTTTTTTGTCTTTTTTTTATTTTAAATTTCAAATGACAATAATTCCAAAACAGTTCAATTTAGACATACGATATGTCACACAAATGATATCTAAAATTTTTAGTAGGACTCAAAAATAAAATAATATACAGGGCTTTCGATTTTAAAAAAAAAACCATTTTATTGTTAACGTCAGCATATGCGCCGTATAATACCCTATAATTTTTATTTAAACATTTTTTTGATACACTGATTAATAAATGTTGTGGAATCATATATATATATATATATATATATATATATATATATATATATATATATATATATATATATATATATATGCCTGGGATTATAACCTCAATACATAATAATGGAAGCACAAATTTCTACTTTTATTCAATGTTATAGGCTCAACAGGGGAGAAGATAAATCTCAAACTAATTTTTTCCGTACACGTATCAATTGCTGCATCGCAGTAAGGTATAACCAATTCTATATCTAACTGGTGAAACCATAAAATTTAAAAAGCTATCTGCCCTCTACCGGAAGCTGTCCAAGCCCAGTATAATATCGATACAGAAATCATTTGAGCAAAGACTGACTAAGAGCATAAATATAAAATAATATACCTACCAAAAGGACAGAAGGCATGTATGCTTTAAATTTTAGGGTTTCGCCCACCAAAAGTAATGATTTTTTCTATCTGAGTGCGATGTTGCGCTGGTATCGCAATTTTGAGTTTTGTTCTTCTCACTTTTCTTTGTATCATTTTGAAAAAATCGCGAAAAATCGCTGGCCCCCGGCCTTATCTCGAAAAGTACTTATCAAAAAAATTTTGAAAAAATTCTGGAATGTTCTCCACGGGGTGTAGATTGAATGAAAATTATCACGATTGTCTCACCTATATATATATATATATATATATATATATATATATATATATATATATAAAAAAAAAAAAAAATTTCAAGGTCATCAGTTTTCAGTAAAGACTGAAAACAAACTTTGTTGAAAACTCATTTGGGGTGTGTTTTCTGAAGTCACTGATCATTTTATACCTCTGTAACAAAATTTTTTAAAAACAATCAATGTATGGAACGCTAATTGCGCAAGTTCAGCTTGCGGTTTTTGTTTATATATAGTGGAGGTGGATGAAACTAAAGGTGCCTCTTTATTACCATACGCCATTCATCTATCTGCAAATTACTTCATGTGAAATTTCTCTTATGTTGTGTGTAACTACCTAGGCCGGTTTTTATCCATTTTTGTTTGTTAATATTAGAAATTTTTAGAAGTTTAAAACCCAATCGAGGGTACTCTACAATAAAGAAAAGAACGAATTGAGTCATACATTATTTCAATTTTAGATACGTCGTAAATTTACTTATCGGTGTAGAAATAAAGCTTGTTGTGTTGTCACCGTTAAAAAAAATATGCACTTTTATGTTTATGTCATTTTGGAGACGTCAAGAACTGAATTAGAACAATCTTAGTGGTAGAGCAACAATTAAAATATATGGTTTTGGAATAAGGCTCTTAAATATTATCGGTTAGTATTTCACTACCTTTTTCTTCAGAGGGCGGAACAAACTACTTTGAGCATTAAATTATTTATTAGGTGAATGCATTCAATCATTATCAAACTACAGTGCACATATTAGTCGTAATAATACAAATCATTAACACAATTTTAGAGCTTGCTGAGTTTCATGGATCAACCATTATGTACTTATATGTTGTTAAATAACAAATTATTTTTTACTTTGGTAAAGCCTAATGTTTTCTTTGTTATAATAAAAATATAGAGACACCCTAGTTTCAATAATTTATTTTAACACCTTAACAATTTTTTTTTTTTTTTTTTTTTATTGGTCTAGCACACGTACTGCAGGGAAGTCCCTAAAGCGCTCCAGGAGCGGCACGAGTGCGGAAAAAGCGATTCACGTTGTTCTTGAATCGCTGTAAATTGTACTCGGTGGGAAACACAGCGCTGGGCAAATTATTCCAAAGGGATGACGTTCTCCATATAAAAGATTGCTTGAAAAGCGTCGTACGCGGAGTAACAAGCTGAACCTCATACGGATGCGAAGCACCAGCGCGACGTGTATTTCTAACATGCACCGCTTTGGGAGGAATTAAGCGGGCTACATCCTTCGAACACTTTCCATGAAAATACTTGTAGAACAGACTCAAGTCGCCAACCGTTCTTCGATGTTCCAGCGAATCAAGGCCGCCGGTCAATTCCGGGTCCCCAATCAGACGGACCGCTCTTCTCTGAACAGAATCCAACAAATGCAGTGTATGTTTGGGAGCGGAGCCCCAAACGTGGGAGCAGTATTCCATAGTTGGTCGAATTTGGGCTTTGTAAAGAATTAATAGTTGCTGTGGGGTGTAAAGCTTTCTGGTTCTAAATAATATTCCCAACTTTTGAGAAGCTCTCTTTGCTATGCCTGCAACATGTTCATGCCAAGACATATTTGCTCCCAAACTAACGCCCAACAAATTGAGCGACGATGTTAGGGGAATGGAGTGCCCCGACATAACTATGTCGGGTTCAGCAACGTTAACTTTTTTAGAAAAAACTGCCGCTTGGGTTTTTGTAGCGTTAAATTCCGCTTGGTTACTGTCACCCCAAGATAGAATTTCTTCCAGGTCTTTGTTAAGTTGAACGACCTCCTGCTGTCTGCGGATATTCGCCTGAGCAGCCGATGTCCGAGCGTTCAAAGTGAATGAAGAGACAAGCGTACTGTCATCTGCAAAACTATAGATTGGATTCTCGGTCTTTTTTTCAGCAGATCGTTAATGTAAATGAGAAAGAGAGTAGGAGACAGTATGGAGCCCTGGGGCACACCGGTGTTGATAGTGAGGGTGTTAGAAAGAAATCCGTCGACCGCCACTCGTAAAGAACGCTCTCTGAGGAAACATGAGAGCCACAAACAGAACCTTTCAGACATACCATAAGAGCACAACTTAGCCAACAGTCCATCGTGCCAAACACGGTCGAAAGCCTTGGATATGTCAAGAGCAACCGCTCGAGATTCTCCAAAGTGTTCAATTGCGTTGTTCAAAACATGTGTTACATAAGTCAGAAGATCTCCTGTTGATCTATGTTTACGAAAACCATATTGGTGATCGCTAATAATATTGAATCGTTCAAGATATTTTAGAAGATGCTCATTGATAACCTTTTCCATGACTTTCGATATTATTGAAAGCAGTGCAACTGGTCGGTAGTTATTTGGCAAGGTCTTCTTACCTTTTTTAGGTATCGGCTGAACCGTGGCACATTTCCAGCAGGACGGAAATATTCCCTTTCTGTAGGATAGGTTAAAAAGTCTACAGAAAACTGGTGTTAGTTCCCTTGCACAGTTTTTGAGAACTATGGCAGGTATTCCGTCAGCGCCCGAAGCCTTCTTGGTGTCTAGCTTCATTAAAATACGCTTTATGATGCGCTGTCTGAAGACAACATCGGGCATCCTTGACTGCAATATAGGAATAGTAGGTGGTGTTTTTTCCTTGGAAATCGACAGTAGAATGTGAAGCAAAGAGTTCAGCCAACAAGTTCGCTCTCTCAACAGGTGTGGTTGCAATGGAATTATCTGGCCGTGTGAGTGGTGGTATGGTGGATTTGGTAAAATTTTGACTAACTGCCTTAGCGACTGCCCAAAAGGACCTGGAATTGTTGGGACAAGCGAGAAGTTTGTTTCTCATTCGTTGATTGTGTGCCTCCTTGGTTTCGTCGATAATTCCCTTGCATCTGTTCCGGGCATGAACATAGATGTTTCGATTTAAGGTGTTAGGATTTTCACGCCATTGTCGGTAGGCAATATGTTTAGAAGCAACAGCTTCTTTGCATTTTCGGTCGAACCAAGGCTTGCCGTTGGAGGAGCATTTCTTCGAAAAAGGGATGTAAGCTTCCATACCAGCCAAAATAACATCGGAGACCTCCCTGGCGCAGTCAGATGGATTATCGGATCGAAAACAAACGTCCATCCAAGGGAAAGTTCGAAAGTATTCCATGAGATCTTCCCATTTAGCAGATTTGTAGTGCCAAATCTTGCGCGGCCTAGGCGCCTCTCTGTCACTGATTGGCAGGATACTCGATGTCGAAAGCAGTTTATGGTCGGAAGAACCTAACGGCGGATTTACGGTGACCGTGTAAATCTCCGGATTGGTGGTTAAAAACAGATCAAGAAGACTGGCGAACTCCCCATCTCGATCAGGGATCCGTGTTGATAAGCTGAGTTAAGCCATAACTGATTGAGAATGATTCAGCTTCACGACCTTGTTCGTCGGTAGTATTTAAATATTTGAGCCAGTTGATATTGTGGACATTAAAGTCGCCCAGAATGGCAATTTCGGCACTTGGATAGTTACTTTGTAAATGATCGATGGTGTCTGCAAGAGAAGCGAAAAGTGTTCGAAAATTGGTATCACTTGGTGGTCGATACAGGATACAGATGAACCTTGTGGTTTGTTGAGTCGTTATTTTTAACCACATAACATCAAAGTTTGGGGGCTCCAGAGCTTCTTCTCGTTGACAAGAGAGGTCGCTTCTGACAAAAAGACAGATTCCAAAGTTATGCCTAAATCGGGAATAGAAGTCGTACCCAGGATAAAGATAGTTGACCGTGCTGGTCGATGGACTGACCTTGGTTTCACATAGAGCGAGTACATGAGGTTTATCTGATTGCAGGTGTTGATGCACTGAATTTATGTTCGAGTTTATACCTCGTATATTGCAAAAATCTATCTTAAAATTATGATGTCTGCAAGTCGACGCCTCCGAACCAGCCCCTACCCGGAGATCTGAACGGGGGGCCATTCTACCTCCGGAACTTCTTGCATCCAGGCGCCCCATCATGCTCTTTGGTCCCACAGTAGTTAATGTGGAATTTTCCTGTTCTGTCACATGTTTATCTTTGCCTTCTTTGGCTTTGATCCAGGGGGTGTTATTATTGGGTAGTTTGGGTTCTGACCAGATACTTTTCCAATGATCTGTGAGTTCTTGTTTGTTTGTTACACACAGTGTCTTCTTCAGACGTGTATTAAGAGTAACTAAACTATTTTAAATGGTAACGTAAGTAATATGTTCCTTAAACTATAATTTATACCTACTTTAGGTTAATGATTTTATTAAATTATGTACAGTTATAATATTTTTATAAAGTATAAATATATGATAGAATTTCTGAGAACTAATGTAAGGTGAGTAAGGGAGAATAATTTAAATCTACTTGTTCGTTTAATAGCTAGTTGGAAATTTTACGTTTATTAATTTTAAGACTTTCCAGAAGATTTAATTTTTAGTGTTCCGTATGGAACACTTATAAAATGACTTCGGTCTCTGTCTGTCACACCCGATTTTCTCCGAAACTATTTGTCATAAAAAGTTGAAATTTGGTAATAATATAGGAATTGATGGCCTCATTAAAGCCGTGTAGTTTTGAGAGTTAAATTTTGACTTAAGGCGTTAGTTTTGGGGGGTGAAATCGGAAGTGAAAAAAAAAAATTACTAGGTCATCGAGTGTGGTGTCAACTGAAGGTTTGTGAAAACACGAGTAAAAATTATATATATATATATATATATATATATATATATATATATATATATATATATATATATATATATATATATATATATATATATATTTTCTTTTCAATACTACTCAGTATATATCACCACTACACCAAACACTTTATTTTTGCACTCGACGCGCGTTTTACTAACCATGTTAGCTTCATCAGGAGCGATGATTCTCAATCATCGCTCCTGATGAAGCTAACATGGTTAGCAAAACCCGCGTCGAGTGCAAAAATAAAGTGTTTGGTGTAGTGGTGATATATACTGAGTAGTATCATTGTGCCAAAGATTCCACATTCCCAACTTAGTTCTTTTCAATATGTAGAATTTTAAATTCATCACTGAAATTATGTGATTCATTAATTACATAGGTTGCATAATGTGAGTTGCTATTGTTTTTTTAAATAACTGTATTTGTGTTCTTTAATACGTGTTTTAAATGGTCTACCAGTGTGTCCAACATAGTTTTTGGCACAAGATCCACAATTCAATAAATAGACGCCTGAATTTTTAATTTCATTAGATTTAGATTTGTTATTTAAAATTATTTTCCTTAGAGTGTTATTAGTTTTAAATGCTATTTTTTTTGTTATTTTGTGTTAATTGTTTGCAGATTTTTCTAGTGATTTTTCCTCTGTAAGTAAGTATATTGTGCTTTACTTTTTTGTTAACTATCGTAGGGTATATGTGACACTGGTTGTTTAAACAATTTTTTATGTACAATGTTATCAATAATGTTAGGTTGGTATCCGTTATTGACTGCTATTTTATTTAATTGTTGTTAAAATAAATAAATTGGAAACTGAAACGAAACTGTTTCTACATTTTTATTATAATGGATTTCCAACAAGTATCGGCTAATACAACCAAAAATGTTTTCTTTGTTATGTGAAATAGGGAAGAAAAATTCCACGAAACTTAAGAATCTCATTTAAAATTATTATGTTGTGTAACAAGTCTTCAGTCATAGAATGCGCTCAGAATAGAAGGAAAACCCCTGGATGTTCTAAAATCCTGCTACAGCCTCCCTAACTGCAATATTGTCCAAAGAAAAAAAATCTGCAGGTTTTGAAACAGAAAGTAGTTACTAGAAACCAGATCTGTGCCATAGGGAGATGGAACCAAATACCAATCACTAATAGTGGTGGTTTCGTGTTTTATCTTGAGTAGAAGTTATCTGGGTTCCCTCCAAGCGTGTGAAAATTTACTCGCAATATTGTTAGCTAAATAGATTGTACTCCAACTACCACCAACCGAGATGTGACCTTTGACATTATCAAGTCTGTACAGACGTTATTTAAAAAAGTATGAGAAGAAACGCTTAGTTCATGAGCTATAACACTGATCTCAACAAGATGATTTACTTTTTAGCATCTTCGCTGTGATGATGCTGCCGTAGATCACCTTAAACATGGGTCAACTTCAATTTACTCCCTACCTATACTTGGTAGTATACATAAGTGGCAGTTGTACAAATTTAATAACTCCGGTAGAAGGACTACCGTGTTGTTTAGAAGATACCGTGTAATACAAATGTAGGTTTCGGAAAATGAATGACGCTGATGGATATTACGTTCTCGCCGGTATATCTATATAATATAGAAAAAGGCTAATTCTCTATTTATGCGGAGAGGTGAATGATAAAAAAATAAAGATATATCATTACCACATGCGACATTTATTCTATCGTGCACTTATTTAATCTGTTTTCTTTCCTGCGTATAGAATTCTTCACAGATTGAAATATTAAATTTCTTAATTTTACTATTAATCCACACAGCGCCCCACTTACTATCCTCTCAATTCAAACGCTTGCTTCAGACTATTTTATAACTAGGTGTTATGATAGCTAGAAAACATGTCCTAATCTGCACATGTACGCTCAACTCTCTAACAATGATAAAAAATACAGGAACAGATAATGCACTGAATGCATTGTCTATTATATTAATTCAGAAACTTACTCTAGAGATACTTAATATTTTCGCAACTAAGTTTTCAAGTTCTACGGAGGAGTCTATTGTTATTATAACTCTTATTATTGAGATTTCTAGCAAATGAAATATGTAAACAGTATGGGTTTCTTAAACAGATGCAATATGCTGTTTATAAAGAACAAAATCGGCAGAGATAATAATAGATCTGTTACACTAATTATTAGTTTTTCTAATCGAAAAGGCTTATTTATAACGAGATAGTTGAGTTCCTAGTCCAATGCCATATTAAATAAATTGCAATGTGGATTTTCCAGGGAGGAGGTCAACTGAGAGCGCAGCCTGAGCCTTGCTAAATTTAATTTATAACAGTATTGATGAAGGAAGACTAGTGGCTGTACTATTCTTCGATCTGTCAGATGCATTCAAGAGTTTGAAAATACACTTTGTGTTGCATAAGCTGTACGCAATAGAAATAAGAGGACCACCTGCCTGATATGTAGGACAGAGATTGCGATAGGTAAAGTAAATCCCAAGATATAACTGCTTGCTTTTTCAATGGGGCAATAAACGACACTATTAAGGTTTTGCGCATAGTTGCCAGGTATTTCAATAAGCGTATTTTAATTTTACCTGCTTTATATACCACCCTCACTTGCACCTGCAATCATATTGGATCTATTTTTACCAATATATTTACTACCTGGTAACCCGATTTGGCGCCCTTTAAGTATTTGATAATATAGACCTAATGACCACAGGTCCCCATTATGATTCGAAAGATACTTTTTATTATTTTTAGTTTTACTTAAAACTTACAACGTAACGGTTCTATTTTAATTATGTGGCGTCCGTGGGAAAATTGCAATAGTGGCTATCGCAAGAGAAAACATTTATCACTTGACGCTTAACAAATAGTGAAAAATGTTTACGACAGTTTGGTAAAAAGAAATTTGAATAAACAAAGTGCTTTACAAGAAACCAGTGAACTAACAAAAACCCCCATTTCTACGATTAAGGGTATTGTAGAAAAACCATCACTCAGGAACAAGAAAAAAACGGAAAGATTTTCAAATGCATAATGTAGACGATTGGGAAGAAGACGTCATCAGGAGAAAAATATATTCTATGTATGAAGAGCAGTTGGTGCCGACACTACACAAAATAAAATTAAGACTGGTGCAGGACAGGACCAATATACATTGTGGCCGATCAACCTTTGACATAATTCTCTTAAGAATGAGATTCACGTTCCGTAAAATCAACAAACGCAAGTAGTGATGAAACATGGTTCGATACCCATGATACTGTGCAAAATGTCAGACAAACATCAAATCGGAAATACAGGAATATATGTTAGAAAATGACATTTATTTTGACTTTAGTTATAAAAAAGTGATCTCTTGGAAGTTTTGAAAGACTATAAATTAAAAAAGAAATATGTATGGCTGAAAAAATGGGTCACAATGTTTTGCGGTTTCCTCCGTATTATTGTGTGTTTAATCCAATTGAACATATTTGGCATCAAGTTACATTAAAAATAAGGGCACAAAATGTTTCTCCTACTTTAAGCGTGTCAGTGGTTGAATTAGTAAAAAAAGTTATAAATGATATACCTTGTAAAAGCTGGAAGAATTCCATTCAGCATGTTGTTAAAGTTGAAGATTGATATATTTAAGTAAATAATATAAAACCACTGATAATTACCTCAGCTGATGACAGTGATAGTGAAACCGAATTAGGATTAAGTTAAAATATATTTTTTATTTATACAATATGTCCCCTCTTGTAAACCCCATTCATTCAAACTGTATATTTGTACTTCTTATCCATTTGTTTTTACATGCATCTATAAATAAGCATCTCCAAAAACACTTATAATTTTATTTATTTGCATTAATGAATAAAATTTCTTAAGTCCATCTATGCAACTATATTTTGGGACTGGCTACTAAAGTGTTAATTGATTATTTTATTTATAACGAAAATAACATGTAAGTATCGCAAAACTCCGTCTTGTATATTTGTGTTTTTAGTTTTTTTTTCTTAATAGAATACCAGATTTTTATTATTAATGAAATTAACTTATGTTTCCAAATAATTCTTTTTTAATTCCCTTTTTGTAAGGCCTGCAGAGGAGCTAAAAAATAAAACAAAATATGTGGTTGAGGTTATTGTGTAGGAAAAATGAATCTTAAACGTAGGAATGTTTTGTTAGATTCCGTAAATTTGGACTCGTTACTGAGGCTAAATCAACTTACTAAAAATTAAGACAAGTATTAACTAATATTTTTTCTTAATCTTAACTAGTACGTGTCCAACTGCTTATAAAAGAAAATATAATTACCACAAAAAAATCTTCGGTGATGTTACTCCAAAAGAAAAACGCAAAATGTCAGCAATATTTAATACACAAAATTAAATAAGTAAACACACAAAATTAAGCAAAATTCTGGAATTGGCACAAGTAGTGCCTGAATATTTATTTACTTGCATTTATTTGTCTATAAGTATAATATTAGTTTTGAAAACAATATATATATATATATATATATATATATATATATATATATATATATATATATATATATATATATATATATATATATATATATGTAAAAGTGATTTCTTCTTGTTAATACTGTGCGATTTTGAAAGAAACAATCCAACATATTTTGCGTTGGATACTTTCCCAATAAGTTTATGGATACTGTTTAATTTTGAACATGAAGTTTTATTTAATCCGCTTAAGTGTAATATTTGCGCCGAATTAAAAATTTTATTTAATTTCTTTTCTTTTCGAATTATATTTTGTGTAAGTATTAATTGTATACTGATTATATTTCCTGCCCTTTTCACTTAGAGGACCAACAGCAAAGATTTATTTTATTAATTACTTTTTCTCAAACTTGTCTAATTTTGTATAAGAAGTGATATTTTTATTAGCAACACCTTTTTCAAACTTCCACCCAGGCGGTTGTACATCTGGAAATCACCTGACTATAGGACTCGGTACCAGACAGATATTATTCTCGCTAAACAGAACATGAAGAAATAGGTAAAATCTGTAAAAACCTACCTTGGGGCAGAGGCAAGTTCAAACTACAATATGGAGCTCATAGAGATTCAAGAGGACTAACAAAAAATAAACAATAGATACAAAAAAAACTGAAAAATCTTGAAAATAAAAGGCAAATATCAAACCGAATAGATGAGCATTTTAAGGAACAAACGAGAACAGAGAACGAGAGTGTCGAATCATACTGGGTTAAGACTAAAAATCAGTTAGCCACGGTACATGAGGAAGGTCGAGCAGAAAATAGAACAAATAAAAAATACTAAATCTGATGGACGAAAGATGATTAAATAAAACAAAAGAAATCTCAAAATACAACGAACTAAACAGAATAATACGTCGAAAATGTAGAGGAGCTCAAGAAATCTGGTTAAATGAAAAATGCCGAGAAAGAGAGGAACTGAAAAAGAAATACACTCAACCTACATAAGAAGGTGAAAGAACTGGTAGAAAAAATTAGGAGTAACCAGGAAGCAATTCTGAGAACTGAAAATAATGAAATTGCATTAGATTCTAAGGACAAAATAAAGACAAGGGAGCGATTCATAGAATAACTTTCCAGTGGACATAGATCAGGAAACTTACAACTAAACAAGGAAAATAAGATAAGACTAGAAACAACAAAAAGAGAAGTTATTCATGCTACACAATTACAGAAAGATGGAAAAGTAGTTAGTTTAGATGAGATAAAGGGAGAATTCCTTAAAATATTTTCAGATTAAAGTCCATTTATTCATCGAATGGTAATTTTATTTAACAAGATATATAGAACTGGAATCCATCTTGACTGGTTGAAGTCGACTTTCATCCCAATCAAATCAGGGAAATGTGTTGATTATCGCTTAATAAGAGTAATGAATCACGTTTTCAAGACATTCCTAAGAAGTATCCATAACAAAATATATAGAAAATGTAAAGCAGAAAGAGATAACACACAGTTCGTATTCCGAAAAGGCATGGGCATGTACGAAGCTTTATTATCATTAAATGTACTAGTCCAGCACTGTAAAATGAACATGGATGTATCTGCGTGTTTTATAGATTAGAGTAAAGCTTCCGAATGTGTGACAAAAAATTAATAAAAACACTAAACTAATATAGACAAAAGAGATGTAAATATCATCAAAAATTTGTACTAGAATCAATCCATGGAAGTTAAAATTGGGCAATCTGCAACCATAAATATAACCCAGGGTATAAGACAGGGATGCATCCCTTCACAACTCTTGTTTAATCTTTATTCTGATGTTTTGTTTAGTGAAGCCATATGTAAATCCATTGAGGATATAATAGTTAATGAGAATATACTGAACAACATACGGTACGCGGATGATACAGTTCAATTAACAAACAATATCAAAGATCTCCAGTAATTGATCAATCGAGTCGTATCAGCGAACGAAAAATTTTGTATTATGAATATAAAAAAACCAAGTGGATAGTAATAACAAAGGAAAGTCTACCACCAGAAGCCCTCGAAAGCAAGAACAGGACCGTAGAACAGGTCTCCCAATTTAAATATATGGAAACTAAAATAAATAAAAAGTGGGATCCAAGAAAGGAGATATATTCCGGGATTGAGCAAGCCCGAATGGCATGCATGAATATGAATAAACTTTTCAATCTAACAAGTCTGAGTCTCGAACTCGAAATAAGAATGGTGAGGCGTATGTATTCTCCGTGCTATTGTATGGATTTGATTGCTGGGTCCTTGGTTCTCACTCAGAGGAACCTGTGGAAGCATTTAAAATGTACATTTATAGACAAGTCTCTGAGTACAGAAAATAAAAAATACAGGAGTAGTAGTAAGAATAAATAAAGCGAAAGGATTACCAGCGATTGTAAAAATAAGAAATATTCAATACTTCGGATATAAACGGTGTCCCAAAATTCACCCAAGAAGTAATTTTGATAGAAAACACAGGTTTTTAATTAAAAATTGTAATTTTTTTATTGTTTGATAAAATATACAGTATAGGGTTACATATGTAATAACATATCGGGTAAATGGCCTCCACGGCTTTGCCGACACATACGCACTCTTTTGTCGAAATTTTCCATGACCGTTTTGCATAAATGTGGCTAAATTTCGTTTATACAGCGCTTAATTTCCTCCTTCAAGTCGTAGGTGGTCGTGGGCTTGTTGGCATAAACCTTAGACTTTAAAAAACCCCAAAGAAAAAAGTCCAACGATGTTAAATCGCATGATCTGGGCGGTCAATTCTGATCACCAAAATGGGATATTACACGACCAGGAAATGACTCATTCAGTAATTGAATTGTTTCTCGGGCTATATGGAATTTACATCTTGCAATTTAGGCACAAAAAAACTGGATTATCATATCGCGATAACGATCACCATTATCTGTTATTGCCTGGCCAACCGTATTTTCGAAGAAGAATAGTCTGATGATGCCTGCAGTCACGTGTGGATTGTCTGAACCCCAAATGCGACAATTTTGTCGATTAACGAAGCCATCAAGATGGAAATGAGCCTCATCGCTAAAGATGATTTTCTTCGAAAAATCAGTATCCACTTGTTGTTGTTCCATAATCCATTCAATGAACTCTTTTCGTTGTGCGTGGTCAGCAGGCTTCAGTTCTTGAGTCAACTGAACTTTGTAAGCATGAAGATGCAAATCTTTCGTGAGAATACGATGTAAAGAGCTTCCCGAAATATCCAATTCTTGATCACGGTGCCGAATTGATGTTCCTGGAGTCTCAGCAACACTCTCATGAACTACTTCAATGAACGACTTGTTGAAGATCACTAACTGATCCAGTCTCCCTGAATTTTTCAATTAATCTCTTCACAGTTGATGAGGTTAAATCACTATTCCGACCATATTTTGTACGAAAATTCCGAACTGTAGCTGCCAAAATTTCTTTATTTTTAAAATATTGCTCAACAATGAAAACACGTTGTTCTTTCGTGTAGCGCTCCATTTTTAATAACTCTGAACTGTCAGCTGTCACGCTGTGTTTTTTTGTTTTGTTGGCAACACTTTACAATACCAATAGCGCCAAATTTAAATCTTGCGTGAATTTTGGGACACCCTTTATAATGAGGGGTCCAAAATACGAATTGCTACGTTGAAGTAAAAATAAAGGGCAAGCGAGCGATCGGAAGACGACAAAATTCTTAACTGAAGGACGTGCGAAGGTGGTTTTGATGTGCTTCGGGTGATATTTTTCGAGCAGCAGTTTCCAAGGTTCGTTTAGCTATATGGATCGCCAATCTTCGGGAGGAGATGGCGTAGTAAGATGGTTAAGTCAACACAGACTTTTTTGTATCTTAAGCCTTAAGGTTATGATGTTTAACAGTTGGATATGCTATTCCTCCGTAAACCTTTTGTACAACGTAGTTACCTGAGGAAACCGTATTAACAGTAAGAGAGTATTCATATATTAGAAGTAAATTGTAAGATCACATTTTATTGTCAGCAACAAGGAAAGATGGAAGTTCTTTTTCCTTGAAAATCAAATTTTACCTTTTCCTTGTGCACTTATATACAAGGTATCGCTTAGTTCTGAAAGTAAATATAATACAGTTAAAATGCAACTTACCCTTTACGTAATACTAGGATTGCTAATAAGTTAGTATAGTTATTACATTAAGACATTCATAATTTTCGTAAGTTAGAGAAACCTCTAGAATATCTTGGAAAAAAATGTTTAACAAATTGTTGTTTTACTTTAAATTATTACTAAGAAATTTTTTTTTTAAATATGTTTTAAATGTTAACATTATTTTTTATCGGGTTAAATGAAGCACTGATTAAAACTATGGCACCTCCTTGTCTGCAGGATAACTTCACAAAAAAATAATCCAATGAGCAAAAATACAAAACTAATCTTCTAAAAATTTGGACTTCATTATGCAATTTTCGATCAAAAATTTATGTTTAATTATTTATAAAAAGTGGTCTATTTGAAAAATTAAAAGAAAAACATCCCGACGTTTTGTAGAAAAAGTAATTCAGGCCTTTATTTTAAAAACAACATATGTCCAAGATTTAAGAATATGAGATTTTGGCGGCATCCTGCAGCAGACACTGAACTCTATCGCTCTAAGAAATCGTTTCTCCCAAAAATATTACATGTGCCCAGATCAGTATTTCTATAAAAACAACATGAACTAATGTTGTTTTTAAAGGAAACTAGGCGAGCAAAGACTTGTCAAATTTAGTAGTGTTGTTTATTTATTACGGAGAGGCTTTGTTCTTAGCCCGTGTTAGTAGTTTGCATGGTTTTACACTTCTAAAAGGTTCTATTTATTATACCTAACTATGGAGAATGCAGTAGCAAGTGGTAGTGGAATACAGACTTACTATGCGCCCGAGTGCAAATTAAAGAAAACACCAAAAGCCAGTGTAATAAAAATGGCCAAAGTAAAGGGCGAAGAACATATTAATCATAAAGGAAAATTTATAGAAAAACGCAGTATTGGAAGGAACTGCAGGTAAATAACAGCTTTTAGGTAAATATTAAATTTTTTACTTTCAAAAATTTTTACTGTTTTTGTAGATGTAAACGGCTCAAGTGTGACGAAAATATTAGTAGGGAAGCAAGAGTATATTTATTCGGACAGTTTTATAATATGAGCAATAAAAATGAACAAGACTCTCACTTGTCTGGCCTAATAACTATGAAAGAAGTAAAGAGACGCCGTCCGAGAGACAGAAATGTCGAGACTGAAAAACCACATTCTGCAGGATAAGGATTTAAAATAAGATTTAAAGGCAAGGAAATAGAAGTGTGTAAAGCGGCCTTTTTGGGCCTTTATGACATAGCTGTGAGAAGACTTAAGCGCATCCAAAATTATTTAGTCACAGGAGGTACGTCGCCAAGAGATTTAAGAGGAAAAAAACAAGCAAAAGTCAACTGATTATCCAGACCCCTTAATTAATTTAATTAGGGATCACATTAGGTATTTTAAACCAAGGTAATCTCATTACTCACGGCGCAAAAATCCTCTTCGTTTTTACCTGCCGAAAGGTTAAACCATAAAAAACATGCATTCCACGTTTCGATCTGAATACCTGGTCAATATATCTTATGAAATCTACTGACAAATATTTAAAACCAACTTTAATATAAAATTTGGCTTTCCATGATCTGACACATGTACTCAGTGTGACTCGTTTCAACAAAAACTTACTTCCCAAGAAATCACAGATGCAGAGAAAATCCAAATAACGATAGAAAAGGAGATTCATTTGAAAAAGGCTGAAGCATCTTTTATAATGAAGAAACCGTACCAATAGCAGCTAAGGCTGGAGAAATCGATCGCATAAGCTTTAATTTTATGCACAATCTACCTCCTCCCCACATTCCTTCTAATCCAGTTTTTTATTCACGTCAGTTATGGTACCACATATTTGGTATTCACAATCTTGGTACAGATGAGGCATTTATTTACACCTACACTGAAGGGCAAGCGAAAAAAGGTACTAACGATGTGTGTTTCATGTTGCTACATTTTTTAACAATAACAACTTTACGACAAGGGATCTTGTAATAATTAGTGATGGATGCCCTGGGCAAAACAAGAATTATGTGATGTTGCACTTTATATTTAGTCTTGTCAATGTACCTAAAATTTTCGACAAGATTACGTACCTTTTTCCTGTTCGGGGCCATTCGTATATTCCAAATGATCAAGACTTTGCACTGATCAAAAAAAAAAGAAAAACGTCATTTGGAAAGAGTAGACATTTGAAGAATGAGATAAAGTAATACTATCAGCACGAAGTAATCCCTCGAAGTTAGTCGAAATGGATTCCTCAAAGATATATAACGTAAAGTTAGCCACCGATATGCTATGTAATTGAATAACTTTGTAATGGAATTTCCTTAAAAAAATTTTTTTAATAATTTTTAAAAGAATACAGAATAAAAATCCGTAAAAAAAATCGAATTTTTGAAAATTCGAGGTGTATGTAACCCCTTGACATTATGATGTTAATCAATAAAAAAATAGTTAAAAGCCTGCTTGTTAGCAGAGCTGCACTGCATTATGGGATGGATCACTAAAAAACCAGAAATAAAATAAATAAAATATTCAATACTCGACTTAGGTGTATAACGTAGGGTATAGCATTTTCAAGTTTTAAATAGTGCATGTCGAGATCTCTAAGTGTTCTCTACGTGACAGGTTCGTATCCTGTAATAGCAAAAGTATAAATTAATTGATGTCCAAAATGTTACCGTTAAAAATTTAAAAATAAAACGATGTGTTTGCATTGATATAAGTAAACATTCTCTTATTGGTTATATTTCTTTCTATCCTTTTGTGTTTTTATTTCGACTACATTAACTTTTCATCTTATTGGGACCATGTTAGCATGGTGGATAATGTGGCTACTGTTACAACATTATAAATTATTTAAATACGAAACTTTAGAAAATTTATTGCCTTGTCTACAATGTTAAAGGATGAAACACTACTTTCTGTATAAAGTTGTTGGGCAATTACGATGTTATAACAATTAAATTTGTAACCTGACCTTAACTTCTTCATCTTTATCTGAGCATGTATCAGCAAAGTCAAAGATATATTTTTTGAATAATATTTTTTCCTATTATTTTAGCTCTATTTTCTCTAAAGTCGTTAGTTTCTAGCTTAATACTTCTGACACATTTCTAAAATCTCTCTTAAACTTAAGTTGACTGTAAGTGCTGGGACAATGATAATGAAAATTAGGAAGAGTTTCTCGTCGTGGCATAATCAAAACTTAATTTAAATAGATAGCGTTTCCAATTTAGTCTTGAATTTTATACGGGATGCCTCACTTAATTGAATAATTTTTAAAATTATTATGAGTTCGAGATTTTGAAGCATTTGTAACATATTTTGGTGTCGGATATTCGCAGAGTGATATGTTGCAAGAAGAGTAAATAAATTTCAGGGCGAAGCTTAGGCGAAATCAGTCAGAACCGTGAAGTAGTACTAATTATTATTTATTAGAAAAATTTAAAACATGCAGAGTTGTTTTAGATTCTTAGCAAACCAAAAACAGTAGGATTCTTACGTTTCCTAATATTCAGATCACGTTGTATTAAGGTCTTTGTGCTATAGAAGCTTAATAATATATAATTCTACAACAAATCATATATTATTCAAGAAAATCCACAATAATCTTGCTGCAGCATTAAACTGCATAATAGATAAACAGGCTATTCGAATATCCTTGCCGGTAAGAAAACCCAAGAGAATAATAACTTAGTATACTCCGAAATATATATATATATATATATATATATATATATATATATATATATATATATATATATATATATATATATATGTATATATATATATATATATATATATATATATATATATATATATATATATATATATATATACATACATATAAGTAGATATATAAGGGGGCTTCTACTGCAAATAGAGAGTTGTAGCATATTTTGAATTAACGGAACGTTAAATGCCATGTAAAAGGATAGGGTAAAAAAAACGTTAGCGTTAACGTTGTAAATGTTTGAGATGTCTAATGGAGCGGTAGGCGTGTCTTCCAACACGTGTTTTATTATTAAATTCAATTTTGGTACAAGGAGCGACATCTAGTATTTTTATTGATAACTTCAGACTCGCCCAAAGAAATTTCCCTATATCCTTGTTTTCAGAACTTTATGAAAAACCTAGCAGATGGCGTCACTTGTTTGATGTATTGTGAGTTGCATGTATTCCTAGGAATGGGCGGGTGTGCGTTGGACCATAGATGGATGGATTTTTCAGAATTTAGGTCTGTCTGTCTGTCAGCTGTTAGGGACAGTTGTCTGTCTGTCTGACAGACAGACAGACAGACAGACAGACAGACAGGCAGACAGACAGGCAGGCAGACAGACAGACAGACAGACAGACAGACAGACAGACAGACAGACAGACAGACAGGCAGACAGACAGACAGACAGACAGACAGACAGACAGACTTAAGGATCAATTTAGACCCTTTTGACATCGTCGTTACGATGCAAGTCAGCGTGGCAGGTCAGGTCTGGCAGGGAAAATATTGAAAATTATCCTGTCCATGTTAAGAAAGAATTGCAAGAAAATGTTTAAAATTATCCTGAATGGCTTCGTGAAATTATAGAGACGCTCTGTCTGTCTGTCTGTCAGCTGTTAGCAACAGCTGTCAGTCTGTCTGTCAGCTGTCATTTGTGAGCTGTCATTCTGTCTGTCTGTCAGCAACAGTTGTCTGTCTGTCTGAGGACAAAAAATACTACGGATCTGATATATCTCATCAAAATATACCCCACTTTTTTGTGGGACTGTGTAATGAATAGTAAGTAATAATAGCAGTAGGAAAAGATTTTATATATATAAGGGTGAGATGTATCAATATAAATTTCATTTTTAAAAAACAAGAGTCTGAGAGAACATTAAAAACAAAAAATGCCAGTTGTTGAAAGAGTAAAATGTCCCAAATGTAAAGGTGAAACGGATCTGTATAATCAAAAATGTTTGACATGTGAAGCTAAGGATTTCTTTAAAACAAAAGATGGTGCAAAACATTTACCTTCTTCGTATTTGACCAGTAAAGAAAGAATAGGAATCGAAAGAGAAGCCAACGAACGAAATAGAAACAGATAATTTTTTTAACAAATTAAAATTATTTATATTAACACCTTATAATTTTTTTATAATGTAAAATTATTCTTTATTCTTAATATATGTATTTTCTTAAATCTGCTCATACTTGTGTGTTTTATTTACCCAAAAAACAACAACAAATCTATTATTAGTAAAGGAGAAAAAATAAAGTTCTACTAGTAAAAATTTCAAATATAAAGTAAGCTGTCATTTGTGAGCTGTCATTCTGTCTGTCTGTCTGATAGCTGCTCATCAAAATCATAAAACAAGACTGTTATTCACATTAGTCAGATGCGTCGAAATGTGAATAGCAGTAATGCTTTTGGTATTTATCAAACTAGTTATATATCAGGCAGACAGACAGACAGACTTAAGGGTCAATTTAGGTCCTTTTGGCATCGTCGTTAGGGTGCAAGTCAGCGTGGCAGGTCAGGTCTGGTAGGGAAAATATTGAAAATTATCCTGACCATGTTAAGAAAGAATTGCAAGAAAATGTTGAAAATTATCCTGAATGGCTTCGTGAAATTATAGAGACGCTCTGTCTGTCTGTCAGCTGTTAAAAAGAAAATATGTTAGACACCACTCCAGAATGCCACCACCTCTACCATGTAGATCGCTCACGTAAAAACTGTTGAACCACAAACATCTTAATTAGTTGCAAGCAACATGTTCCCCGAATCGCTTGTCTATATAGTGCTATTCATATTAGTTACATCTGCTGAAAATACTGAAGTTACCTCTGGAGATCATACTAGTAACGACGATGTCAGTATATTTGAAGATTATTCTGCTCTTTATAACACTAGTTTGAGTCTATATCTAGCTTGTTCTAAGAGAGTTGATGAATATTCAGAATTATATGACCAGGAACATATAATATCAGACATGTTCATGCATAGGCTGGAGGATTGTGAAACAGGTGCAAAAAATTTAACAAATTCTATAAACTACACAAGTTTAGCAATGTTGAAAAGAGAAAATATCGAGCTAGAAACAGACTTGTTGACTGTGCGGAAGCAGAAAGAAGCATGTGAAGAAAAACATAATATAGGATTGAATATAATTTCCGAATATAAGAATAAAGTAACTCTTTTAAATAGTAATCTAACAGCTCAAATTAATGTGATTTATATAGTGGACAGAGAACTGAGTCAGTGTCAAAAAACTCTTTATGATTTGGAAAAGCTTAAAGATGTGGTGTTCGAGAACCTTAATTCATGTTTAGAACGCGAAGAATTGCTTCGTGATAAAAAGAACAAATATGTGTTACGTTTAAGTAAATGTCGAAAAAAAACAGAGAAAAGTTAAGACCACCTCAACCCTCTACAAGAACGTAAATCCTATTGTTGTTGTTACATTGATCAATTTTTTATATTTAATAAATAAATAAATAAATAACTCAATAAATGAATGAAGATTATTTTTCCTCTCTAGTCCAACTCGCACTTTCTAGTTGAATTCACCTACGTCTTAAACCAACACATATATTATTATTAAATTCAATTTAATACAAGGAGCGACATCTAGTATATTTATTGATAACTTCAGACTCACACCACCAAATTTCCCTATATCTTTGTTTTCAGAACTTTATGAAAAACCTAGCAGATGGCGTCACTTGTTTGATGTATTGTGAGTTGCATGTATTCCTAGGAATTGGGTGTTACGACGCTGATCGGCGCGCTGACGGAAATCCACTTCGAATGCTTTCCTTGTTTTATTCCTGTGTAAATAGGGTATTGGTTTCCTTGTCAGAGTAAAATTGATTTTTAATATGAGACGTTGCGGATAGTAAGGGTAAACTCAACAAAATGAAGTTTCGAAAAATAGAATTTATAGAAAAATCTAAATGGCAAACTCAACAAAATATTGACAAAATTAGCTTTTTATTATTTACTTAAGTAGAATAGTGTATTCAGTGAATTTTTAAATGTTTTTTAAATATAAACGTATTAACTTCAAAATTAACTTGAACTAACACGCAGAAAGCGTAAAATTTCAAGTAAGCCTCATTTAGTGACGCAATACCGGTGGTTGCTCCAAGCGAAATTGTTGAGTTCGCCCTTACTACCCACCCGGCTACCGCCTGTTCGAAATATTTCATTTATTTGATACTGAAATTTGAAGGCGAAGCAAGGGCGAACTCATCAATTAGACTGGTATGTGATTACGCTGACAAAGAACGCGCAGTGCGCCATTGACCGTTTTGTATGTGATCTCAAGCACATGCAGCGTCAACGGTGCACCGCCGGAAACCCGATCCGAATACTTTCCTTGTCTTATTCACATGTAAATAGGGTATTGCGTTCCTTGTTAGCGTAAATTATGATTTGGTATATGGGAAGAATGTAGGTAAAATAATATTCAAACACAGGTATTATAATATTATTATTCATATTTATTTAGGCAAGTTGGATTATTTAAAAAGTAATTGAACAAACAAAATCATCATAATTCTAATTCTAATATAACAAAAATCATCATAATAAAATATATATACTTATTAAAGTTGTTGTCGAGAACTGTATATCCTAATATAACAAAATCATCAAAATAAAATATATATTTATTAAAGTTCATGCTGTCGAGAACTGTAAGAACTGTATTATAATTTGCATGCTGGATTATTAAAAAGGCAATCGAATAATATATTCTAGGCTTATAACAATAGAAAAAAGAATTAGCTCAGACTATAGTGACCAAAAGGAAGAGTATCAAAATTACCCTGTTGAATATAGCGTTTCTCATCATGAGGACTTAGCGCAATTTTTGTTTGCTCTATACTAAACACATTATGACTGTATGAACGGATTGAACGTTGTGTGATGTCAATTATTTGGCAATTTTTTAAACATTGTATATAGTCTTCAAAACTTAATTTATTTCTTACTATTCCATACTTTACCCCCTTCGCCTTTTTACAAATATTCCCACCTTGAACTTTATAACTATACATTTTCGATCTTAACCCAACAAAATGCGTAATGATCCTTCCATTCTCCTCGTCTTTTAATTTCCCTAATATTTTACAGTTCTTTCGTGCTATATTGTAAGGGTTGGTTAATGGATAATCAGATGTGTCAAATTTATCTAAATTAGAATTAATAATTTCACTATATACATCATCACATTTCAAATCATATATAAAGCTATCTGTGTCTGTATACATAAGTTTACAACGGTCAGTTCCACCCATTTTAGGGAGCATAAAGTCATAATGGAAATTATACATAAATAATTTGGATATATCTAAAACTGTCATTCCAATGTAAAGTGGTTTGTTAAATATTAATTCTGCTTTTTTCAGCTCAATAATAGATAATTCTTCGTCAAGTACAACCCTACTGTGAAATCTAGGGCTTGCAACTAGGTTTTTAGCTCCGTAACGACCACCCCAAGATCGTGCAAACTTCACAACCTTATATTTTCTTATGTTCTCGATAGTTTTCCCGAATACAGCATTATTAAATAGTTTGAATAAATTTTTCAAAAATGTTGATGTAGCTCTTGTTCTCAAATGATTATTTAATTCTATATAGGGTTTAAGCCATGCCGATTGGTTATATTTTAAAATTTTATGAATTTTCTTCAGTATTAGACCATTATCTAGAGCTTGTTTGAGGTTTCGATAATGTAAAATATACCTTTTCTTATGATGTAGAGTACCCATTAATTTTTTGAACTTTGAGTGTGGTGGCACGCGATGTTCCGGACAAAATGGAAAATCTTTATGATAGTCATGCAAGCTTTCAGGATAATCTAAATCAACCTCTAAAATATAGCCAATGGGTGAGCTATCTGTTACTGACATTAAGTCAAAATTGTAATGTCATCAACCCATTCAAATCCTCCATATGGTAATGGTTCTACCATAGCTCTTCCATAGAGATTGTTCATATCCAGGTATAACACGTAATTAGAGGGTTTAGAAGAATCAAAATTAGGCATGTATTTGTTATTAGCCTCAGAATATCTATTAACACAGACAGAAAGCCCTCCACGTATACCTTGTTCTATGAACATGATTTGGTCGATATCATGCAGCAATTCCAGCTTACAATTACACAGCTTCAGCATGCAATCCCACGCGTAACCCGGCATGCTATGATACCATGCAGGATCAAGCCCATGAGATGTAATACAATTGTCTCGAAAATTCTCAAACACATCTGCTAGTCCTAAAATATCGGTTTTTAAATATAAGTCTGAATACTGTCCTAAATCTTGAACCTCAAAGGAACTCCACACAGTTTGTGCGTGTAAATAATTTTGTTCGCTAATATTCGAGTTCTCCAACTTATTATAAAAGGCTTTAATTGGTGGTAGCGCGGTTTCTTTCAACTTTTCCAAATTATTAATGTAATCATAGCAAAACACTCCTTTTTTCGAGTTAATAACTCATATTGTTTATCATCTAAGGTTGGAAATTCATTCCTCAAAATACTAAAATCTTTTTTTTTCCATTGAAGACATCAAAGTATCAAGCGAGGTGCCAAGAAATCTAAAGGAATCTATGAATCTAAATCGAATACAATTTTCCCATTGTTTATAATATGTAAATGAAATATATTTTTCTTTATTGGATGGTAAAACGTTTACATACCCCTTCTTGGCAAGCCCCTTAATTATAAAATGGGAATCATAGCCAGATAAATTATGAAACACCACTGGAACTATAAACGATTTGCGGAAATTTAAGTTACAAATAGAATGTGCAAACCCCCTAAACAACCCCGTAAAATGATCATGATCACGCACGATTTTATCACTTGATTTAAATAATTCACTGCATATATGACAATGGGTTGCGCTACTTAAATCGGGTAAATTCATAATCGGGGTGATGTTTTTAAATTTAGAATAAATATCATCTGATAAAAGAGTAAGTTCATTAATAAACCAATCCATACAATCTACCCCTCGATAACTTTTGAAATAACTTAACGTATTATCATATGAGCATTTTAGATAATAACCAGCACTGTAGGCAATATGTTTTTGATATTTTTTTGTTGCCACCCCAACATTATAATCAACAGGTGCTAACAGACATTCAAAATCAGCGTAAATAACAAAAGGATTTTTTTGTTTATATGTATGGTTTTTAAATTGAATATATTGATTTTTAGGGAATGACATTTTGTATTCATTTAATTTGCTACATAGCTCCTCATGCATATTTAATTTTTCGAGTGAGTAAAAATAATTTAAACATCTATCGCAAATGAACATTTTTGATTTATGCTTATTAAGTTGGTTGCCAACTAAACGCGAAAGATTTTTTATCAAACAGTAATGGTAATTAATATTAGTCGAATCCTCTTCCTCAGTCACTTCAATTGGTAGAGCATCAAAATCATTTAATTTAGGGAAATATTTATCTTGAATTAAGAGTAAATTTACATGCTTTTCTAGTTTAGTGCTAGTTAATCGCGCAGGGATAACACTAAAAAATGAATTTCTATCACTCTTAATAAATTCTAAGGCATATACGTTAACGGAAATTTGGTTAGAATTTTCAAATTTAGAAATCTGGTTTAATGCCATAGGAGCTTGTAAATTATCTGTAATTAACACAGATTTATAATGTTGATAGGAAGATGTAAGTTCAGGATGATTGTTGCTTGGAAACAAAGCACCCATAATCGACCAGTAAAAACAAGCATGATCATTGTTTTTAATATTAAGGCACGCTCGCTTTATTAGTATTTCATGAGGTAGTTTAATATAGGATGAACCTCCTGTACCCATTTCATATTTATTAATATTTACTTCCAAATAAATTATTTTTTGTAAAGCAAACCCCGATTTACCCTCTTCGAATTCGGATAATTTATTAAAAATTTTATTACAAACGTTTTCAAAAAACCATGTATGTAAATCTGTGGTTAAATCAATTATTACATTTTTGGTATTAAAATATTTTAATTCAACATATTCTTGCTTAACAAACTCTCCACAAAAAGTTGTATTGACTTTAATTAAGGCAAATCTTTTTAAAATTAAATTTATTTTTCTTTTAAATAATATAAAGGAATCTTGAAAAAATTTCTGCATATCCTTGTGCACCGAGTTAATTATAGCACCTGTTATTATTCGCCTTTGAAAACATGAATTCACATTTCTCCATACAACTCTGTGTTTAATACTAGGGGGTAGATTTAACTCTGAACCGTGATGCTGCAAGTGAATATTTTGAATAAATATTTTTAATGTTTTTAATTGTAGAATGGTTGTTTGCAAGTTGCGTTGAATAGGAATAGAGATCTTACCTATACGAACTAAATTATTACAAGAATTAATATGGAAATTTATGCGCCTTAACCAAATAGTCTTATCTCTTTTTGAAAAATTAGGAAAAATATATGTTTTTTAAGTAATCTAAATGATGCAATTAAATTTTTAGCCTTCTTAATAACATCCATCATAAATACAAATTATAACACACACACTTACGTTCTCAAGCTGTTTCTAATATCTCAAATGTGATCATAGGATTGAGACCACAACCTAAATCCTTCAGTCCACGGAAAACCACTGAATACCTTCCACTAACGAATTGATCAAGGTGAGGCTTGAATGTGGTTGTAACCCTCTTAGGTAGAAATACAGATATGTTCTCCAATTCCAATCGAACTGTTTCACCAAATTGGGTTGGGGGGGGGGGGGGGGGGGTTTGGATGCTTGCTTTGTGGATTGGGTGTGGTACATTCACAGGTAGATCTTTTAGGCTTCTAGTTGTGGTGAGAGTAAGTCCTGTAAGGCAGGTAGCATTAAGACTCTTTAAATCCATCTGGAAATATAACAAATACTTATTGAAAATGAATATGAAAATATTAATTTACGCTAACAAAAATTGCTTTCTTTGTCGACGTAAAATTGAAATAAAATAGGTAAAAATAAAAAGAAAAGTATTAAGACTTTTTAGATCCATCTGAAAATATAAAAAATACTTATTGAAATAATAAAACAGTTAAAACAAAAAAGAAAATGCACCGATAAAAAAATTTTGTACTTACGATTTTGAACGTTAATTGGAGTAACGGAAATTGTGTGAGTCACTAATAAATTAGCACTAAATACTGCAACTTGTTGAAATGTTGTAAGCGTACTGAATGCATTGCCAGTTCAGCAAGCTATTTTATAAAAGTGCCAACGCCCTACATTTTAACATGCAGCTGCACTCTGTAACCGCAAATAAATATTCCACGACATGAATAATATAAACAACGGTTTCCGTTTTCATAAATGCAAATTGAAATAATACGCAAATTCATAATATTTTAACTATTTATTTAATTGGAAAAGAACACATTGTTTTTTGATAATTATTTTATAAATATATCTAGCAGTTAACAAAAATGCAAAAGTTATAATAGAAAACTATAATACAGAGGTTTGCAAAATGAGCGTATATTATATAGTCTTTTAAAAATTCGTCAACATCAGTGGTTACGTTTACACCATGAATATATATATTAGTAGCGTTTATGGTAATATTATTTCCATTATTCACTTCCCCTAAGTGCATCGATGTGGTTAGGTTCATTGCAGACACTGTTGCAGACTCTGTTGTAGTCATCGGTTCCAAACCATCAGCAACTGATTTATTCACTATTTCATTTGAATCTGATATAATTGTGGTCCATTTTGCAGTTTCTATAATTGTGTTATTTATGAGTTCTATCCTAATTTTAAAGCGATAAATCTTATTCTTTGAACTTGGTAGCATAGCTTGAAATGAGGGAACCATTACTCCGCCAACACTAGGTGAAGTATAATATGCCTGCCTCCATATGCCTACTTCTTTATAGCTATCGGTTTCAACTTGATAGAATGCTCTACGTACATTTGGTGGTGCATATATGTAGATAACATTGTTAGCAATTGCAGCCATAAGCGAAAAAGTAAAGATAAAATACATCTTGACTAGTTTAAAGTATTCAAACTACTGTTTCATATTATATGTTGCACAACCTTTTTGACAATATCGACATTTTTCTTGCGAATTTGGGGGGCCGTCGAAGTGTACAGTCATCCAAGGCCGGTTATAATGTATAAAACATGGCAACTTTATTTGTAATGCAAAATTTTGCGTATATTCATACGGCAATATAGACCAAATATATAAAAGATCCATGCACTCAACCTTTAGGTAATATTCAAGAGGTAGGCTTTTTAAGAGTTCACTGGAAAGGTCTCTAATACTTTTACCTCCAATAAAATGCTCCACCAAATCTGTAGCACAATTCATGGTGACCTTTTTCACTGACCGCCGCACTATAAATGAGTTTATTACACTATTTACTTATGTCTTTTAACACATTCACTTCATAAAAGTATAGGTATTCCTTAAAGGCACTAACAACATGAATATTTGCGGGAAAACATAGATCTAGACATAGTTGTAATATTTTTAATATGTTCATCTCAGTACATTCATTATTTTTAGTGGAACAATGCGTTTTAATAATGCCAATTACGTTATAATAATAAGCACAAAAGTTCAGATCTTCTAATGCAGCTATGCGGTGATCAATAAGTTTTGAATTAATGTCAATGATTCTAAGTATATCTGTCTCCGAAAAGTAGAATACTGTGTTGTATTTCAGAAGTTCCAGAACCTTAACGTCATCATCATCATCATCTCGTATCATTTGTGTTAGCTTGCCAAAATCTCCACATGGATATGTTATCGGTGTTGCTGCTACAGCCGGATCGTTGAAAAAATCTTCAATTCTTAATTTTATTAGATTTATAAATGTGTTCCACTCATAAGCACTGAACGATATTTTATGTTGCTGATGTGTTAAAATAACTGCAGGACTAAAGGACCTAGCTGGACTCAATCCGAATCCTATTACATATGATCCAATCGCATAAGTGGAATGCAAGAGATAAACATCTTCATTTTTTGCTGCAGCCTCGAACTTTTCTAAGATTTCATCTAATTCGCGGTTATAAGTCTCTATATCCGGATCCATATCCATGTCTCCTTCTTCACTAAATGTATGCGAATAATCACCACCTTCATCTGACGAACACATCTTCTAGCACACGTCGCAACTAGTACTGACAAACAACTAACATAACAACCTATTTAAAACCAGTCAGATCTTGTCTACACAGCCGCAAAACCTGTATAACACGCTAAAACCGGAAGCGGATGTTGTTAGGTTATATCCTTTGTTTGATCAATCCAGCTATTGTGCGACTTGTCGAAACCCAGCCATTTAACATACAATTTATCACCTTTTTTACGTAGTACCTGTTCAATTAAATAAACATCTGTTTGTTTTGTTTTCTGCAATTCTTGTTCATAAAACCCTCCGCTAATAGGATATCCATTCATATCCTCTAATAAATAGGTTCTTGGATATGTAATATTAATCTTAATTATTTTAAAGAGCTCTGTGCTCCAATTTGGTATATAACCCTTTTGAAACACATGCTTGTATTTACTTATACGTACGATGTCCCCAATTTTATATTTGGGGGTTTCAGCAACTTTTAAATGACTATAGACAGTATTTAACAATTTTCCCTCATGTTTTATATTAACATCTATAGGCTTCATACGCGTTGTTGAATGTTTTGTATTATTATACGTATCTGTAATAACCGGAAGCAGATCTAACCATTTATGGTTCCCATGTAGAGTAAAATACTTGAATAATTTCCCCTTAATGGTTCGAATTACTCGTTCAGCAATAGAAGCTTTTAACGGACTAAAAGTGCTATAGTGATTTATGTTGTATTTCTTCATTAAATTTTGAAATTGCGAACCGTAATATTCTTTCCCTGATCTGATAAAAGATTCTTAGGTATTCTTCCAGATTTTTTGAATATAACTTCCATAGCATTTGAGACATCTGCTGCAGATTTAGATTTTAACGGTGCAGTCCAAAGAAATTTAGAAAAACAGTCGATGACCACCAATATATATTTATTACCTTTATTTTCTCGACTGTATTGATCCAACTGAGCTAAGTCGGTTGCAAATGTATCATCTAAGCCGCGCTGGATGAATCTCCTTCTTTTAAATTTAATTCGAGCTGGTTTGTGTAGCTCTCTAACAACCTGTTGCCTAGCTTCAGTAATTTTGGTTTGTTTTTTAACTTTCATTATTGCTATAGGTGTTATTTGCCAGGTTGTTTTTTTAGATTGTGAACGTTTATTTCTTAAGACTGGTTATTTATTATTTTTTGCTACCTAAGGATAACTTTTCTTCAATTAACTTAAGCCTAGCCAATATGATTCTAATTTCTCCCCAAACGTTGGCTATTTTATTATCAGCATATTCTTCAAAATGTATGGCCTTTTCTTCAGCAGCATCAAAGCTACCAGATAAAGATTTCTGTTCTTTAATAATATTAGCGATAGAGGCACTAAATTCACTTCTAATGTTACCTAATTTCGTTTCAAAATTTGCTAGAGTTTGAACTTGCTGGAATGTACTTATTGTTGGAATTTCTTTTTTTATTATATTATCTCTAATTGAATCTATGTATGTCTTTGTTGCAGCATCATGCTCATCCAGCGGATTCTTTAAATTACTTAGGCGATGATTTTCAATATCATATGCACCTTGAGGTGTTAGCGGTAGGCCTGATTGTATAATTTGCATTGGTTTACGTGTGATGTTCTTAGAATGTGCGGAACGACCGAACTTATCCATGATTGCTATACTTATGACATAAAATTAGTTCTAGTCATGCTTATATAAATTCAATTACGTCAAGCTCTCTCAATTCTTCTAATATACTCATAATTTCATTGATATTATTTCCGTTTCCAGCATCTTGAGAGGCATTCAGTTTAGCTAGTCTATCCACTAACTCGTTTACGTCATCATAATACACATACTCTTTAGGTTGTTTTGTGTACTTTAATAAACCAGAGCCGGACTTGCCTGGAGCTGAATATATTCGTTTTTTATTTAACTTAGCAGCTGCAGATTTTGCAGAGAATAATGGTTGAATATACTGCTTGTATTTTACTGAGTTACTTCCTTTAATTTGACTTGATGGTTTATTATCTCTTCTATGTACATTAGTTTGGTTTAAAATCTCTCGATATTCAGCTTCATCGGTTCTCGTTGGGTACATGGGTTCTTTCATAAATATTAATTCATATAGTCCCCGAGTCCCCCTATATGTACGATTACCTATATTTATATCACCGTTTGTATTAAATGTCAAGGGTTCTGACCCCATTTTCCACTTATCTACTGTTTTGTCATGGCTCAGACCGTATGTGAGATCAATATTTTCAGAATTGCGTAAATACTTATCTATATACTCTTGAGCAATAGGAGGATACTGATTTAGATATTCCAAATATCCAGCCGATCGTTCGCTAATAGATTTTTGAAGCTCATTGTCGACTTCTTCACGGTATTCTTCAAATACATTATCATCAGAGTCATTATCCGCTCCCAATTCTCCTATAAACTTTGTTGTTAAAAATTTCGGTTCCTTTAAGGAAACATCCTCCTCTTTTGTCTCCTCATCCTTCAGTTCCTTCTTTAAGGCATCTTCCTTTTCTGCTTTAACTTTAGTTAATTCAGTGTTTGCTACAATTTTAGTAAGCGGTTCCTTTATGGGGTTTAATATTTTATTAAGAGCGTCATCTTCTCCGCTTCGTTCCAACTTTAAGGATAAATATTTTTTGTTTAATGGTTTTTGCAGCATTAAGAATTTTCTGTTTAATTGCTTTGTCTCGTTTACTTAAAACTTTAGGCATGACTGCTACCGCTGCTTTGTTGAGCTGTGTATTATATACTGATAATAGCTTGAAGAGTTAGGGATTTATATAGGTATCAAATTTACTTCTATATCTCCCCTTATTTATTTCATCATCTTTAACAATAACTAAAAATCCGTATTTTTCTTTCCAGCATTCCGAACAAATTCTTTTAAACGTTTCTAGCGTCATATCTGTGTTTACATGATCGCTATACACATGCTTCAAATTTAAGTCATCCTGTTTAAATAATATAATCATGTTAGCATTATCTCGAATTAACTGTTTAGGTATTTTTGAATAGGTTTGGCAAAGGTAAAATGAATCAATTTTTATTATGCCTGCCCATAGAAAAATAATTCCTTATTTTTTCCTGTTTCTCGCAGGCTATATCATCGAATATAAATATCGAGTTTGGTTTGGTATTTTCAGGATGTATAACCGCATCGTTATCGCTGAATGCGTAATAATTCACGCCGGATACTAGACTTATGGTTTTTTCTAAAAATTTATATTTTTCTTGACTAAGTGATTTGCAATAAATATACACATTTTGAAATCTTAATCCGTTTTTATCGATTAACAAACTTAACATTACGTTGCTTTTCCCTGCATTACTAGGACCACAAATAACAGCTCTAATTGAATTTGGTAGCAATTCGCTATGACGTTGATGTGCTGCAGAATTATCACATATATCGAAATTGGTAATATTTAGGTTGAGAACTTGTTTTTCTTTTTTCATCTTATAAAGGGTGTTTAGTTAAGTATAACCTTAGTACTAATGAACACCTCAAGAGGTGCAGGTGTATTAAATACCTTAATCAATAAGCTACCGTTCGAACTTCATTTACCGGGTTATTCTTATTGTGGGCCAGGTACCCGGCTTAAAGAACGACTGACTCGCGGTGACCAACCAAAAAATAAATTGGACAGTTATTGTAAGGAGCACGATATCGAATATTCAAAAACATCCGACCTAACAAAACGACATCAAGCTGATAAAGTATTACAGGAGCAAGCCTGGAAACGAGTTACAGCTGTAGATTCGAATTTAGGAGAAAGGAGTGCAGCTTGGATTATAACGTCTGCAATGAAGGCTAAGCGAGCACTTGGAGCGGGTAATAAGAAGTTAAAAGCAAGAAAACTAAGAAAGATAAGAAAAAAGAGACTGAGAAGAGCAAAGAGAAAGATAAGAAGAAAGAGACTGAGAAGAGCAAAAGCAACTAAAGGAAAAACATCGTTTAACTTGGGTGTTGTTAACAGCATAAAAAAACATATGAATAAATATAAGGAGGGTGGTTCCTTGAAGGATAGGATTAAAGGTGCCATTAAAGCAGCTCGATTATCTGTAAAAAATATTGGAGGAAAGAGAAAAATTAAGACACCTAGAGTTATCCGGGTGCCGAAACTTGGTGGAATCCTCCCCCTTATTCCTATTTTTGCAGGGTTAAGCGCGCTGGGGGCCCTGACAGGTGGGCTCGCAGGGGTGTCCAAAACGATCATTAGCGCTCGAGATGCAAAAAATAAACTTGAAGAAGCAAAGAGACATAATGAAACAATGGAAGCTATTGCTCTCGGAAAGAGTAAAGGGCAGGGACTATATCTTAAACGATATAAGACTGGTTATGGGTTATATTTAAAGAAAATGCCAAAAAACTTCCATTAAGGTTACCCAATCAACCATTATCTAATATTAACATCGAAAAACAAGCAAAACATTTGAAAATACCCAACTTTAGGGGGGTGTTTATGAGAGACAATTTACCTGGAACTCCATGGAAGACTGAATGTGGTATAATTAATTTAGATAAAACTGAAGGAGCTGGAACTCATTGGGTGGCCTATAAAAAATCTGGAAACAACGCTGTTTACTTTGATAGTTTTGGAAATTTAAATCCTCCAATGGAAGTAATTAAATATTTAAAAAATTGTACTATATATTATAACTTTGATCAATATCAGAAGTTTAATACCTACAATTGTGGACATCTTGCACTAGCTTTTCTTTACAATAAATCCTTATAAGTACATAACGTGTTTAATTTTTGTTAGTAATGTCTCAAACGTTTACATTGAAGGGTCGTTCTAGTTGTCTAAGTATTGACATTAGCCCGCCAATTGTACTGGATTCGAGGTATAATTATTCCTTAGCCCTCATTGCACTGAGCACCTGGAACTCTATTCCAAATATAGAACCTGGAAGTGATAAATTTTATTATACCAATTCGAAGGGTGTGAAGAAATTTATAAATATTCCAACAGGAGCTTATGAGATTAGCGATATTGAATCATTTCTTATTAAACAGTTGGATATCAACGAGGGTGGAACTGCTATAAAATTTCGCTTGAAACCAAACAACAATACTCTCAAATCTGAACTAAGGTGTCTTTATGGTATCGATTTCAAACCTAAAGATTCCATAGGGAAATTATTAGGTTTTTCTGAAAAGTACCTGCAACCAAATACAATATACGAATCAGATCTTCCTGTGAATATTATTAAGGTTACTTCTATACGACTTGAGTGCAATATCGTCTCTGGATCTTATTATACGAATCATCCCTCTCATACGGTATATGAGTTTACACCGGATGTTGATCCTGGATATAGTATAATTATAGAACCGAGAAATTTAATTTATTTACCTGTAAATAAATCCAGTATTGATAATATAACTGTAGATTTACTTGATCAGAATTCAAACCCGATAAATTTTCGAGGTGAAGAAATAATTATACGGTTGGAGCTAAAGAAACATGGGCTTAGTGATTAATAATCGCAATTTAGAAAATTATTTAATTAACGACAGCAACCAACCAATTTCAGTCTATAATCAGACGCTAAAGCAATCGCTCACGTCCAGGAGTCTATTCCAGTTACAATCTATAGCACAAAAGTATGGCTATCGTATCAGAAAAACTTCAAATATTTCGCCAGGTCAACGTAGATGAATCAATCAGTCGAGAAGAATGGCATAGTTACCATCCATTTACATCTTCATTTAACAATAACGATGAGATCGAAATAGTAATTAACCAGCTCGATACATTTATGGATATTAGCGAAGCTGTCCTTCATATAGAAGCGTCCTTTACTGAGGAAGTTACTGCAAATAAAACGGGAAAATGTAAGTTAACAAATAATCCTGGCGCATTCTTATTTGAAACGATTACATACGAACTGAATGGGATTGAAATTGAGAAGGTTCGAGATCCAGGACTTATCAGCTCCATAAAAGCAATGTTATGTCTTAATGAGCAGGAAAGCAAATCTCTTCATGCAGCTGGATGGAAATGGCCTACAGGTTCGCTGGCAACCTTTGTTGGTACTGCAGCTGATGAAAATGGAAATTTCAACTTATTAATACCTCTACGGTTTCTATTTCGGTATATTTTCAGACTACAAGGGTGTTATAATGGGGAGGCAAAAAATTAAACTGGTTAGAGCGAGAGTTGATGAAAATTGCTATGCAAATACCACTGGGGATAAGAAGGCTACTATAAGTATTTCATCAATTGTGTTAAAAGTTAAACATATCTACCCTAGCGATGCTATTAAACTTAAATTATATGAAGAAATAGCCAGTAATCGAACCATTCTTATGCCGTTTAGAAGCTGGGAAATTCACGAATTGCCTACACTTAGATCGGCAACGAAAGATATTTGGATGGTGAAATCAGCTTCCGAAAGAGCTCGATATGTTATCGTATTTTTCCAAACGAACCGAAAAGATAACGCTGCATCGAATTGTACATATTTTGACAATATAAATATTACCGATGTAAGACTTTATTTAAATTCAGAAGTTTACCCATATGAATCACTTAATTTAAATTTTAATGATAAAAAATATAGCGAAGCTTACAGAATGTATACAGAGTTCCAAAATACATATTTACAAAAACCGTTTTGTGAACCATTATTAAGCTTTTCAGACTTTTTTTCACGTGCTCTATTCGTGATTGATTGTTCAAAACAAAATGAAAATATCAAATCTGGTATCGTCGATGTAAAAATAGAATTTCAAAGTTCTGAACAATTTCCAAAAGATACTCGAGCGTATTGTATAATTATCCATGATCGGGTAATAGAACACTCCCCTCTTACTGGAACTATAAGATCCATAGTTTAACAAATTAATTTTCAATACCATGAAGACTGTAGTGGTCAACGTACAGGGCTACGTAACACCGAATTTTGAAGTAAAGGAACTAGTAATTTATGATGGGAAGAAAATAAAATCATGGATTTTTAAACCGAAGACCTTATATAAAAATTTATCTGAAAATTTAAAGAAAACAGCTAAATATACCTTTTATTATATTCACGGCATTCCATACAATTCTGGCTGCATGGAATATAACGACCTTAATCGAATACTTAGAGACGAATTATCAGATGTTGGAGTTATCTACGTTAAAGGACATATAAAGAAAGAATTTCTGTTGGATTATTACTACCAGAATGGTTGCACGGCTCATCCTGATATAATAAATCTTGAATATTCAAGCATACGAGTACCAAAATTAGATAAGGATTATATAGATCAATGCAATTACCATAAGCTTGCGATGTGTTCTTGTAGCGTTAATAATGCTATAACTTTATACAATTATATTACAAATAAATAAATTTTCAAAATATGTGTTTTTATTTTTCAATAAGAAAGCAATTTTTACATATTAAAAATCAATTTTACGCTGACAAAGATAGCAATTCCCTATTTACACATAAATAAGACAAGGAAAGTATTCGAATCGAACTTCCGCCAGTGCGTTAATATCCATATATGTGTTTGCCGTCGACATGCAGCAAAAGACGGTCAATGGCGCGCTGCAGGAAGCTCAACTCGAATGCTTTCCTTGTCTTATTCATGCGTAAATAGGGAATTGCTTTCTTTGTCCGCGTAAAAATTGATTTTTAATATGTAAAAATATTAATTTACGGCGACAAAGAACGCAAACCCTATTTACACATGAATAAGACAAGGAAAGTATTCGAGTTGAGTTTCCTGCAGCGCGCCATTGGCAATCTTTTCAATAAAAATACTAGATGCCGCTCCTTGTACTAAAATTGAATTTAATAAAATGAGATGAAACTAGCCTTACACATGAATAAGACAAGGAACGTATTCGAACCGAGTTTCCGACTGTAGCTATAGGCGGCGTGCATGAGATCATCCGCACGTGGTTTTCAATTTATAGCATAATAATATGTGATGGTTAAAGGCTGAGGCGCGTTGGACTATAGAGGAAAAAATAATATTCATTTATTCATTTATTCATTTATTCATTTATTCATTTATTTATTTATTTATTTATTAATACAAATATAAGTTAATGTAACATCATCCAATAGGATTTACACACTTGTAGATGTTGGGGTAAGCTTAACGAGTGACACCTAACATATTTTGTTTTTATCTAAGTATTCTTCAATGACAGTTTCAAATTCAAGATAACTTAACATTCGCAATTCTTTTAATAAACCCAATACAGATATGAGAAATGAATCGTCTTTAGTTTCTAGATAATTTTCACAATCTTGCACCACTTTTCCAAGCGTCTCTATAATTTCACTAAGCCACTCAGGATAATTTTCAGCATTTTCTTGCAATTCTTTCCTAACATGATCAGGATAATTTTCTATATTTTCCCTCTGTTTAGAGACTGCATACATATATCCCTTTGGAGCCCATTTCACATCACTAGCACAAAGGTTACGTAGTCGTACTATTAGCGAATTCATGATAATATTGTTGTTGTTGTTAATACACTGAGAAGCAATCTGTTATAGCACTATATAGACAAGCGATTCGGGGAACATGTTGCTTGCAACTAATTAAGATGTTTGTGGTTCAACAGTTTTACGTGAGCGATCTACATGGTAGAGGTGGTGGTATTCTGGAGTGGTGTCTAACATATTTTCTTTTTAACAGCTGACAGACAGACAGAGCGTCTCTATAATTTCACGAAGCCATTCAGGATAATTTTCAACATTTTCTTGCAATTCTTTCTTAACATGGACAGGATAATTTTCAATATTTTCCCTACCAGACCTGACCTGCCACGCTGACTGGCACCGTAACGACGATGCCAAAAGGACCTAAATTGACCCTTAAGTCTGTCTGTCTGTCTGTCTGTCTGTCTGGTCTGTCTGTCTGTCTGTCTGTCTGTCTGTCTGTCTGTCTGTCTGGTCTGGTCTGGTCTGTCTGTCTGTCTGTCTGTCTGTCTGCCTGTCTGCCTGCCTGCCTGTCTGTCTGTCTGTCTGTCTGGTCTGTCTGTCTGTCTGTCTGCCTGTCTGTCTGGTCTGTCTGTCTGCCTGTCTGCCTGTCTGTCTGCCTGTCTGTCTGTCTGTCTGTCTGTCTGTCAGACAGACAGACAACTGTCCCTAACAGCTGACAGACAGACAGACCTAAATTCTGAAAAATCCATCCATCTATGGTCCAACGCACACCCGCCCATTCCTAGGAATACATGCAACTCACAATACATCAAACAAGTGACGCCATCTGCTAGGTTTTTCATAAAGTTCTGAAAACAAGGATATAGGGAAATTTCTTTGGGCGAGTCTGAAGTTATCAATAAAAATACTAGATGTCGCTCCTTGTACCAAAATTGAATTTAATAATAAAACACGTGTTGGAAGACACGCCTACCGCTCCATTAGACATCTCAAACATTTACAACGTTAACGCTAACGTTATTTTTTACCCTATCCTTTTACATGGCATTTAACGTTCCGTTAATTCAAAATATGCTACAACTCTCTATTTGCAGTAGAAGCCCCCTTATATATCTACTCATATATATATATATATATATATATATATATATATATATATATATATATATATATATATATATATATGTTTATATATAAATAATATCCGATATGCAGACAATACCACAATAGTTTGCCAATAACATGAAAAATCTGCAGATTCTAATCAATAAGCTGATTGATATTGGCGAGAGGTATGGTCTACGTATAAATATTGGGAAAATCAAAATGATGGTGATTAGTAGACACCCCTAAGAGGATGCATCTCTCTTTATAAAGGATCAAGAGATTGAGAGAGTTACTAAATTCAAATATCTTGGCTCTGTCGCCAACGAACGATAGGATTGTGAAGGGGAGGTTAAACTGTGGATTGGCATGGCAAATAATACCTTTCTAAAGTTGAAAAATATGCTGCTTCAAAGACAATTGCCACTCGCCCTGCGCCTACGAGTAATCAAGTACTATGTCTGGCCAGTTCTCTTATATAGTGTAGAGACATGGTCGTTAAAAGTGAGATCATTGAATCGTATCGAAGCTTTCGAGCTATGGATACTTCGACGTGTGCTACGAATTTCTTGAACAAAACATTTAACCAAAGACGAAGTGCTTCGAAGACCGGGGTGGAGAGGCAACTACTTAATATCGTATCGTGGCTCCGGAATATCAGGGACTGGTGCGGAGTTCTGGTTGCCGCGTCCATTTTTCGACTAGCAAAGAATAACAACCTCAATATAAACTGAAGAAATGGTACAGAGACCCTGACGTATGTGAATACATGGGGCAGGAAGAAGAAGATAGCCTGAAATTATGTCTTTTATTTAGGAAAAAAATGTCTTAAAATTTTTGGATTGTGAATAGGTTAAGTATCATCTGCAATAACCTAATAGTAACAGGATATGATATTTCTTGACGGCAGGTGTATGCAATATTGAAAGTTAATAACTAAAAGTATTTAAAATATACATGACTCTTCTAGATTTGTGACATATAGAAAAGTAGCATGATTATTTGTTGTTTCCTAAATTCCAGGGGCATAGTGTATGGAATTTAATACAGGTAACAAAGGTAAAGTATCTAGTAGTAAAAAATGGATAATTTTTTAAAGAAACCTGATGGGGATGTGATGTCAAAACAACACCAATATTTTATAAATTATACATTAGGTCTATTTTGGAAAATGGATGAACACTATATGCTACAGGATGTAACAGATTACTTAAATAAAACCGGCCAAGTGTAAGTCGAACTTGCACAATTAGTGTTCTGTATGTTGAGTGCTTTTAAAATAAAAATTTTTGTTACGGAGGTATAAAATGATCACTGACTTCACAAAACACACCACAAATGAATCTTCAACAAAGTTTTTTTCGGATCTTTATTGAAAATTGGTGACCATGAAATTTTTGTTTTTTTCTATATACCAAATAATTTTGTTTTCCTTTTATTTTTTATGAGTCTAGCACACGTGCTACAGGGAAGTCCCTAAAGCGCTCTAGGAGCGGCATGTACGCGGAAAAAGCGATTCACGTTGTTCTTGAATCGCTAAAAATTGTACTCGGTGAGAAATACAGCCCTGGGCAAATTATTCCAAAGGGATGATGTTCTCCATATAAAAGACTGCTTGAAAAGCGTTGTACGCGGAGTAACAAGCTGAACCTCATATGGATGTGAAGTATTAGCGCGACGTGTAGTTCTAACATGCACCGCTCTGGGAGGAATTAAGCGGGCTACACCCTTCGAACACTTTCCATGTAAATACTTGTAGAATAGAATCAAGTCGCCAACCGTTCTTCGATGTTCCAGCGAATCAAGGCCGCCAGTCAGTTCCAGGTCTCCAATCAGATGAATAGTTCTTCTCTGAATAGGATCCAACTAATGCAGCGTGTGTTTGGGAGCGGAGTCCCAAATATGGGAACAGTATTCTATAGTTGGACGAATTTGAGCTTTGTAAAGAAGTAACAGTTGTTGTGTGAGTAGCCGACGTCCGAGCGTTCAAAGTGAATGGAGAGATAAATGTACTGTCATCTGCAAAACTGTAGATTGGATTCCCGGTCTGTTCCATCAGATTGTTAATGTAAATGAGAAAGCGAGGAGGAGACAGTATAGAGCCTTGGGGCACACCGGCGTTGATAGTGAAGGTGTTAGAAAGAGAGATCCATCAACCACCACTCGTAAAGAATGCACTCTGAGGAAACATGAGAGCCAGAGTGAGATAAATTATTAAAGGTAATGCACTTTTGATAATTTTCGTTCAATCTACGACCTGTGGAGAATATTCCAAAATTTTTTCAAAATTTTTTGATCAGTACTTTTCGAAAGTAGGGGAGGGACAGCGATTTTTCATATACAAAGCAAAGTGTGCGCAAGTATTACATTATATATATATTTTTGAACTCGTGTTTTGACAAGCTTTCATTTGACACCCCAGTCGATGACCAGGTAATTTTTTTTAACTTCTGATTTAACAGGTTGACTGCCGACCACTCCGATCGGAGTGCGTCGGGTCTCTTCGCCAACGCCGTCTACTCCGATCGGAGTTCGACATGCGTTCTTACGAAACGTTTTAGTATTCCATCGGCGTTGTATATGAAACGTGTTTCTAGTGGTGGCGTTGCTTAAAAACGCAAGTTCTAACAGGTGCTTAAGTGGTTTCGCGGATTTGCTTTTGGTTTGGTTGTAATCTGCCGTACAATATGGACAATCAACCTGGGCCTTCTGGTATTAAAAAAAGACATTGTAGTGATGAAAAAAAGGTATATGATAAGAAAAAGAAGCTAACTGACACTGAATTATTGCAGCTATTGGAAGAAAGCGGAGGTAGTAGTGACGAACATTACGTACCAGACACAGACGATAGTGATGTAAATTCAAGCTCCGAGTCCGAAGAAGAGAATTTTATAGACCCTATTCGGCCACATCAAATACTTCCTAGCCTTGATGAGATAAAATGGAACGACAGAGGTGCGTTAAAACAAATTTTGTTCCAGAAAACCCAGGAATTATTGGTGCAAATTCCAGGACAGGATGCACCTATCGATTTTTTCGAAACGATCATTGATGATGATTTTTTACAAACTATTGTAGAACGAACGAACTCTTACGCAGTCGAGGTTTTGCTGCGCCCAGAAACAAGTACACAAATCACGTCTTACTAATTTTAAAGATCTTACTCTTGACGAAGTAAAAATTTTTTTTTGGCCCTGTTACTTCACACTGGCACAATATCCTTGAGCCGTCTTAACGATTATTGGAAAACTGATCCGCTATTTAATCTACCTGTTTTTAGAAAATATATGTCAAGGAATAGATTTTTGCTTATCTTGAGGTGTTTGCATTTTACATCTCAGATATGGATCCGGCAGATCGGCTAGGAAAGATTAGATTTGTGGCAGATTTTTTTAACAACAAGATGGGAGAAATTTACTATCCTGGAAGAGAGTTGTCTTTGGATGAAGCTATGGTACTTTATCGGGGTCGTCTCCAGTTTAAAACAGTATATCAAGAATAAGCGTCATAAGTATGGTATGAAGTTATACATGCTGACAGAGCCTAATGGACTTATTTTGAAATTTCGTGTCTACGAAGGTGCGACAGATATTTATGGTGGAAGCGGACATACTGAAAAGATTGTTTTACATTTATTGGAGGAAAAATTGGGTGTGGGACATGTTGTTTATCTAGACAATTTTTACAATAGTGTTAATTTAGCTAGGAAATTACTTCAACAAAATACATACTGCACTGGTACGCTGAAAGCTGAGAGGAAAAATAATCCGAAAGAGGTAATGAGTGCAAACTTAAAACGTGGTGAGAATAAATCTATGTTTTGCAATGGAGTGCATGTCGGAAAATGGCGCGATAAACGCAATGTTCAATACATTTCAACAGAATTTGGAAGCGAAATGGGCATTTTTAGAAACAAAAGAAATCAAGAATCTGAAAAAAACCTTCCGCAATCACTGGATATAATGCTTTTTTTTTTTTTCTCTTTATGTCCGGTATAGATAGACAGGATCAAATGATGGCATATTATCCTGCAGCCGTAAAACCATTCGGTGCTACAAAAAGTTATTCATGCATGTGCTGCAAATGAGCATGATAAACGTCTATTTTTTGAAGAAACAAAACGGGTAAGCAGAAAGGAATGCAAAGAATGCAGGAAAAATAAAATAAGAAAGCAAACAGTGTATGAATGCAAAATGTGCCCTGGACAACCAGGTTTTTGCCTTAATTGCTTTGAGGATTGCCATAAAAATGTACAAAAATGATTTAGAAATAAATGTTTTGAGTTCATGAGTTCGATTTATTATTTCTTTACTTATTTAATTGGACACTCCGATCGGAGTGTTCGGCATCTAGTAAAAATTTTCACTTGCAATGCCGATTACTCCGATCGGAGTGAAATTTTTTTTTTCTAATATTTTGAATGGCACATAAAAAAAACACATCCAAGACTCATTTTAATTCATATTTACCACATTAAAATAAAAATATTTGGAAAAATCTTACCGGCGTCAACCACAAACTCAAAAATATAGATCGGCAGTCAACCTGTTAACCCCCGTTTTAAAATTTTACAAATCTACACGGCATCAATGTGTACAATTCCTATATTAGTGCCAAATTTCAACTTTCTATGTCTAATAGTTTCGGAGAAAAACGGGTGTGACAGATGGACAGACGAACAGACAGACACTGAAGTCATCTTATGAGTGTTCCGTACGGAACACTAGAAAGGCGGTCGCATAAAATGTAACGCAATTCGAGGGGAAATATGAAATCCATTCCAACTGAAGTACTTTTGGCAGAGGCCCTGAAGCCAGCTTTAGATTTTAGAAGGAAATTTTTATCCCGCAAATTCAGATAGAAACAGAAATCATTTGACTTCAATCTATAGTAATACTCAACACGGAAGCTCTCTTAAGATCATAAAAACTCCTTAATTTTGTTTTTAACTACAAGAAAATAGAATGAAAAATTAAGAAATATTCGGGATATTTCCTAACTAGAAATTGATATCTACAACTTAGCTCAGAATGTGAGTCTGACAATTTCAACTACTAACATGGATCCTTCCGCACTTGAAGCTAATTTGGCGAATTACTAATTTTACACACATATAATCAGATGCATCAACAATAGAGCACGGTTTTTAGACGACCTATTTCTATCCGTTCCATTAAAATAGAATCAAAATTCAAACTGAATACCTACCTTTTCCATTTCACCTGTGAGTCCGTTGCAATTTAACTATAACTTGGTTTTAGCAGAAAATTAGTCTGTAATAGGATATTCAGGTGAACGGATTGCTTCTCAGTACTCAAATCGTTAGAAAAATTTCATGAATTGAAACCACAAAAAATTGCACCTTCTCTATTAATTTAAACATATTAAGGAAATTTATTTTAAGCAAAAAAAAGATTGCGTTTATGTGGGTTAAAGTTCACACTAGTCATACGCATAACAAAAAACTTGACCAATTGGTAAAGGCAATTGTTAATGGTAAATTCTTATCATTTCCTATAGGATTATCAGACATTTATACAATTACACGTAAAAAATCCATGATAGAATTATCCAGACATTAGCATGTATCTTCTTAACAAATTCAAGTAAAGATTTTTCTCCGGGATTTTCTTTGTTTCGGTATCAAAAATATTGTGTCAAAAGTCCATTGCGAAATCGTGTCGGCAAAAAAAGTTACCGAAGGTCAAAGGTTGCGAAAATCAGTTTTTCTTAAATATTTCGTGAAATATTAGTTTTATGTAAACTTTAGTTATTATGGAATTTATTTACCATCAAAATCTGTATAAAACAGGTCTTTTACAAAATTTACGTGGAGCCAATAGTTCTCGAGATATGAGGCTGAGAAATTTTGGAGCCAGGAGCATACTCCACTATACGTTTACGTATTGTGGTGTATACAATCAATATAACGCATTTATGCGTAGAAAAGTCGTTAAACACACCCATAATTTTTCCTCTCTGAGGTCTCCTTGGAGTGGACCTTTCTTCATAATAACGATAGTAATGACCTTGACTAACGAATCTCATGGGTCGATGTATACCTGAAAATATTTGACGAAGCATTTTGTCCCCTTTAAAGCTCAGTTTAAATGCTACGTATTGTAGAGTTTGTAAGTTTACATGAGAAAACTTTAGAAAAAGTAGTAATATTTATTTATCTGAGATCTATTAAGAAATTCCAAACACATTTTGGTATAGTCAATTGAATGTACATAGAAGATTTATTACTACCATTATAAAAAAAATTGATGCATGCAATAATGTTTCCCGTCTTAAAAATTTAAGATTATAGAATCCGACTTATGCAAGTTATGTGAAACTGTAGAGAACTTAAATCATATTTGTTTTGAAATGTCGTAAATATAGTAATGTTCTTTACCCAAAATTAACAAAGAACTACTCAAGGGCTGTTAAACTATCTACACATACTCACACTTACGGACACTTTTCGAACTCAAAGGATCGTCAACCCTTATTTAAAAACAATATTAAACTTTCAATTCTGGTTTCAACTATTGTTTTGCTTGTAAAAAATCCTCATGTTATCCTTAATTCATATGTTACCTTACGTCTACCTGTGCTGTGATTGGACTAAAGCGTGAGGAGAGAAGTTTTTTTTATCATTTTGTAATAAGTGGCAACGGCTCAACCTCTTTGAGTAATTTTTAGTACGCTGAAAATTCATTATAAAGTGTTTCAAGTAGAAACTGTATGGCAGAACTGCCAAGTCAAAATACTTAAAATAATAATAATAACAATAATAAAGGTTAATTTTCAATAAAGGCCTATATTATTATTTCGGGAATTACCCAACGATCCTGATTGTGATATTCGTGCCCTTGCCCTATGGACACATTGAAAAAATAGTAAATACATTTTTCATACACATCGAAAGTGAAAGTGTACGTAGGTGAAAGTCACGTACTGATCATCATCCCACATATTGTCTTAGTCTAAACCACTATTAATTTACTACATCATTATAAAATTGTCTTAAGCCCCCTTGGCTTGATAATTTCTTCTACTAATTAAAGAATTTCTTCTACTAATTAAATATTTTCTTAATTTTTATTAGTGTTGCATGAAATTTTTTAAAAAATCCACATTTATTCCCTTTAGATAATTAGTTTTAAACTATTTTTCCAATATTACCTGTTTAACAATTTTAAGCTAAAAATTTTTATTATCGTTTTCTTCTTCTTTCTCAGCCTGTATTCATTCCCTCCTGAATGTAGGCCTCTTCTAAAACCTTCCATGCCCTTCTATCCATTGCAACTTGTGTCCAGTTCGTTCCTGCAATCCTCTGGATGTCGTCTCGCCATTGCTATTGTGGTCTTCCCACACTTCTCTTGGTCTCCCTTGGTCTCCATGTTAACGATTTATTAGTCCATCTATTCTGATCTTGTCTCGTAATATGGCTCGCCAATTACCACTTTAGCCGTGCTATTTTTTCCAATAGATCCGGTACTTTTGTTCTTTCTCGGATATCTTGGATTCTGATTCGGTTTCTAAGGCTTATTCTAAGCAGGGCCCTTTCCGTTGCATTGAGTGATTTGGAGCTTGGTAGCCGACTTGCGAGTTACTGCCGTAGTTTCTAAATCATAAGGGAGAACAGGTACTATAAAACTTACATTTTAAGATTTATTGGGATAACTGGTAACTTTCTTATATGTCCCAGTTTACCGAATGCTGCCCATCCAAGACTTGTTGGTCTAGAGATCACGCCACACATGGTTAGTGAAACATGCGTCGAGTGCAAAAATAAAGTGTACGTAGGTGAAAGTTACATACCGTGGCGACTGATATCAAATCGAGCAAAATATAAGATTTTTTTGATTGAAAAAGATTATGACTTAGGCTGGCTTATGCAGAAAAGCTTTTATATAAACAAAAGTCAACGATGGAAAATTTAAGTTTTAATATAATTTTTACTTACAACAAAAAAACTGATTATTTAATCACAAAATATCCACAATATTTTTATTTTTCAGTACAACGCGTTTCCCTAACAATATAGCTTTGTGAAGTAATAATATTTACCTTTTTTTACGATTTAACCATGTCTAACTTTTTAAAATAGTTTATACATGTGTGGCGGCTTCATGAGATTAGTATGGATGTACGAATAATAAGACATCTATACTGGAATCAATCTGCCGAGATCAAAATTAATAAGGACATTTTAACAAAACCATTCAGTGTCCTAAAGGGTATTAGGCAGGGTTGCATACTGTCGCCAGTATTCAAGAGTATACATAGAGAAATTATTTCAAATTGTTCTAGAAGATGAATGCAGAGGGATAAAAATTAATGGAAAGTCTATAAGGAATATTCGGTATGCAGACGATACTGCAATAGTTTCCAATAACATGGAAGATCTGCAAATTCTAATCAAGAAGATGAATGATATTGGCGAGGAGTAGGGTCTACGTATAAATATTGGGTAAATCAAAATGATGGTGATTATTAGACCCCCAAGAGGATGCATCTCTCTTTATAAGGGATCAAGGGATTGAGAGGGTTACTAAATTCAAATATCTTAGCTTTTTAAAGTTGAAATATATGCTGCTTTAAAAACAATTGCCATTCGCCCTGCGCCTACGAGTAATCAAGTGCTATGTCTGGCCAGTTCTCTTATGTGGTGTAGAGATATGGTCCTTAAAAGTGTGATCGTTGAATCGTATCGAAGCTTTCTAGCTATGGATACTGTGACGTTTGTTAGGAAATTCTTGGACAGAACATCTAAAGCTAAGTGTCCACTTGAGACAAAGTCTCGAGAGAAAGTCTCGAGATTAGTTCCGAAGTGTTGTCAATTTGAGATCACTTGCGCTCTCGAGACAGCAGTTGGAGACTCGACAGTCACTGCAGTCTCGAGATCAGGAAATTTTGTGTACATTTGAGAGCTTACTCTCAAGTCTCAGTCGATTCTGTAACTTGGTTGCTAGTTTGAGATTTATTTTTTTCAAAATGGATTCACGCCAAATCCTAGCCTTTCTAATTGTGCATAAAATTATGAAAAAACGAGAAGTGAAAAAAAAAGGCGTGTTGGGTAAGAAAATGGGTGGATCGACGAAATGCATTGGGAGCTTCTTCAACACTTGTGAACGAGTTGCGGTTGGAAGATGCACAACGGTTTAAAAATTTCATTAGGATGTCTGCAGTTCAATTTGAATTGGTTTTAAATTTGGTAAAACACGATATTGTAAAGCAAGATACAAAGTTACGTGATGCGATTCCAGTCCATGATAGATTAATGGTCACACTTCGTTTTCTGGCTTCAGGTAAGCCTTTCAAGCGAATGTACAAATATTTTTCTCTAGAACATTACATTTCAATATTGAAATGAACTTTCAGGAGATGCTTATTGTAGTTTGCAATACCTTTTTCGCATTGCACCTTGTACAATAGGAAGAATAGTTCCCGAAGTGTGTAAAGCCATCTATAATCATTTAAAGGAAGAATATTTAAGGGTATGTATAAATTAAAAACAACTTTAATTATAGAAGTATAATAACAGAAACTTTACAAATTAAGGCATGTTAATTAGTGAATATGAACTATTGTAAAAATCTTGGGTTGTTTGAGTCTCAATATTTTGTTGAGAAAAGTTGTCAACAACAATGGGTGGTGATGCAATTGGCGTACTGCATGAAGTACTTGCACTTGAAGAGAATGCAGTGGACCAGTAGCATTCTTCATCCATATCAGAAATATTTAATATCGCTTTACGAATCTCACTTTTTAATACTCCTCTGTAATAATCCGATTTTAGACTTTTTAGCTCCAAAGTGATCGAAATCGTCTTGGCTTCTTCATAATTTCTATTGCATCCTTCAGAATGTTATCATCTTTTTGAGTTCTTGATGTTGCTTTGCTAATACGTTTTCTTTTTTGATCTTGTGTGGGCTCATTTTGTATGGACTCATCCTGTGAGATGTTTTCGGGAATATTATTCTGAAAAGTTAAAAGCGCAATTAATATACTATGTTGTATCAACTTTTATGCATAGAAAAATAGAAAAATACAAGTAAAATTTTTTTATTTCAGTATCCTTCAAGTGCTGAAGAGTTGAAGAAATATGCAGATCAATTTGAATTAAAATGGCAATTTCCACATTGTTTCGGAGCTATTGACGGAAAGCATATTACAATGGTGGCACCTGAGAACTGTGGAAGCCTTTACTATAACTATAAGGGTACACACAGTATAGTTTTTGATGGGAGTCGCAGATGCCAATTATAAATTAATTTACGTTGATGTTGGTTGCAATGGTAGAATTTCTGATGGAGGTGTCTTTACAAACTGCTCCCTGCACGATGCTTTGGAAAGCAAGCAATTTTCACTTCCCGAACCAGAAGCATTGCCCCAAAGATGTTTTCCAGTGCCATACATAATGGTAGCTGACGATGCTTTTGCTATGACATCGTATATATTAAAGCCCTACGGGTACCGAAATCAACCTGCACCAAACAGAATTTTCAACTACAGATTAAGCAGAGCTCGTCGTATAATAGAAAATGTATTTGGCATTATGTCAAGTAAATTCAGAGTTATCCGAAAACCAATAAATTTAGCACCTAATAAAGTAATAGATGTTACTCTGGCAATATGTGCATTGCATAACTTTTTAATATGTACTTCAAAAAATTATTTGAACCCTTGTTCAGTTGATTTTGAAGATCCTAATACACATGAAATTGTAAATGGCGAATGGCGGAATGAACCCCCACTACAAGGATCGTTTTTTCCACTAGAGAGAGGCCAGCAGCGAAATTATGCAATCTCTCAAAAAGATGTGAGAGATGAGTTATACTTCATGACAACTGCAGGTGAAGTTCAGTGGCAATATCGTTTAATTGCTTAAATTTAGTACCTAATCACTTTGTTTAATTTGAATGTTTTTATTTGTAATTTTATGATAAATAAAATTTCATTATGAAACATAGCAATAATTATATTAACTTACCATGTTTGAAGTCGATGTTGTGGGTGTGAAGTTGGGTAAAATGAACTGTAATGCAGTGAAAAACTTTCATTTACTGTCATACCTGTCATCAGCACCATCACCACTCTTCAATTTTTTTATCTTTTGCAGTTCATGAGAAACCTGAAAATAAAATATTTGACTATTGACTAAAAAGTCAATTTAAATAGTAATGTTAATAATAATTTTAGAGGATTATACATACCTGATTGCGTAAGTTATGGATCTTCCGCTGAATTTCATTTCCACTGCAATTTTCAAATTTCGAAGCAAATTCTTCGTACATTGCCATTTTTTTTTTGCTTTCACGTTCCATAAAAACTCTTCCTCCTCATAAAGTTCAATTAATTTGAACACTTCCTCGTCAGTCCACTCGCGATTATCCTTCATTTTTAAAAAATTAATTGCTTATTTAAATTAAACAAATATTTAAATAAAAAGTCTTCAGTCGGGGTCTCAGCTCTTCAAAACAATGACGGAAGACTGGTGACTAAGTCTCATGAGCAAGAATGAACATGTCCACTTCTGACACGTGCAGTGTCTGATACTCGCATCGGTTTGTCTCTGAGAGTGCTCTCAGGCACATATACATTTGTGAGTCTGGTCTCGAGACTGCTCTCGAGACCATTTTGTCTCAAGTGGACACTTTGCTTAAACAATGAAGAAGTGCTTCGAAGAGCCGGGGTGGAGAGGTAACTACTTCATGTCGTAAAACAATGAAAGGTATCTTATTTGGGATATATACTAAGAGGTGACCGCTACTCGATTCCAAAACTTATTCTTCAGGGAAAAATGAAGGGTCGATGAGGACCCGGTAGAAAGCAGCTCTCGTGGCTCCGGAATAACAGCGACTGGTGTAGAGTTCCGGACGCTGCGTCCATTTTTCGACTAGCAGAGAATAATAACCTAAATATAAACTGAAAAAATATTACAGAGACCCCGACGTATGTGAATACATGGGACAGGAAGAAGAAGGTGTTATTTATTCCTGTACGCCTGTGGAGCTTCATGTAGGGCATGGGTTATACTTTGACAACACTCTTTTCCTTAGTTAGGTAAAGCAAGGCTATTTCAAACAGATCTTTCAAATTCTTGCGGACAAAGTTTTGTTAGCAAAATTACTCACAGCATTTTAGTATTTTAGCTCCGCCTGGGGCGGCTGTAGGTGGATTGAGTAGCTTACAGTTGTCACTGCCGGTCCCAAGCCCGGACAAAGGAGGAGGGTTGTAGCGGTAGGCCAGCTCCCTACCCTATGTAAAAAAAAGCCTCTGCTAAAAAACCTAATCCAAAGCCTCGGAATCGAACGGATATACGAAGACGAAAACAGCAAAGAAGAAGTTCAACGATATGTGGTCCACGGAACATACAAGGTCTCTCCAGGAAAGTAAATGAAGTTGTAAATGAATTAGAAAATCTTCGAGTCGAAATTGCAGTACTGACGGAAACAAAGAAGAAAGGAAAAGGCTCCGAAAGTTGGGGGCATTACGATCACTTTTATAGTGGAGTGCCCAAAGAAGATAGAGCAAAACATGGCGTATCCATGCTAATACACAGAAAACTGAGGAAATTCATAACCACCTGGGAACCGATTAGTGAAAGAATCATATAGATGAATCTCAAAATACTAGGTAATAACACAATCTTACTGGGGGTATACGCTGTCAACGACGACGATCTGGCTAATAACAAGGATTCATTTTTTGAACAACTAAATGAGGAAATACGCAAAATTGGAACATCAAGAGAGATATTACTTTTGGGTGATCTAAACGGAAGAATAGGAAGGAAAGAACACGATAAAGTGGTAGGAAAATATGGCGAAGAAGTTACTAACGACAACGGAAGAAGAATTATAGAGATATGTGAACAAAACAACCTTACAATATTAAACGGACACTACCAGCATAGGGATATTCATAAATATACGTGGAGACAAACAACGAGAGGTTTAAAAAGTATTATCGACTATATGATAATACGACAGAGATCTAGATTAAACTTCCTAGATGTAAGAGTCCAAAGAGGGGCTTCATGTGGCAGCAACCACTACCTTGTGAAAGGAAAGATAATCTCACGAACAACACGGGAAAGCAAATTGGAAGATACAAGTACACAGCACACAACAAGTGAAACAACAATAAGATATAATACAGACAGCTTACAAAATGAAAGTATCAGAAATCTATACAAGAGTAGACTGGACCAAAAGATACAACGGACGAGATTTGTTAATATAGAAGAAGAATATAAGTATATAAAGGAATGCCTACACGCAGCCGCACTGGAAGCATTAGGGTAACAAGAGAAAAGGGAAAAAATAGCAAAAACCATATTGGTGGGATGAAGAAATTAAATACGAATTTGAAGAAAAACGGAAAAGTTATCACAAATACTTAAGTTCAAAGAGCACAAACGACAAAGTAAAATACAAAGAATTCCAAGCTAGAGTACGCAAAATGATTAGTGACAAAAAGAACAACCAATGGGAAAAGACATGCTCAAGACTCAACACTTACATAGGAGGAAGAAAAAGCACAGAAAGCTGGAGACTTCTTAAAAATATGAGAACAGAAAGGAAAAGAGAAATCTTCTCACCAATTACACCAGAAAAATGGAACCAATATTTTACAAATATGCTAACAGAAGATAGACCAGAGTTCAAAAGTACCCAACATGGAAACCCAAATATAGTTGTACGAGGATCTCCAATAAGGATAACAACATCAGAAGTTAAAGAAGTATGTAAAACGCTAAAAAATGGTAGAGCTCCAGGACCAGGAAACATCCCAGGAGAGATAGTAAAAACACGGAACTGAAAAGCTATTTAGCGCTTTCAGGAACTTATTCCAAAGATGCATTAACACATCAGAAGTACCTGAGGAATGGAAAATATCATACATATCAACAATTCATAAGAAAGGAGACAAAAATAATTGCGATAATTATAGGGGAATAACGGTTACAGGATCTATTAGCAGAATATACGGAAAAATACTTAAAAATAGAATAGAAACGGAATACACGTAGAGCAGGAAGATCCACAATAGACCATCTCTTCTCACTGACTCAAATCCTAGAAAAGAAAACCGCATTTGATCAGGAAGTCCATGTCTTGTTTGTTGATTTAAAAAGGCCTACGATAGCGTGCCTCTAATGAGATTGTGGTAAACACTACAACAGAGTAATGTAAGCACCGAAATAATTAAAGTCGTAAAATCCTTATACCAAGGCGCAAGAAGTAGTGTGAAAACCAAATATGGTATAACAACAGGGTTCCAGGTCACAAAGGGTCTCAAACAGGGCTACTGTATATCCCCCACCGCTATTTAAAATCTATTTGGAGAGTGCACTGAAGAACTGGAAAAGGAAATGCAGCAGTATGGGATTACCACTGGATCGCACACGCTATCATTTGCAGACGACCAGGTAATAGTCGCTCAGGACATCGATGATATGGAATACATGACACGAAAACTTATGGAGGAATATGAAAAATGGGGCCTAGAAGTCAATATTAAAAAGACCGAGTACATGTGCGTCGGAGGACAATAGCAGGACTTGAAACTGGCCACAGGACACACCATCAAACACTGTGCCAGTTATAAGTATTTGGGAACGAGAATATCTAGGGACGGAACACTGGAAGAAGCAATATTCGAGAGGAATATCCAAGGAAGAAAAGCGATTGCAATGCTTAATAGTATACTATGGGACAAAAACATAACCATTGAAAATAAGAAGAGAATTTACAACTCAATAGTGAAAAGTATAATAACTTACAGCTCCCAGGTGTGGCCATTGAAGGAAAGAACAGAAAAAATACTAAAAGCTACAGAAATGGATTTCTGGAGACGAGCAGCCAGAAAATCCAGAAAAGACCGTATACCAAATGACACGATAAGACGAGCTTTAGAAATAAAGCATGATATAGTGGACCAAATCAGAACCCAACAGTTGGTATGTACGGACATGTACAGAGAATGTCACAAGACCGACTACCTAAAAGATTTTAAATTGGAACCCTCATGGAAAAAGAAAGCGAGGAAGACCACGCCAAAGCTGGAGAGAAGGATTCAACAAGGAAGTACGAGAGAGAGATCTAGAGGAGGAGGGATGGCGAAACCGGGAGGAGTGAAAATTAGGCATCGGATGACGGAGGACGTTATAAAACCGATTGATATATATATATATATATATATATATATATTTATATATATATATATATATATATATATATATGTATATATATATATATATATATATATATATATATATATATATATATATATATATATATATATATATATATATATATATATATATATATATATATATATATATATATATATATATATATATATATATATATATATATATTATATATATATATATATATATATATATATATATATATATAATATATATATATGTATATATATATATATATATATATATATATATATATATATATATGTATATATATATATATATATATATATATATATATATATATATATATATATATATATATATATGTATATATATATATATATATATATATATATATATATATATATATATATATATATATATATATATATATATATATATTAGTATTTTCATTGGAATGGAATGATTTTTGTAGCTATTTTTGTGAAAATTAATATATTTTTGAAATCTTGAAAAATTATTGCTTTCATTCTATAAGTCCAGTATCTCATTTGATTCAGTAACAATTATTAGACGTAAAAATGAATTAGATTAAAATACATCCTGGAAAAGAATATTTCTATATATTGTAAAATAATTCAATGTTTCTATTACAGAATTCATAATGTTGCATAGACTGTAAAAATTAAAATAAAGTAGCTTCGCATTTTAGATTTATTTTTATGGACATAGCAGACGCGTTGCAGGAAAATTCCTAAAACGTTACAGGATCGAACCGTATGCAGAAAACGAGATTCACGTTGGTCTTGAATCACTGTAAATTGTACTCGGTGGGAAACAGAGTCTTGGGCAAAAAATTTCAAAGGGATGAGGTTCTCCATATAAAAGATTTTTAAATTTATTTATTGGGGTGAGGCGCGTATATATCAATGGTCATTTGGCGCCCAAGATAGAGTTACATAACTAATTCGAGATCTTTCAGGTATTTGATTATACCTGCCTTACTTGTTTGAAAGGTATTAATTATTTGTTTGATGTCCGATGGAATATTGTGTTTAGATCTTAAATGGGATGAATGTTCTGCTTCAAATATGTGTTTTACTGACAATGCAGAATTGCAAATGGAGCATGATGGAGCGGGTTCAACTCTTAATAAATGCGTGTGATATATACGTCCTATTGCCAATGTTCTCAAAGTTGTATTCTCTGATCTGCTGAGACTATGTATGTGGAGGGGGGGTGGACTTGAGATTTAACTTGTTATTGGAAACCTCAAGGTCTCATTCCAATTGAAAAGCATTTCTGGTTATTGATGATAATATTTTAACAAAATTGTTCATATGATTCTCCCCTGTAATGATGATGCCTCTGTAAGAAGCTTTTTTGGCTTCCCGAGCCGCCATGTCATTACCCTTAATTTCCGAATGACTTGGGATCCAAATGAGAGTAATTTGTTTTTTCCTAATGTTGGCGATATAAAGTAAATCTGAAATTTGCCTCAGATATGCATAGTTAGGGTTATTGGATTTGATGGCGTTTAAGGCACTTAATGAGACAGACGCGATAAGGAAGTTATTATTTTCTTTGGATCTGATTGCATAACTCATTGCTTCCTTTATTGCCAAAAGCTCTGCTGTGAATATTGAAGAATGAAGGGGAAGCTTGAACTGCCCCGTGATTTGATTGTGCACGAAGACTGCTCCCACTCCCCCAGTCGTCTTTGATCCATATTATGGAGTTATTCGAGTAAAGAGTATGAAATCTCTGTCTGAAAAGTTGGTTAATTTCAAAGCCGGCCAAGTCCTTTTTACTGAGAGTTTGTAGATGAAAGTTAATCAGTGGAGTTGGAGATAGCCAAGGAGGAAACGTAGTGTATAATGGGAGGTTGAAGGTTGGTGGATTGAGTCCATGTAATGTCAGGTGATTTTTATTCTACTTGGAATGGATTTGGGGGGAGAGGTACGATTGGTGCGATGAACTTGGAATAGATCCCACAATAGTTTGGTGTGTGGGCGTTGAAATGAGGATGAATAAAATTTCGTAAGAGAAAATTGTCTTGTGAGATGGGGAGAGGGAACAGCATCCACACACCGGAGGCTCGAGATTGGAGAAGTTCTGAATGCTCCAGTTGCAAACCGCAGAGCGTAGTTTTGTATGGTGTCCAAAGATTTCTTTGCAGAATGGCTGGGTCCATCGTAAATGAAGTCCTCATATAGGAGCTTCGAAAGGATTCAGGACTTGTATAAATTAATTAGGGGAGTGAAATCCGCTCCCCATTTAGTGTTTGCAAGCATTCTTAGAATATTGAGATCTTGCATCGTGCGGTCTTTTAGTTTCTTAATGTGAGGAAGCTAGCTGAGACTGCTATCAAAATTCATTCCGAGGATATTAGTGGAGCTTGTTATAGGGATATACATGTTGTTAATGTGTAATGGACAGTTTCTGATCCTGCAAAGGTGAATTGCATTTTGTTGGAGAGAATACGTAGCCGTTATTGGTGGCCCACGAATTTAGGGTATTGATCGTGATCTGCAAAACTCTTGAGATTTATCTGGATGAGGAATTGGGGGAATAAATAAAGTCGTCAGCAAACATTTTGAATTTTATGGGGGGAGAGATGAGATGAGTGATTATTTGTGAAAATTAATATATTTTTGAAATCTTAAAAAATTATTGCTTTCATTCGATAAGTAGATTATTTTTATTATCAAACCTAATCATTTCTGGTCCACGATACATTAATAGGAACGGTAAAAACTCTACATTGGAAAGCATTTAACGTATTAAAAGAACCGGAAAGTATCCTATTTGATTCAGTAATAATTATTAGAGGTAAAAATTAATTAGATTAAAACACATCCTGGAAAAGAATATTTCTATATATTGTAAAATAATTCAATGTTTCCATTACAAAATTCATAATGTTGCATAGACTGTAAAAATGAAAATAAAGTAGCTCCGCATTTTAAGTTTTTTTTATGGACATAGCACACGCGTTGCAGGAAAATTCCTAAAACGTTACAGGATCGAACCGTATGCAGAAAACGAGATTCACGTTGGTCTTGAATCACTGTAAATGGTTCTCCATATAAAAGACTTCTTTAAAAAGGTCGCATGAGAAGTAAAAAATTGAACTTCATACGGATGAGGAGTACTCGTATTAGCATGTAGCGCGCTGGGAGTAATTAAGCGAGCTACACCCATTAAACATTTTCCATGAATACAATTGTAAAACAGGTTCAAGTCGCCAACCGTTTTTCAATCTTCTAAGGAATCAAGGTTGCGGGTGAATTCTGGGTCTCAATCAGGCGTCCGTGTATGTTTGGGAGCAGAGCTTCAAATCCGGGTGAGCCATTATTGGTCGATTTTGAGCTTTGTACAGAATTAGCAGTTGTTGTGGAGTGGAAAGCTTTCTAGTACGAAATAATATTTCTAGCTTTTGAGAAGCTCTCTTGGCTATACCTGCAACATGCTCATTCCAAGACATATTTGCCTCCAAGTTAACTCGCAATAAATTGAATGACGATGCTAGAGAAATAGAATGTAACTATATAGCGTTTAGCAACGTTAGTAGCGTTAAATTCTACTTGGATAATGTCATTCCAAGATAGAATTTCTTCCAAGCCTATCTTAAGTGGAAAGACTACCTGCTGTCTGCAGATATTTGCGTGAGTAGCCGATGTTCGAGCGTTTAAAGTGAATGAAGGAATAAGCATACTGTCATCTGCAAAGCCGTAGATTGGATTCTTGGTCCTTTCTAGCAGGTCGTTAATGTAAATGAAAAAGAGAGCAGGAAACAGTACGGGGCACACCGGCGTTCATATTGAAGGTATTAGAAAGAATTCCGTCAAGTGCCACTCATAAAGAATACTCTTTGAGAGTCTTGAAAGGGCGTAGCATAGCCAACAATCTGCCATGTCAAACACGGTCAAATGCCCTGGATATATCAAGTGCAACCGGTCAGGACTCTCCAAAATATTCAATTGGGTTGTTTCAAACATGTATTACAAAAGTTAAAAGATCTCCTGTTGATTTTTGCTTACTAAACTCATATTGATAGTCGCCAGTAATACTGAATCTTTCTAGATATTTTAGAAGATGCTGATTAATATCCTTTTCATAACTTTTATTGAAAGCAATACGACTGGTCGGTAGTTGTTTGGCAAAGTATTATTGCCTTTTTTAGGTATCAGCTAAACTGTAGCGCATTTCCAGCGAGAAAGAAATAATCTCTTTCTGTAGGATTGGTTAAAATCTACAAAGAACTGTTATGTTAGTTCACTAGCGCATTTTTTGAGTACTATTGGGTACTATTGGAGGTATTCCATCAGCGCCAAAAATTTTTTGATGCCTAGATTTATTAGAATACGTTTTATAATACGTCGCCTGATGAGAATTATAAATATCATTAACTGAACTATGGGGAAAGTTGGTGGTGTTTTTTTCTTGGAAATTGATAGTAGAATGTGGAGCCAAGAATTCAGCCAACAGGTTAGTTTTCTAAACAGGTGTTGTTGAAATAGTGATATCTGACCGTGTGAGTGGTGGCATAGTGGCTTAAGTGGAATTTTGACTAATGGCCTTAGCTACTGGCCAGAAGGACGTAGAGTTGTTCGCGTAGGCAAGAAGTATGTTTTTAGTTCTTTGATTGTGTGCCTCTTTAGTTTCGTTGCTAATTTCTATGCATCTCTTCCGGGTACGAACAAAGATGTTACGATTTGTGACGTTATGATTTGGGTAGGCAAGGTGTTCAGCTATTTTGTATTTTCGGCTAAATCAACGCTTGCCGTTGGAAAGGCATTTCTTTGAAAAAGGGATGGAAGCTTCATACCCGCCGAAATGAATCTGGATCCTCCTTAGCTCAATCATCAGATCTAAAACACACATCGAACCAAGGGAAAGTTATATTCCATGAGTTCTTCCCATTTACCAAATTTGTAGTACCAAATCTTGCATGGTTTAGGCACCTCTCTGTCACTAATGCCACTCGGTGTCGAAAACAGTTTATGGTTGGAGGAACCTAACGGAGGACTTACGGTGACAGTATAAATCTCTGGATTGGTGGTTAAAAACTGGTCAAGAAAACTGGCGAATTCTCCGCTCGAACAGTGATCCATGTTGGTTCATCGATAAGCTGAGTAAAGTAACAACTGATTGTTAATGATTCAGCTTAACGGCCTTGTTCGTCGGTTGTATTTGAATGCTTATGCCAGTTGATGTTATGGACAATAAAGTTGTCCATTGTGCACTTTCGATATTTATGGTGGTGCCTGCACGAGAAGTGAAAAGTGTTCTAAAGTTAATACAACTTCATGGCCGTAGATAAACCTTGTGGTATGATGAGTCATTACTTTTAACCACATGACATCAATTATTCGGAGTTCCAGATTCTCCTCTCATTGGCAAGAGGGATCGCTTCTGACAAAATGACAGATTTTAAAGTTACGCGTAAACCGGGAATAGGGGTGGTATCCAGGATAAAGAAATTTGACTGTGCTGATTGATGAACTGACCTTGGTTTTGCCGAGATTGGGTACATGAGGCTTACTTGATTTGATTTTGATTGTTGGTGCACTAAATTTATGTTGGAGTTGAACCTTCGTATGTTACAAAAATTTATTTTCAACTTGCGATTTTTGCATGTTAGCATACCCGAAATTTTTTGGTCCTTGCAGCTTCATCATGCTATTCTTTTCCCACATTCCGGGTACATCGGTACTGCCACGAAAAGTTAAATAACTTCACTCAGCCTAAGCCGGGCGATATCTGGTGGAATCTTCTACCATCTAACTTGTTCCTTCCTTGTTTCCTAGGCGACAGGGGGTGATATCCTGTCCCGCACCCCCTTAGGAAAGGATAGTTATTTATTTATTGTTATTTCAACTTAACACAATATACAAAATAAAACCAATTATGGTATCGTCAAAATAAAAAGTGTATTAAATAAATATGACAAAGTATGTAGCCATTATAACATAAAAAACACAAAACGGTAACAATAAATAATTTCACCCAGGCTTCACTATTTGATTTGTACTTTACTGGTGAATGTTTGTTTTTAAAACACCTGAGATTGGCGGACTTTCCTATCACCAACAATTTTCTTTTCTCTGTTCATATCCACTTCTGCAGTTTCTCCTACCATCTTACCCCCACTAATATTATGTCGCTTTTTAAATCGTTCAATCCAACTTCTAGAACAGTTACACTCGGTGTTCTCTATTTTCCTTCCCAAATCACTTGCTTTCTCTTATAAAGTATAGGCGGTAATAGGAACAGGTTCATGTCGTTTTTGCCTAAACCATTTCAGGAGTCGTTTATCCACTTGGTCATGTGTAGATTTTCTTACTTTTTTACAACTAAAGTTTCTTTTATCATAAATTGATGATTTCTTCCATCTAATTCCATATGGTAGAAACCGTAGATCTAGTTAAATCCAACTGTTTGCAAACATCACTTTGTTTAACTCCATTTTCTATTTTCCTTATAATATCGTGTTTATCCTTTAAAGTAAACGCTTTACGTTTTTGTGTACTCATTTTAAAATAAGAACTTAAACATTCACTTTGCTACTTTGATCAAAAATGCATTAGAACCGCATATCATGACAAGTGAATTGAAAATAATACTGCTCGAACTAGCGACGTAGTGAAAACAAGTAGAATAGGGGTTTCCAGCGAGTTTTAATGAATTCCCTAGATCAAGTCGCACGACATCGAGCACGGGGAATGGCAAGTTCGTTATAAACGGACACAAAATATCCAAATTTGGTTATAACCGATAAAAATTTGCATTGGTCTTATGGAAGTTTTTTTGTGCATTATAAAATAGTTTGTTTTAAACGGAAATTCGCTATAAACGGGTTCGTTATAAGCAGACTTCACTATATATATATATATATATATATATATATATATATATATATATATATATATATATATATATATATAATTGAATTGACATATCAAATAAAGTAACTAAAACAATTAATCCCATTGAAAAAACAAAAAAAAAACAAATTCTTGGAAGTCATCAATGGCTGACCCGCTTTATTTTTGTATTTATTTAGTTTACTTTGATATCTGGTAGGGTACACATCGCCACTAATCTGTTAATTTTAGTGTTTTCCACTAAAGGCTAAGAGTATTCTCATATAAAAATGATATAAAAGTGTTGGATTTCGAAAAACGAAAATTTAGATTCTTTTTGAAAATATAAAAAATAAATCATTGCACTTTGCAAACATAATGAAGTATCCACATAGTACGGTGAAATACACTATAAACCGTTTTAAAAAGCCAAAAACGGACAAAAATTTAAGTAGAAATGGCCGAAAACGCATTATAAATGCGAGAACAGACCGGTAGAACTGGCACACAAGCACCATAATTCCGATCTTTAAAAAGATACAAAAAAAGTTTCCAGAAAACTACAGAGTAATAACTCTTCTGAATATAACAATGAAATTGTTCACATGCCTACTGAAGAAGAAACTGGAATTATAGATAAAAAATAGAAAAGAACGACGGTGGTTTCAGAAAGATAGATCTACCACAGATGAAATATTCATTATAGGGCAGATTATAGAAACAGCAAGATAGTACAAAACGCCCGCGTACGTATGCTTCATAAACTTAACTAAAGCCTTCGACAAAGTTAGACCCAATGACGTAATATAAACGTTGATGAAGAAAAAGACACAGGCAAACGTTGTAAAAGTCACAAAGAACTTAAACATGAACAATAAAACGAAAATTCAAATATGCGAGGACACTATAGGAAATATACCAACCCCAGGAGGAATTCGACAGGGAGACAATCTTAACACGTTTTTATTCAATCTTTTAATGCACAAATGATAAAAGACATAGAGAAATGGGCCAGAGAATGAGTAACAATAGAATTAGTCTTGTTTGTTACCCAGATGATGCACCGCTGATCGGTCATGCAAAACAATTTAGTGGATTCTTTTATGTTTTCCGATGTAACCACCTCATTCTGGCGTCTAGTGCGTTCAGCATCATTTGTATTTGTATGACCGCGTTCAAATTCAGCGTACCAGTAAATGATCAGTGATTTTCCCGGGGGAGACTCCCCGTAACACTTATCAAGCCATTGCTTTGCTTCAAGGATATTTTTTCCCATAAAAACACTGTTTAATCGACACACGACGAAATTCAATTTTTTCCATTGTTTTGAAAATATCAAAAGTAGCGTCACTAAAACCACTGTAACTTGTAAACTAATCGTCGAAATGGCATCAAATTTTGACATGTATCGTTTGAAGGTTGGTACTTCCTAAAAATAATATGGATTTTTTGAAAAGGGCGACATGTATGTGTCAGACCAAAAACTTTTCAGCCTATATATATATATATATATATATATATATATATATATATATATATATATATATATATATATATATATATATATATATATATATATATATATATATATATATATATATATATATGTATGTATTTCGCCAGATAATTCCCATAAATAATTTAATATGATGATATTTTGGCCCTGTTCTTAACCAACAACTTTCTTAAGTTGTATTTATTTAAGATTCTAGGGGCATATAGATACAAAGTGCGTTTTTTTGAAGAAAATAACAGAACCCTCAAGTTTTAGAGAGGGTCAGGGGGCATCTTTCGAGAAACAGGGAGATGTCGAAACAAAAAAACCCTACTTATACTGAGACTTAAAAATTTACCCTCAATTTAAAAATCGATAATCGGGGGGTGTGAACATCTTTCACAAGAAAGAACACCCAATAAAAGAAGTTCTTGTTCTAAGGGGCGTAGTTCGTGCATCCGTAGGGATGGTGGAGAGCATAGACTCCCTGGCCTCCCTTAGCTAGGCCACAGTTCTTGTTCCTAGTTTATTTTATAGATACAGTTGAACAACTACCTTTTTTTACATCGCGCCGCCTCTTTAAATATTTATGCCACTATTTGCATTTATAGAGAACGACATATTTTCTTATTGCTATTTGTTTTATTATGTATATTGTATTTAAGTAGTTAATAAATGTATATATTTTTATTCGTTATCGATCTGAAACGACTATAAAATTATTTTAGTAAAACCGTGTTTTCATTCCACCGCAATAAATTATCTATCAGTGTATTCGTTGTTGCTTGCAATCTGTTTTATTGTTAATCATTCCTTATAGAAGTTTTCTTCGTTTAGAGGAAATATGACTAGTCGATTTATCAGACTATGAAATGAGGATAATTTAATTTGTTGTGATTGATTCGAGTTTTTAGAATAACAGTATCTATTGTGGTTGATTGCTTATACATATTGAAATTCCAAAGATTTTTGATTTTCCGATAAGCGAGGAGATATGGCGGTCCGTGACTCCGCGGTTTGCTTACGGTCCAGAAAGTCTCGCACCTGGCCACGCACATAGGTAATAGTTGTTTGCAGAAATACAATAACTTCTGTGGCAGCAATACCTTGGTGTCTAAGAGGTCCTGTGAAATAAAAAAATGTATGTTTCGGCACTTGGACAACGTTGACGGGTATTACGACATCCTCGCTGATATTCTTAGGATATGAAAAAAGGTAAAATCCCTACTCAGGCGGGGAGGTAAACGATAAAAAAAGAAGTTTTTATTTTGTAAAGTTCAGTATTGAATTGTCGACAATTTTGTTCAAGAACATTTTTAATTCTCGTATGATATCAACATCGGTATTTATAGTATACAATGTATAAGATTTTACCTTATAGTATTACTAGGACCTGCTAACTAAAAACTCTTATTATAACCATGGTTATAGGCATGTGCTTCAGGGAAAGCCTTGAAGCGCCGTATAAGTGATACGTGTGTAGAGAAAGCTATTTACGTTGGTCTTGCATTGCTGTAAATTGTGCTTGGTGGGATATACAGTCCAAGGCATATCATTCTAAAAGGATGAGATTCTCTATATAAAATACTGCTTGAAAAGGGTTGTACGAGAAGTAAGAAGCTGAACCTCACACGGTTGTAAAGTATTAGCGCGTTGTATATTCCTGAATTCCATGAAAATACTTGTAAAATAAGCTCAAGTCATCAATCGTTCTTTGAGGTTCAAAAAAATCAAGGTTGCTGGTGAGTTCTGACTTTTCAAGCAGGCGAACAGCTCTCTTCTAAATAGAATCCAACAATAGCAGCGAATGTTTAAAAGCAGAACTTCAAAGCTGGCCGTAGTATTCCACTTGTTGATAGAATTTTAACATTGGACAGCATTAATAGTTGGGAAGTGTAAAGATTTCTAGTTCAAAATAGTATTCCCAGCTTTTGAGCCCTTTGCTATGCATGCGACATTCATGCCAAGACATATTTTCCCCTCAATTAACACCCAGCAACGCATCAGAAACGCCTTCCGACTCCCACCTCACGCCAGCCGCCAGTTCCCGAGACCGTCCGACCCGCTGCTCTTGGACGAAGACGATGACCCCCCTCGCCCGCCGTGACAAGAAGATCGTCAACCTAGATTAAGTTATAATTAGTCCTAGTTTAAGTTACTGTTACGTCCTAGTTTAAGTTAGCGTAAGTCTTAGGCTAAGGTAGTTTTAGTCTTAGTTTTATGTCTTATCATTAAGAAATTCATGTATATATAAACACATTTCCTAGGTTAAGTTAGTATAGGATCACTAGTATAAGAGCTTAGGTTAAGTTAGTATAAGCATACATTCACTAGCAGAAATTTTTATACTTTCAAAATTGTAAGAAAGAGGCTTTGCCTTTCTTGGTATTCAATAAAGCAATGAGAACACCCAGCAAATTGAATACAGATGCTAGAGAAATAGAGTGTACTGATATAAAAATATAGCGTTCAGCAACGTTAACTTTTTTAAGAAAAAACTTCCACCTAGGCTTTTGTAGAGTTAAATTCTATTTAGTTACTGCCTTCCCAAAACAGAATTTCTTCTCGGTCTTTATTTGCATGAGTAGCCGATGTTCGAGGTTAAAGTGGATGTAGTAATAAGCGTACTGTCATCTGCAAAACTGTAGATTGGATTCCTGATCCTTTCTAACAGATCGTTAATGCGAATGAAAAAGAGAGTAAAAGACGGTATGGGGCACACCGGCGTTAATAGTATAAATATTAAAAAGGATTCCGTTGACTGCCACTAGTAAAGAACGGCCTCTGAAGAAACACATAAGCCATAATCAAAACTTTTCAGACCATAAGAGTCTAGGTTAGCCCACAATCCAATTATGCCAAACAGGGTCGAATACCTTGAATTTGGTGCCAATGGTCAAGATTCTCCAAACTGTTTGCGCTGTTCCAAACATGTGTTCTGTTGATCTTTGCTTACGAGATAGTTGCTAGAAATATTGAGTCCTTCTAGATAATCTAGGAGATGATGATTGATGGTCTTTTCCATAACTTTGATATTATTGAAAGCAATGTGATATTTCCAGCAGGAAGGAAATAATGTTTTTCAGTAGGATATGTTGAAAAGTCTACAGAAAATTGGTTATTCACGCATTTTTTGAGTACTATGGCAGGTATTCCATCAGCGCCAGAAGCTTTTTGGTGTCTAGCGTTATTAAAATATTTTTGATACGCTCGGTCAAGACAATATTGGGTATTTTTCTTTGGAATCGACGGTAAAATGTGAAGCAAAGAGTTCAGCTGAAAAGTTGGTTTTCTTAACTGTTTATTTATATTTGTATAGTTCGAAAAGTAATATTAAGATTCCTTGTATTTTCAAGAAAATATTGTATAAATATTAATCAAGATTAATTTTCCTTCGCAATTTAATATTATGATACCAGCTTGTATAAATTATATGTATATTATTCCGGAAATTCCCCAATGATTCTGCTGCAGCATTATATTGCATTCGGTTGTCTACAGAGGTAATTCAGATATTCGTGCTGTCGAGAAAACCCAAGGGAATTTTTACTTTAGTATACCCTGAACGTTTTTCCAGACAAAGCTTTATTTATTATTTAAGAAAAAAGTTTTTAAGCTTTCCGATATTTTTGAATATTTAGACTGCCGAGGCAGAGTGGTACAAAGTAATCTATACAGCATAATTACAAATTTTAAAAAAGAGTTGTCAAATACTGAGAAGTTTAGTCAATACAATTAAGAAAAAATCGTTTGTTTTTTCTGTGTGCAGTTTTTACGTATTTTCAGGGCCGAGAAAAGGGTAATTTTCCCTGCTCCAGTCTTTTCAGGGGGGGCATATCTATAGAAGAGGGGAGTAATTTTTGTATTGTTATCAATAGGGTTTTTATTTGTTGCAATAATTTCGTTGGAAGAGTTTTTTTTTTTAAATCTCTCGGTTAGTAATTTTAGAAACTGATTAAATTTTATTGTAAGAACGAGTTATTTCTTAAACCAGAGAGCCCTTTTTGCTGAAATCTCCTCCTCGGTCATCATGTTGAGAAGGTAGCAAACGTTTGGTTGAAAGGAGGATCCTTCTTTTTTTATAATAGAGAGCTCTTTTTTTCTGTCCACCCCCCCTCCCCCCCCCCCCCCCCCTTCCCCCCCCCCCCCTTTTCCCCCCCCCCTTCCCCCTTCCCCCCCTCCCCCTCCCCCACCCCCCCCCCCCCCCCCCTCTTGCGAATATCCCCCTCCCTGATCATTATTTCCAAAAAGCAGTAACATTTTAGTATAGGGCGAAGTTGTTTCTTTGAAGTTAGCTAAGTTTAGTTATAAGAACCGCTTTTCTTTTAGGGGGAGTTTTTTTTGGAGAGATTTTTTCCCTGGTCACTCATAAGTTCTATTATAAGGGAAAGTTTTGTGAGGGCGGCTTTTAAATCTTTCGGGGCCCAGATTTTCTCTTCACCCTGCATTTTATATTGTAAGTATGTTTTCTATTAATGGCTATTATATCCTCAGAGTTTCGTGCTATTTCTTATCATTTTTTTTAGTTATGAATTCCAGACATTTTTAAACAAAAAATAGCTCTGATAGAGATATAAATTGAACTCGGAACGTTGGCAATTGTGTAAAGTAAGAAGTTTCACTTCGTCCTAAAGCCATGATTTACAGAATAGCAACATTTTTCTTAAAAACTTTGTATATAATTATGTCTTCAACCAATATGGTTTTGATTTTTCTAGCTTAAAATATATTACAGAAAAGTCGGTTAAAAACGGGCGCTAAGTAGTGTTTACTTCACAGCCAGAAAAATCAAGAATGCAAAAGAATCGTTTCATATGAATTCGAAATGTAACGGGTTATTAACATATTCTGTCAACTTTAGGTAATATTTTTACGATTTGGCAATATAGTTAACTTGCGCTAAATTACAGCCTAGGTAACTACGCATCTGGTTGCTTTGTTTTAAAAGACGTATTCTTTCGTATATTTTCTGCAGTAGAAGGTATTTTTAACGCTAGCTGAGTTCTAAAAAATGAGCAAAGTCTGGAACTACTTGCTACTTGATACAGAAGATGAATCAAAAGCAGTATATGGGTGTAGAGTAAAAATCACCCAGGGTTTAGTTAAAAAAGCTAATATTTCATCTTTTTAGAAAGATTTAAAATTTAAACATCCCACTAGTTTGGTCAATGAAGATAAGGACGAAGCAAAACCATCAGCCACCTCTAGGAATTTAAAACAATTTAATATTACAGGATATTTTGGGACAACTAAACAGATTTGATCCTAAAGCCAAACTTCTGCACACTTCAATAGGAGGGATGATAGCCTTGGACAACGAGCCTTGTTAATATGTAGAAAGTATAGAAAAGCGTAAAAATGAAATGTTATAACAATAAGGTTATTTTTGTTATTTACTTTTGTACAGTGAATTCTTTGTGAAAAAATAAGCTAGCAAAATATTCCTCTAGTAAAAACATAAAAACGAAAAATTCTAAATATTTATTTTTTTAGGGTTCAAGAGGCTGCTTGCTCTACTTGAGGCCAAATATAATATTCCAAGCCCACCATTTTTAGCCAAAGCTTCGTTCCCAAATATACGAGAAATGCCGAACTCGAACTGCTGATTTATTATCAGGTGGTCACTTCTTGTGAATTTATAATGAGGTCTGTTTTGGATTGCTGGAGTGGGGGTGTGACAACCGGTGGGAAAAAGCTAAATAATCTTAGATATGCGGATGATACTCTCATACTTGCAATTTCAATACAAGACCTAGAATCAATTATGGAGCGCCTGGAAATCACTAGCAAAAACTATGAATTGACAATTAATGGAACGAAAACCAAAGTAGTCATTGTTAGTCATAATGAAGATCTGTCATACAGAAATGAAATTGCTGGTTTCACTGTTGTAGACTCTTTCAACTATTTGGGATTCCTCATAACTAACAATGGTGGCTGTGAAGCGGAAGCAACGAGACGTTTGGCTGTGGTTAGAAACTCGGCGATCAAACTCACTAAGGTCTGGAAAGATCCAGCTGTCACAAAAAAAAACATAAAGTTAAGATTGCTATCCAGCTTTATATTCCCCATAGCAACTTACGCATCGGAAGCGTGCACCATTAAACAAGCTGACAAAAGACGAATCGATGCGTTTGAGATGTGGGCATATCGAAGAATCCCTTAGAGTATCATACACCGAACACCGTATTAATGTATCTATTCTTGAAGAGCTTAGTATAAATAACCAGTTTTCAAACAGAATTAATAGACAGTACCTGAAATATTTTGGTCACATTATGAGGAAAGTGGATGCCATGGAAAAGCTTGTAGTAACGGTGTAGGTACAAGATCAAGGACTAGGTAAGATCTTTCCTTGATAGGGGTATGCACGAGTCAAGTCAGATCGTGCAGGATCGAGATGCTTGAAGAATGACTGTTGAGGCAGCAACTTCATAATGTCACCGATACTCCTATTGGGGTGACAGGATTGAGAAAGAGAGAGAAAGTTTACTTATTTTCCTTAAGAATAGATATGTAAACATCTGACGTAAATAACAAGAGCTTAATAAATTTGACCAGACATTGGCTAACTAAAGATTTTGCACCAAAACATTTTGTGCATAACATCAGAGGCCTAGAAAGTAGTTATATCAGCAAATGTATTTATTTACCTTAAATCAGATACTCAAAAAAAATAGTATAAATAACACAAGTCTACCTATTTTTTAAGGGCAGTGTAGTTAACATTAGAAAAACCACAAGGGGCTTAGGAGTAAATAATTAATCGTATCTTATACATACCCAACAACTGGTTGTGATCGACTTTTCAAAAGAGCCAATATCTAGATTAGATATTATAAGTGTCGGAAGAAGAGATTTTAATATTCAAGTAAAGAAAATGGTACAAGATGTATCTACATGCTGGAATTTCACTTATTGTCTATTGAAAAGGCGTTTTAAACAAAGAGGAGCTATCAGCTTGGTTGCCTCAATATGATTCACTTTTCTTTAACATCAAATCAGTTGGACTTAATTAAAATGTTACGGGAGATTTTACAATCATTTGAACAAACTACTAAACACTTCAATAGTTCACTGTGTATAATATCATAAGTGATTTCAATAATTTTATCATTAAATAAATATTTAATGAAAATCGAGGTTCCTGGTGTAGGATCCATGCGCTATAATTTAGTAGAAGGTTTGAGCCAGAGATTTTAAAATATTGAAACCAATAAAAATTATATAATTGCCACGTTCCTGGATTCAATATTTAAAGATGTATATTTCACTAACAAAAAGCAGATTTAAAAAGATATTTTAAAATACATCGAGCAAGCATCGTTAAAAGTAAATTTTAAACCCAATGAAGATGTGGTATCAGTATCAAAATCACTCCTTTTTTTTATTATTTTAAAAAAACTTAATACTACCAAAAAAAAAGTAAGAAACAGAAGCAGACATTTTGGGATGTATTTTCTAATATCGGTCAAACCAGAGATAAAAATAAAAAGGACGCCCATGGAATAGAAGAGGTAGAAATGGAGTTCCGGCCTTATTTATGTTTGACACTGATAGATTGTAAAGCATTTTTATGGTGGCAGATTAATTTTAAAAATTTTCCTAGGATGGGAAAACTTGCTCTTAAGTTTCAGCATCGGTTTCTTCAGTATTAAGTTAAAGGCTATTTTCTGAGGTTGCAAATCTATGTGAAGAAAAAAGGATCAGATTGTCGTCTGAAAATAGTGAAATGCTAACATACCTACATCACAACTTACCTTCGTTGGATTTTAAATATTAAAATATTCTATGTGAAAGTTTTATAGTTTCAAACTAAGATAAATAGTTTATATTTGTTGTTGTTATGTTTAAAAGGTTTGACTTATGCATATTTTGAAATAAATGTCACTTCTAATTTGCTCCTATTTTGCTAAAAAAATTGACAGGGTATCCGGCCAGGAAATAAAGTATGCGACTCAGCCCGGTACCAGACCAAATCAATCGAGCATCCGGTTTTGGCCAGGTAGACCGGTACCGGTTACACCTCTAATATCAATATTAATCACCAACGGGGTGTCTACCGACAAAAAATATTATACTTTAATTTAAATAAGTAATTGATTAGCAGTGTAAAACATATGTTTTTAAAATATCAAGCTCCCCGTTTTCACCTAATAGGTAAGTAAAGTCATAAAATTTAGTTTCATGGTAATATTATTTTTATTTATCCATAGTGCGCCGGGATTGGTGAAATATTTGTATCCGGTTTTGGTTCCGGCGTCGCCATATTACCGGCAGAGTTGGGATGGATTATTTAAGGGCCTGAAGACCGAAAATCGAGGCTGTTTTCCATCGAGCCGCAGCCGGGCTATTTTCCATCTAGTCGCCGAGTAGGCTTCGTACCATCTAGCCGACAGGCTAATTTTCATGAGAGTCGCCAAGTAGGCTTCCTACGACTGAGCTACAAAAACAAAGCTCAGAACAACCATCATGCGAGCTAAGTAAAAGTACCAGTTTCGTGACTAAAAGCCGTAGTGGGCTTTCAAAGTGTTAGCTAGAAAAAGTGTGAAATCGGTCGAATGCCATCAACGCAGGAATAAGAACAGTAAGTTACCCAAACTTCCTTCAATAGACTTATTCCAGAGCAGTGCCTTAACAACAATTTAAAACAGACTAAAAGTGAAGTGTAAAGCACGATTTTTCGTCTTAGGGGGTTATAATAGTTTAAAATTTAAATGTAACAACTACTAGTTAGGCTAGAATTTCTTTTGATAAAACTGCAAGGTTAGAATTTTTAAAAAAAACATGAATAAATTCTCTTTTTTTGTTGATTAAAGCTAGTGTCTCACTGAATACCTATCCTACTTTTCAGGGCAAGAACGGCTGTACCAAACTGATTTTTTTTGTTTACCAACAATACTTTCTTTCAGCATTTTTCCATTTTTTTAGCTGAAGTTAGATCCTTTCTATTTTAAAATGGATGGTGCCCAAAAATTTTGTACAGCTAAAGCCTTTTAAAAAATAGAAATTAATTCCAAAAAGACGTAAGAAAATTATCTCTTACCCATATCTCTCTACCAAGGAAAACTGAGCTAGTGTGTGTTTAATTTCTTTAGTTCTTTTAAAATCAGGGTTCACTCAATTCAGTATCGGAAATTAAAGCGGGTAAGTTCGAGGGTACAAAAAAAGATGCCTCAAACTAAGAACGAATTTTTCAAAAGTTACAAAATGGCGCCCAACGTGGGGCTTTTGGAATTTTATTTTTTTAAAAAAGGGTTCAGTGTACTAGCTTTCGGAACAAAATAAAAGCTCTAACTTTGCAGATATTTTTATTTCATAATACTTATTAAACGAAGCTACACTATAGCAGTAAGACAAAAGCAGGAAATTTGTAGAATTTTTTATTTCAATTTATCTGATATAGATATTTGAATTTTGTTGTTGACTCTAAGATAAGAGATTCCTACTTTTTTCTTAAAAGCTACCTTTATAGTTCAGATTAGCAGATGTGCTGGTTTACTTTAATTTTTTGCAGTAGATTTATTTTACGGTAAACCGAACAAAAAACTGTTCTTTTTTCTCACCTATATTTTGCATGAATATTAAAAATACTTTGCTGATACGAAACGGTATTTGGAGATTTTTTTGTTGAGAAATTCTTAACATATTTGGTAAAAGAATTTAAATACAAGGCGATACTTAGAATTTTTTTTGAAATTGTCGAAGATTTTTTTGAATGATTGGTAAAGAAGTTTACATATTTTAAGTGCCTTTATATATTTTTTATTTTGACTATTGGGAGCACAGGAGAAATATTTTTACGATTTTTTAAACAATTCTTTTAAATTTTATACATTTATCATGGAAGCCATCAATTTTAAAGTCAATCACCTACTGGAATATGAGTTAGACTATGAACTGAAAATCCGTCGTACTTTCTCAGAACGTCCGGTCGCGGATAAAAGAAAGATTCTAACGAGGATCTTAAGTAAAGAAATATTCCAATAGATCAGATTGGACTAAATAGTTACAAAAAGTTTCTGATTTTTAAGTCTAATAAAAATCCTCCTTCTCAAGTTAAAACTCCTGCTTCTCCAAATGGTCACATATCTCCTTTATTCGGGCATAAATATTCAGATAACAGACCGCATATCAAGATAGATCTATTAGGTGCCCATTTCTCGGCTTTACTTGACTCTGGTGCAAATGCCTCCGTTGTAGGTCAGAATGGTATTAAAATTTTAAGTCGTTTAAGTATAAAAATATGCCACGTCAAAAATAGAAGTGTTACCACTGCAGATGGCAGCCGTCTAAAAGTTTTAGGTACGGTTGAGTTGCCGCTAGTCTGCAATGGTCATTGTTTAGTAATTTCTGCTTTAGTAGTACCTTCTCTATCACATACTTTGGTTTTAGGATGTGATTTTGCACAAAAATTCGGAATTTTAGTAAATTGTTAAAGATAATTCGTGGTATCCACAGTCCCTAGAAGTCAACTCTCAAACAAGTTTTAAAGATTGTTATTCAGAAAGTTCTTTAGAAAACCTTTTCTCGCGTCTATATACCCTAGATAATCTCTCGCGGACGGAACGCTTGAAGGCAGAAAAAGTAAAAGCTCTTTCAATGAAATAAGTAGTAAAGATAGGTTAGGCCGAACGAATAAAATCACCATGTCTATAGATACGGCTGATGCCAATCCTGTAAAGACAAGGCCCATCGCCATGTCTCCGAACATGTCAAAAGTATTGAATAAGGAGTTAGACGAAATGTTGAAACTCGGAGTGAAATCGTCTATGCTTTGACGGAAGAAAGCTCAACGAGGTCAGCAAATTTGATAGCTATCCATTACCGAACATCGACAGAATTTTGTAAGGAGTTAGACGAAATGTTGAAACTCGGAGTGATATCGTCTATGCTTTGACGGTAGAAAGCTCAACGAGGTCAGCAAATTTGATAACTATCCATTACCGAGCATCGACAGAATTTTGACATCACTCAGGAATGCTAAGTATGTATCTTCGATAGATCTTAGAAAGGCTTTCTGGCAAATTCCTTTAGACAAATCCTCTAAGGAAAAGACCGCTTTTGCAGTAGTAGGCCGAGGTCTATTTCAGTTCGTCACTACGCCGTTTGGTCTAAAGAACGCTGCTCAAACTCAGCAACGTTTAGTGGACGCTATATTTGGTCCGAAATATGAGCCACATATTTTTACCTATCTCGATGATATTTTAGTAACATCGGAAGACTTCGAATCGCATATTCGCTTACTTAAGGAAGTAAAAGATAAATTGAAAGAGGCCGGACTGACGATAAATTTGAGCAAATGTGATTTTTTCAAAACTTCTCTAAAGTTTTTAGGCTATATTGTAGGCTCAAATTCCTTACGTACCGATCCGGATAAAGTAGCAAGCATGGTTAATTATGCGAGACCTACTAATACTACAGAAGTTAAGCGCTTCGTAGGAATGTGTTCATGGTACAGACGTTTTATCGAGAATTTTTCTACCTTGTTGTCGCCTATTAATGATCTTTTGAAAGGACGAAAAAAAGGACAATCGATAGATTGGACAAAGGCAGCCGAAGAATCTTTTATAAAGATTAAAGAGCTATTGGTTTCAGCTCCCATTTTATCCCAACCAGACTTTTCCCAACAGTTTTATATCTCTAGCGATGCTTCTAATACCGGTTTAGGGGGCGTCCTAACACAGAAAATCAATGGTGAGGAAAGAGTGATAGCGTATGCCAGTAGAACTTTGTCAAAGGCTGAACGTAACTATTCGGTTGTTGAAAAAGAATGTTTAGCAGTACTCTTTAACATCGAAAAGTTTCGACTTTACATAGAAGGTGTTCCTTTCACGGTCATAACAGATCATTATAGTCTATTGTGGCTTAATTCTATTAAAAACCCTAGTGGCAAACTAGCGCGTTGGGCGATTAGGCTGAGACAACATACATTTAATTTAATTTGGCCAAAATGCGTTTTGATATCTTAAAGTTTGTGAGGACTTGTGAAGTATGTGGAGCGCAGAAATCTCCAAATACACTACCTATGGGACTGATGGGAAAAGAGAAAACGGTTAATTACCCTTTTCAAGTCATAGCAGCTGATCTAGTAGGTCCATTTCCACGTTCAAAACAAGGAAATAAATGACTTTTCGTAATTTCTTGCTGGTTAACAAAGTATACCGTGTTATTTCCTTTGAAAAGCTCTAAAGCCGAATGCTTTTTGAAAATTTTAGAAAACGATATTTTTCTAATCTACGGAGTTTCATCGCTTTCGATATGCGATAACGGTACTCAGTTTACTTCTGAGTGTCTTAAGAGCTTAAGTGAGACATATAGTTTTAACAGCCGTTTTAATCCCGTGTACACCGCAAGACACGAAGTAACCGGGTTTACACCGTCTTCCTTAGTTTACGGCAGACATATACCTCTATCCGGATTGTATTATAAAAACTTAGATTTGGATGTCAATGTTGACAGCGAAATAATTCCGGGTAACAGGGGTGAGTATGCCGAAAATTTAAAGGGTTTAAAGGATATTTTCACTGACGTGCGTAGTAGGATACATAAGGCTTATGAATGGAACTGTAAGTCTTACAACCTTAGAAAAAGGGATTTTGCCTTTAATATAGGTGATCACGTTTGGCGAAAAAATAAAATTCTTTCCAGTGCAGCAGATAAATTCACATCTAAGTTGGTACCTAAGTATGTGCATTGCGTGATTAGAGAAAAGATTTCAGATTTAGTTTATGGTTTAGTTAATTTAGATGGGACTAAAATAGGACGATGGCATATTAAAGACTTAAAACCATTCAACGGACCTAACCCTAGTGAAAGTTTGTCAGAAGAAGAATAATTTATATTTACATTATCTTAATTGCTTAAATTTTTTTTGATGTTGCTCTGTAGAGGTGACGACCTCGTTTTTTTTGATTGTTATAAAAGTTGAGCTGAGGATAGCTTACTTTTATAGTTTTTGCTAAGGTTTTGGGTACTGATCATATCCAAACTTAGGTTGATTGTAGTTGATGTTTAGCATCGACTCAGCTGTTGCGAGCTTGCGAAAGAGTCACACTCAGGATATATCATAAGACTGGTATGTCGGTGGTCGCGGGATTTGATTTGCTTATGACCCCAAATAATATCCAGTTCTTGACACTTGGAAGCGAAATTTTGATTAGAGGCAATCCAAGGTGATCTTGAGTTAGGACAAGCGCAAGATGTAGCTCGTGTAGTGTGATGTAGAGTCAAAATTTTTTATGAGCAATTTCAAAGTTTGTTACCCGAGTGGGTGTATTTCTATTACCTTAGTGGTATATGTTGGGTGCAATTAAGAGTAATTGATTTTGGTATATCCAGTAAGTTTAAGACTTGGATTAATTTGATTTAGATCTTCTTCTGAATTGACAAACTGAGGGTATTTTCTATTTTTTTTTCAGAGCCGTTTAAACGTTACCTTTGAGTCACTAATTTTTTTAAAATTTTTTTGCATGGACTCATAGGCGTATGTTGAGTTTTTTCGGTTTACTATCAGATTGATAGAGAATTGAAGTTCTGCAGGAGAACTAAAGGCTGATCATTTACAAGAGATGAGAGCAGACTAAGACAGTCGTTTCACAAAGAAATGATCAAAATCTGATACCGAGATGAGAACCTTGTCAAGAGAGGCTAGGCGCAGTGAAGGAAGATTCCTAACCGAATTTTTAGATTTCCAAGAGGTAATCTAGGAGTTTGGGCTGACAGAAAAACGGTTATGCCTGATACCTGTAGCAGTTTCTTCTAGAGGCTATTGTCTAGGAAGACGATTAACACCATGATCAAATATTTTAGCTGTCAACGATGTTTTCTTCTTGTTTCTGATTAAGCTGGAAAAGCTCTTGTCGTCTTCAACAGTTTTGTTGCGTTGCCACCAAAAATTTGAGAAATTTTGCTTCATGTAGCTTTTTAAGCTTATTTTCGTTTTTTTAAAATTTCGTTAGAAGCTTGGTTAAGTCAACCTTGTAAACCTTTTAGGTTGTATCCCATGAGTTATTTGTTTTTACAGGCTGTGATGCACCGGGTGCTAACAGATGCCGTTACGACGTTTGGCAGGGAGTTAGTCTTCCTGAGGAACAGACTGATTGGAAGGGTAGTCTATGGGGGCGAACGTTTGACCTTTGGGACCTTTAGAGGTTTTGTTACCCAATGGTTATTTCTATTTGAGCCAAAGGAGAGCCTAGCTACTGTAGTCGACCTCAGCTCCAATTAGCCTATTAGTGGTGACAGGCTGTTGGCAGTAGTGTGTTTCGGAACACCTATTGATTAATTTTTTTTGACTTATGGTGGTGTGGTAGACACCGTTTTAGTTTAGTGGATGCTATAATCTACTCCCTTTTGTTGGTGGACTCCAGGGTCACCATTTCCGTATTTTATTGTCTCCACCATTCAGTATATCGTGGTGAGGTGTTTGTCTCCTGTTATGTGGGATGGATTGAATGTTTTTCGTTGTTGTTCTAGGGCGAGACCAGTACACGAGGGTTCTTCATGCAACTTGGAGAAGCGCAATGCTGGTTAAATTTTATATCTCTGTGTAGCCACCCTGAAGAATGACGGAGGGCGTTTTTTCTGGCTCATGTTTCTAGGCAGATTTGTCACTTTGGTGCGATGTGCCGAAAATTTGATTAGCTTTTGCTAAGAGCTTTCACCAAGCTCAGTATGGAGTTATCATAACCAAGAGTTTGGGATTTGAACTCCTGTATGTATTTCTGTATATATTTCTGTATATATTTCTGTATATATTTCAGTGTATGTTGGTTGCCTAAGGGCATGTGCTCAAATGCGTGATTTTGAGTCGTTTTGCTTATGGACTCCTATATTTGGGATTATGACTTTAGGGAGGTCCTATTTCGAGACTTGCTGTCTCATATAGTTATGTTGGGAATGTTTCCTTGAATGTTAGTTGCGCGCGGACTAATCATTCTGTTCTTAGTGAACATTGCTTTTTGAAGCAGGATCATTCAGTTTGGTGAATTTTAGCTTTTATAGCTATTCACTGTGTTTAGAGTGAATTTTAGCTTTTATAGCTATTCACTGTGCCTATAGTGATATTGTTAGCTTTTATAGCTGCTCACTATGTTAATGGCGAGATTGTTCTTTTAGAACGCAGGCTTTGTGTAGTAGAGGACTATTTACAGAGTGTTTTCTTGGCGAGGAGCCGAGCTTTTTTCTGGCGATGTACCAGAATGTTTTCTTGGCGAGGAGCCGAGGCTTTTCTCTGGCGATATACCAGAGTGTTTTCTTGGCGAGGAGCCGAGGTTTTTTCTGGCGATATACCAGAGTGTTTTGTTGGCGATGAGCTGACGTGTTTTCTGGCGATCAACCAGAGCGTTTTCCCTGGCGACTTTAGCATGTCTGGATGTCTTAGGACGTCGACATTGCGTTATAGAGTGCGATTATCTGGCGATCAACCAGAGCGTTTTCCCTGGCGATTTTAGCATGTCTAGATGTCTTAAGACGTCGACATTGCGTTATAGAGTGCGATTATTTTCCGAGTGCGACTAGTAGTGATACTAGATTTAGAATGTTCTCTTAGTGATGAGCTAGAGCATTGAGGGCGATTTTTCCCGAGCGTTTGCCTGGATATTTATCCAGATATTTTTTTTTGGCCTTGTGCTAAATGGTCTGACAAGACTTTTTCTTTTTAGTGTAAGTGTTTGCACTAGAATCATTTTTTTATTTTTTTTTTTTTTTCTTTATTTAAGAATTTTTATAAATTTCTTTTGCTGAAATAAAAAATTTTCAGACAATCCTTAAAAGATTTTAAGGGGGGTGTTCATATTTTATTTCAGTTCACTTTTTTGATTTAGACAAGAGTCTAGACAAAGTTATATTTTTTGTTTTGGTAACAATAACAGAGCTGATTCTTTTATATAAGAAGACCGCGATTGTTATTTCGGAAAGGTATTTCCTATGTTCATGCAAGGATTTTTATTTACTTTTTGATGTACTCAACCTTAGTGCTTAATTAAGTTAAGTCTAGTTATAAGATTCTTGTGATCATGCAAAGATTTTCATTTGGTTTTCATTGTACTTAATATTAGTGCTTAATTGAATTAAGTCTAGTAGTAAGGTCCGAAGTTTGTACTTTTGTTTTAAGTTCTGACCTTAGTATTAAGTGATGGTGTACCACTTTGTACCTTTTCATAAGTAGCCTAAGTTTAATAGACTAGTGTAGTCTATTTCTTTTTGGAAGGGGGTAAATGTAACATTCATTTTTTCCTAGATTTTAAGACCATGTAATGTTACTGATTTTTCCATTTCAAATTGTACTTATTTTCATTTTTGTATCGAACGGTATATTAAACAGAAGTTCCAAGACGTCCGGTATATAGTGTGTTGTGCGGGTTGCCGACCGAATCTATCGAATTCATAGTGCGCCGGGATTGGTGAAATATTTGTATCCGGTTTTGGTTCCGGCGTCGCGATATTACAGGCAAAAGTCGCACGGTTTATTTAAGGCTCCGCAGAGCTAGAATCGAGGCTGTTTTCCATCTAGCCGCAGCCAGGCAGTACCATCAAGCCGCAGGGGTTGTTTTCCATCGAGTCGCAGTCGAGCTACTTTCCATCTGGTCGCCAAGTAGGCTTCCTTCGACTGAGCTAAAAAAATATAAAGCTCTGAACAACCAACATGCGAGCTAAATAAAAGTACCAGTTTCTTAAATAAAAGCCGTAGTAGGCTTTCTAAGTGTTTGATAAGAAAAAGTGTGAAATCGGGCGTAGTCCATCAAAACAGGAATAAGAACAGTAAGTTACCCAAAATAGACTTATTCCAGAGTAGTGCCTTAACTGCAAAAGAGACTTAAAAGTGAAGTGTAAAGCACGATTTTTCGTCTTAGGGGATTATAATAGTTTAAAATTTAAATGTAACAACTACTAGTTAAGCTAGAATTTCTTTTGATAAAACTGCAAGGTTAGAATTTTTTTATTTTTTAAAAAAAAACATGAATAAATTCTCTTTTTTTGTTGATTAAAGCTAGTGTCTCACTGAATACCTATCCTACTTTTCAGGGCAAGAACGGCTGTACCAAACTGATTTTTTTTGTTTACCAATAATACTTTCTTTCAGCATTTTTCCATTTTTTTAGCTGAAGTTAGATCCTTTCTATTTTAAAATGGATGGTGCCCAAAAATTTTGTACAGCTAAAGCCTTTTAAAAAATAGAAATTAATTCCAAAAAGACGTAAGAAAATTATCTCTTACCCATATCTCTCTACCAAGGAAAACTGAGCTAGTGTGTGTTTAATTTCTTTAGTTCTTTTAAAATCAGGGTTCACTCAATTCAGTATCGGAAATTAAAGCGGGTAAGTTCGAGGGTACAAAAAAAAGATGCCTCAAACTAAGAACGAATTTTTCAAAAGTTACAATATATATATATATATATATATATATATATATATATATATATATATATATATATATATATATATATACCAGCTGTAGTAGTATGAAATGCGGATTTTTTTTTCTAAAAAAATATGTTAAATTCGGAAGAATGACAAAAAGTGCTTTATTTAAACTATGCTCCATCGCTTGTTATACTTTTTTCCCATCTTTCGGGCAATTTGTGAATACCATGCCAGTAAACATCTTCCCCTTTTGCTGCGAACCATTCAGCGAGCCGTTTTTTCACATCTTCGTACGCACCAAAGCGCTGCTCAGCAAGTGCGTGACCCATCGATGCAAACAAGTGGTAATCAGAAGGAGCCAAGTCTGGTGAGTAAGCCGCATGGAGTAAAACTTCCCAGCTAAGTGCTTCCAACGTGTCGCGAACTGGTTTTGCCGTATGTGATGGAGCATTGTCATGAAGAAAAATGACTTTGTGTTGCCTCTTTCGGTATTCTGGCTTTTTTTTCAAGCAGCGAACAGTTCAAATCGGTCAATTGTTGGTAACGTTTAGTACTAACCGTTTCCCCATGTTTTAACAGCTCATAATAGACCACGCCTCTCTGGTCCCACCAAACACAGAGCATCGTCTTTCAGCCAAAGCGATTCGGTCTTGCGGTCGATGTGGATGGTGCGCCTGGGTCTACCCATGATTTTTTGCGCTTGAGATTCTCAAAATAAATCCACACTTTTCATCCCCTGTAACTATACGGTGCAAAAAACGACTTCCTTTTGTACCGAGCGAGCAAAATGTCACACGTGTTTTTGCGTTTTCTCATTTGCCTGTCGTTCAACTCATGTGGTACCCATCTACCGGTCTTCTGAATCTTTTCCATCTCTCGTAGCTGATTGGAAAACAGCTTGTTGACTAACGCCCAATTGCTCAGCGAGTTGTTTTTGTGTTTGCGAATCATCTTCGTCCAACAATGCTTGCAATTCCACATCTTCGTATTTTTTTTATCGGTTTTCCCCACATTCCTTGTCTGCAACATCGAAGTCACCATTTTTAAAACGCCGAAATCATCGTTCACACGTATCTTGCGATCGAGCATGTTCACCATAAGCTTTTCGAAGTAATCGGTATGATTCAACAGCAGTTTTCTTCAAATGAAAACACAAAATTGTGTGTGTGTGTGTCCGCGAATACTCTTTGTTCGGTATAAATTTCGACATATTGAACACAACAACATAACACTATGCACACACTTTTCCAATTTATCACTCGTGCGCATCTGACACTTGTTGATGACACAACAAAATGGCGCAATGTTAAATCTTTATAGCACAAACTACATTGGTGCACCATCTGTTGTACACTTGATATATATATATATATATATATATATATATATATATATATATATATATATATATAAATCGACTTTAACTTGAGACTGTATAAAATCATCAGGAAGATCAAACAATTTTCGTCTTTGACAACTCTAAGATTATTGCAAGTCGAGTGATATATATGGCTACAGACTGAAAAAAAAACTGTTTAGCGAGCTGCTAACGATTACCGCTAGGCATCGTTGTCATTAGAGTTCTAGCTTATGCATATAAAAATCAATATCAGCTACTAAAATTGAACAAAGTCTATACGTTAGTAGTTATTTAGTGTTTTTTTATCTGTAAATCCATCTTGGAAAGCTTTTCGTCCTATTATGACTCATCGGTAAAGCTAGGATCGACAAAAAAGGAACAAAAATCAAACGTACTTATCATATTATTAGCGTAAAGGACGTTTTGGAGACGTATCTGCTCCCTCTCAGACGCTGTTTAGGGCCACAGATCAAACAGAAGAAAAAAACAAAGTAATAATAATTCATTTATCAGACTATTTAATTCCTTTGTAACCTGTATCTTAATTTTAAGGCTTTATAATTTATCTAATAAAAGAAAAATCTTAAGTAAATACGGTAAAAAATGGTGCAGTTTGTGATGTTCACATCAGCTGTTTTTAAAATAACTTCATTTCCGTCGTACGAAGAATGCATGATATGCTTTATGTGTGTTTATCTACATTTTATAAACTGAGACAAGAGTACACTTCACTACAACTCATTAGTGATCATAAAAGAAAGTACTATAGGCTATACGAATCTCAACAAGTGGTAGCTAAAGAGTTTTTTGAGAATGAACATGGGAACTTACAAATTTTTCTGAAATAAGATGTTTTTCTGCAATTCAGATGCGCTTGTAAATCAGCCATGTTGCTAAGTCTACAAATTAGTAGCTGTAGATGCATTGTCACTCTTTCTATCGATAGTTATATTGCCCTTGCTAATTGAAAAAAACTCCTTCCATTTAAATTCACACGCTACTGTTAAAAAAGATCATAAATTTCAACCACTTTGTCAGATTTAATCAGGATAACAGTTCAGGAAGATACGTGCCGCCTGAAAAAAGTTTTACATAGCAAATATAAATCAAAAGTTTTGTACCAACCTTCAAGCAGCCTGTCGCAATAGCTTCCCACACTTAGTTTTCCCCTGTAACTTCTCTGTGTCTGGTTACCGTAACGGATTTTAGCGTCGGACAATTTTAAAAACTTGTAAGAAACTTTGAATTCGAAGCTGTAGCCAGAACTTTGCTGGAAAGATAAAAAAGTAGAGTTAGTCTTATACCCAAGTAGCATAAATTTAAAAAGATAATTTAACTTTAACGTTCTACATTTTGCACGTTTGATGTTATGACATTTTGCAACCTTTTCCTTTAAATAAAAGGAAACATAAACTGGCATTCTGAGTGGACATAGTCGTATATATGAACTATACTTAGAGTTCAATTAAAATGACATTAACGTCATAACATCTTCAAAGTCATTAAATCCGAAATGTTCATTAGAGTACTGAAACTATAGCAATTGTCTTCTTCTTTCTATATTTTTTCCTCAAATTCAGGAGGATGACCGTTCATGCAATATGTAAGAAGTAAATTATTACGAGTGGCAAAGATATAATAATATGTCAGTAAATATTATAAAATATTAACAGTATTTGTTTCCTAAATAAATTGCAATAGTCTTGCCTAAGTCTGTTGCTCCTTATAATTGAATTACCAGATTTTATCGCTGCCATTTCTCCTGTTGCATATATCTTAAACATATATATGCAACAATAGGAACATACGGACTAACAACATTTATAACAATGTAACACAGCAAATTACTTTCAGTTCTAATAATAATACAATCCGAAACTTTTGGACTTAGATAGTCTTCTTACAAAGATTATGTCTACTGAACAATAAACAATTAAAGAAATCTCTCGATTTTCAGATAATGAATGCCTATTTTTATTTACTGTTAAGTATACTGCTATCAAGTTATTCTGCAAATAGTGATAGAATGAAGTTCAAAAGAGAGTAATTAGTTCGTTAGTAGGCGGGGAAGACAATTGTGCCTGTTTGGGCACTGCAGCCTCTTGACTTATTGTGCTCCTTTTTCTTGGTTCTGTAGGCGTCATTCCTTTAAGAGCTTTTATTAGCTTTCTTCTAATCCTTTTATGTGGTATTTTTTTGCCACACTGTTTTTCTCCCAACAATCTATGTCTGTGTAGAGTTAAAGACGAACATTCAGGTAGGATGTGTATAGAGTTCTCTTCCTCCTTACCACATAGCCTACATATCGTGGAACCATTGCGGATGCCCATTTTTTGTAAATGTTTCCTCAGGTGACAGTGGCCGTTGATCGGTCCCACCACTAGTTGAATCTGGGCTCTTGTTAAACAACGAAAATCAGTTATTAGTCTCTTTGAGGGGCTGCCATTGCGTCTCTCGTATGCTATTTTCCAGACATTGCGTACCAACAATCTAGATGTTCCTGATGTTACCATCTTGTCGTTTTCACCACCTGTTTTGGTATATCAGATCCTGATTCGGGACATTTATATGATTTTGTAGGTCCGAAGTATCTTTTACCCCCGAATATCCTGGAGCCCACTGTAGTTGAACCCTGTTGTTTCCTGGAAGATAATTCCAACAGGTAGCGTTTACACTTTATCGTGATCTTGAAGTTGACCTGATAGACATTTAAAGCCTTTAGAGAAGCTTGGATGTCCGAGAGAATGTACATTTCTTGGTCTCAGTAGTATCGTCTAATATTCTCGTAAATATATGCTCGTATTATGTAAATTTCTGCCTGTTGCACTTGTCCTTAGTGGAACGCTAAAGCTCCACTTGGGTTTTTCTGTATATCTACTAGCATTTACTTCACTCGAAATTTTTGATCTGCCTGTGTAATAGACTAGACCCGTTGCCCTCATCAGAGTTTCCACCTCCATCCGTAGATTGCGATCGCACCCAATTCTATATGGTTTTTCTTAATTATACGTCGTTTTCATATAGTTAGATTGCATATCCAAGAGTTTGTCGTCGATTCGATCCATAACTCTTGTGTGCCGAAATTTGTTCTCACAGACACTATTGATAGATTACTTTTTAGGTATATATCTAGGAATATTATTCCTTGAGTTATTTCCATAGCTGTGATGGAGGTGCTACTGATAGCTCCGATGAGACATAAGCAAGTCAACTTCGGCAGCCGATTTAGCTCCGTGCTTGTTTTTCTCTGCACTGTTTCTCATATTGCAGCTCCGTACATAACCATGGGTCTCTAATGACCCTGACGTATAGTCAGAGCACCATCTTTAATTTAAGAAACCAGGTTTTCCCAAACAGGCCTCATGAGACACATTTTTGCATTATTAGAGTTTTTTGTAATTATATATATATATATATATATATATATATATATATATATATATATATATATATATATATATATATATATATATTTCAAGCAGTCTTTTATATGTAGAACATCATCCCTTTGGAATAATTTGCCCAGGGCTGTGTTTCCCACCGTGTACAATTTACAGCGATTCAAAAACAACGCGAATCGCTTTTTTTTTTCGCACACGTACCGCTCCTGGAGCGCTTTAGGGACTTCCCTGCAGCACGTGTGCTAGACCCATAATATATATATATATATATATATATATATATATATATATATATATATATATATATATATTTAGTTTTCTAATTCATGTTTTATTATGATCCCAAGATAATCTTGAGAACAAATCGTCAACACTGCATTTTCTTACTCTCTGCAAAAAAAAAACGAGAAAAAACCCTTTTATTGGCAATTCTAGGACGAATCGAAAAGAAAAAATGGAAAATTTAGAACTTACATGGCTGCTCATGGGAAACACGCCTGTAGTTGTATATTGTTAAAGTAAATTGAAAATAAGAAAACAAACATGACAATTTGTCCATTTAAAGACAGATCTACCAACTGCGCTGTTTCAAATCAATAAATTACCAAGTGCAACGCGTAAAAAAAATGTTGCTTAACCAAAACAACAAATGAGTCTGTTCATACATCGGCGGTTACAATGGCAAAAATGCACAGGCTGAGCTTCGAAATGGTTCCTCACATACCCTATTTCCCAGATTTGGCCTTTTTGTTCCCTAACCCCAAAAATTGGCTTGGTGGAAGAAATCTTTGTCGAATGAAGAGGTACTGTAAACGAGTATTATGCACAGTTCGAAACATTTTTTTTTAGAGAATAAATTATAAATGACACTATTACTTAACATAAATAGAATAAACATGCATCAAATTAAAATAAGATAAATAAAATAGAGTTATTTACCTGTACCACATCAATCTTGAAACTTGTCAACACTTCGAGAGTTTTACTATCATATCACATAATTTTCCAATTTACCATTTCAGCTCAGATATGGATTTGCAAGGAAAACATATAATTCTCTAACATTACACAGGTCAACATTTGATCAAAAAAAACACTCGGAGCGGTATGGTCCTTATGGGGTTTTTGGGGTCGCTGATTACGATGAGCGGGTTGGTTAACCTTCATCACATCAGATTCAAGGTCATTTGAAGGTCAAATAGAGAAAAAACCGTAGGAAAAAATCTGAAAAAATTAATGCGTATGTTTTTTGAGGTCCTTGAGTCCGAATCCGTAGTTTGTTTGACCTTACGCCTTTTCCCAGAGGTCATTTGAAGGTCAAATAGAGAAAAAATCGTGGAAAAAATCTGAAAAAAAAATTCATCTATTATTTTTTCAGATCATTCGGTTCAAATCCTGCATGATCTTATGCTGAAAAGATATACGGTGGTCATTTTAAGTATCTTCGTATATATATTTGGAGTTTTACTTTGACAATAAAATGCTTTTTCATTCCTCGCGAAATTATTTATTCTCTTCTTTTTTATAAATTTAGCTCAGTCTCGTTTTAAACTCCAGTATTAAGGTGTAGTTGCACCCAGGACACCTCCACGTGGTGACGGTGGGCAACGGAGTTGTCTGACTATCCGGCGAAGTCCCTGGGTTACGGCGTTTATGCCGTCATAGCAACTACTCCTAAAAAAATTACGAGACAGGGTCCCGGAAACCCAGAATCGGAGGCTGGTCAGAGTGGGAAAGAGGGCCCGCAGGCGTCGTCATCATGCGACCGTAGCTCTACATTGGTGGGAAACTTGGCCTCTGTAGAGTCAAATGCTACAAGAAATTCGTCATGTTCCATTAAACTCGACAATTTTTGTGTTGTTTGTGGGGAGTATATTCCACAAAAGAAATTCATGTTTTCAGATTCGTTAAAAGTAAAATATCACCAAATTTATCATATTGATACAAGCTCATTGGATAACTCTTACACACCAAAATCTATATGTCATAAATGCCGCAATGTTTTATATAGAATTAACAACCAGGTATTTTCTCGGCCAATGATATGGAGACTCCCAATAGACCATACCACCGACTGTTACTTCTGCTTAACAAACTTGAAAGGGTACAACCGAAAGAATAAGGATTCTATTTCATATGCACGTGTAACATCTGTGACTTTACTTACTTCCTATTGAAACAAATTCTGATCATATCATGGAAATTAATGAATTGGGACAAGAAGTGGTAACTGATGAAGATATGCCAGATGAGACATTCGAATACGAAGAAAGAGAAAATTTCAGCACAGAAGAATCAGATGTTGAGGAAAATTATATATCGGAAGCCGAAACATTTAATCAAAACGAATTAAGTGATCTGTGCAGAGACTTGGAACTCTCGAAAGATAGATCAGAGCTTTTAGCATCTAGGCTAAAAGAAAAAAATTGTCTATCCACAGGAACAAAAATTTCTGTCTATTGTTCGAGAGAACGTCCATTCAGAAAATATTTTACTAAAATGAATAATCTAGTCTATTGCCACAATATTGAAGGGTTAGTGCAAGAATACGGTATAGAATACACAGCAAGTGATTGGCGACTGTTTATAGATTCTTCAAAAAGAAGCTTAAAAGCTATCTTGTTACATAATGGAAATATTTATGCCCCTTTACCAGTCGCTCATTCTGTTGTATTAGATGAAGAATGCCATAATTTTGAGTTGCTATTGCAAAAATTAAATTACGATCAAAAAACAGTGGGAACTTTGTGGGGACTTAAAGATATTTACAATATTACTGGGACAGCAATCTGGAAACACTTCTTATCAGTGCTTTATTTGTGAGTGGAATAGTCAGGCTCGAGATGAGCATTATGTGAGGAAAGAATGGCCGTTGAGACAAGAATTAATTCCAGGTGAAAAAACATCATAGGTCCAAGTTTGATATCAACCAATAAGGTCCTACTTCCACCGTTGCATATCAAACTAGGTATTGCAAAGCAACTTGTCAAGGCCATGAGCCGAAACGAAAGGCCCGCTTTCATGCATGCATATTTTTAAAGTGCTATCTAATCTTTCTGAAGCTAAAATAAAAGAGGGCATATTTACTGGACCACAAATAAGAGACCTCCTAAAAAATAATGCATTTGAGAGGAAAATGAATGCCAAAGAGAAAGCAGCATTGCAAAGTTTTAGAGAAGTGACGACTAAATTTCTTGGAAATCATAAAGACCCTAATTACAAAAATATTGTTGGAAATTTAGTACAAAATTATAAAGAAATGTGGTGTTTAATGAGTCTGAAACTGCATTTTCTCCATTCACACCTTGATTGGTTCCCTGAAAATCTCGGAGATTTTAGCGAAGAACATGGAGAAAGGATGCACCAAGACTTGAGTGAATTTGAAAAAAGGTATCAAGGTGTTTGGGGGATAAACATGTTGGCAGATTATTGCTAGAGCCTGAAGCGAGAATCACATAAATCTCATAAAAGAAAAGCAAGTCGAAGATCATTTCACGAGAAACGAAAGCGTTCTCGTTTAGAGTAGTACTTCAAACATGCTTTGATAAATACTAAAAGAAGCAAACTCTTATGCTTAATTCATATTAAATACTGACTGCGTGATTTCGAAAATCTACTTGGACACTCGAGACTCTTTACGCAGTATGAGCCGAATCATTTTTAGTAGTTAACTTACGCATTGAAGTATTATATAAGACAATATGAGAGTATAAGTAGATATAAGGATTACTGTACAAGTAAGTTATTGGGTTGAAAGGTATTGGGTATTAGAGTTTCTTTGTCGACAAGGATTAAGTATTGAAGTATACAGATTAAGGGTTACTTGATAACAAGGTTGTTCGACATTAGAATTATTAATTTAAAATGTATTGGGAATTGAGTTATAAAACGAAATTTAAACATAACATAGCGCACAATGTTTCATTTATACCTCAAGAAACACAGTCGGGCAGGACTTTAAATTTACTAGATATATGGAACGAACATCGAGAGTACAAAAATTAGGTCAAATTTTTTTAGATTTTAAAAGTCTATTTCACAGTCACAAAACTAGTCAAAATATTTGTATAGTCTATTTTTGATATGAACAATATTTTAAGTTTTACTAATAAGTACCTTTAAACAGTATTAAAACATTTGCTTGCATCAGTCTACCTGCCATTATTTAGCTTATATTTCACATATAATTCCCTTGTAATGACCAAGCAGCATAAAAGACATTTTTGATTGTGATATATTAACGTAAATGTAAAATGATATGTATAAGATATAATCAATAAAAATGTACCGTAAATTAACCTCTGTGTGCTTCGCAAGTGTACGATAAAAACAAAATTAAATTTAACAACGCAAAATGACCATACATATTTTTCAAATAAACATAAACTGATGATGAAATGACCTATAATGACCTCTGAAAGGCGGCTTGAGTCAAACAAACTACGGGTTCGGACTCAGGGACCTTAAAAACATACGCATGAATTTTTTCAGATTTTTTCCACGATTTTTTCTATATTTGACCTTCAAATGACCTCTTGAAAAAGGCGTAAGGTCAAACAAACTACGGATTCGGACTCAGAGACCTCAAAAACATATGCATGAAATTTTTCAGATTTTTCTCTATTTGACCTTCAAATTACCTTGAATCTGATGTGATGAAGGTTAACCAACCCGCTCATCGTAATCAGCGACCCCAAAAACCCCATAAGGACCATACCGCTCCGAGTGTTTTTTTTTTTAGATCAAATGTTGACACTTATAAGACAAATTTATATTCAGAATAAAAATAGCAATAAGAAAAAAAAATACATTAATAAAAGTAATTAAAACAAAAATTCAACAAAACTATAAATAGGTAAGAAGTTTAGTAATTAATATAATAAAAACTTTCATAATGGAAACGAACTCACATCGAAAAGTGCACTGAATACAACATACCTCTGTACTTGGCTTATGTAGACTACATATTCTTTTGAAGTATGGGCTCTGATGGATGCTATAAACCAAGCAAGGATTGCTCTAAATAAACCTTTTATTATATATTTATAATGAATTTCCATCCAGTAGAAGCTACAACCATCCAAAATTTATGCTATTTGTGTTAAGTAACAGTGTTATTTATAATTTTAATTATTTATGTGATGTGTGATGTGAACCAAGACTTCGATATGCTATTCATTGATTACAATAAATCTTTTGACAAGATACGCCTTGATCATCTAATTAAGCTTGTCAAAACAGAAAATTTTGACATCAGAAATGGCAGAATCATCTCAAATCTTTATAATTTATTTTTAATATATTAAAAAAAATGTTGTAAGAATAAAAGAAACGATTACTGAAATATATAATATTAGAAGGGGAGTCATCCAATAGTGTATTATCTCCAACACCTTTTGAGCTATACTAAGAGAAAATCATAAAAAGAGTGTAGCGTGATCTCTGACCGGATATAAGAGCCAAAGCCGTATTTTATAATATATAGCCTTGTTGTCACCTTGAATATATGCTTTTCAGAAATATATCAATAATTCCTTTTTGTTTTTTATTTTTGATGAACGTAATATGTTTTTATAAACAAAGTTGTAACCTATCCTCCCCTCGGGAACAACGCATACGTTTCACTTAGGTTAAGTTTCTATCGATATACAATCTCCATACACCACCTGCTTTCTATACTATTTTTCTGTTATGTTTAACTAATTAATTGGAACTATGATAAAACATGTTTAAATTAATATTTGAAACTTAACCAACGAGGATTAATATTAAAAACAGTTACGGAACATTTTATTTAGAAGTTACATCATTGTTATAGAAATGTGAACAAAATTAATGTCAAAAAAGTCTCCGTACACTTAACAATTACCAATAATAGTTTGTTGGAGTTTAACGGAAAATAACAACTTCGTTTAAACTAATATTTACTGGGACCGCTGTTGGCCTGGATAATCTCCTGTGACCGTTTTGTCATGCTTGGAACCAGCTTTCTAGTAACTTCTGCTGGCATGTTCTCCCATTCATTCAATATTCTATATTTTAATTCTTCTCTATTTGAAACATTATGTTTACAAACGCGCCATTTAAGTTCTTCCCGTAAATGCTCAATAGGGTTAACATCGGGTCATTGCGGAGGTGTATGGAGTTGCTGTCGCACATTATGGATCATCCATTCTCGCACCAAGATTGCGGTATGTTTCGGATCATTGTCCTGTTGGAAAATGTACCTTTTTTCAAGTGCTAATTTTTGGACACTTTTTTTTAAATTGTCTTACAAAATATTCAGATAAACATGCTGATTCATGGTACCATTATTAAAATGTAAATTTCCAACCCCACCAGCGGGCATGCATCCCCAAAGCAGAACATTGCCACCCCCTTGTTTCACCGTGGAACAAATGTTTTTAATATCGAATGCGGTATTCTTCTTTCTCCAAACTTTAGTACTGCCATCAGACCCTAAAAGGTTAATTTTAGTTTCATCATTAAAGATTACTGATTTCTAAAATTTAGGAGGTTAAGTAACGTATTCCCTAGCAAAAGCTAACCGCTTTTTGCGATTAGCTTTCGAAATTAACGGCTTCTTCCTGGCTGCACACCCCTTATAGCCTTCCCTGTGTAAACAATTTCTCGCTGTTTATGAACAAACATTTTTCGAAAATAGTTCCAGTACTTCTTTTAATTTTGGTGCACTTTTCTTCGAATCTATAATTAGTTAGTACTGGCCTCTTCACGTGGGATGACCGCGGCGTGGTCGAATTTTATAGGAACCCGCTGATTTATAATTTTTAATACTAGTTTGAAAACGCACTGCAAAATGACTAGCAACAAGTGACAGATTATAAAGTATGGCCGAAAATTATTCATTTATTTTCAGTTTAGCGAGCAATAGATAACGTGTTTTTTTCAATGCAGTTCTTGAGTGTATGGAGACTTTTTTGACATTAATTTTGTTTACATTTTTATGACAATGATGTAACTTCTAAATAAATTGTTCCGTAGTTGTTTTTAATTTTTTAATACTAATCCTCGTTGGTTAAGTTTCAAATATTATATTAATTTAAACATGTCTTCTCATAGTTCCAATTAATTAGTTTAACATAACAGAAAAATAGCATAGAGAGCAGGTGGTGTATGGAGACTTTTTGGACTGACTGTATATATAAGGGTGGATTGAAAAAACGAAGTAAATAACATATTTTGGCAAAAACAAAAAAAATATTTCTCAATTCAATCTCTATTGAGTTTAATACATTTGGTTCAGTGAGATTCCAGTTTTTTTATTTGATAAGAAAAAAAAAACGTTTCGAACTTCATTCGACGAAAATTTCTTCTCTCAAGCCAATTTTTGAGGCTAGGAAACAAAAAATCACTAGGGGTCAAATCTGGAAAATACGATATGTGCGAAACCATTTCGAAGCCCAACTTGTGCATTTTTGCCATTGCAACGGCCGATGTATGAACAGACGCATTGTTTTGGTTAAACAACACGTTTTTGCACCCTAATCTCGGTCACTTTTGCTTTAAATAACTACGCAAACGGTCTAATAACGTTATGTCAGTCAGTGTTTTACTCTTCTCCGAATTCAAACAATCAATTATAATGATATTTTCAATCCCAAAAAAACAGTTCCTGTCATTTTTCTCGCCTATAAAACTGTTTTCGCTTTTTCGGTGTACTTTCACCTTCGCCGATCCACTGTTTTGACTGCCGTTCTGTTTCCGGAGTGTAATGGTGGATCTACGTTTCGTCTGTAGTAACAAAACGTTGAAACTTTTCCAAATACGATTCTGAAATGTCCTTCCTCATGAGTTTTTGGTCTGGAGTCAACAAATGAGGCATCCATAGGGCACTCAGCTTTTTCATTTTAAGAACTTCATACAGGATACCATGTACCTAATTATATGAGATGCCTAGCATCTCAGCAATCACACGACGCTTAATGTGATGATCTTCCATCATGATAGTATGAATTTTATAGACCATTTCTTCAGAAGAAACCTTAATTGGGCTTCCTGAAGGTGCAGCATCTATAATCCTCATAACGCTACGTTTAAATTCATTTATCTAATAATAAATGGTTTTGAGTGCTGGAGCAGAGTTCCGATGAACTTTCTTCAGCTCAGCTTCTGTTTGAGCTGCAGTCCACTTTTTATATAGATTTTTTTTTCATCACTGTACGATACTTGGCTTTATCCATTTCTAAGAAATATGTAGCACCGATCACTTAAGATAGCTGTCAACCAATAACTGTGAGTTTCATCTGTTCGAAACTTTGAACACAATCGTTACAAGAATCGCGCTTGCCAACATCCATGTCGTTTAATAAAATTTCGTAGAAATTTACCACAGTTATCCATCCACTCTCGTAAAAATTATATTTTAGCATATAGGAAATATAAGTAGTTGCGACTTTTTATTTATTTCTTTTTTTTGTAATTTATTGTTTTGAAACAGCGCAACTGGTAGATCTGTCTTTAACTGGATAAATTATCATGTTTGTTTCCTTATTTTTAATTTAATTTAACAATATTTTTAAATGTAAATACTCTCATTGTCCGGAGCTATCATATAATCACACTGTACTAGTAAGTGTCTACAGCCGTGTTTCTTTGATATTTGGCTTTTCGTGTTGAACCAGTCAGTTCCCTATGAGCAGCCATATAAGTTCTAAATTTTCGATCTTTCTCTTCGATTCGTCCTAGAATTGCCAATAAAAGGATTTTTCTCTCGTTTTTCTTTGCAAAAAGCAAGGCGACACAGTGATGACGATTTATTCTCGAGATTATCTTGGGACCATAGGGGAACCTTATTTAGAAATACATATACATAGAATATATGTATATTACACATATATATATATATATATATATATATATATATATATATATATATATATATATGTATTTATATATATATATATATATATATATATATATATATATATATATATATATATATATATATATGTATT
>CM032455.1:47794765-47809874 GCA_019049505.1 Pachyrhynchus sulphureomaculatus
AGGTAGATTTATAATTTATTTCTCCAATCACCCAAAAAATCAAAACATTAACACCGTGATAGCAATGAAAAACAAGGTCATACACATTAGTGATGATAGGTTTCGAAAAAGAAACTTAGACGATCTGTACAACATTTTTATTTACAATGCCTATCCTAAGCACATTTTACGTAAATTAATTTATAACTATAATATTGCTGAGGGCCCTACTGATGAGGCACATGCGCAGTAGACTATGTACAGAAAGTTGCAATTTATAATGCCACACAGTCACAAACTCAATTGTCACCTTATTCAAAGACTTTCCAAATATAAATATTGCGAAATATAACAGCATACGAGGTTCTATTCTATTTTCAAAAATAAAAGATAGAACGCCTATTATGTACAATAACTGCGTAGTCTATAGGGACACGACTGGACAGATATAGCAGCACACAGCAAAGGAGTGACTGCCGATTGGGAAAGAATTCATGTGCCGTAGTGCAACATCATTTAAAAATAGGTCATAATTTTGACTATAACAACAATTTAATTTTAGCTTACGATAACAACTATAAAGGAAGAATTTTTAAAGAAATATATCACATAAACAGGGACCCCAACTTAATCAACTATAAATCAGACACTAATCTACTATTTACAGCAACATAAACAATCCTTATTAATCATTTCAATTATAACATTAATAATTAAAAATTTTTGGTATAAAATAAATAAATAAAGTCTTTTTCTTTTGCTCTTTCTCCCGCTCATTTGGAATTCACGTCAGTACATATGCACCGAGGCTATTTACGCTTAGTTTGTGTAAAAAATCGAGATGTTGAATCTTAACTCGTATTTTAATAAGTTGTTTTATTTATTTATTTGTTTGTTCCTATTTATCTGATTATTAATTTTGGTAGAGTTCTTGATATTTCTTGGTACTCCTATTAATTCAAAAAATTTGATTTCTTTTTATATCTTTGTTTTGGAAAGTTAAGTTGAAATATTTGTATCTATTCATTGAATTATAAAAAAATTCTTTTTATATTTTTTATACATGTATTTTTTTATATACGGTTTTTAATTTATGATAGTAATAAATTCGTAAGCGGTTAATTTATTTGATAGGGTTAAATGCGCTCCCTATAATATTATATTTTGCATATATATATATATATATATATATATATATATATATATATATATATATATGTATATATATATATATATATATATATATATATATATATAAATATATATATATATATAAATATATATATATATATATATATATATATATATATATATATATATATATATATATATATATATATATATATATATATATAAATAATATATATATATATATATATATATATATATATATATATATATATATATATATATATATATATATATATATATATATATATATATATATATAAGGGTCTGATTATTTCCTTAATTAAGCTGGTGATTATCTTGATAAATTCTTACACATAAGGGGTTAGTTATATCCGTAGAATTCTTGCGTATTTTCTATCGTTTTCTACTAAGCGTGGGTATTTTGAATTTCTTTCTTGTTCAAATTCCTTTTTCAGTTGTTCTGGTATCTTTTGATTTTTCTATACTTCAATTTTTGTTTTTCCATTTGTCTTGATGGGTCCAGAGTTTTCTTGTTTTGGTTTTTAATTTCCGTTTAACCTGGGGTGACCGTTTCTTGCGGGTGTTATTTTTTCTTCTTTGTCTGTACATGTATTTTTGATTTTCCATTTTCCGGTTAATTTAGTATCGAAAAGTCTTTTAATCCTAGGCGGCATTAGTATTGATTAATAACAATGTAATGATGGTGATGGAATAGCTGACTTTTATGTTAGTTATTCTTTCCGACGGTTTGATCGATTTTATATGGCTTGTGTCGTCTGTTAGGGTTGTTTTTTCCTTTATATGACTTGTATGGTCGATCAGGGGTGATATTTCTTTTTATGGCTTGTGTAGGCAATTTTTTCCTTTTGATTTGAATCCTCATTCATATATATTGATTTCTTAATTTTCTTGTTTCCGTTGGTGTTGTTATACAATGCGTATTTGGGTTATCATTTATTTCGGTGCTTTTTTGGTTTTATTTTAATTTCTGTTTTTTCGATAAGATTTCCTGATGTTGGTTTTATTTCATTGTGGGTCGTAATAGTTGAAGTGTTGTAAGTGATGAATTGAAGTTCTTCTTCTTCTGGAAGTTCATATAATCCTATGTGACTTATATGACTTTTTAGGGGTGTCCTTTCTTTTTGTTAGAGCGGTGTATCTGTTACTTTTTCTATGATGGGTAGAACCTCGTTGTTACAGTTTAGTTCTTTGATTCTTTCGTTGTTAAAGGGGTAAGTATCTTCGTCATTGTTCATTTTTTCGCAAGGACTTTTTACCATGGCTCTTGTTTCATCGTCAATTAAAATTTCTAGGTTACAATCGGGGGAAAAGTTTTTCATTTCTAAAAGGTTACTTATCATTAGTCTTGTCTCGTCATCTATCATAATATCTGGAACATAATCGGGGGAAAAGTTTTTGATTTCTTCCATTTCTGGTAAAATTTCGATTGTATGAGTTTTCCTTTATATGGGTATCGTTGCATAAATTTTTATCAAAATCAAGAGTGGCTTTCAATGTATCGGCTGCCAATATGCGGACGGGACGGGGTTGACTTAACAGAATATGTGGCGAAGGAGCAAGGTTTGTGGAGTGCCTGTTGCCTACATGAATGGCTGATTCAACGGAATTAACTATTGAAGTATTTATAATGAAAAAGAAGTGAAGAAGGTGTAGACAAGGATTCGAACTTTCATATCTTCGATTTTCGTAATGCAAATCTTACTACGTTACTTTTCAAATCTCTTTATTATTCTCATTTAATGATTTACAGGACATGGTCACATTTGACAAGCTAATAAATACAGTTTAACAATAAAGCAAAACCCATTTATAGCAGCCTTTTGGCCGGCCGAGATTTTGTAGCTTAGTTGGTGATATTGCCCCATGTGTATTTGAGTTTTTCTCTGTTTTTGTGTCATTTATTATTATTTGGCATTATGTGATTTTTTTTATTGTTTGTTATTTATTTTTGCTGGTTATTTTTAAATTTGGTTTTAGTGAGAAAAGTAACCTAAAAAACCCACTTTGATCTTGAACTCAGGTACCCTCGCAGCATGTTTTTTTTAGTTTAATTTTTGTTGCTGTTCATCCCATTCGCACCTCCTTTCTCATGTCTCGCTCTTTCATCTTGCTCTTTCATGCCTATTTACATCATCGCATTCATTCTATTTCTTCTTATTTTGTATTTACATGAATTATGAACACATGGCGACTTTCCCAGATGGATCAAGTTTTATAAGATAAGGCAGACATTATAAATATATTCAATTGCAATAATTATATTCAGTTTTTTAAAAAAGTAGTCTTTCGACTTCAATTCATCACTTATGTTTTATTTACAGATTTAAGTTTACATGTGTTACTTACAGTTTCTTATTCTAGCAGCTTAACCTAATTTATTGTGTTATTTTCTTTTTATTGGACACTGCAAATCTTGTATCTATGCCAATGATCCACTGAGGCTTCTTATATAAGGAAGGGTTAATAAAGTTATTACATTCGAAAATTTTAAGGTTATGGTCAAAGGGATCTTACTAGTTTTTGTTCTAATATTTAATACTTAATCTAATGCAGTTATTTAATTTTTTATAAGAAATACCATGAATTATGAGATGTGCGAATGCATAAATTCTTGTCTTAAACAAATGATCTAGAAAGTGGTGTGAAACTACGTAAATAGGTTTTCTGTATAAAATAACAAGGAATATTTTATTTCTATACAATTAGTTATTCCTCCTAGTATTTTGTTTTCGGCAGTTTTTTTTTTAACACAAAGTATTTATGAATATGAATATGACTTTTATTTTTGATTTTTCGATTTAAGTTGACCAAAAGAGCCTTATTGAGACATAAAGTGTGTATGTGTTTACAAAAAAAAAATGGTAGGTGACAAAAAGGCAGTACCTATCTGAAGAGGTAGTTACCTGTCTTAAGAAGTAATTAGCTGTTTGCATAGGTAAAAAAGAGGTCAAAAAGCCCTTGTAACAGCATTGCCAAAAAGGTTTTGTCGTGAAAGATTGAAAAAGGTGTTTTTTTAGCAGGTGTAAATAGGTAGTAAACAGAGGTAGACATGTTGTCAGTATAGGTAAGAGCCATGTGTAATGTCAGAAGGGCCTTAATCTGTACCTGCGTAACCAATGCGAATAGGTAATTACCTGTCTTAAGAAGTATGTAGTGGTTTTTTACACAGGTAAAAAAAGGTGTCAAAAAGGCATTGTTTATATGAGGGTGTAAAAAAGGTGTCAAAAAGGCCATATTTAAGGGGTTGGGGGTGGGTGTCAAAAAGACTTTGCCAGGGGGTAGTTTTTTAGGGGTAATTTTGGTACGATGTATATTTTCTTTATGAAGGTAACTAACTCTAACACCTTCCCTTTATTTTGTGGCCTTAAGTATTTTATTTAAATTTAAAAAAGTCCTCTATAAATTGGGATACGAACCGCCAACCTTTCGTATATAAGACGGATACTATACCTATTGGTCCATCTTGCGCGTTGTTTAAAATTTTTAAATGAAATGTAGACTATAATCAAAATAATAGATTATAGAGAGGTTACATCTGTATGAGATTTAGCTTACCATTCCTCGTAATACCATCTTCAAGTACTTTTTTATATGGAAAATTAAAACTATTTCTGAATAATCATTCGTTTTTCTCTTTTCGATATAAAAATCTACTTTATTAAATTTTTTTCATATCATCTAAAAATAATTTTAGTTTTCTTTCATCGTCTGCCTCGACTCATCAATATTTGATGGGTAAATGTTCCACTTTGTCTCCAAGCGTCTTAATTGTAGGAGAACATGATAAATATAAATGAACTTTAATTATTTTGTGCTAAAAAAAATTGCCGAAAACAAAATACTAGGTAGAATAACTAACTATATAGAAATAAAATTTTCCTTGTTATTTTATACAGAAAGCATAGTTAAATAATTTCACACCATTTTTTTTTCCTGATAATTTTCTAAAACAACACTTTATGCATATAAGGAAATATATTTATTTTCACTGCTTAAAATAAAACATCTAATATATAAGCAAATATGGATTTCTTTTTAATTACCATATGTGCGTAAGTATAATATAATATTTATTTCTATTGTTTAAAAGAAAACATCTCATATATAAACAAATAAGCATTTTTTCCCCCGTAGATTATACGTATATATATAAAAATTATTTTCTCATGTTTTAAAGCATAAAATATCCGATTGCAAAACGTCATACACATTTTTATAATTTTCTCTATAGTTGAGTTAAATATGTGTTTTTATTAAAAATTTAAATAACTGCATCGTATTTGTTTATAATAAAATTCTCTTACGGATAAAATATTAATACTTTTTCCTCTCGTCTATTAAGATAAATAAATAACATCTTCTTACTCTTCATATTGTTTACTTTAAATTTAACATACTTATAAAGAGTTTGCACCTCTTCAGTTCATTCTCCAATGCATATAATTAATAGGTTATCACAAGGAATTTGACCTTCATATACTATTAGCAGCTTTGGCTTTTTTACCTCTTCAGACAGGTATAGTCTTTTTTGTCTCAAACAGGTAATTACTTCTTAAGACAGGTACCACGGGTAGTTACTTCTTAAGACAGGTACCACAGGTAATTACGAGTACTTCTTAAGATGCCGAGAAGGCAACCGATTTGTTTTTTAATGTCTTCATTTCATTTAACCCCATATTAATTATATGACCAGCTAGACTAGAATAGTATAGAATCTGGTTCATATATCCTGATATTTAGTTAGTTGAAAAGAAATGCTAAAACGACAGGAAAATAAAGTATTTGTAAAATGGTGAGGTTTTGATAATAAACACAATAATTGGATAGTTAAAAATTATGAATAAATAAAATATTTCATTATTATAATCGTCTTTTTTTTATTTTTTTTTTTTAATTAATACATATTTATAATAAAAAGACTTATTTTAAGTTGCACGCTAGCACTCTCTCTAATATTTAAATCATTTAAACTTAATTGCATGCATGCTGGCACGCTCTCTCCATATATAAATATTAAATCCTCTAATGTATCCATCTAACAGCTTATCATTCATAAGTTTGAACTTTCTTATCATATTTACTGACATCTCTCTAACCTATTATTCTGATTATAGTCTATATTTCATTTAAAAATTTTATTCAACATGAAAGTTGGACTAATAGGTATAGAATCCGTCTTATATACGAAACTTTACTTTTATACGAAAGGTTGGCAGTTCGTATCCCAATTTATAATAGAAGACTTTTTTAATTTAAGTAAGTTACTTAAGGCCACAAAATGGAGGGGTTAGTTACCTTCATAAAAAAAATATTTTATTTTGTCTTTTTTACATCATACCAAAACTACCCCTAAAAAACTACCCCTTGGCAAAGCCTTTTTGACACCCACTCCCCCCCAACCCCCTATAGAAAGCCATTTTGACACCTTTTTTACCTGTGTAAAAACAACTACGTACTTCTTAAGACAGGTAATTACCACTTCGCACGGGTTACACGGGTACAGATTAAGGCCCTTCTGACAATACACCTGGCTTTTACCTATGCTGACCTGTCTACCTGTATTTACTACCTATTTATACCTGCTAGAAAAACACCTTTTCCAGTCTTTCTCGATAAAGCCTTTTTGGCAATGCAACAAGGCCTTTTTGACCTCTTTTTCACCTGTGCAAACAGCCAATTACTTCTTAAGACAGATAACTACCTATTCAAATAGGTACTGCCATTTTGTCACATACTATTTTTTTTTTGTAAACACACACACTTTATGTCTCAATAAGGCCCTTTTGGTCAACTTGAATCGAGTGATTCAAAAATAAAAGTCGTATTAATATTCATAATTATTTTGTGTTAAAAAAACTGCCGAAAACAAAATACTAAGTATAATATCTAACTGTAATTTTCCTTGTGAATTTATACAGAAAATCTGTTTACCTAATTTCACACCACCTTCTGTATCATTTGTTTAAGATAAGAATTTTATTCAAGCATTCGTACATGTCATAATTTACGGTATTTCTTAAAAAAAAATTAAATATCTGTATTTTGTTAAGTATTAAATAATAGACCAAAAACTAGTGCAATCCTTTTGACCATAACCTTAAAATTTTCGAATGTAATAATTTACACACTTTCTTCTAAGAAACCTCAGTGGATTAGTGGCATTGATACAAGATTACAGTACGAAAATCGAAGATATGAAGGTTCGAATCCTGATCTATACCTAACTTTTTTTTAGTTATATTAGAATACTTCAATAGTTAATTCCGTTACATCAGCCCTTCATATAGGCAACAGGCACTACACCAAACCGTGCGCCTTCGCCACATATTCTGTTACGTTAACCCCGCCCCATTCGCATACAGGCAACTGAACTCTGCTCAACGCTCATTGGCCAACCCCGTGTATGCGCACTTACATTAAGAAATGGCACCAAAAACGCAATTTTTAAGAAAATACATGAGATTTTGCGCCAGAACTCTTATAGCTATATATATATATATATATATATATATATATATATATATATATATATATATATATATATATATATATATATATATATATATGAGGCTGGTTTGAAAAGTCCGTGCAAAAATAAAAACTACTTATATGTTTGGGGTAAACCTTTTTTATTTTTCGACATAGTCTCCTTTTAGGCTTATACACTTCGTCCAACGATGTTCTAGTTTGTTGAACCCTTCCGAATAATAGGATTTGTCCAAGTTTGCAAAATATCCATTAGTGTCTGCAATCACCTCCTCGTTTGAATAAAATCTTTGTCCCGCCAGTCATTTCTTCAAATTGGGGAACAAATAGTAGTCCGAGGGAGCCAAGTCTGGAGAATAGGGGGGATGTGAAACGAGTTGGAATCCTATTTCCATTAATTTTGCGACCACAACTGCTGAGGTGTGTGCTGGTGCGTTGTCGTGATGGAAAAGGACTTTCTTGTGGGCCAATCGCGGGCGTTTTTCTTGCAGCTCGGTTTTCAAACGGTCCAATAACGATGAATAATATTCACCTGTAATAGTTTTACCCTTTTCCAGATAGTCGATGAGGATTATCCCTTGCGAATCCCAAAAGACAGTCGCCATAACCTTTCCGGCCGAAGGAACGGTCTTCGGCTTTTTTGGTGCAGATTCCCCTTTGGTAACCCATTGTTTAGATTGTTGTTTGGTCTCAGGAGTATAGTAATGTATCCATGTTCCATCCACAGTGACGAAACGACGCTTAAAGTCCTCCGGATTCTTCTGGAACAGCTGCAAACCATCCTTGCAACACACGATTCCGTTTTTGGTCAAGCGTGACCAATCGTGGCACCCATCTTGCAGATAGCTTTCTCATGTCCAAATGTTTATGCAAAATATTATGTACCCGTTCAGTCGAGATGCCCACAGCACTAGCAATCTCACGCACTTTAACTCTTCTGTCATCCATCACCATATCATGGATTTTCAATGAATTCTGGAGTCGTAACCTCCACAGGCCGTCCAGAACGTTCAGCGTCACTTGTACCCATATGGCCAGTCCGAAAATTTTGAAACCACTTATAAACTGTTCTAATCGAAGGTGCAGAATCACCATAATGTTTATCAAGCTTCTCTTTAGTCTCCGGGGGCGTTTTGCCTTTCATAAAGTAATGTTTAATCACCACACGAAATTCTTTTTCGTCCGTTTCTTGAAAATCACTCGACTTCCTTGATTCACACGAATGCCAAACACAAAGAAATAGACCAATATGGCTGAAACTTTGTGTGCGTTCATTCAAGAGATCCTACTAACTAAACATGGCCTCGATACGCGCCGGTGGTGCCATCTCTCGGACTTTGCACAGACTTTTCAAACCAGCCTCGTATATATATATATATATATATATATATATATATATATATATTATATATATATATATATATATATATATATATTTGGCTGTTTGCACAGGTAAAAAAGAGATCAAAAAGGCCTTGTTGCATTGCCAAAAAGGTTTTATCGAGAAAGACTGGAAAAGGTGTTTTCTAGCAGATGTAAATAGGTAGTAAATACAGGTAGCATAGGTAAAAGCCAGATGTAATGTCAGAAGGGCCTTAATCTGTACCTGTGTAACATGTGCGAAGAGGTAATTACCTGTCTTAAGAAGTACGTAGTTGTTTTTACACAGGTAAAAAAGGTTTCAAAAAGGCCTTATTTGGGGGGTTGCGTAGTGGGTGTCAAAAAGGCTTTGCCAGAGGATAGTTTTTTAGGGGTAGTTTTGGTATGATGTAAAAAAGACAAAATAAAATATATTTTTTTATGAAGGTAACTAACTCCTTCATTTTGGGGTCTTAAGTAACTTATTTAAATTTAAAAAAGTCATCTTCTATAAATTGGGATAGGAACCGCCAACCTATACCGTATACCTATTAGTCCACCTTGCATGTTGAATGAAATGAAGACTATAATCAAAATAATAGGTTAGAGAGATGTTAGTCAAACTCATGGATGATAAGCTGTTAGATGGATCATTAGAGAATGTAATATTTATATATAGAGAGAGCGTGCTAGCATGCATGCAATTGAGCTTAAATTATTTAAATATTAGCGAAACGTGCTAGCATGCAATTAAAATAAAATGTTTTTGTTATAAATATGTATAAATTAAAAAAAAAATAAAGAAACGATTATAATAATGAAATATTTTATTTATTCATAATTTTTATCTATCCAATTATTGTGTTTATTATCAAAACCTAACCATTTTGCAAATATGTTATTTTCCTGTCGTTTTAGCACTTTTTTCAACTAAATAAATATCAGGATATATGAGCCAGATTCTATACTATTCTAGTCTAGCTGGTCATATAATTAATATGGGGTTAAATGAAATGAAGACAATAAAAAACAAATCGGTTGAAAGAGTAAACTTTTCTTGGCATCTTAAGAAGTAATTACCTGCGGCATATGTCTTAAGAAGTAATTACCTGATTGAGACAAAAAATACTATACCTGACTGAAGAGGTAATTATACGTCTTAAGAAGTAATTACCTGTTTGAACAGGTAAAAAAGCCAAAGCTGCTAAGAGTATGTAATATTGGAGAATGTAATATTTATATTAATATTTCGAGAAGTCAGCAAAGCTGATAAGAAAGGTCAAATACCTTGTGATAACCTGTTAAGTATATGCATTGGAGAATGTAATATTTATATTCAGTTTCTTAACAATTGAAAAGGTGCGAACTATATAAGTATGTTAATTTTAAAGTAAACAATATGAAAAGTAAGAAGATGTTATTTATTCATCTTAATAAACAAGAGAAAAAGGTATGAATATTTTATCCGTATGAGAATTTTATTATAAACTAGCCGGGCCCGCGGCTCCGCTCGCGTGGATTTGATTCACTACAATCGTTACTGCTTATTCCTTATGTTACCCAACGTAATAAAAATATCTCCCATTATTTCTCCTTATCTCCCATTATCTCTACATAATTTCCATTATCTAGGCTTATCTCTGCTCATCTCCCATTATTTTTCTCCTTATCTCCCATTATGTCTCCTTATCTCCCATTATCTCACCTTATCTCCCATTATCGAGGCTTATCTCGACTGATCTCCCATTCTTTCTTCTTATTTCACCTTATCTCCCATTATCTAGGCTTATATCGAATTATATAGAACATATGTGTAAATTTATAAAAAACACGTAAATCGGATAAGTGGTTCTCAAGTGATAAGCGCACTAACGGACAAACAGACAGACAGACAGAGATACGTTGCATTTTATATCTATTATAGATGTAATAAAATATATATCTATAACCTGATCAGAGAACACATGTATGAATATTTAAAAAATCACGTAAATCGGATAAGTGCTTCTCGAGGAATAAGCGCACTAACGGATAGACAGACAGACAGACAGAGAGACGTTGCATTTTATATGTGTTATAGATATAGATTATTATTATTATTATATAACCTGGCCAAAGAATATATGTATGAATTTAAAAAAAGACACGTAAATCGGATAAGTGATTCTCGCGTGATAAACCCAGTAATGGACAGACAGACAGACAGACAGACAGAGAGACATTACATTTTATATATATTATAGATTATAGATATTCTCTGCTACATGATATTGTTCCATATTTAATGGTTTAGGCTGTGCATTGCAAGGGAACGCGCTAGCGGCATACTTTTTTCCGACTTCATTCACTATTATCGTCACTGCTCATTCCTTATGCTACCTATCCTAATAAAACATAGCCTATAACCTGGCCAGAGAAACATATGTTTGTTTTAAAAAAAAAGTACGTAAATCGGATAAGTGGTTCTCCAGTGATAAGCGCACTAACGGACAGACAGACAGACAGAGAGACGTTGCATTTTTTATATATATTATAGAGAAATACGAAGCAGTTAGTTAAAGTGTTAATAAAAACTTTAAGACAAGCACATATTTATCTCATCCATACTGCAAATTATAAAAATGTGTGTGACATTTTTCAATCGGATATTTTATGTTTTAAAATTTGGGAAAATAATTTTTATGTATAGACGAATAGTATACGGAGGAAAAAAATGTTTATTTGTTTATATATTAGATATTTTATTTTAGAGAGTACAAATAAATATTATATTATACTTACGCACATATGGTAATTGAAAAAAAAAATGCCTATTTGCTTATATACAGTAATACACCGCTTAGCGCGACCCCCGTTACGCGCGGTTTCACTATAACGCGAATTTCAAATTTCGCGCTCATGTAGTCATTAACTTCTCTATGGTCGCGGGGGGATCCCCGCTTTCTCTGAATATTCTCTTTGAAGAATTGGGAATTCCCTGTCCTTCGACTTTGTTCTATGGGGATTTCCTCGTTCGTTTCGTGTGTTCATTTGTTCCGTAATGTTAGTTCGGTCGGCTGGCAGTTTTGTTTTAATATTTATTGGAGATACATACATACATAATTTAACCCTACGTTAAAAATGCCGCCTGTAAAGAAAAAAGAGCGTAAAAGCGTCACTTTGGAATTGAAGATGAAAGTGTTAAGAAGAATGGAAAATGGAGGCAAAGCAACAATTGTTGGGAGAGATTTTGGACTCTCAGAATCGACTGTGAGAACGATTTATAAAAATCGGGAAAAAATTAAAATCTCCAGCGAAGGTTCAACACCTATAAGTGCAACAAAACTTTCTCGTTCGAGATCATCTATCTTAGAAAGAATGGAGAAATTACTGTCAGTCTGGATCGAAGATTTGAATAAGAAGAAACACACCACTAAGTCAAGATCTCATATGCACAAAAGCAAAATCTTTGTATGAGATGCTGAAAACAAAAGAAGGAGAAAGGGGGAGTGCCACTCCGACTTTTGCTGCCAGCAGAGGCTGGTTCCATCGGTTCAAGCAGCGTTCTAATCTTCACAATATCCACATAACAGGCGAGGCGGCCAGCGCGGACATTCAAGCTGCAGCTGAGTTTCCAGACAAGTTTCAAGACTTCGTTAGACGAGAGAAAATTCCTGCTTGTCTCATCTTCAATGTTGATGAGACCGCACTTTACTGGAAAAAAATGCCATCTCGAACATTCATTTCTAAGGAAGAACGTCAAGCCAGTGGTTTCAAAGCTGCGAAAGATCGACTAACACTTCTGCTGGTGGTAATGCCACTGGTGATTTCAAACTGAAACCTTTACTAGTGTACCATTCAGAAACACCCCGTGCAATGCGAGGCACAGACAAGACAAGTCTACCAGTTGTGTGGCGATCAAACAGAAAGGCGTGGGTTACACGGGAAATTTTTCAAGAATGGTATTCTAATAGTTTTTGCCCATCAGTCAAATCATACTGTGACAGAAATGGGCTTGAACCTAAAGTTATATTACTCTTAGACAATGCCCCAGGACATCCAACCTCACTTGATACGCCCAGAGACTTAAAAGTGTACGTAAAGTTCCTTCCACCAAACACTACGTCAATATTACAACCTATGGACCAGGGAGCAATAGCAAAACTTCAAAGCTTATTACCATCGCCGCACTTTTAGCCAACTAATTCATGAAACTGACGGGGAAGGAAGACAGTCTATGCGAGAGTGGTGGAAGTCATACAACATTATGAAGTCTATTCACAACATAGAAGAGGCTTGGAAGGAAGTTAAAATGAGTTGTATGAATGGGGTGTGGCGTAATCTTTGGCCAGATGTAGTGGAAGCACCTAGAAGAATTGTCCAGATGCAGAGACAAGTGCTTGAAGACATTGCTGCAATGATTGAGGGGTCTGAACTTGAAGATGTCACGGTAGAAGATCTCGTAGAACTTGTAGCAACGCACGACGATCCTATTAGCAATGAAGATCTGATCGAGTTACAGAATAATCCTATCTACGATGAGGAAGAACAAGTAGAAGAGAAAGTTTTATCTTCAGGGGAAATACAAAATGCACTTTCAAAAAATTTATTCAGGTTTGGACATATTGCAGAGTATAGACAATAATGATGACCGTGTCTTGACCGTGTGTCAAACAATTAAAAACAGTGTTGGGTGTTATGAACGTATTTTACAAGAACGTAAACAAAACGTTACCCAAAAGACAATAGATGTATTTTTCCGTAAAAAAATAAGAGTATGTATTGCATAAAGTGTTCTTAGAATTAAAGTGATTGATTAAAATGATTTGTATTTTTTTGTATTAAATTTTGACTATGTTTAATCATAAACCTCGATATACGCGAATTTCAGTTAACGCGATTTTTTTCGGAACGTATCCCTCGCGTAAAGCGGGGTATTACTGTACTCGTATTAGATGTTTTATTTTAAACAGTGGAAATAAATGTTAATTTATGCTTAAGCACATACAGTAATTCGGAAAAAATATTGCATATTTCCTTATATACATAAAGAATTAATTAAATATACTTTCTGTATAAAATAACAAGGAAAATTTTATTTCTATATAGTTAGTTATTCTTACCTAGTATTTTGTTTTCGGCAGTTTTTTTTTTAGAACAAAATAATTAGAGTTCATTTATATTTATCATATTCTTCTAAAAATGAGACGGTAGAAGACAAAGTGGAATATTTACCGATCAAATATTGATAAGTCGAGGCGGACGATGAATGTAAAATAAAATTATTTTTAGGTGATATGAAAAAAATTTAATAAAGTAGATGTTTATATCGAAGAGAGAAAAGGCTGTTTATTCAGAAATAGTTTTGATTTTCCATATAAAACATTACTTGAAGATGGTATTACGAGAAATGGTAAGCTAAATCTTATACGGATATAACCTCTCTCTATTATATTGATTATACACTACATTTCATTTAACAATTCTAATCATCGTACAAGTTGAGCTAATAGGTATAGAATCCGTCTTACATACGAAAGGTTGGCGGTTCGTATCCCAATTTATAGAGGACTTTTTTTAAATTTAATTAAAATATTAAGGCCCCAAAATGAAGGAAGGAGTTAGAGTTACCTTCATAAAAAAATATTTTATTTTTCCTTTTTTTAGATCATACCAAAACTACCCCTAAAAAATTATCCCCTGGCAAAGCCTTTTCGAGACTCACCTTCAACCCCCGTAAATAAGCACTTTTTGACACCTTTTTTACCCCCTCATATAAACAATGCCTTCTTGACACCTTTTTTACCTGTGTAAAAACAACTACGTACTTCTTAAGACCGATAATTACCTCTTCTCACAGGTTACACAGGTACAGATTAAAGCCCTTCTGACATTACACTTGGCTTTTACCTATAATGACCTGTCTACCTGTATTTACTACCTATTTACACCGCCAGAAAACACCTTTTTCAGTCTTTCTCAATAAAGCCTTTTTAGCAATGCTATTACGAGGCCTTTTTGACCTCTTTTTACCTGTGCAAACAGCCAGTTACTTCTTAAGACAGGTAACTACCTCTTCAGGGAGGTACTGCCTTTTTGTCACTACCATTTTTTTTTGTAAACACATACACAC
>CM032455.1:47809974-47944974 GCA_019049505.1 Pachyrhynchus sulphureomaculatus
TCTGCAAATAGTGATAGAATGAAGTTCAAAAGAGAGTAATTAGTTCGTTAGTAGGCGGGGAAGACAATTGTGCCTGTTTGGGCACTGCAGCCTCTTGACTTATTGTGCTCTTTTTTCTTGGTTCTGTAGGCGTCATTCCTTTAAGAGCTTTTATTAGCTTTCTTCTAATCCTTTTATGTGGTATTTCTTTGCCACACTGTTGTTCTCCCAACAATCTATGTCTGTGTAGAGTTAAAGACGAACATTCAGGTAGGATGTGTATAGAGTTCTGTTCCTCCTTACCACATAGCCTACATATCGTGGAACCATTGCGGATGCCCATTTTTTGTAAATGTTTCCTCACGTGACAGTGGCCGTTGATCGGTCCCACCACTAGTTGAATCTGGGCTCTTGTTAAACAACGAAAATCAGTTATTAGTTTCTTTGAGGGGCTGCCATTGCGTCTCTCGTATGCTATTTTCCAGATATTGCGTACCAACAATCTAGATGTTCCTGATGTTACCATCTTGTCGTTTTCACCACCTGTTTTGGTATATCAGATCCTGATTCGGGACATTTATATGATTTTGTAGGTCCGAAATATCTTTTACCCCTGAATATCCTGGAGCCCACTGTAGTTGAACCCTGTTGTTCCTGGAAGATAATTCCAACAGGTCGCGTTTACACTTTATCAAGATAATCTTGAGAACAAATCGTCAACACTGCATCTTCTTACCCTCTGCAAAAAAAAAACGAGAAAAAACCCTTTTATTAGCAATTCTAGGACGAATCGAAAAGAAAAAATGGAAACTTTAGAACTTACATGGCTGCTCATGGGAAACACGCCTGTAGTTGTATATTGTTAAAGTAAATTGAAAATAAGAAAATAAACATGATAATTCGTCCATTTAAAGACAGATCTACCTGCGCAAAACAATAAATTACCGAGATCAACGCGTAAAAAAATGTTGCTTAACCAAAACAATGAGTCTGTTCATACATCGGCGGTTACAATGGCAAAAATGCACAGGCTGAGCTTCGAAATAGTTCCTCACATACCCTATTTCCCAGATTTGGCCTTTTGTTCCCTAACCCCAAAATTGGCTTGGTGGAAGAAATCTTCGTCGAATGAAGAGGTACTGTAAACGAGTATTATGCACAGTTTGAAACATTTTTTTTTTTCTTAGAGAATAAATTATAAATGACACTATTACTTAACAGAAATAGAATAAACATGCATCAAATTAAAATAAGATAAATAAAATAGAGTTATTTACCTGTACCACATCAATCTTGAAACTTGTCAACACTTCGAGAGTTTTACTATCATACCAGAGCAATATACGTGAAACACATAATTTTCCAATTTACTATTTCAGCTCAGATATGGATTTGCAAGGAAAACATATAATTCTCTAACATTATTAATTTATAATAAACTTGGAAACACTTATAAGACAAATTTATATCCAGAATAAAATTAGCAATAAGAAAAAAAAATACATTAATAAAAGTAATTAAAACAAAAATTCAACAAAACTATAAATAGGTAAGAAGTTTAGTAATTAATATAATAATAACTTTCCTAATGGAAACGAACTCCCATCGAAAAGTGCACTGAATACAACATACCTCTGTACTTGGCTTATGTAGACTACAGATTCTTTTGAAATATGGGCTCTGATGGATGCTATAAACCAAGCAAGGATTGCTCTAAATAAACCTTTTTATTATATATTTATAATGAATTTCCATCAAGTAGAAGCTACAACCATCCAAAATTTATTCTATTTGTGTTAAGTAACAGTGTCGTTTATAATTTTAATTATTTATGTGATGTGTGATGTGAACCAAGACTTCAATATGCTATTTATTGATTACAATAAATCTTTTGACAAGATACGCCTTGATCTTCTAATTAAGCTTCTCAAAACAGAAAATTTTCACATCAGAGATGGCAGAATCATCTCAAATCTTTATGATAATTAAAAAAAATGTTGTAAGAATAAAAGAAACGATTACTGAAATATTTAATATTAGAAGAGAAGTCATCCAATAGTGTATTATCTCCAACACCTTTTGAGCTATACTAAGAGAAAATCATAAAAAGAGTGTAGCGTGATCTCTGACCGGATATAAGAGCCAAAGCCGTATTTTATAATATATAGCCTTGTTGTCACCTTGAATATATGCTTTTCAGAAATATATCAATAATTCCTTTTCGCTTTTTATTTTTGATGAACGTAATATGTTTTTATAAACAAAGTTGTAACCTATCTTCCCCTCGGGAACAACGCATACGTTTCACTTAGGTTAAGTTTCTATCTATATACAATCTCCATACACCACCTGCTTTCTATACTATTTTTCTGTTATGTTTAACTAATTAATTAGGGAGGATTAATATTAAACACAACTACGGAACATTTTATTTAGAAGTTACATCATTGTTATAGAAATGTGAACAAAATTAATGTCAAAAAAGTCTCCGTACACTTAACAATTACCAATAATAGTTTGTTGGAGTTTAACGGAAAATAACAACTTCGTTTAAACTAATATTTAGTGGGACCGCTGTTGGCTTGGATAATCTCCTGTTGCCGTTTTGTCATGGTTGGAACCAGCTTTCTAGTAACTTTTGCTGGCATGTTCTCCCATTCATTCAATATTCTATATTTTAATTCTTCTCTATTTGAAACATTATGTTTACAAACGCGCCATTTAAGTTCTTCCCGTAAATTCTCAATAGGGTTAACATCGGGTGAGTGCGGAGGTGTATGGAGTTGCTGTCGCACATTATGAATCATCCATTCTCGCACCAAGATTTCGGTATGTTTCGGATCATTGTCCTGTTGGAAAATGTATCTCTTTTCAAATGCTAATTTTTGGACACTTTTTCTTAAATTGTCTCTCAAAATGTTGAGATAAACATGCTGATTTTATGGTACCATTATTAAAATGTAAATTTCCAACCCCACCAGCGGGCATGCATCCCCAAAGAAGAACATTGCCACCCCCTTGTTTCACCGTGGAACAAATGTTTTTAATATCGAATGCGGTATTCCTCTTTCTCCAAACTTTAGTTCTGCCATCAGACCCTAAAAGGGTAATTTTAGTTTCATCACTAAAGATTACTGATTTCTAAAATTTAGGAGGTTAAGTAACGTATTCCCTAGCAAAAGCTAACCGCTTTTTGCGATTAGCTTCCGAAATTAACGGCTTCTTCCTGGCTGCACTTATAGCCTGCCCTGTGTAAACAATTTCTCACTGTTTATGAACAAACATTTTTCGAAAATAGTTCCAGTACTTCTTTTAATTTTGGTGCACTTTTCTTCGAATCTATAACACTGGTCAACACAAGTCTTGTTTCCTTTATTTTTTTTTCTGTTATTGGGTATTTCTATGGCCCTGACTATGAAAAAAATACTAGGAGATTGCTAACAGCTTTACCTTTTGAAATATACAGTTTTATTATTTTGCCAAAAAAAATACAAAAAAATAATACATTATGTTAACAAAATTTCTATTGAACACTAGCAAATGATCTTTTATAAGATTTCCTTGAATGAACGACTTTAGGTAGATCTCGTTGCAAACTCCAGCAGTAGTCTGCCATCATATGCGAGTCCCACCGCCCCTGATAACGCTCTTCCATTGTCCGAAGATCCTGATGAAATCTTTCACCCAGATTTTGTGGAAATCGGTCTAAATGCGAGTGCAGGAACTGGATTTTTATGCTCATGTTGCACCCTAGCTCTTGCAAGTTCGATAGCATGCACTCAACATGCTCGACATGGTCGTCAGATTTATTTTTGCCTAGGAAGCTACTCATAACCAAAACAAATGAACTCCAAGCTTTGGATTCGACTTCAGTCATTGATTTGACAAAATTAGGATCTTTCACGAGTTGCCTAATCTGTGGCCCATCAAAAATACCAGCTTTCAATTTTTCTGAACTTAATCCTGGAAACTTGCGTGAAAGAAAATTAAAACATTCGCCACTTTTGTCAAGCGCCTTCACAAACTGTTTCATTATGTCGAGTTTAATATGAAGTGGTGGAAGTATGATGCGGTCTCGGCTAACTAAGGGCACGTTTATAACATTTTTTGTACCAACTTTTAGCTCTTCCCGCCAAACTTTTTGTGGCCAATGGTGTTGTTTGTCACGACTATCCCAGAGGCACGTGAAACAAGGGAACTTTGTGTACCCCCCTTGTTGACCTAAAAGAAAGTTAACCATTTTCAGATCAACACAAATGATCCATTTGTGGTCTTGATACTCAATTTTTTCCATAACCTTAGAAACATTTACGTATTCTTCTTTTAAAGTCGTCGAATGTGCAATAAGTATAGATCCGTACTTGTTACCGTTATGAAGCAAAACACACTTTAAACTTCTTTTGCTGCTGTCTATGAAAAGACGCCAATCACTAGGTTGGTACTGTTTTAATCCCATCTGCTGTAAAATACCACCAACATCGTTACAAAAAACTAAATCCTTCTCTTGAGAAAAATACGGTAACAGATTTTTTTCTCGGGTACGATAAAATGTAATGTTGGTTTCCGGAGTAAGCAAATCTTTTTCTTTTAAACGAGATGCTAAAATTTCAGAAGCTTCTTTTGGTAAGTTCAGATCTCTTACTAAGTCATTTAGTTCTTTCTGATTAAATGGTTGAGGTTCTGAAAGGCTACATTTGTAGTCTGAATCAGAGTCTTCACTTGATCTATTTCGTTCGGGTTCACAGAGATTTGGATCATCAGAAGATTTAGATGTGCTGGGTTGTACTTCTTGTGATTTTAATTGAGGTCGTTGAGCAGAAGATAAGTTAGGATATGACCACTTACTTCGATTTCCAGGGTTAATTCCGTTTATTTTCACAACGCAGAAGTAGCAATCGTCATGATGGTTTTGAGGTTCTCGCCAAATCATGGGTGTTACGAACATTATTGGATATCTTTTTCCACTGGACCATAACCGTAGACATACCACACATTTCTGGCATACAATATGAGGAACCCATGGCTTGTCCTAATTACATAATTTTATTTTAAAGTATTGATGATACGCAGTTTTCACAAAGTCCGATATAGGTTTTCGATATTTTGCAAATATATATTCACCACAAATATAGCAAAAACAATCGGGATTAAGCACACAACATCTTCTTGACGAAGCCATATCTAAAACAACAACAAAATATATTTTAGTGTCCAATAAAAAACGAAAATCTAAGTAAAAATAGTAAATGAGGGTAGTTAGCTATAACTCAAAAACAAAAGCTGTTAGAGAAAAATTGTTGCCATATTTAAAAAATACGCGTCAATTTGAGATAGAAACAAAAAAAAAAATCACAGGAAACAAGCAATTTTCTTTTTTTTGTTGACCAGTGTAATTAGTTGTCTAACAATACTGGTCTCTTCACGTGGGACGACCGGAGCGTGGTCGAATTTTATAGGAACCCGCTGATTTATAATTTTTAATACTACTTTGAAAACCCACTGCAAAATGACTAGATTATAAAGTATGGCCGAAAATTATTCATTTATTTTCAGTTTAGCGAGCAATAGATAACGTGTTTTTTTCAATGCAGTTCTTGAGTGTATGGAGACTTTTTGACATTAATTTTGTTTACATTTTTATGACAATGATGTAACTTCTAAATAAATTGTTCCGTAGTTGTTTTTAATACTAATCCTCGTTGGTTAAGTTTCAAATATTATATTAATTTAAACATGTTTTCTCATAGTTCCAATTAATTAGTTTAACATAACAGAAAAATAGCATAGTGGTGTATGGAGACTTTTTGGACTGACTGTATATATAAGGGTGGATTGAAAAAACAAAGTAAACATATTTTGGCAAAAACAAAAAAAATATTTCTCAATACAATTTCTATTGAGTTTAATACATTTGGTTCAGTGAGATTCCAGTTTTTTTATTTGATAAGAAAAAAAAAACATTTCGAACTTCATTCGACAAAAATTTTTTCTCCCAAGCCAATTTTTGAGGCTAGGAAACAAAAAAATCACTTGGGGTCAAATCTGGGAAATGCGATATGTGCGAAACCATTTCGAAGCCCAGCTTGTGCATTTTTGCCATTGCAACGGCCGATGTATGAACAGTCGCATTGTTTTGGTTAAGCAACACTTTTTTGCACCCTAATCTCGGTCACTTTTGCTTTAAATAACTATGCAAACGGTCTAATAACGTTAAGTCAGTCACTGTTTTACTCTTCTCCGAATTCAATCAATCAATTATAATGATATTTTCAATCCCAAAAAAACAGTTCCTGTCATTTTTCTCCCCTATAAAACTGTTTTCGCTTTTTCGGTGCACTTTAACCTTCGCCGACCCACTGTTTTGACTGCCGTCTCCGGAGTGTAATGGTGGATCTACGTTTCGTCTGCAGTAACAAAACGTTGCCAGAAGTTCTTCGAATTACGCTGCAACTTTTCCAAATTCGATTCTGAAATGTCCTTCCTCAGGAGTTTTTGGTCTGGAGTCAACAAATGAGGCATCCATAGGGCACTCAGCTTTTTCATTTTAAGAACTTCATACAGGATACTATGTACCTAATTATATGAGATGCCTAGCATCTCAGCAATCACACGACGCTTAATGTGATGATCTTCCATCATGACAGTATGAATTTTATCGACCATTTCTTTCAGAAAAACCTTAATTGGGCATCCTGAAGGTGCAGCATCTATAATCCTCATAAGGCTACGTTTAAATTCATTTATCTAATAATAAATGGTTTTGAGTGCTGGAGCAGAGTTCCGATGAACTTTCTTCAGTTCAGCTTCTGTTTGAGCCGCAGTCCACTTTTTATATGGATTTTTTTTTCATCACTGTACGATACTCGGCTTTATCCATTTCTAAGAAATATGTAGCACCGATCACTTAAGATAGCTGTCAACCAATAACTGTGAGTTTCATCTGTTCGAAACTTTGAACACAATCGTTACAAGAATCGCGCTTGCCAACAGCCATGTCGTTTAACAAAATTTCGTAGAAATTTACCACAGTTATCCATCCACTCTCGTAAAAATTATATTTTAGCATATAGGAAATATAAGTAGTTGCGACTTTTTATTTATTTCTTTTTTTGTAATTTATTGTTTTGGAACAGCGCAACTGGTAGATCTGTCTTTAACTGGATAAATTATCATGTTTGTTTCCTTATTTTTAATTTAATTTAACAATATTTTTAAATGTAAATAATCTCATTGTCCGGAGCTATCATATAATCACACTGTACTAGTAAGTGTCTACAGCCGTGTTTCTTTGATATTAGGCCTTTCGTGTTGAACCAGTCAGTTCCCCATGAGCAGCCATGTAAATTCTAAATTTTCGATCTTTCTCTTCGATTCGTTCTAGAATTGCCAATAAAAGGATTTTTTTCTCGTTTTTCTTTGCAGAAAGCAAGGCGACACAGTGATGACGATTTATTCTCGAGATTATCTTGGGACCATAGGGGAACTTTATTTAGAAATACATATACATAGAATATATGTATATTACGTATATATATATATATATATATATATATATATATATATATATATATATATACAGTGGCGAACAAAAGTATGGAAGCATTTAAATTCCCATCTCTAGTCTTAACATTTAAACGGTTTACAATTACAATATTTATTTATTAATCGTATACATGCTAACAAACATTTTGCAGACTAAAACAATTAATGTTTATTAGAAATGTGCTTAGTTTTTAACGTAACAAAATTATGCACAAACAAAAGTATGGAAACATTTTTGTTATAAAATAAAAATTCCACTAAGACCGGTTTTTTATATTTCTTTTTCTAATTTATTTATCCAGATAGTACCAAAGATTCTCTATCGGTTTCAAATCAGGTGACTGTGAATGCCAGCGCATTATCCGAATCCTTTGTTCAGAAAACCAATTCTTGGCCAAGCGAAATGTGTGTTTTGGGTCATTGTCTTGTTGAAAAATACATGACAGTGGCAAATCTTCTTCATAAGGAATCAAATTATTTTCCAATATCTCAATATACATTTGAGCATCCATTCTGCCATTTATCTTTGCCAATGGCCCCGTACCAGACCGTCGAAAACAACCCCATACCATGATATTTCCAGTTTTTTTGACAGTCGGTACAAGGTACTTCGAATCATATCTTACACCAACTGGTCTTCTTACATACCCAGTAGAATCACTTCCAAAGAGATTGAACCTACTTTCGTCACTAAAGGTTACTAGACCACTGATTTTGAGTCCAGTCTTTATGTTCCTTAGCAAATTTCAAACTCTCTTTTCTGTGACGCTTTGTAAGGAGTGACTTTTTAACATCACGCCTACCTTCAGAGAACAGACGACGCCTAATAGTTATGTCTGACACCAACACACTCTGATATTCCTACCTTAGTTACTTATTAAGAGCAGTTTTCTTGGCAAGATAATGACCCAAACACACATCTCGCTTGGACAAAAATTGGTTTTCTGAACAAAAGATTCGGGTGATGGGTTGGCCTTCACAAACACCTGATTTGAAACTGATAGAGAATCTTTGTCACTATCTGGATAAACAAATTAAGAAAAAAAATATAAACAATCGGGACGAACTTTGGATCGCATTAAAACAAGAATGGGAAAAAAATACCACCCGATTTTTGTGCTAGGCTCTATGGGCAGAAGATGTCAAGCAGTGATTGATGCAAAAGAATATCTTACTAAATATTAAATATTTTCGACATCTTAGTCGTCTTAGTGGAATTTTTATTTTATAACAAAAATGTTTCCATACCTTTGTTTGTGCATAATTTTGTTACGTTAAAAACTAAGCACATTTTTAATAAACAATAACTGTTTTAGTCTTCAAAATGTTTGTTAGTTTGTACACGATTATTAAATAAATATTGTAATTGTTTAAATGTTAAGACTAGAGATGGGAATTTAAATGTTTCCATATATATATATATATATATATATATATATATATATATATATATATATATATATATATATATATATATATAAATATATATATATATATATATAAATATATATGTATTATTTATCTAAAATTCATAAAACAAACACTCCTCTGAGACCGATTATAAGTTCAGTTAATTCAACCACATACAATCTATCAAAACTCTTAGCTAATATTTTGACCGTTGCAATTGAGGATGACACTGATTACAATGTTAGAGAAACTTTCTCGTTTGTCAGCAAAATAAATGGATTGACAATACCAGAAAATTATGTATTAATATCTTTGGATGTGGTATCTTTGTTTACAAGTGGAATTTAATTCAAGCACAAACCACTTTTTCAAAGCGTAATTTCTTGATTCTTATCAAATTCATCTTAAACAATACGTGTTTTACTTTTAACCAAAAATTTTACCAACAAATTTCTGGGATGCCAATGGGGTCCCCTATTGTGTTGGGCCATCTTTTGGAAACGATGGTTCCCCAGTTACCATTTAACAGACCCTTTTTGTACAAGTATATTGACGGTCTGATTTGCGCTGTACTCAAGGATAATACAAAGGATATAATAAATAAAAAAAATCATTTTCAAATATTTAACACCCACATACAGTTTACTCTCGAAATAGAGCAGGATCTTAGTATTCCTTTTTTGGACACCCGAGTAATAAGAACTAGTGGCAATAATATAATACTTGACTGGTATAAAAAACTCACAGCTTCAGGTAGATTTATAATTTATTTCTCCAATCACCCAAAAAATCAAAACTTTAACACCGTGATAGCAATGAAAAACAAGGTCATACACATTAGTGACGATAGGTTTCGAAAAAGAAACTTAGACGATCTGTACAACATTTTTATTTACAATGCCTATCCTAAGCACATTTTACGTAAATTAATTTATAACTATAATATTGCTGAGGGCCCTATTGATGAGGCACATGCGCAGTAGACTATGTACAGAAAGTTGCAATTTATAAAGCCACACAGTCACAAACTCAGTTGTCACCTTATTCAAAGACTTTCCAAATATAAATATTGCGAAATATAACAGCCTACGAGGTTCTATTCTATTTTCAAAAATAAAAGATAGAACGCCTATTATGTACAATAACTGCGTAGTCTATAGGGACACGACTGGACAGATATAGCAGCACACAGCAAAGGAGTGACTGCCGATTGGGAAAGAATTCATGTGCCGTAGTGCAACATCATTTAAAAACAGGTCATAATTTTGACTATAACAACAATTTAATTTTAGCTTACGATAACAACTATAAAGGAAGAATTTTTAAAGAAATATATCACATAAACAGGGACCCCAACTTAATCAACTATAACTCAGACACTAATCTACTATTTACAGCAACATAAACAATACTTATTAATCATTTACAATTATAACATTAATAATTAAAAATTTTTGGTATAAAATAAATAAATAAAGTCTTTTTCTTTTGCTGTTTCTCCCGCTCATTTGGAATTCACGTCAGTACATATGGACCGAGGCTATTTACGCTTAGTTTGTGTAAAAAATCGAGATGTTGAATCTTAACTCGTATTTTAATAAGTTGTTTTATTTATTTATTTGTTTGTTCCTATTTATCTGTTTTATATTTCAACATTTTAATACCTTAACGAAAAAGAACATTATTTTTTAATGTATCTAATCCGTGTATTAATATTGTAGTTACTCCTGAAGAAATTATCAAACGTTAACGAAATGTTGCGTATTAAGGAAGAAAAGAGTTTTTTTACAGTCGAGACCGATTCCCGATAATCAAACACGCATCTAATTGTCGTACCGTCGATAACAGATTACCAAATTATACATATATATATATATATATATATATATATATATATATATATATATATATATATATATATATATATATAAATATAAATATATATATATATATATATATATATATATATATATATATATATATATATATATATAATATAAATATATATATATATATATATATATATATATATATATATATATATATATATATATATATATATATAAATAGATAAGGCTACGAGAGTTCTGGCGCAAAATCCCATGTATTTTCTATCTATCTTATATGAGTTTTCTGTTTATCTTTGGATTCCTTTTTTTAGTATTTTTGAATTATCATTTTATTTTCGGTAGTGTTTATTCGTTGACCATGATTTTTAAGAATAATTCTTTTATTATTTGTTTATTGCACTTTTTACTTCTATTTAGGACTGTTTGTTTTTCCTTTTAGTTTATGGGCATTTAGGATATTTCTTTATTCTTTTTATTTGGTTTCTAATTTTCTTTCTTTTTTCTTTTAGTGAATATTGATGTATCGTCTGCTGACATCAGTTTGTATTTGATCTGATTAATGAAGGTCAAGGATACTTCATCACAGTAGAATATATCTCTATATTCGTACAATATGTCATTATTCCCTTCCTTCTGTAGGCCTCTTAAGGTTATTTATACTTAAGGGTTGTAACTGGTAAATATTTTTTTCTCGTTTAAATTTTCTTTAAAATTGACTATAGTAACTGTGGTTCGTGATGGATGCAGATTTTTCCTTTTAAAATTTTTGTTAGTGATTATTAATTTTTGGTAGAGTTCTTGATATTTCTTGGTACTCCTATTAATTCAAAAAATTTGATTTCTTTTTATGTCTTTGTTTTGGAAAGTTAAGTTGAAAATATTTGTATCTATTCATTTAATTATAAAAAAATTATTTTTATATTTTTTTATACATGTATTTTTTTACATACGGTTTTAATTTATGATAGTAATAAATTCGTAAGCGGTTAATTTATTTGGTAGGGTTAAATGCGCTCCCTATAATATTATATTTTGCATATATATATATATATATATATATATATATATATATATATATATATATATATATATATATATATACACATATATATATATATATATATATATATATATATATATATATATATATATATGTATATATATATATATATATATATATATATATATATATATATATATATATATATATATATATATATATATAAGGGTCTGATTATTTCCTTAATTAAGCTGGTGATTATCTTGATAAATTCTTACACATAAGGGGTTAGTTATATCCGTAGAATTCTTGCGTATTTTCTATCGTTTTCTACTAAGCGTGGGTATTTTGAATTTCTTTCTTGTTCAAATTCCTTTTTCAGTTGTTCTGGTATCTTTTGATTTTTCTATACTTCGATTTTTGTTTTTCCATTTGTCTTGATGGGTCCAGAGTTTTCTTGTTTTGGTTTTTAATTTCCGTTTAACCTGGGGTGACCGTTTCTTGCGGGTGTTATTTTTTCTTCTTTGTCTGTACATGTATTTTTGATTTTCCATTTTCCGGTTAATTTCGATTTTCTTTTTATTTAATAATTTAGTATCGAAAAGTCTTTTAATCCTAGGCGGCATTAGTATTGATTAATAACAATGTAATGATGGTGGTGGAATAGCTGACTTTTATTTTAGTTATTCTTTCCGACGGTTTGATCGATTTTATATGACTTGTATGGTCGGTCAGGGGTGATATTTCTTTTTATGGCTTGTGTAGGCCACTTTTTCCTTTTGATTTGAATCCTCATTCATATATATTGATTTCTTAATTTTCTTGTTTCCGTTGATGTTGTTATACAATGCGTATTTGGGTTATTATTTATTTCGGTGCTTTTTTGGTTTTATTTTAATTTCTGTTTTTTCGATAAGATTTCCTAATGTTGGTTTTATTTCATTGTGGTCGTAATAGTTGAAGTGTTGTAAGTGATGAATTGAAGTTCTTCTTCTTCTGGAAGTTCATATAATCCTATGTGACTTATATGACTTTTTAGGGGTGTCCTTTCTTTTTGTTAGAGCGGTGTATCTGTTACTTTTTATATGATGGGTAGAACCTCGTTGTTACAGTTTAGTTCTTTGATTCTTTCGTTGTTAAAGGGGTAAGTATCTTCGTCATTGTTCATTTTTTCGCAAGGACTTTTTACCATGGCTCTTGTTTCATCGTCAATTAAAATTTCTAGGTTACAATCGGGGGAAAAGTTTTTCATTTCTAAAAGGTTACTTATCATTAGTCTTGTCTCGTCATCTATCATAATATCTGGAATATAATCGGGGGAAAAGTTTTTGATTTCTTCCATTTCTGGTAAAATTTTCGATTGTATGAGTTTTCCTTTATATGGGTATCGTTGCATAAATTTTTATCAAAATCAAGAGTGGCTTTCAATGTATCGGCTGCCAATATGCGGACGGGACGGGGTTGACTTAACAGAATATGTGGCGAAGGAGCAAGGTTTGTGCAGTGCCTGTTGCCTATATGAATGGCTGATTCAACGGAATTAACTATTGAAGTATTTTAATATAATGAAAAAGAAGTGAAGAAGGTGTAGACAAGGATTCGAACTTTCATATCTTCGATTTTCGTAATGCAAATCTTACTACGTTACTTTTCAAATCTCTTTATTATTCTCATTTAATGATTTACAGGACATGGTCACATTTGACAAGCTAATAAATACAGTTTAACAATAAAGCAAAACCCATTTATAGCAGCGTTTTGGCCGGCCGAAATTTTGTAGCTTAGTTGGTGATATTGCCCCATGTGTATTTGAGTTTTTTTCTATGTTTTTGTGTCATTTATTATTATTTGGCATTATGTGAATTTTTTTATTGTTTGTTATTTATTTTTGCTGGTTATTTTTAAATTTGGTTTTAGTGAGAAAAGTAACCTAAAAAACCCACTTTGATCTTGAACTCAGGTACCCTCGCAGCATGGTTTTTTTAGTTTAATTTTTGTTGCTGTTCATCCCATTCGCACCTCCTTTCTCATGTCTCGCTCTTTCATCTTGCTCTTTCATGCCTATTTACATTATCACATTCATTCTATTTCTTCTTATTTTGTATTTACATGAGTTACGAACACATGGCGACTTTCCCAGATGGATCAAGTTTTATAAGATAAGGCAGACATTATAAATATATTCAATTGCAATAATTATATTCAATTTTTAAAAAAAGTAGTCTTTCGACTTCAATTCATCACTTATGTTTTATTTACAGATTTAAGTTTACATGTGTTATTTACAGTTTCTTATTCTAGCAGCTTAACCTAATTTATTGTGTTATTTTCTTTTTATTGGACACTGCAAATCTTGTATCTATGCCAATGATCCACTGAGGCTTCTTATAAGGAAGGGTTAATAAAGTTATTACATTCGAAAATTTTAAGGTTATGGTCAAAGGGATCTTACTAGTTTTTGGTCTAATATTTAATACTTAATCTAATGCAGTTATTTAATTTTTTATAAGAAATACCGTGAATTATGAGATGTGCGAATGCATAAATTCTTGTCTTAAACAAATGATCTAGAAAGTGGTGTGAAACTACGTAAATAGGTTTTCTGTATAAAATAACAAGGAAAATTTTATTTCTATACAATTAGTTATTCCTCCTAGTATTTTGTTTCCGGCAGTTTTTTTTTAACACAAAGTATTTATGAATATGAATATGACTTTTATTTTTGAATCACTCGATTTAAGTTGACCAAAAGAGCCTTATTGAGACATAAAGTGTGTATGTGTTTACAAAAAAAAAAATGGTAGGTGACAAAAGGCAGTACCTGTCTGAAGAGGTAGTTACCTGTCTTAAGAAGTAATTAGCTGTTTGCATAGGTAAAAAAGAGGTCAAAAAGCCCTTGTAATAGCATTGCCAAAAAGGTTTTGTCGTGAAAGATTGAAAAAGGTGTTTTTTTAGCAGGTGTAAATAGGTAGTAAACATAGGTAGACATGTTGTAAGTATAGGTAAGAGCCATGTGTAATGTCAGAAGGGCCTTAATCTGTACCTGCGAACCAGTGCGAATAGGTAATTACCTGTCTTAAGAAGTATGTAGTGGTTTTTACACAGGTAAAAAAAGGTGTCAAAAAGGCATTGTTTATATGACGGTGTAAAAAAAGGTGTCAAAAAGGCCATATTTAAGGGGTTGGGGGTGGGTGTCAAAAAGGCTTTGCCAGGGGGTAGTTTTTTAGGGGTAGTTTTGGTATGATGTATATTTTCTTTATGAAGGTAACTAACTCTAACACCTTCCCTTTATTTTGTGGCCTTAAGTATTTTATTTAAATTTAAAAACGTCCTCTATAAATTGGGATACGAACCGCCAACTTTTCGTATATAAGACGGATACTATACCTATTGGTCCATCTTGCGCGTTGTTTAAAATTGTTAAATGAAATGTAGACTATAATCAAAATAATAGATTATAGAGAGGTTATATCCGTATGAGATTTAGCTTACCATTCCTCGTAATACCATCTTCAAGTACTGTTTTATATGGAAAATTAAAACTATTTCTGAATAATCATTCTTTTTTTCTCTTTTCGATATAAAAATCTACTTTATTAAATTTTTTTTATATCATCTAAAAATAATTTTAGTTTTCTTTGATCGTCTGCCTCGACTCATCAATATTTGATGGGTAAATGTTCCACTTTGTCTCCAACCGTCTTATTTGTAGGAGAACATGATAAATATAAATGAACTTTAATTATTTTGTGCTAAAAAAAATTGCCGAAAACAAAATACTAGGTAGAATAATTAACTATATAGAAATAAAATTTTCCTTGTTATTTTATATAGAAAGCATAGTTAAATAATTTCACACCATTTTTTTTCCTGATAATTTTCTAAAACAACACTTTATGCATATAAGGAAATATATTTATTTTCACTGCTTAAAATAAAACATCTAATATATAAGCAAATATGGATTTCTTTTTAATTACCATATGTGCGTAAGTATAATATAATATTTATTTCTATTGTTTAAAAGAAAACATCTCATATATAAACAAATAAGCATTTTTCCCCCGTAGATTATACGTAAATATATAAAAATTATTTTCTCATGTTTTAAAGCATAAAATATCCTATTGCAAAACGTCATACACATTTTTATAATTTGCCCTATAGTTGAGTTAAATATGTGTAAGTCTTAACGTTTTTATTAAAAATTTAAATAACTGCATCGTATTTGTTTATAATAAAATTCTCTTACGGATAAAATATTCATACCTTTTCCTCTCGTCTATTAAGATAAATAAATAACATCTTCTTACTCTTCATATTGTTTACTTTAAATTTAACATACTTATAAAGAGTTTGCACCTCTTCAGTTGTTAAAAAACGGAATATAAATATTACATTCTCCAATGCATATACTTAATAGGTTATCACAAGGAATTTGACCTTCATATACTATTAGCAGCTTTGGCTTTTTTACCTCTTCAGGCAGGTATAGTCTTTTTTGTCTCAAACAGGTAATTACTTCTTAAGACAGGTACCACGGGTAGTTACTTCTTAAGACAGGTACCACAGGTAATTACGAGTACTTCTTAAGATGCCGAGAAGGCAACCGATTTGTTTTTTAATGTCTTCATTTAATTTAACCCCATATTAATTATATGACCAGCTAGACTAGAATAGTATAGAATCTGGCTCATATATCCTGATATTTAGTTAGTTGAAAAGAAATGCTAAAACGACAGGAAAATAAAGTATTTGTAAAATGGTTAGGTTTTGATAATAAACACAATAATCGGATAGATAAAAATTATGAATAAATAAAATATTTTCATTATTATAATCGTCTTTTTTTATTTTTTTTAAATTAATACATATTTATAATAAAAAGACTTATTTTGAGTTGCATGCTGGCACTCTCTCTAATATTTAAATCATTTAAACTCAATTGCATGCATGCTAGCACGCTCTCTCCATATATAAATATTAAATCCTCTAATGTATCCATCTAACAGCTTATCATTCATAAGTTTGAACTTTCTTATCATATTTACTGACATCTCTCTAACCTAATATTCTGATTATAGTCTATATTTCATTTAAACATTTTATTCAACATGAAAGTTGGACTAATAGGTATATACGAAACTTTACTTTTATACGAAAGGTTGGCAGTTCGTATCCCAATTTATAATAGAAGACTTTTTTTAATTTAAGTAAGTTACTTAAGGCCACAAAATGGAGGGGTTAGTTACCTTCATAAAAAAAAATATTTTATTTTGTCTTTTTTACATCATACCAAAACTACCCCTAAAAAACTACCCCTTGGCAAAGCCTTTTTGACACCCACTCCCCCCCAACCCCCTATAGAAGGCCATTTTGACACCTTTTTTACCTGTGTAAAAACAACTACGTACTTCTTAAGACAGGTAATTACCACTTCGCACGGGTTACACGGGTACAGATTAAGGCTCTTCTGACAATACACCTGGCTTTTACCTATGCTGACCTGTCTACCTGTATTTACTACCTATTTATACCTGCTAGGAAACACCATTTCCAGTCTTTCTCGATAAAGCCTTTTTGGCAATGCAACAAGGCCTTTTTGACCTCTTTTTCACCTGTGCAAACAGCCAATTACTTCTTAAGACAGATAACTACCTATTCAAACAGGTACTGCCATTTTGTCACATACTATTTTTTTTTTGTAAACACACACACTTTATGTCTCAATAAGGCTCTTTTGGTCAACTTGAATCGAGTGATTCAAAAATAAAAGTCGTATTAATATTCATAATTATTTTGTGTTAAAACAACTGCCGAAAACAAAATACTAAGTATAATATCTAACTGTATAAAAATAAAATTTTCCTTGTGAATTTATACAGAAAATCTGTTTACCTAATTTCACACCACCTTCTGTATCATTTGTTTAAGATAAGAATTTTATGCAAGCATTCGTACATGTCATAATTTACGGTATTTCTTAAAAAAAAATTAAATATCTGTATTATATTAAGTATTAAATAATAGACCAAAAACTAGTGCAATCCTTTTGACCATAACCTTAAAATTTTCGAATGTAATAATTTACACACTTTCTTCTAAGAAACCTTAGTGGATTAGTGGCATTGATACAAGATTACAGTACGGAAATCGAAGATATGAAGGTTCGAATCCTGATCTATACCTAACTTTTTTTTAGTTATTATTAGAATACTTCAATAGTTAATTCCGTTACATCAGCCCTTCATATAGGCAACGGGCACTACACCAAACCTTGCGCCTTCGCCACATATTCTGTTACGTTAACCCCGCCCCATTCGCATACAGGCAACTGAACTCTGCTCAACGCTCATTGGCCAACCCCGTGTATGCGCACTTACACTAAGAAATGGCACCAAAAACGCAATTTTTAAGAAAATACATGAGATTTTGCGCCAGAACTCTTATAGCTATATATATATATATATATATATATATATATATATATATATATATATATATATATATATATATATATGAGGCTGGTTTGAAAAGTCCGTGCAAAAATAAAAACTACTTATGTGTTTGGGGTAAACCTTTTTTATTTTTCGACATAGTCTCCTTTTAGGCTTATACACTTTGTCCAACGATGTTCTAGTTTGTTGATCCCTTCCGAATAATAGGATTAGTCCAAGTCTGCAAAATATCCATTAGTGTCTGCAATCACCTCCTCGTTTGAATAAAATCTTTGTCCCGCCAGCCATTTCTTCAAATTGGGGAACAAATAGTAGTCCGAGGGAGCCAAGTCTGGAGAATAGGGGGGATGTGAAACGAGTTGGAATCCTATTTCCATTAATTTTGCGACCACAACTGCTGAGGTGTGTGCTGGTGCGTTGTCGTGATGGAAAAGGACTTTCTTGTGGGCCAATCGCGGGCGTTTTTCTTGCAGCTCGGTTTTCAAACGGTCCAATAACGATGAATAATATTCACCTGTAATAGTTTTACCCTTTTCCAGATAGTCGATGAGGATTATCCCTTCCGAATCCCAAAAGACAGTCGCCATAACCTTTCCGGCCGAAGGAACGGTTCCCCTTTGGTAACCCATTGTTTAGATTATTGTTTGGTCTCAGGAGTATAGTAATGTATCCATGTTCCATCAACAGTGACGAAACGACGCTTAAAGTCCTCCGGATTCTTCTGGAACAGCTGCAAACCATCCTTGCAACACTTCACACGATTCCGTTTTTGGTCAAGCGTGAGCAATCGTGGCACCCATCTTGCGGATAGCTTTCTCATGTCCAAATGTTTATGCAAAATATTATGTACCCGTTCAGTCGAGATGCCCACAGCACTAGCAATCTCACGCACTTTAACTCTTCTGTCATCCTTCACCATATCATGGATTTTCAATGATTTCTGGAGTCGTAACCTCCACAGGCCGTCCAGAACGTTCAGCGTCACTTCTACCCATATGGCCAGTCCGAAAATTTTGAAACCACTTATAAACTGTTCTAATCGAAGCTTCTCTTTAGTCTCCGGGGGCGTTTTGCCTTTCATAAAGTAATGTTTAATCACCACACGAAATTCTTTTTCGTCCATTTCTTGAAAATCACTCGACTTCCTTGATTCACACGAATGCCAAACACAAAGAAATAGGCCAATATGGCTGAAACTTTGTGTGCGTTCATTCAAGAGATGCTACTAACTAAACATGGCCTCGATACGCGCCGGTGGTGCCATCTCTCGGACTTTGCACGGGCTTTTCAAACCAGCCTCGTATATATATATATATATATATATATATATATATATATATATATATATATATATATATATATATATATATTGGCTGTTTGCACAGGTAAAAAAGAGGTAAAAAAGGCCTTGTTGCATTGCCAAAAAGGTTTTATCGAGAAAGACTGCAAAAGGTGTTTTCTAGCAGATGTAAATAGGTAGTAAATACAGGTAGACAGGTCATCATAGGTAAAAGCCAGATGTAATGTCAGAAGGGCCTTAACCTGTACCTGTGTAACATGTGCGAAGAGGTAATTACCTGTCTTAAGAAGTACGTAGTTGTTTTTACACAGGTAAAAAAGGTTTCAAAAAGGCCTTATTTGGGGGGTTGCGTGGTGGGTGTCAAAAAGACTTTGCCAGAGGATAGTTTTTTAGGGGTAGTTTTGGTATGATGTAAAAAAGAGAAAATAAAATATATTTTTTTATGAAGGTAACTAACTCCTTCATTTTGGGGTCTTAAGTAACTTATTTAAATTTAAAAAAGTCATCTTCTATAAATTGGGATAGGAACCGCCAACCTATACCGTATACCTATTAGTCCACCTTGCATGTTGAATGAAATGAAGACTATAATCAAAATAATAGGTTAGGAGAGATGTCAGTCAAACTCATGGATGATAAGCTGTTAGATGGATCATTAGAGAATGTAATATTTATATATAGAGAGAGCGTGCTAGCATGCATGCAATTGAGCTTAAATTATTTAAATATTAGCGAGCGTGCTAGCATGCAATTAAAATAAATGTTTTTGTTATAAATATGTATAAATTAAAAAAAAAAAATAATAAAGAAACGATTATAATAATGAAATATTTTATTTATTCATAATTTTTATCTATCCAATGATTGTGTTTATTATCAAAACCTAACCATTTTGCAAATACTTTATTTTCCTGTCGTTTTAGCACTTTTTTCAACTAAATAAATATCAAGATATATGAGCCAGATTCTATCCTATTCTAGTCTAGCTGGTCATATAATTAATATGGGGTTAAATGAAATGAAGACAATAAAAAACAAATCGGTTGAAAGAGTAAACTTTTCTTGGCATCTTAAGAAGTAATTACCTGCGGCATATGTCTTAAGAAGTAATTACCTGTTTGAGACAAAAAATACTATACCTGACTGAAGAGGTAATTATACGTCTTAAGAAGTAATTACCTGTTTGAACAGGTAAAAAAGCCAAAGCTGCTAAGAGTATGTAATATTGGAGAATGTAATATTTATATTAATATTTCGAGAAGTCAGCAAAGCTGATAAGAAAGGTCACATACCTTGTGATAACCTGTTAAGTATATGCATTGGAGAATGTAATATTTATATTCAGTTTCTTAACAATTGAAAAGGTGCGAACTATATAAGTATGTTAATTTTAAAGTAAACAATATGAAAAGTAAGAAGATGTTATTTATTCATCTTAATAAACAAGAGAAAAAGGTATAAATATTTTATCCGTATGAGAATTTTATTATAAACTAGCCGGGCCCGCGGCTCCGCTCGCGTGGATTTGATTCACTACTATCGTTACTGCTTATTCCTTATGTTACCCAACGTAATAAAATATCTCCCATTATTTCTCCTTATCTCCCATTATCTCTACATAATTTCCATTATCTGGGCTTATCTCTGCTCATCTCCCATTATTTCTCCTTATCTCCCATTATGTCTCCTTATCTCCCATTATCTCACCTTATCTCCCATTATCGAGGCTTATCTCGACTGATCTCCCATTCTTTCTTCTTATTTCACCTTATCTCCCATTATCTAGGCTTATATCGAATTATATAGAACATATGTGTAAATTTATAAAAAACACGTAAATCGGATAAGTGGTTCTCAAGTGATAAGCGCACTAACGGACAAACAGACAGGCAGACAGAGATACGTTGCATTTTATATCTATTATAGATGTAATAAAATATATATCTATAACCTGATCAGAGAACATATGTATGAATATTTAAAAAATCACGTAAATCGGATAAGTGCTTCTCGAGGAATAAGCGCACTAACGGATACACAGATAGACAGAGAGACGTTGCATTTTATATGTGTTATAGATATAGATTATTATTATTATTATATAACCTGGCCAAAGAATATATGTATGAATTTAAAAAAAGACACGTAAATCGGATAAGTGATTCTCGCGTGATAAACCCAGTAATGGACAGACAAACAGACAGACAGAGAGACATTACATTTTATATATATTATAGATTATAGATATTCTCTGCTACATGATATTGTTCCATATTTAATGGTTTAGGCTGTGCATTGCAAGGGAACGCGCTAGCGGCATACTTTTTTTCCGAATTTATTCACTATTATCGTCACTGCTCATTCCTTATGCTACCTATCCTAATAAAACATAGTCTATAACCTGGCCAGAGAACATATGTATGTTTTAAAAAAAAAGTACGTAAATCGGATAAGTGGTTCTCCAGTGATAAGCGCACTAACGAACTGACAGACAGACAGACAGAGAGACTTTTTTATATATATTATAGAGAAATACGAAGCAGTTAGTTAAAGTGTTAATAAAAACTTTAAGACAAGCACATATTTATCTCATCCATACTGCAAATTATAAAAATGTGTGTGACATTTTTCAATCGGATATTTTATGTTTTAAAACTTGGGAAAATAATTTTTATGTATAGACGTATAGTATACGGAGGAAAAAAATGTTTATTTGTTTATATATTAGATATTTTATTTTAGAGAGTACAAATAAATATTATATTATACTTACGCACATATGGTAATTGAAAAAAAATGCCTATTTGCTTATATACTCGTATTAGATGTTTTATTTTAAACAGTGGAAATAAATGTTAATTTATGCTTAAGCATATACAGTAATTCGGAAAAAATATTGCATATTTCCTTATATGCATAAAGAGTTGTTTTAAATTATCAGGCAAAAAGTAATCTGAAATTAAGTAAATATACTTTCTGTATAAAATAACAAGGAAAATTTTATTTCTATATTGTTAGTTATTCTACCTAGTATTTTGTTTTCGGCAGTTTTTTTAGAACAAAATAATTAGAGTTCATTTATATTTATCATATTCTTCTAAAAATGAGACGGTAGAAGACAAAGTGGAACATTTACCGATCAAATATTGATAAGTCGAGGCGGACGATGAATGTAAACTAAAATTATTTTTAGGTGATATGAAAAAAATTTAATAAAGTAGATGTTTATATCGAAGAGAGAAAAAAGGCTGTTTATTCAGAAATAGTTTTGATTTTCCATATAAAACATTACTTGAAGATGGTATTACGAGAAATGGTAAGCTAAATCTTATACGGATATAACCTCTCTCTAATCTATTATATTGATTATACACTACATTTCATTTAACAATTCTAATCATCGTACAAGTTGAGCTAATAGGTATAGAATCCGTCTTACATACGAAAGGTTGGCGGTTCGTATCCCAATTTATAGAGGACTTTTTTTTAAATTTAATTAAAATATTTAAGGCCCCAAAATGAAGGGAGGAGTTAGAGTTACCTTCATAAAAAAATATTTTATTTTTCCTTTTTTATATCATACCAAAACTACCCCTAAAAAATTATCCCCTGGCAAAGCCTTTTCGACACCCACCTTCAACCCCCGTAAATAAGCACTTTTTGACACCTTTTTTACCACCTCATATAAACAATGCCTTCTTGACACCTTTTTTACCTGTGTAAAAACAACTACGTACTTCTTAAGACCGATAATTACCTCTTCTCACAGGTTACACAGCTACAGATTAAAGCCCTTCTGACATTACACTTGGCTTTTACCTATAATGACCTGACTACCTGTGTTTACTACCTATTTACACCTGCCAGAAAACATCTTTTTCAGTCTTTCTCAATAAAGCCTTTTTAGCAATGCTATTACGAGGCCTTTTTGACCTCTTTTTACCTGTGCAAACAGCCAGTTACTTCTTAAGACAGGTAACTACCTCTTCAGGGAGGTACTGCCTTTTTGTCACAAAACAAAAATACTAGGTAGAATAACTGACTGTATAGAAATAAAATTATCCTTGTTATTTTATTCAGAATACCTATTTACATAATTTCACACCACTTTCTGAATCATTTATTTAAGACAAGACTTTTATGCATGCATTCGTATATGTCATAATTTACGGCATTTCTTAAAAAAAATAAATATCTGCATTATATTAAGTATTAATTATTAGACCAAAAACTGGTATGACTCTTTTGACCATAACCGTAAAATTTTCGAACGTAATAACTTTACTAACACTTTCTTGTAAGAAACCTCAGTGGATCAGTGACATAGATGCAAGATTTGCAGTACGGAAATCGAAGATATGAAAGTTCGAATCCTGGTCTATACCTAACTTACCTAATTTTTTTTTAATTATATTAAAATAGTTTAATAGTTAATTCCCTGACATCAGCCATTCATATAGGCAACAGGTACTGCACTAACCTGCGCCTTCGCCACATATTCTGTTACGTTAACCTCGCCTCATCCGCATATAGGCAACTGATACTGCACTCTGCTCAAGGCTCATTGGCCTACCCCGTGCATGTGCATATACACCAACAAATGGTACCAAAAATGTAATTTTTAGGCCCATAAGAAAATACATGAGATTTTGCGCTAGAACTCTCATAGCCTTATAGAATTATATAATATTTTGCGTATTCTTACGTATAGGTTTGTTCGTTGTTATTTTTATGTTATAAAAATACAGATTTTAGTAACATTTCGCCCAATGTGTTGGTCTTAAGGAAATTTTATTTTTATATTTGGATTACCTTGAAACCATTTTGTCTTTTAAAAATGTCTTTTTTATACAGAATTGTAGTAAGATTTATTTCTTTACTGCCCAATATTTATTATTCTATTAAATTATAATAAATCTTCTTGTGTGATGACTAGTGTTGGAAAAATCAAATTCGTGATATTGATTTGTGTCGTCACCGAAAATATAACTATCTCTACAAAAAGACAAACACGTGGAACAATATGTTGCCGCAAAACGAAGCCGATCGACTACCGCCCGATTATTAAAATGTGCCCCATGGGTTTTTTTAGAGATTTCACTCATATTTTTTAGTATTATTGTTACATCTTTTTTCTATATATATTATAAAATGCAATGTTTCTCTACCTGTCTGTCCGTTAGTCACTCGAGAACCACTTATCCGATTTATGTGTTCTTTTTTTAATTTATACATATGTTCTCTGACCAGGTTTTAGTATATTTTTTGTTACGTTAGGTAACATAAGAAGTTCCCTTCATGAGGTAACAATCAGGAATATTATAACTTTTCACCAATAGTTACCATATATGCCTGATCCACTCTAGCACTATTTTAGTTGTGCTTAGTTATGATGACACTTTTAACACCGATCTCATTTATGGTCTGATAAGCGTTTACTCGACTACCAGCCACAGTGCAATATTGTAGTCAATTTCCATATTACTCCGTATTATTCCAATATTCCGTCAATTCATCTGCATTAGGTCGTTCTACGTTTTTAAAGTTTATAGCGTTTAGTTTCTACAGTTTTTCTTTCTTTCACATTACACGACGCGCTAGCAATAATTCTATAGTTTACTCGAGCGGAGTCGCGAGCATAGATAGTATAATATATAAGTTATTTTTGCACAGCATGCCTCAGAAACTCGACAGGAACATTTTAACGATCCGAGGATATCCCACTAGCTTCGTTTTGCGGCGATGTTTTGTGCCACAGGTTTGTGTTTCTATAGGGTTAGCTATATTTTCTGTAGCTTCATGCTTATGTAAAGCTGTAGATGCATATTTTGTATTTTTATGTCCATTTAATCTATTGTTTAAGTATTATGGTGTCATTCCAATATATTTTTAGGACCATTTAGACAGGGTATAGAATATACTAAGTTTGAGTTTTTTGGTTGGGACTTTTAGCGGAGCGATTATTAATGATAAAGATTGTGTGCCCTGTGGCAATGACGTTGTGTTTTTTGAGAATTATTTAATTTTTTCGGAGAGGTCTTAAATGCATGACATTGCTACATATTTTCTTAGGTCAATTGAATTTTGTTTTGGTTTTTGAACTGATATATATATATATATATATATATATATATATATATATATATATATATATATATATATATATATATATATATATATATACATATATATATATATGTACATATATATATATATATATATATATATATATATATATATATATATATATATATATATATACATATATATATATGTACATATATATATATATATATATATATATATATATATATATATATATATATATATATATATATAAACATATATATATATATATATATATATATATATATATATATATATATATATATATATATATATAAACATATATACATATATATACACACACACATATATATATATATATATATATATATATATATATATATATATATATATATATATAATTTAATAGTAAATTTAACAGTTAAATGTATACAACCAGAAACGCTCTAAAATATCCTCATAAAAATGTTAAAATTACTTGTTCTTCTACAAGAGAACTTACCCTACTTCGCTAAACTGACAGCAAAACTTTTAAATCAAAGTTCCTCCGCTAGTTTTTAGTTTTTTAAATTCTTAAAGTTGGCGCTAAGTCGCTTAGTGTAACAAATATCAAAAGTTCATTTTAGAAATAAAGTTTTTAATTCAAGCCAGTTGGAAAAACTGTTCTAAAATCACTATTTTGACTTTTGCTTTGTTTTATCTGCTTTAAAATTCGAAAATAAATTATGTAATTAACTGAAATGTTTTCTAAAGCAATTTAGTAGACGTATAAGATAGTGTAAAAGGGGAGCAAATGATATATGTATACGCTACAGCGAGTAGGTGCCCAAGAATAAAAGTATTAGAAGAAAAATTAATTTAATATGTTTTGTGCATAATGCCTGGTTATTTATTAATTTTTAGCTTTAAAAAAATTAAATTATGATTAAAGAGCGATAGCTATCAAAAACGGTCGTTACTTTTTTGTTCATTTAAGTTCAACAGACACATCTTTCAAAAAAAAAATGCGTTAATATAAATATTTGAAAAGTATGTTTAGTGTCATTATTATTAAAATACTATTGCTACTCAGTATATATCACCACTACACCAAACACTTTATTTTTGCACTCGACGCGCGTTTCGCTAACCATGTTAGCTTGATCAGGAGCGATGATTGACCAAAGCTAAACTACAAATCTACCCTATTTATAGTTAGCCTAACCCTTGAATTACTCAAGCGGAACTAATGACATAGGCAAGGCCATCAGTTCCGGCCAAGTAACCAGTAGAGGGAACTATAAGGAATAGGCCCTCTGTCTTTATTTAAACTACTTTTACATTTTATGATTTCCATACTTTCGTATGCGTTCAACAATCTCCTATCAGATACAGTTTTTATTAATCTTAGATTATCTAATGTTACGGTATGATCAGCTTCAAGGGCAAGTTCGGCAATGCTAGACTTTTCTGTTCTATTGTATTTTAAGTGTGCTAAGTGTTCTTTAAATCTTGTTTTAATTGACCATTTAGTTTGCCCAAAATACTTTTTGTCACAATCATTACAACTAATTTCATAAATTCCACTTTTCTCACAATTAGGAATCTTATCTTTAGGATTTCCTAAGATATTCCTCAGATTGTCTGATGACTTATAGACTAAGGTGAGGCCTACCTTATTAAATACCTTACTGAGTCCCTTGCTATATTTCGGATTATATGGTATGGAGACATACTTGGTGTTATTTTCTTCGCGTGTAAAAAAGGTGGAATTCTGAATATTAAACCTAAATTTATGTCTATTTATTAGCTTATTTACTACGTCATCGACATAACCATTAATTCTAGTTATATTTCTAATACGATTCCTTTCTTTATTAAAGTTTACTCTATTCAGAGGGAAAGTGACCAAACGATGAGCTAAAAAATGTAATGCGGCTAATTTATGTTGTTAGCAATGAAATGAATCAATAGAAATATACTGTTACTGTGTCCTTCCTATAGATATCAAATTCTAATCTATTATTATTTTTAATAATTATCCTTTGTTCTCAACCTCGTAAGTGAATTTAATGGAATCATACCGGCTATTTAATTTAGAAACAAAATCATCAATATTTGCTTTCTTTGTATCAAAAATCGCGAAAATATCATTCACATACCTATACCATACCCTTGGGAAATATTCTAATTCTTGACTGGCTTCGATTTCAAACTTACTCATGAATAAATTAGCTATGAAAGGTGATAAACAATTACCCATAGCTGTTCCTTCTTTCTGAACATAAAATTGAATGTTGTATTGGAAATAATTTTGTTCCATACAAAGTTTAGATAATGTTTAATGTAATTAACTAAACTTTGTATGGAACAAAATTATTTCCAATACAACAATCAATTTTATGTTCAGAAAGAAGGAACAGCTATGGGTAACTGCTTATCACCTTTCATAGCCAATTTATTCATGAGTAAGTTTGAAATCGAAGCCAGTCAAGAATTCGAATATTTCCCAAGGGTATGGTATAGGTATGTGGATGATATTTTCGCAATTTTTGTTACAAAGAAAGCAAATATTGATGATTTTGTTTCTAAATTAAATAGCCGGTATGATTCCATTAAATTCACTTACGAGGTTGAGAACAAAGGACAATCGCCTTTTCTAGATATTTTAATTATTAAAAATAATAATAGATTAGAATTTGATATCTATAGGAAGGACACAGTAGCAGATAGATATATTTCTATTGATTCATTTCATTGCTAACAACATAAATTAGCCGCATTACATTTTTTAGCTCATCGTTTGGTCACTTTCCCTCTGAATAGAGTAAACTTTAATAAAGAAAGGAATCGTATTAGAAATAAAACTAGAATTAATGGTTATGACGATGACGTAGTAAATAAGCTAATAAATAGACATAAGTTTAGGTTTAATATTCAGAATTCCACCTTTTTTACACGCGAAGAAAATAACACCAAGTATGTCTCCATACCATATAATCCGAAATATAGCAAGGGACTGAATAAGGTATTTAATAAGGTAGGCCTCACTTTAGTCTATAAGCCATCAGACAATCTGAGGAATATCTTAGGAAATCCCAAAGATAAGATTCCTAATTGTGAGAAAAGTGGAATTTATGAAATTAGTTGTATTGATTGTGACAAAAAGTATGTTGGGCAAACTAAAAGGTCAATTAAAACAAGATTTAAAGAACACTTAGCACACTTAAAATACAATCGAACAGAAAAGTCTAGCATTGCCGAACATGCCCTTGAAGCTGATCACACTGTAACATTAGATAATCTAAGATTAATAAAAAATGTATCTGATAGGAGATTGTTGAACGCATACGAAAGTATGGAAATCATAAAATGTAAAAGTAGTTTAAATAAAGACAGAGGGCCTATTCCTTATAGTTCCCTCTACTGGTTACTTGACCGGAACTGATGGCCTTGCCTATGTCATTAGTTCCGCCTGAGTAATTCAAGGGTTAGGCTAAGTATAAATAGGGTAGATTTGTAGTTTAGCTTTAGTCAATCATCGCTCCTGATGAAGCTAACATGGTTAGCGAAACGCGCGTCGAGTGCAAAAATAAAGTGTTTGGTGTAGTGGTGATATATACTGAGTAGTATCATTGTGCCAAAGATTCCACATTCCCTACTTAGTTAAAATAGTATTGGCCTGTAAATCTTTAGGTGTGTTGGAGAACGGGATACAAAAACAAGAGAAAAAATTAACATGTTGGTACTAGCAACCCCAGGATTAACTTCAGTCAAATATATACAAACATATATACTGTAGGTTAAAAAGCACTTCATATTGTACTTACGTAGGAATTTTAAACTTCGAACGGTTATTTAACGATTTGTTAAAACAATTTATGAAAACTAAGTAATTAGCATACATAGGTAGTAGTTGTGGCAGAAATGCAATTAGTCCCGTGGCAGCACCACCGCGTTGTCTAAAAAAGACACCGTGGGGGTTCAAATGTATATTTCGGCATCTGGACACCGTTGACGGATATTTTGACCTCCTGATCGATATCCATCTAAAAGGGTAATAATATCCTTATTTAGGCGGGGAGGTGAACAATAAAAACACACGTTTGTATATGAATAAAGATAGGATAAGATAAAATAAAATAATAATGAAAATTAAGTAAGAATCCTCTTCTCGACTCATATCAAATGTAGATAAATCTAATAAAATAATAATGAAAATTAAGTAAGAATCCTCTTCTCGACTCATATCAAATGTAGATAAATCTACTAAAATAGCAATTGATATCAGAGCTAATAAACGAAACTAAATATAAATATAATGACAAATAAGAATACAAAAATTACAAATATAATTATACCATAAACGAAACTGTCATCATTAAATAGAAAATTCTAATAAGTGAATAAAATTTTTTCTTCTTGAAGTGCCATATCCGATACGGACGTAACGCCCCTTTCGCGTTTGCCTGTGGTTGATGCCTTTTTAAGTATTTCCACAGACAAAGGGAACCTACAGTTTTTAATGCTGGTTTCGAAAGGCCATAGTGGCTTTACTAGGCGTGATAGTACGGGTGGTTCGCCATTGCCTTCCCTGAAGATGCGACCAGCAAATTGTAAATTTTATTTTATTATTTAATTAACTTTTTTAATTTTTATTTCCCTAGCCGAGATACGAACTCGGGTCGCTGGCGTAGAAAGCAGACACCTTAAACACTACGCTACTCTAGCCTCTGAATAAAATTTAGGATAGAAAAAAATACCTGATATTATCACTCTTTAGGGTTTTTCAATATACATATATTCCCCATTATCTCAAGAATTTACTGATGGAATAGCATGCATTTTATATTAGAAGGTATTTCAGGGTTATTTAAATGTGTTTCCCTCAAGCTTTTAATGTCTGTCGATGGTTTATTACATAATACTATGGCATTATGGTAAAATGAGGTTTTAAAAATCATATTTCTATGTGATTGATTTTGACACAGTTTCCTATTCCCTGATGCTAAGAAAATTGGAAAGCGGTGGGGTAAGAGGCCATGTGCTAGAACTCTTTAAGTTCTATTTAGCAAACCGAACTCAAAAAGTACGATGTAATGAGACTTTAAGTGCTGCAATGAGTGTGAGTTCTGGAGTTCCTCAAGGGACAGTCTTGGGACCAATTCTATTTTTGATTTATACAAATGAATTAGGAACCATAATAAAGAATGGGTCAATTATTTGCTACGTCGATGATACTGCAGTGATATTTACGGACGATACTTGGGAGGGCGCATACTTGAAGGCAGAACAGGGTCTTAATGTTATATATATCTGGATAGGTGATAATAAAATTAGTCTAAATACATTAAAAACAAAATTTTTAACATTTTCTTTGACAGCTGCCGATCAACAACCAAAAAAAAAATGACATTAAAATTCACGACTCATCATGTAGATTACTAAATAATAATTGCACCTGTCCACATATTCAGAAAACTAATAAAATTAAATGTTTAGGCCTATACATTGATCAACATCTTCGTTGGAATGAACATGCTATCGAAACCTCAAAAAAACTCAGAAAACTATTATAAATTTTATCAAATGTCTTATCTGAAAAAACAATAAAAATAGTATACAACTCACTAGTCGAGTCAATTTTAAGGTATTGTGTAGTAGTTTGGGGAGGTCTTAATGATAATGCAGTGCAGGTTTTAACAGTATGCTAAAACAAAATTCTCAAAATCATTTTAAACAAAAACAATCAATATCCTACAGTTAACCTTTATTCTCAATTTGATGTCTTAAATTTTAGAGGACTATTTGTAAGTACAAGCGTTTTTTTCTATAAAAAAATTAAACACACCTTTGGAGAACTAGACCATCACTACAACACCCGCTCTAAAATAAATTATAATTTACAGTCACACTTTTTCAACAAATCACACTTGCAAAAAAACATACTATTTTTACTTCCCAAGTTTTTAAGAATGCTGCCTTTAAACCTTACAATGATTAAAATGGGCGGTTAAATTTCGAAATAAAAAATTTTATCATTCACAACTATGACAGTTTTAAGAAGTTAATGAAACCGCAGAAAAAGAAAAAATTAAATGCATGTGCATATTGCGTAGACAAATTAACATTATTTACTAAAACTCAACCTATTTTTTATTCTTATATGTCATATTGTAATTTCGTTTCTATTCTTGTGTGTTCTTTTCACTTGTAAAATGTGTATTAAAACGAATATTTAAGGAATGAAAGACTTCGAATACAGGCCAATGAATGGTCTAGTGAAGTTTGTTATTCCGTAGTAGACAATAAGGATATGATGTGTAAACACCTGAATTATATTAACTTTATGTATTGTAATGTAATGTAAAAAACTTATTGAAATAAATATTGTATTGTATTGTATTGTATGTCTCGGGACTATTAGAGTACTTCCGTTTTTTCGCTAACAGATTTTATATATAACAGACACTAATAAATGTAAATAGATGGTACAGTTAAAACTTAACATTTTAATATACATACTTTGACATGATTCTGGCATGCATGAGTTAAAAGTCAGCAGTAATTTCTTTCATAGAATAAATATTCCAACTACATTATTACTTTCCCAGAAGCCTGAATCCTCGAGAAATGTGAAAACACATTAGCGTATAATAAATATGTTACAATCTATCGAAATCAACTACTCTTTTCTATTGTAGGATGGCAGGTAAGGACTTCTGAGCCTTATGGAAAGAAACAGGGTATTGACTTCCCTCAAGAAAATACTAATATAAGAAATTAGAAATTTCACACCTATAAATTATTTCTCTCACACAAAATGATCATCCTATCCATCGCAATGCTATATGTTCCATTGAATTATTATTGTGTATCAGCAAATACAGTTGTTGACGGGTCATCCGCATAAACCGTAATGGTATTTTTTCCTATATAAATGGTAAATCAATAACCTATACTAAAAAGAAGAGTATTAAAATAGAGCCTTGCAGAATTACTAACTCTAGATAAAATTTGTCGACTTGTTTTGTTATACCTCACAAGAAGTAAACGTTTAGTCCTAACAGATTCTACGTTTATTTTGACTTCTCCTCTAGTATACTCAATTTCCAGATTTAGTAAGATGAAACGGCATTGTTATTATGTATGACAACCTGCTTCTAGTCATATTTATAGGGTTGAATATCATTTAAATTTAATAGAACCACATTTAAAAGTTTTAAACAGTTCTAAGTTTTCTTTAATCGAATTTTTTTTAACTTTTAAGTAATTTAAAAAAAAAACTGTTAACACTAATAAATTCAACAAGCTCCGTAGCAAACCAGGTACCGGGATTGTGACTTGATTCACTATTATCGTCACTACTTATTCCTTGTGTTACCTAACGTAATAAAATATATCCTATAACCTAGTCAGAACACGTAAATCGGATAAGTGGTTCTTGAGAGGTAAGCGCGTTAATGTACAGACAGAGAGACGTTGCGTTGTATATATGTTATAGATTTTTTTTCATAAATATTAATGGACAGACAGACAGATGCTGCGTTTCTTATATATTATATAGATTATACAAAAAAGTTCTTCTCAATGTGGTTCCATATTTGGCTGACGGGCCCAAGCCAAGTCAGCACTAACACTATTACCATTGTGTATTAAGGAATGACCTGACAATGTTACAGGTTTTCAACGCTGACTTCTGAACGTTTCTGTGTATGTTTGTGTTAAGTCCTAATGGTACTAATTGTGGTGTGAATGTTATTGGTGTAACGCCTGTGGCTAATATAATGAGGGGGACAATGATGACTTTTTCTTATTTCCAGAGCTTTTTTATTTCTGTTGCAAGGTCTGTGTATTTTAAGATTTTTTCTGTGTATTTCTTTTGGATGTTTATATCATTGGGGACAGCTATGTCAATTAGTTATATAGATTATTATTATCATATAACCTGGCCAGAGAACATATGTATAAATCTAAAAAAAAACCGTAAATCGGATAAATGGTTCTCGAGTGATAAGCACACTAACGGACAGACAGACTGACAGAGAGACGTTGCGTTTTATATATATTATAGATGAATATAGATAACCTGGCCAAAGAACAAATGTATGAATTAAAAAAAAAAACATGTAAATGGAATAAGTGATTCTCAAGTCATAAGCGGACAGACAAACAAACAGAGGGACGTTGTATTTAATATATATTATATTTTTTGCTACTTGATATTGTTTCATATTTAATAGTTTAGGCAGTGTATTGCAAGAGAACGAGCTAGCGGCAAACTTTTTTCCGACTTGATTCACTATTATCGTCACTGCTTATTCCTTATGTTACCTAACGTAATAAGATAGATTCGATAACCTGGCCAAAGAACATAAGTAAATAAAAAAAAAAAACAAGTAAATTGGATAAGTGGTTCTCGAGTGATAGGCGCACTAACGGACAGACAGACAGGCGTTGTATTTTATGTAATATAGATTATTTATTGAGTTTACTGTCATTTTTATTTACAAATTCGAAACTAACTCTAATAAACTTTAATTTCCAGTTTCATCTATTCCAAAAACTTAAATATTGCCTTCTTTTGAATATAATGGGTTTTTGAATGCTGGTTTTTAGCAGATAACAATTCCCATTCAATATTATTAAAATCAGCTTCACTAGCTTTTAATTGATTAGTAAAAGATTCATATCATCGTTGATCATTTTCATCACTTCCTCAAAATTGGAGCATGTAATAATAATTTTTATTTATTTTCAACTCTAAGTCACTGAAATAATATATTATACACAGAAAACAGAAGATGCCTCAGATTAGTTGGTATTAATCTATTGAATCAACTTTTTATATGAGCATAGCAGATGTTATGCAGGGATATTCCTAAAACGCTATAGGAGTGAGAGTGCGCGGAAAAAACGATTTACGTTAGTTTTGCTCTAAATTGTACTCGGTGGGGAAGATAGTCCTGGGCAAATCATTCCAAAGAGATGAAGTTCTCTATATAAAAGCCTGCCCAAAAAGAGTTATACAAGAAGTGACAAACGGAATCTCACAGAGATATGATGTATTAGCGCGACGTGTATTCTTCGCATGCATTATTCTGGGAGGGATAAGGTGGGCTACATCAATTGAACCCTTTCCAAGAAAGAACTTGACTCAAATTGCCAACCGTTCTTCTATATTCGAAGGAATCAAAGTTGCTGGTGAATTCTATTATAAATTATTCCATTCAACTTGAGCTTTGTACGGAATTAAGTGTTGTGGATTGTAAAGCCTTCTAGTTCAAAATAATATTTCCGCTTTTTAGAGGTTCTCTTGCTGCTAGACTGACTGACGAGCCGTGATATGGCGAAACGCGTCTCAGAATGGATTTGACGAATAAGAGAAGAGCGGATAAACTGCTGAAATATAGACTTCGTCCGTTTCAGTTGTTTTGTATTAAGTATCTAGATTAGTGTTTAAAAACATGTCAAGAAGACTGGCGACATCTCCGTTAAGATCAGGAATCCATGTTGATTCGGCTTCATGCCCTTCTTCGATGGTCGTATTTGAATACTTAAGCTAGTTAATGTTGTGGACAGTAAAGTCACCCAGAATAACAATATCAATACTTGAATAATTAATCTGTAAATGGTCAACGGTGTCTGTAAGAGAATAAAAAAGTATTCTGAAGTTAGTATCGCTTCGTGGTCGATAGGATCAGCAAATAAACATTGTGGTGTGTTGAATCGTCATTTATAACCACATAACATCAAAGTTTCGGGGCTCCAGAGCCTTCTCTCGTCGGCAAAAGAGATCGCTTTTAACAAAAAGACAGATTCCAAAATTACGCCTTAACCGGGAGTAGAAGTACCCAAGATAGAAAAAGTTGACTATGCTGGTCAATGAACTAACCTTAGCTTCGCAGGGAATGAGCACATGAGGCGAATTTGCAAGTGTTGGTGTATTGAATTTATGTTCGCATTTAAACCTTGTATATTACAAAAATCTACTTTAAAGTTGTAATCTCTGGCCATTCGGAGATCCGAACGAGGCGCTATTTTACCATGAAAATTTTTACATCATGCTATTCTTTTCTAATACAAAATCCGTGGTCCGACGGACGACTCCTGGTAAAATTTGCACATCTACCGTCTGGTTTGTTCTTTTAGATGCCAGCACCCCACTAAATTTTAACCCTCATATCGATCACCGAACAAATAAAATATTGAATTGCCATATAATAAGAACTTTATCTAGGTTCACTGTCATTCCAGTTCTAACAGTAACTTATTATGTTTTGATTACTTCTCTATTGTTGTAAGATTCGATAAACTGATGCCAGGCTTTAGCGATAAACCACATTTTTAGGTAGCAACCACAGTATATTAAGATCAATATTCAAACCCAAATACAAAGATGATCTTAAACAACTATGTATAGATTTAAACATATTAACCCTAATTTGAAAATGTATTAACAAATGTTTAATTTTAACAATAAATCAAATTTCACCGAATCTACTTTTATACATAACCATAACATGCTTCAATTTAGAACGAACTTTTTGATATTAAACAAATTTGTATCCAACTTGTTAGAAAGTCTCTATTTTTAGGTAAAGCAGCACCTAAATATAGAAACTTTCTAGCACGACGAACTTCCTATAATGTCAACGTTTGACTCAGGTCATAATCTCTAGACCGATTTCCAAATAGGCACTCTAGGCGCTAGTAGTGCTCACTTATTACCTTACGACTAGAATAGATGCACATCAGGAAAAATTAGGTATTTTCTCGACAAAAATCGAGACGTAGCTTACGTTTTGACCAATTTGAATAATTCTCTTTTTCAAGTACTCGTGAACAGTTCTAGTTTACTCTCCAACTGCAGAATTTTAAATTAATTGACTTTATATTATGATTATATCTGATCATATATCGGTTATACGAAAAATACATATTTACCCCGTATTAGGAACAGTACAAAATTTGACTAAATTTATTATTTTAACATATATACTTAGATATATTAACCTTCTCAATTCGAATTCGAAGATAATTTAAAAAAAAAGTGATATTCTAACCTCAAAAAATAGCTTCCAGTTGCAAACATTCTTAATCGTAAGAATGGAACAGTTCTTTACTGCACAAATCTATCTGAATATGATAACTTGATGCATTTTGACCCAGCTGATAAAGGACTGACATCAAAATTGTGAAGAGTAAACTAGAAGTATTCACGAGTATTTAAAAAAAATATATATATTCAAATTGGTCAAAACGTAAGCCACGTCTTGATTTTTGTCCAAAAAATGCCTTATTTTTCCCAATGTGAGACGGACGTGAATACGGTTGTTCCTTTCTTGTATTGGATAATCTCCTAATAAGTTTGTGAATTATTTTTGACATTAAGTTTTTTCTAATAGGACTATTCTTAAGAGCAATGGTTGTGCCGACATTAAAATTTTACTTAATTTGAAATGTTATATGTTATAGGTTGTATATTAAGTATTAATTACATATTGCTTTTTATTTCTTATGTTTTCGTTTGGAGTACCCACAAGGAAGGTTTCTTTTGCTAATTATATAACTTCTCTATAACTTAGTAACTTCTTAATATTAAGAAAAAAGACATGAAAGATACCGTTCATGACTTTTTCAAAATCGGTTTAATTTTATTTCTTTATAATTTTACACAAATAGAAAAACAAGAGACGCTACGGCCATGTTCAGAGGACTACAGTCTTCAAATGCTACAGTCGATTTTCACAGACAGACCAAAGAAAAATGATAGGAAGACCAAAGATTGCCTAGACAACTTGCATAACAAAGTTAATGTTCGAACAGTATCTACAACGTGAGGACAAAATTTTTGGTTGTTTTAATTTGATAAAGAAAATTTATAAAGCTTAATACAATGGGCGAAATGTCATTATATATATATATATATATATATATATATATATATATATATATATATATATATATATATATATGTATGTATGTATATATACGTGTGTGTCCCAAAAACTAAGGTATTCCCATCGAGAGCTGATAGGCCAGCTCATAACTCGCCACAATATGTAAATATGACCTTTCCATTTCCTGAAAATATATACCTTAGATCAATTTATCTAGTACCGCAACTACAAATGTCCGTATTTTAAGATACTAATTATTTTTACGTAATTCTGAATAACCCTGCTGCTGATCACAATTCAAAGTAAAACTAATTTTGCTAAGCCTGTGGGGAAAAAATATTTTGCAAGCAACATGAGTAAAAACATTTTAGTTAGCTAACTTTGACTCTTCATACTCTAAAAAAATGTACCAAACTAACATTTATTTAAAAAAATTGCTAATTTAGTGTAGTTTCTAAAATGGTATTACATTTACTATGTTTCACTTTAGAAAAAAGATATTGCTATTATAGTGCAAATGGAGCTCACTGCTCAACTTCTTCATCATAATCCATACATGGTCTTCCACCACCGCGATTACCAGGTATTCTGCCTTCCGAATACGCTTGATATTCTTCCTTGAGTATACCATGACTGTTCAACGATCGTCGATTATCATATTGGCTACCATGTTGTTAATATTCGTTTTATTGACAGCCGCTCGGAAGAGTTGTTGAGTAGTTTCATTTTGAACTGTGATTAACAGCAACGTTATTCAGGATTATGTAACAATAATTAGAATCTTAGAATACGGAAATTTGTAGTCATTGCACTTGATAAACTGATCTAAGGTGTAGATTTTCACGCATATCATAGAAGTTACAATATCTCGAAATCTAACGTTTTTCTATTAAAATCATATTTACATATTCTGGTAAGTTATAAGTTGGCCTATTAGGCCTTGAAGAAAATATGTTTGTTTTTGGGTCACCCTATATATATATGTATATATATGTATATATATATATATATATTATATATATATATATATATATATATATATATTATATATATATACCTATATTAAAGTAGCATACAAGACATGTTAGAATATACTTTTATATTGTTACTATAAATTATATAGTCTCGTAGTATATACATTCTCAAACGCAATTGCGATATATATATGCAATTTTTTTATAGTGTCAGTATATATATATAGTTTTATTGCAGTCACCTATATTAAAGTAGCATGAACTACAAGACATGTTACAGAATATATTTTTATTTTGTTAACTGACACTTATTTTCAAAAAATTGCAAAAACTAGCGTGGCTGCAGTCTCGTAGCAATACTACTACATTCTCAAACGCAATTGCGATTGCGTTTTGACTTCAAATGTAGTAGTACTACGAAACTGCAGGCACGCCTAGTGCAATTTTTTATAAGTGTCAGTAACAAAATAAAAGTGTAGGTTCTCTGTAACCTTTGTGCTGCTGTTAATATTTACTGCCACAAAGCAACAGACTATCTTGAACTTCATATTGGAGCGTTTGAAGGCCGAAATTCAAAGAAAAAAATTTTGTTTTGGCATCACAAGTCAATCAAAACAATGGCAAAACTACATGAATTGAACTTCGAATTGCTGCCCACATCCACCGTATTCGCCAGATTTGGCTCCCAGCGCTGGCTGTTCGCAGACCTGAAAAAATACGAATGAAGAGGTTATAAATAAATAAATCGTTCTACCGAAAAGAGTACTGATGATTCTTGATGGAGATTACGTTGGAGATTGAACCAAAATAAATAGGCCCCTTTGTGTTAAAATTACTCTGTAACCTGTGCTGCTGTTTTAAAAACAGACAACTTCCATTTGAACTAGCAAATAATTAATAACTACTGATATTCTATCATTTAAGATTATAATTTTAAAAACTTTGAACACCTACATTTAGAATAATTTTATGCTTAGTTATGCTTAGTCAAACTTTATATACAATAACTTGTATCTCTCTTACTTACTTTCATTATCTGCATTGAGTTTTAAAAATAAATTCGCTTCTTCACAAAATTCTGTATTTTACAATTTTTCACTTTCCCATTAAAACTAGCCCCGGGTGGAACGTTAATTTTAAATTTAAAAATGGAATTTTTCGCCATATGGTGCGAGTTTCAGAAACTTTGAAGTTAAAAAACTTTTTATGCAAGAAATTAGTTTCTTAAACTTTCTGAACGAATGGCTAAAGTATGGTCAAGAGGTCCAGCATCAAAAATATATAACTTACTCCCAAAGCCAAATGTGCTGACTCGACCGATTTGGGAGACGTATTGATGGATTTTTTGTGATAGTAATTTAACACGGGTTGCTGGATTTATTTTATTTCTAGAAATATATTACGTAAATTTTATTAATTATGTAGCTATCTTTATACTTTTCCCTTAAACGTAATTATTACATAAGATTCCCTAAGATTGCATAATTTTTATGACATTGTACTAATTTTAACTATTTTATAAGTATGTCGACTAAGCTGGCAGAAAATATTGCATTTGGAACCGTTTACTCTGATATACTGTATAAATAGTCAGAGTAAACAGTTCCAAATGCAAGTTTAGTTAATATACAAAATAGACAAAATTAGAACAGTGTCACTATTTGTATCCAATCTTATAATAATAATAATATATTACCGTCAAAATACAACAAAGTGTACATTGCTTCGTCCAGATAAATTAAATAAGATAAAATAAGATGAAAACAAGTAAAAATCAGCAAAAGTACAGTGTATACGTGCACAGATATACAAATATAAATACATACAAAGTAATGTATCAAAAGTCAATGGTAAATTAAATAAACACATACAAGCAATTTAATCAGACTAGTGCAGGTGTTGCAGGCTTGTTAAATACCAATTTAAAAACAAAAAGAATGAATACATACGTAAACAAAAATTTCACAAAAATTTCACAGCCACGACCCCCTTTCTCCAACATGAGCTCTTGTAAAAATCCCTTACTGAGTAAAAGGTATTGTCCAGTAAAAGAGATTTGACCCCAAAAACAAATCTCGTGCCACGCATAGCTCGCAGTCCTGCAGGCAATCCATTGTAGAGGTTGATGCAACTGTAGAGGGGAGAATTTTCAAAGAAAGTTAATTTGTGACTGGGTATAATCAGTAAACTGTTACCCCCTTGTGTTATACGTATTTGTAGCCTCCAGTACCTCAAAAAAATGACTATTTTTGTTCATAAAAGTTAAACAGCGCAATATGTACAGACTTGGAAAATCTAGGATTCGCTTATTTATGAATATATCTCTATAGCTTTCACAAAATTCGAGATTAAATATTAGACGAATTATTTTCTTCTGGCTCACAAAAACACGCCAGCACCAGCAAGACTCCAGGACATAACATTGTTACACAGATGGCTGAAAGCAAAAGCATAATACCCAGCCAAGAGTCCCTCAGAATTGAAAGTACTTTTTAAGCTCAAAATTGCGAAGTACGCTGAATTTAATTTTGTGCATACATGGTCTTAGGATACCTAAAAGAAAGCTGAGCATCCACAAAAGTGTCCTCTCCACAAAATTTACCTCAAGGGAATCGTCAAATCCCGCTGCTACAGATTTTCTATTGAATATATGCATAAAGACTGTTTCTTCAATATTTAATATTAGTCCATTTCTTTTACACCACACCTCCATATCCCTGTATACACTTTAACAGCATCAAATAGACCATTCACAAATTCAGATGCTGTCACGATGGTAGTGACATCCGCATACATAGTTACATGACCTGTATTGATGTTTAATGGCAGGTCATTTACATATAAGATAAATATCAGAGGACCCAAGACAGATCCTTGTGGGACACCGAGATCTACCGCTCTCCTATCCAAAATTGCACCATCGTATTTAACCACCATTTCCCTGTCGGTCATATATTACCCAATCCATTCTAGCAAACTACCTCGAAAACCAATATTGTACAAGTTTTTCACCAAAGATATTTTGTTGACTGTATCAAAGGCTATAGAAAGATCGAAAAACAACGTAACAACATATTTACCTGACTTAGATAGTAGAAAGAGGCAGATTCATTTGATCTATTAAGTTAAAAACCATGTTGAGCTGGATGTAGCTTATTGTACTTGGCAATAAAGGTTATTACTTGGTCATACGAAATTCTCTCAATAATTTTTGAAATAGAACTAAGTATAGTATACTTGCCAATAATTTGCCACATCATTGTGCTCACTTTTTTTTATAAACAGGGATAACGTTAACAGTTTTAAGAACTTCGGGAAAGATTCCCTCATTTAAACTACGATTTATTAAAAATGCAGGCTGTTGGGCCATTGTATTCTTAATGCTTTTTTTATTTTAGTATTTAGATCATCAATTTAGAGATGTTTTGAAGTACCTCTTCCTTGGTCACAGCTTCTATAACCATAGTATTAGATGTTATTGGTGAGAGAGTGCACTCATCTATATTAATTTGACCATATTTATTGCGCAGCTTCTTAGCAGAGATACTACTAAAGAAATTTACAAATGCATTTGTGACCACAGTGGGCTCAGAAGTACGTTCTGAATCCATTAGCAGCGAAATAGGACTCTATTTGATATTTTTATTTAAGGTATTTTTAACTATTGACCAAATGATTTTAGATTTATTATCAGAATTATTTATTATGTTTATAATATAAAGCTCTTTTGTCATCTTCATTTTAGTTCTATATGTTTTCTTCAAATTGCGTTTTACTGTCATTATTTCTGCTCTAGACGTGCCAGGTCTTTATTATACTACCCCTTTGAAGGCTTTGGCGATCTTAATTATTTCCTCTTATATGGGCAACAACAGCTTAAATAGTATACTATACAATGGAGTCAATAAAAATTTTCCATGAAATATCACAATCATCAGACATGCTTAGGTCAGTCTCCCAGTTACTCAGTATAACCATGTTGGTAAAGTTTATTATATTTTGTTCCGAGAGATCGCGACACAGTTTACTACGTTCAGATTGTTCTATAGGTTTCCTTTTTCCTGGTATACTAACAACAAACTTGTGCGAAAAATGATCATTCACATGAGGGTTAAAAACAAAACACTGATACAACGTCCTATCAATGTGCTATGAGACTACGTAGTCAATCACTGATACACTCGTGTATCCGTTACAATTTGTATACACCCTAGTCGGATCTACGGTAATTACTTTTAGCCCAGTAGAATCGAACAAATCGCAAAGTTGTCTTGTTTACTTCATTGCTGACACGATAGACAATATTTGAATCTCCACAAAATATTAGAGACTTGCTACTGCCAAAAGCTGCAGAAATAGCAGAACTTAAAGAAGCAAAGAACATCTACAAGTCGCCAGAAGGAGAGACGATAGCAAAATACTATATAGATATCATCGGAGCATATTCCGTACAATTTATTAGGCAATTCAACAGAAGAATCTAATGTTTTATTACATGCCTTAAAAATATATTTTAACGTATTCCTAACTAATACAACGGAACCTACACATCTAGATTCTGCTCTGGAGAAAGAAGAAATGACGGGATATTTTATGTCATAATTAAAGGGAATTTTTAATCTATAAATATAGCTATATATGCATATATATATATATATATATATATATATATATATATATCTATAATATATATAAAATGAAACGTCTCTCTGTCTGTCTGTCTGTCTGTCTGTCTGTCCGTTAGTGCGCTTATCACTGGAGAACCACTTATCCGATTTCCGTACTTTTTTTTTTAAAACATACATATGTTCTCTGGCCAGGTTATAGGCTATATTTTATTACGATAGGTAGCATAAGGAATGAGTAGTGACGTAAAATAGTGAATGAAGTCGGAAAAAAGTTTACCGCTAGCGCGTTTCCTTGCAATAAACAGCCTAAACCTTTAAATATGGAACAATATTATGTAGCAGAGAATATCCATAATCTAAAATCTATAATATATATAAAATGCAATGTCTTTCTGTCTGTCTGTCAATTAGTGCGTTTGTTACGCAAAAACCACTTATCTGATTTATGTTTTTTTTTTTTTAAATTCATACATATATTCTTTGGTCGGGTTATATAATAATAAAAATAACCTATATCAATAATATATATGTCTATCTGTCTGTCCGTTAGTGCGCTTATCCCTCGAGATCTCGTGATTTTTTAAATTCATACATATGTTCTCTGACCAGGTTATAGATATATATTTTATTACATCTATAATATTTATAAAATGCAAAGTATCTCTGTCTGTTTGTTCGTGTGTGCGCTTATCACTGGAGAACCACTTATCCGATTTACGTGCTTTTTTTTAAACATGCTAAAGCATTAAATATGGAACAATAACAAGTAGCAAAGAATATCTATAATATATATAAAATGCAACGTCTCTCTGTCTGTCTGTCTGTCCGTTAGTGCGGTTATCATTGGAGAACCACTTATCGGATTTACGTTCTTTTTTGTTAAACATACAAATGTTCTCTGGCCAGGTTATAGGATATATTTTATTACGTTAGGTGACATAAGGAATAAGCAGTGACGATAATAGTGAATCAAGTCGAAGAAAAGTTTGCCGCTAGCGCGTTCTCTTGCAATACACTGCCTAAAGCATTAAATATAGAACAATATTATGTAGCAAAGAATATAATATATATAAAATGCTTCGTCTCTCTGTCTGTGTGTCTGTCCGTTAGTGCGCTTATCACTCGAGAACCCCTTATCCGATTTACGTGTTTTTTTTTTTAATTCACACATTTGCTCTCTGGCCAGGTTATCTATAATCTTCTATCTAGAATATATATAAAATGCATCGTCTCTCTGTCTGTCTGTCCGTTAGTGCGGTTATCACTTGAGAACCACTTTATCCGATTTACGTGTTTTTATAAATTTTTACATATGTTCTATATAATTCGATATAAACCTAGATAATGGGAGATAAGGTGAGATAATGGGAGATAAGGAGGAATAATGGGAGATAAGTCGATATAAGCCTCGATATTGGGAGATAAGGTGAGATAATGGGAGATAAATATCAATAATGGGAGATAAGGAGAAATAATGGGAGATAAGCAGAGATAAGTCTAGATAATGGGAGTTATGGTGAGATAATGGAAGATAAGGAGAAATAATGGGAGATAAGGAGAAATATTGAGAGATAAGTTGAGATAAGCCTAGATAATGGAAATTATGTGGAGATAATGGGAGATAAGGAGAAATATTGAGAGATAAGGGGAAATAATGGCAGATATTTTATTACGTTGGGTAACATAAGGAATAAGCAGTGACGATAGTGGCGAATCAAGTCCACGCGAGCGGAGCTGCGGGCCCGGCTAGAATATATATATATATATATATATATATATATATATATATATATATATATATATATATATATATATATATAGAGGGTCGGATGTTGGAAAATATTTCCATGTATCGTCTTTGTATCCTGGCGTATATTTTTGGTACAATTAGATGACCGACAGAGGTCCTACTGGTGTATCGTGTATGCAGCTCGAATATATTGAGCCTTTCATATTTTTAGTAATTCGACTTGAGAGAGTCCGCTTTGTATGGTTTAGATTTTATTTTTACGATTTCAGAGCGTCCAAGATTTAGCCGCAATGAATATTTTGCTTGTCCAACTATCGGCTGTATTCGATTGGCTAAATTTGATGAGTATTCTAAAAAACAAAAAGTTTTTATTAGACGCTAGCAAGTAGGAAGGTAGAAATTAATATAATTTATAGCAGTCATGAAGAGCCCTAATTTTAACTCAGCTTTTTATAATTATTTCGAATATATTACCATGTTTTTTAATAATACTATTACATCCTGTGGGCGTCCCAGACTGAATATCACCCCGGTATGTTGTGCCTGTAGAAGAAAACTAAAAAAAATACACAGATTCCACCAGGCATTCGCCTGGTGTGATACCAGCGCATCAGCTTAGGCTGCGTAAAGTTGCTTAACGTTTCGTGGCTGGGCCGATATCGCCGGATTGTGGGACCAAATAGCAAGATGAAGCTACCAGGATAAAAATAGTCCCACGTTTGGATCTCCTGGTGGAGGCGTTCGGGCGCGTTAGCATGCAGAGATCACAATTTTAAAATAGATTTTTGCAGCATACGAGGTTTAAACTTGAACATAAGTTTAGTGTCCCAACGCCTGCAATCAAATAAAAAGGTAAGTGCATGTCAGCTTTTTTCTATTCTGAGTATGCATTCTATTCCCAGTTTAAGCGTAACTTTGGAATCTATCTTTGTACCAGAAGCAATATCTCTTGCTGACGACAGGAGGCTCTAAAGCCCCGAAACTTTGATGTTATGTGGTTAGAAATAACGACTCAACAAACCACAAGGTTTGTATGCTGTCTCTATCGACCACCAAGTGATACTAACTTTAGAACACTTTTCACTTTTCTTGCAGACAGCATTGATCAGAGTAATTATCCAAATGCCGAGGTTGCGATCCTGGGCGAGTGTTGTGTCCAAAACATCAACTGGCGTAAGTATTCAAATACGACCGACGAAAAGGTCGTGAAGCTGAATTATTCTTAATCAATGATGGCCTTACTCAGTTTATCGATGAACCAACACGGATCCCTGATCGAAATGGTGAGTTTTCTTGACCTTTTTTAATCACACACCGTAAATTCGCCGTTAGGTTCTTCCGATCATATACTGCTTTCGACATCAAATATTCTACCGATCAGTGACAACGAGACACCTAAGCAGCGTAAGATTTGGCATTAAAAATTTGCTAAATGGGAAGAACTCCCGGAATGTTTACGAGTTTTCCCTTGGCTAGACGTTTGTTTTAGATCCGACGGCCCATCTGATTTTTTTAAGGAGGTTTCCGATGTCATTTCGGCTGGCATGGAAGCTTACATTCCTTTTTCGACGAAATGAATGATAATTCTAACTTCATAAATTGAAATACCTTTGTTCGTATTCGAAACTGACGAAAAAAATTATCGACAGAACCAAGAACTCACACAATTAAAGAATTAAAAACAAACTTCTTGCCTGTCCCAACAATTCCAGGTCCTTTTGGAGAATCCCTAAGGTCATTAGTCAAAATTTCACTAAATTCACTATACCACTACTCACACAGCCGGATAATACTATTGTGACAACACCGGTTGAGAAAGCCAACTTGTTAGCTCAACTTTTTGCTTCAGAAACTACTGTCGATTTCCAGGGAAAAAACACCACCCACTGTTCCCATAGTGCAGTCAAGGATGCACGATATTGTCTTCAAACAGCGTAACATAAAAGGTATTTTATTTTAGATTCCAAAAAAGTTTCTTGAGCTGAATACCTGCCATAGTACTTTAAAAATACGCGAGAGAACTAACACATCAGTTTTTCTGAAGACTTTTCAACCTATTCTATAGAAGGGAATATTTTCTTCCTATTGTAAGTGCGCTACCGTTCAGCGGATACTTGAATAAGGCAAGAAGATTCTGCCAAACAATTACTAACCAGTAGAACTGCTTTCAATAATATCAAGAGTCATGAAAAAGGTAATCAATCAGCATGTTCTAAAAGATTTTGAAGGATTGAATATTATTAGCGAGCATCAATATAACTTTCGTAAGCACAAATCAACAGGAGATCTTCTAATTTATGTAATACATGTTTGGGACAACGCAATTGAACACTTGGTGAATCGCGAGCGGTTACACTTGATATATCCAAGGCATTCGATCGTGTTTGGCACGATAAATTGTTGACTAAGCTACGCTCTTATGATATGTCTGAAAAGTTGGTTTTAGGGCTCTTTTGTTTCCTCAGAGAGCGTTCTTTACAAGTGGCAGTCGAGGGATTTCTTTCTAACACATTCACTATCAACGCCGGTGTGCTCCAAGGCTCCATATTGTCTGTTACTTTCTTTCTCATTTACATCAACGATATGCTGGAAAAGATCAGAAATCCAATCTACAGCTTTGCAGATGACAGTTTGTTTATTTCTTCATTCACTTTGAAAGTTCGAACATCGGCTACTCTTACCAATATCTGCAGATAGCAGGAAATCGTTCAACGGGCATTCCAGTCCTGTACCATCGTCACTCAATCTGCTGGGCATTAAGTTAGGAGCAATTATATCTTGCCATAAACAAGTTTTTAGCATAGCAAAGAGAGCTTTTAAAAGTTGGGAATATCATTTCGAATTAGAAAGCTTTACACTCCACATTAACTGTTCAAATATGACCAATTACGGGATACTGCGACTATATTTGGGACTTTGCTCTCAAACATAAACTGCATTTGTTGGATGCTGTTCAAAAGAAAGCTATTCGCTTCCTCTTTGATGCTCCAAGGAATTAAGGTCACAACCTTAATTCCTTGGAGCATCAAAGAACGGTAGGCTATTTGAGTCTATTCTACAAGTATTTTCACTGCGCTTTAAAGATTGTGCAGGAGCAGTATAAAGGTAGGATGCCGCGAGATCCAATGAATAAATATGTTAAGTATAAAAAGGATGACTAGAAAATGATTTATAAAAAGGTATCAAGCTGTTATTATTTAAAAGACATAAAACTAAATTCAAAATTCTTCCCTTTGTGTCAAATATGTCGATTAAATTAATTAAAACTTCCATTTTCTTATAATTCATCGAATGGGATTAGGCTACTGCGTAAATATGACAGTAGTAGCTTTAAAATTATTTCATTAGTAAATGACAGCATGATAAAAAATCCAGACTATCAATGGGTTTAAGGTTTTTGTACCAGATTTACGTGAATCAAACTATAGATTCCTTTGAATTCTAACTTTCTTTGGTAAGTTTTCAGTTTAAGACTTTTGATTTTAAGTTTAAATCTCTTTAGTAAATCTAACTGAAGATGTTTGTCAATATTTTGGATCTATTATGCAAATTTTGGCAAGTAAATAATTATTGATTTATTATTTTTTCATAGTAATTTATACGGTACAGCACAAAAATTTGGTGTGTACCATATCAGGATTGTAGTAGTATTATACTAGGATTCATAATCTTTCGTAATTCTTAAAATTATTTTCTCGTTCTGCAAAGCACCACTTTTTTAACTTCAGATTTAAACAAATTTAAAATTTCTCAGAATAGTATTACGCATAGATAAACTGGTAAAATACACAGCCCACAAAAAAAAAGTGGGGTATACTTTTGATGCGATATATCAGATCCGCAGTATTTTTGCCCGCTGATCACGAATCTGACGTCAGAATATCGCCATCACATCTCAATTTTTTTCTAACCTCAAAAAGTAGGTAAAAATTAGTAAAAATTAAGAAAAATATACTCCTAAAAAATTGATTCAAGCTTTTTCATGAATCCAAAGATGTATTAATATGTATTCGGACACGCTAAGCTAATATTCATCGGTTGGATTAAGCCATACAGTTCTGTTTTCTTTCTAACCTCAATAAATCAGACAGATATAGTGCTTCTCGAAATGCAAAAACGAATTCAAATTAAAATTCAACCGATTCTTACCAAATTTGGTACACGGGGGGGTTTTTTGGGTTGCTGATCATAAATCTGAGGTCGGATTTGCAAAATTCAAAATGGCGGATTCAAGATGGCGGACAAAAAAATTTTTTGGTATACAGTTGGGGAATCCTCAAACCTGATACTCTTAAGCCCTAAACCCTGAAACCTTAGACTCCCACACCTGTAACCTCAAAAAATAGACCTCAATAACCCTGTAACTTTAAAAATGAGACCCAATAACCTCAAAACCAGGACTTTTAAACCATATGCTCTCAAATAGTAGACCCTTAAGCCCTAGAATTGCGAAGGTTAGACCCGCGCCTAACTTTCCTTTTTTTGGCTGTATCTTGTTCTTTTTTCCGCGAATGACCTATTCAAAGGCTTTCTGCCCAAATGCTTTTGAGGACTTGTTTCTCTTTTTAGCGACCAGCAATAGTCCGCTAGCATATGGTCATCCCATCGTCCTTGATACCGATTTTCTATGATTTTCAGATCTTGGTGAAAACGTTCCCCTTGCTCCTCACTGTAGTCACCAAGATTATCTGGGAAATCATCGATGTGGGAGTCCAGGAAATGTAATTTTAGATTCATTAAGCAATCTAATGTTTGAAAATTTTTTACCATTTTCTCGACTATTTCTTTGTACTTAGGACTTTTATTATTTCCCAAAAAATTTGTTGCGACTTCTTTAAAACTAAGCCAAGCAGCTTTTTCAACTTTATTCATTTTAGTAACAAATAATGAATCTTGAAACAATTTTCTTATTTGTGGCCCGTCAAATATGCCTGCCTTAATTTTAGCTTCAGAAAATTTGGGAAATTTTTTATGCAAATATTTGAAACATGGGCCGTTTGTATCTAATGCTCTCGTGAATTGCTTCATAAGTCCAAGCTTAATGTGAAGCGGGGGAATAAGAACTTTTCCTGGATCTACCAATGGTGGAAACAATACATTATTTTCACCAGGAGTGAACGATTCTCTTGTTGGCCAAATTTTTTTCTTATAATGACGTTCCCTGTCTCTGCTATTCCACAGACATTTATAACAGGGATAAAGTGTAAACTCTGACTGTTGGCCAAGCAATATTGTTACAATTTTCAGATCTCCACAAATTTTCCAGTTATGATCAGCATATTTTATTTTTATCAAAAGCTGCTTCATTTTTTCATATTGTTCTCTTCCATAACTGTGGAATGAGCAATCGGAATGGGAGCGTAAACGTTGGTATTATGCAGCAAAACTGCCTTAATGCTCCGTTTAGAAGAATCAATGAACAGTCTCCATTCTTCAGGATCGTATGAGTTATTTTGAAATTCATCCATTAGACCTTTTACATCGGTACAATATGAAAGTGACAATTCCTCGTCCATTGTGAAATATTTTCGAAATTCTTCATCTCTGTTTCTATAATAAGAAATCGTAGCTTCTGGCTTAAGTAAATGTCTTTTCTTTAAAAAGGAAGCAAGATGCTCTGAACCATCTTTGGATAAGCCTAAATCTCTGACTAGATCACTAAGTTCTGACTGTGATACGAGTATTGGTTCTGGTTTACGGTTGTATGGTAGAAATTCTTTATCTGTGTCACTAGTATATGATAGGTTGTCACTAGAACATTAATTAGTAACAGTGTTTGAATCTTTTTCGACAGTCTCAATGTTTTCGGCATGAACTGATAAGGTGAAATCATTTGTTTCCATAACATCAGCATCAAGTGGTTCAGGAGGCGGAATTAGTTTAGTTGGTCTTGTTACTGTCGAAACATCGTTATAAGTAATAGTGCTTTTATTTTTTCGGTTATGCCTAGATACAACATTCATACAAAAGTAGCAATCATTTTCACTGTATGGTCTATTCCATATTGCTGGTCTGGAATATTTAATCGCCTTCTTATTGATGTACAACATTATTTTGCAAGAACTGCAAATGATGTGGGGAACTCAATCTGTATCCTGGTGCTGTATTTCAATGTTAAAACAATCCTTATATAAGGTTTTAATCTTATCCGTTATCGGTGACCCCATTTTACTCAATACGTGTTGACAGTAAATATAACAAAATGAATCACTGTTTTTATCGCACTTATGAAAAGTCCTTGTACCATGAGACCGGTTTTCTTGTAGCATTATACTCTACATGAGCCAAGTCACCCACACATGAAGAGCTACGGTCGCTGGATGACGATGGCTGCGGGCCCGCTTTCCCACCCTGACCAACCGCCGATACTGGGTTTCCGAGTTCCTGCATCGTAATTTTCTTTCTTCTACCTGCCATGACGGCATCTAAGCCGTTATCCAGGGACTCTGCCGGCTAGTGGAGTAACACCGTTGCCCACCGTCACCACGTGGAGGTGCCCTGGATGCAGGTAGAAGAATAAAAATCGACCGATGAATTTTCTCGGCGTTCAAAATGGCGCGAAAACATCTGCCATCTTGAATTTTGCAAATCCAACCTCAGATTCGTGATCAGCGACCCAAAAAATCCCCGTGTACCAAATTTGGTAAGGATCGGTTGAATTTTAATTTGAATTCGTTTTTGCATTCTAGAAGCACTATATCTGTCTGATTTATTGAGGTTAGAAAGAAAACAGAACTGTATGGCTCAATTCAACCGATGAATATTAGCTTAGCGTGTCCGAATACATATTAATACATTTTTGGATTCATGAAAAAGCTTGAATCAATTTTTTAGGAGTATATTTTTCTTAATTTTTACTAATTTTTACCTATATTTTGAGGTTAGAAAAAAATTGAGATGTGATGGCGATATTCTGACGTCAGATTCGTGATCAGCGGGCAAAAATACTACGGATCTGATATATCGCATCAAAAGTATACCCCACTTTTTTTTTTGTGGGGCTGTGTTATCATCGTCTGGCAGCTCCAACATAGCAAAAATAAATAAATGGTCATCTAGGTCAAATTTTGTTTAATTAGAATCTTTTGTTAGAGCTTTGGAACGTGCGTTTTCTCTCCAAAAAAAATGAGCTTTTCGAATATAAAATTTTAGTATGGTATCAAGTGTTTTATGACATTCATTAGATGCTTAGTCATAATGGTAAAGTGTTGTGTATTGACGAGCGGAAGAAAAAAGAAAACAAGAAATCATCCTTGAGATTGGTTAAAGATGTATTGAAGAGTTCAAGATCAACTGTGCTCCACATTTTCACTACGATATCCTCCCCAATATCCCTATACGATACAGAAAAGGGTTAAATCCCTATTCAAGTGAGGAAGTCCCTAAAACGCTCCAGGAGCGGCATGTATGCGAAAAAAGCGATTCACGTTGTTCTTGAAACGCTGTAAATTGTACTCGGTGGGAAACACAGCGCTGGGCAAATTATTCCAAAGGGATGATGTTCTCCATATAAAAGACTGCCTGAAAAGCGTTGTATGCGGAGAAACAAGCTGAACCTCATACGGATGTGAAGCACCAGCGCGACGTGTATTTCTAACATGCACCGCTTTGGGAGGAATTAAGCGGGCTACATCCTTCGAACACTTTCCATGAACAGACTCAAGTCGCCAACCGTTCTTCGATGTTCCAGCGAATCCAGGCCGCCAGTCAGTTCCGGGCCGCCAATCAGTCGAACAGCTCTTCTCTGAACATAATCCAACAAATGCAGTGTATGTTTGGGAGCGGAGCCCCAAACATGGAAGCAGTATTCCATAGTTGGTCGAATTTGAGCTTTGTAAAGAATTAACAGTTGTTGTGGAGTGTAAAGCTTTCTGGTTCGAAATAATATTCCCAACTTTTGAGAAGCTCTCCTTGCTATGCCTGCCACATGTTCATGCAAGGACATATTTGCTCCCAAACTAACGCCCAACAAATTGAGCGACGATGCTAGGGGAATGGAGTGCCCCGACACAACTATGTCGGGTTCAGCAACGTTAACTTTTTTAGAAAAAACTACCGCCTGGGTTTTTGTAGCGTTAAATTTCACTTGGTTACTATCACCCCAAGATAGAATTTTTTCTAGGTCTTCGTTAAGTTGAACGACGTCCTGCTGTCTGCGGATATTCGCCTGAGCACCCGATGTCCGAGAGTTCAAAGTGAATGAAGAGATAAGCGTACTGTCGTCTGAAAAGCTGTAGATTGGATTCCCGGTCTTTTCCAGCAGACTGTTAATGTAAATGAGAAAGAGAGTAGGAGACACTATGAAGCCTTGGGGCACACGGGCGTTAATTGTGAAGGTGTTAGAAAGAAATCCCTCAACCGCCGCTCGTTAAGAACTGAGTTAAGCAGACAAGGACACATAATCCGTTCGAACTTTGTGTTAGGTTACTCGCCATATTCACCAGATTTAGCACTCTGTGACTTTTTTCTATTCTCCCGATTTCATTTGCATACTAAAGGAATGCGATACTACGCTATAGAAATGTTCGAACTGCAGCGACACCGCTCTTAACAGGTTCTTAAAAGACGTTATAAAAAAATGCTTTAGTGAATTGATTTATCATGCTATCGAAGCTGTGGAGGAGCATAAAACAAAAAATAAATTATTTTAAAAAGTATAATAGCTCTGCGTTTTATTTTCAGCTAAAGGTTTGGCCTGTTTTTAGACTGCCAAAGTAGGTGCCGTGCCGTCTGTGAATTAGATATACTCTAATACTATTATTTTCTCAAAATACGTTACTTAAAATATAATGTTAAAATTGAGCGCTTTAGAAGAAAAATCTTAAATATTTCTCTATATGATACATAGAAAACACATTAGGAAAAAAATGACACCACAGTACTGCAATTAATTCTAGTGGTACTGTCATATTATAAGAGTGGCTTTTTGATCGGACACAGGGCGTATCTGAAGAATGCGACTTTAGTAGGTGCTCTTGTTGAGTCCAAAGGGGTAAAAGAGCGACCTGCCGCCCTTTTAGACTATATTACTCATCATCATACATCATAATGTTTAATTTTTCAAAGAATTTGGCATAATTATTTATTTTTACCAGGAAAAATTATAAAAAAAAAACTGGATATAAGTGGTAAACTTTCATATATCTATAATTATAACCAAAACGGTAAGTTATAGCGGCTGCGGCGTCATTTTATAACGTCTCTTTTGCGGCGCTATTTTGTCCCTTATGTATATCTTAATTTTGGGAATGTATTGAGTGGATATTGATACGTTTTGTTTGAAGAGATTATGGATAAGAGATAATTTTTGTACGTCTTTTGAAAATAGTCTCTATAGTTATTTAAAACTTGGTTGTACAGATTTGGGCACCATTCATTTTGGAATAAAAAGATTCTAAGTTCAGCTCTAAAAATGAAAAAATACTGAAGAATTAATTAATTGTTAAAATAAAATTGAATTGGGTACAACCGTTGCGTCCTGAAAAGCGGGTAGTTCAGTGAAACGCTAAATTTAAATATAGAAGGGTATATATATTAACAAAATAAAAATTCGTACCTTTATTACACTTTTACAATTACATCTACTAAATAAAAACTCCTTAGGCTATGAGAGTGTACACTATTGCACAGAGTCTTTAAATTAGGATTATTAAGTTTTTAATAAAAGATTTTATAAAGCATGATATTAAAAGTTTGTGAAATTAACTCCACTCACACGTGTTGAGTAGTCGTTGGTGGATTCTCATAAAAAAAACACACTTGTAGACAGGAAACGAGATATTTAAATTGGTGTACTACTGATTTACTGATTGGTTTCTCCTCATGGGTTTCCCATAAGCTACCTGGCCTCTCCTGGTGAGATGCTTCTCATAAAAATACTTTTTTGCCTCAGAATTTCCCCCCTACCATCCTAGTCTCATTTGGGTAGCTAAACACTTTTTGACCCGAAATGCCTGAGGATGAGCAGGATATTTAAAGAACGGTTTATTATCCTCTTTAAAAAGGTCTTAAACTTGAGAGCTAAAAAAAGGACACCGAAAGAAGTTAACTGATGGTGGTATACAAAGTATATATATATCTCTGACATGGCTTGATAAATAGCTCTAATAGTATATTTATGTCGACTGAAGCCATTCTGCTGATATATATATATATATATATATATATATATATATATATATATATATATATATATATATATATATATATATATATATATATATATATATGTATATATATATATATATATATATATATATATATATATATATATATATATATATATATACATGAAATTTTACACCTTAAGAAGGTAATTTTTTTATTTCGTACTAATAATTCTTTGATCTAAATTAATAGATGTGGCTTACTTCAATGATGTCTGCCATACAAATGGTTTAAAAATTTTAAAGAAAGTCTTAACAGAAGTGCTTGTTTGTCTTTTAATTTTATATACAATTTTGTCGTTATCTCTGTTCTATCTAAATTTTTGTACTTCTTTGTAAGGTAAAGTAATGAAATAAAACACAATTTACATATTTTAGATATAAAATATTCCTTTAAATAAAGCAATTCTACACAAATATGTGAAGTTTATTATATATTCTTGTGCAGTATACGCCACATACACATGCAATCTTGGTTAAATAATCTTTATAAAAATTAATATAAGAGCTTGATAGGGGACAGGAATTGCGTATAATTATATGACTAGTTAATAATTATAAATAGATACAGGATTACCTAAGTAATTTATTTTTACTATACAGTATGTGCCATGATTTTTCTGACTCACAAAAACGAATCTTGATTGTATTTTATACGAAGATGAAGCAGTTCTCGGGTCAGATTCTAAGCTGTATCTCGTCATGAGAATTATATGTATGATATGGTCAGTGGTGTAGCGAAGTTCAAGGGCAGGGTGCATTTGAAAACAATGGACGTTTCTAAAAAACAGCACTGAAACTCTAAAAGCTTAGAATCCTTCCAATAGAGTAAACTAAAAATCGATGAGGGCGGGACGAAATTTTTCAGAAAAAATAACTCTTACCTGCAGTGAAACTCTAAAAACCTACACATAATTTTAGGTTCAATGAACGGGCGGAAGGAGTAGACTTGTAATAAAAACTCTAGTTATACTGAAACTGGAAAATTTTAACTTAGCGAAGTTCAAGGGGCAGTTGTTGCAGTAAACTAAAAATCGGTGCGGTCGGGACGAAATTTTTCAGAAAAATAACTCTTACCTGCAGTGAAACTCTAAAAACCTACACATAATTTAAGGTTCAATGAACGGGAGGAAGGAGTAGACTTGTAATAAAAACTCTAGTTACAGTGACACTGAAAAATTTAAATTTAGTTTAAAAGCCGATCACTGAGTATGAACAACCTCCAAAAAAAAAAAACCGGTGCTAATTGCGTATTACCATATTCCACATCCTCCCATCCCTTGGCTGCGCCACAAGGGTATGACATAAAACTATACAGTTATTTTCAATGAGTAGTTTAGAAAACCTTCATTATCAATAGAAAGAGGGTAGATTATAATAGCGGAACATTATCTGTGCGATTTGAAACTATTTATCATCGACAAAAACTATTAGTTATAAAATTCATATAATAAGGCAGTATTGGGTATTATAGTTTATATGTATTTAACTCTTGTATGGCATATGTCACAATAACGAACCATTATTTTTATATAAGTTAGGGTAAGTATAATAACATGCCATTCGAACTGATATATATTATTTAGTTTCTTTATATCTGTTATTTATGTATCAAATAAATATTGATAATTATGTAGGTACGAAGTAAAGATAGAGCTTAAATAAGTCAGAAAAATATGTTCTTCCGATAAAACTTTATGGACAATAATATACAGAAGATAATTTTTCAATTTCTTAACAGTTGGGCTTGAAACTTTCGAAATAAAACAAACAAGTTAAAGCTTTCTGAAATGTAACTTTCAGAATTTAAAAAATCGGAGAGAAAGATTGCATTTAAAAGTTTTGTTTCCCAGTTTGTGGTAAAGACGATATCGGATAATAAGTTTTCTTGGAATTATGAACTTGAGACTTAATAAACTGACACACAACTGAAATGAATAAAATAAATTGTTCGTGACAAAACAATAACTTAATCCAAGTGTTATAACTAAGGAAACCCAAATATGCAAGTGAAAAACTTTAAAATATGCGCATAGATATGCAAATAATTTTCTCAAAATATGCACATACATGTTGTAAATATGCAGTAAAAAAAAATCGAAATAGACTTGAAAAATGTAAATTTATTGTTTCACATTACATGATACGAGTACTATACAAATGTAGCAATAAAAAACCCATTTTAAATTTTCAACATACAGGGCGAATGAACTAAATCTAAATATAATATTATACAAAGTAAAAAATAAATATAAATAATAATGTATTTTATTACTTTACTTAAAGATGAACATATAATAATAATAATAATGTAAGTACATATTATAAAAATTTATATACATAGTAAACAGCATAATAAAACATACATTTTAAATTTGATACATACGGGGCGATGCAACTAAGTAAGCGGAAATATGCAAATATTGCAAAAGACAGGGTCGCCGTTAGTTATAAAAACAATAAACTACTAAATGTTTCTCAAAATTCTCCATTAAAAAGTTTTGTTTTCTATCGTTGTATAAAAATTTATAAATTTAGAAACTCTTTTCCACATCGAATGATGTAATAGGGGTGTTTTTAAAATTATTTAATAGCATAAGATCTAAATCAATGCAATCAGTAAAATCCCCCTTTAAAACATTAGCTACTTGGCTGACAAATTGAAACCCACTATTTTTTTCCATAACATTCCGAAATTTTTGAAGAATTTTGCTCCCAATTTTACCTGCGACATTTTCAAAAGCGACCTCGCATTGTTTTATTAGTTGAACACTTCGGGTTAATGGCAAATTAGATTCCTCTATTTAAGTTATGGTTTTAGAAACAAAGCTATAATTTGTTTTAAGAAAGGAAAAGTTGATGTTTTATCTCCTTGTTTTTGAATAATCGTTTAAGTTCTGTAAGGGATTGGGAAGATTCGTCTGATAATTCTGCAATTAGACCATCTAGTTGACAGAAGTTGTCGCAATAAAAAAATGTTGCTTCGAAACAAATGCCCCATCTTGTAATAACAGGCTGAGGTGGAAGAGGAGTGTTTGGTAGTTTTTCTTTGTAGAACTGAATCCTTAAAGGCGTTTTAAGGAAGATTTTCTTCATGTTAGAAATTAAGCTATTCACAAGCGGAAAATGATTCCTAATTTCCGCAGCAACCGTATTTAAAGCATGAGCGAGACATGTTACATGTATTAAGTTTGGATACAAAAATTTCAAATTTTGCCCGGCCTTTATCATGTACGGTGCTGCATCTGACAAAATAAGTAAAAATTTATCTCCTGGAACAGGCGTAGGAAGAAAAAACTTCGGTAGTTCCTCTTGAACAAATCTGGCCACTGTCAAAGCATTTGTTTTTTCTAACTGTTTGGGAGCAATCAGATAAGATTTTGGCAAAATATCGTCGCTAAGAACTCCAATCAATAAATGTGCAAATATACCGTCCTCTTGAATCGGTGGTTTCATCAATACATATGTAAAAATGTTCGTTGCGAATTTTACCTTTAATTTCCTCAATTACCTGTGAATACAAGGAGCTTACGTCGTTTCTCCGTATTGTTGTTTCACCTGGGATATTAAATTTGCAATACTTCTGGAGGAAGGAAGTAAAGTTTTGATTAGGTAGCTTCGATAACGGAATGTTTGGTGTCATCATTGCACGGCATAGATCTCGGTTAAAGATGTCTTGTTCATTTAGCTTTTTATTTTTGCACGTTGGTTGGAAACATTGCATTAATGTGTGTTGTGGCCTATCTCCAGGTTTCGTCTTACTCAATTTGGCAATATGGCAAGCAGTTTTCACGTGTTGCTCTATTTGAAATTTTTTATCGCATTGTATCTGCAATAAAAAAAAGAAAATTTAATTAAAATCCCAAGGAAAAAATTCGTTAAATAGAAATTTCGTTAAATAGAAAACTGGGTGCTTAGGGCAGGCAAAAATTAAAATTCTGCTTTGTACCTTTTTTTATTAGATTACCTAGAAATACATACGTTTACGTATGTATTTCTATTTCGTGGTTTCGTTAAATAGAAATGTTGTTCGTTAAATGGAACAAAAATAACTTAAATAACATTGAAAATAGCATCAACGGCAAAATCCTGACAAAAATTTCATTATGTTTAAATATTAAACGAAAATGAAATACCCTGTATATTCAATAGGTATTCAAAAATTATACTTACAATTTTAACACATGCAGAACAGTAGATTTTTCCCATATCTATTCTTAGTTCTTTGTATGGTTTAATCCACACTGACACACTACTGGCTTTGGGCATTTCGATGTAGTAAAATACGACTCACAAGATAAAAAGCACAAATCGACGTAACCATTTTAAAAGCACAACCAAAAATGAAATCTAATAAATTAATAATATCAGTATGCTCTGATGGCCTTCTGGGGTTTACTGACTGGTTTTTACTGACCATAAAATAATAAAATTTATTTGGGAAAATCACCGGCGCGGCGGCGGCGGCCTAAACATTGACCCTTATTCCGAAAAATGAATGAAAACGCCTGCCAAAGACCTACATTATTATAAATTCCTTCAAATATGCACATATATGCTATTTTTAAAGTATTTATGCAAATATTTAGAAAAATGCATATAATATGCAAAATATGCAATATATGCGCTTTGCATATTTGGGTGTCCTTAGTTATAACTCAATATATTAAATGACCAGTGCTTTATGGTACGATTATATAGTCCGATCAATGATTATTTGCATGCACGTCATAAATGTCGGAATATTGTGTAAAAATCCGTCTATATTCTTCTTCTTGTCAACATGTTAAGTATATTTAAAAACGCAGATCTTCTGTCATTTGAAGTTATTTACGACATTGGCTCTATTATCTTTCTCGGTTATTTGTACATATGCAAGAAAGGCAGCGAACAACCTGGAATTTGGGTATAGCTTTATGTTTTAGAAGCCAAGTTTATAGGCAATAAAAATAATCGATAATTGTTTGACGGATTGAGGAAGGCACCAAAATGCCTGGAAAACGTTTGAATAGTCAAGCAAGAGATTTTGTGGCAAAATTAATAGTGAATTTTACATCGAAAAGAGATAACAAGGGTCCTCTCATATCTCTTAATGCCGTAAAAGAAGTAAATAAATCACATAGGTATATCTTTTTAATGTGTTTACAATGTTCTGGTTCCATAGAGTCGCTACTGCTTTACACATTAGTACGAGAACTGTAGCGAGCATCAAAATTTGTAGTGATAAAAATGAATTGCATTCAACACCTGGAAAATCACGACCAAGGAAACAAGCTAATACCCATGATTTGCGTGAACGTTCTAAAATGGACGTTCGTAATACATTATATGATATGTATGCACAAAGTAAGTAGCTATTAATATCTAACGGTATAAGTGAAAGCGAAAGTAAATCATATTGTACTTTTCGAAAAACATATTACTATTAACAACTTACGTAAAGAACTGCGACAAAAGGAGATAATTAATATCAGTTATGGAACTCTTCGAACATTACTTCTGGATTTGGATATATAATAAAAGACTCTTTTTAGTCAATTTCCACTAGTTTATTTATAATTGTGATGACTCGTTTCGCTGTCGATGCAGCTTCTTCAGATCTACATTTTACACTGTCAAGTTAGGTTTAGTGTTTACAATTTTATGTAATTTCTTAGTTATAATATTACATCTAATTAAATTATATTGATAGTCTTGGAAAACCCACACAGACGTGGAATTAGGAGAATAAATTCAATAATGGTGAAATGTTTAAATCTACCTGATCGTTGAATAAAGTACCTATAGTCCTTAATCCATGTATTTGCATTGTCTCTAAAAGGTTTAGTTTTAAACCTTTTTGTTGGATTTAAAAATAAACCTTTTAGAGACAATACAAATAAATCGATTAAGGACTGTAGGTACTTTACTCAACGACCAGGTAGATTTAAACAATTCACCATTATTGAATTTATTCTCCTAATTCCATGTCTGTGTGGGTTTTCCAATACTATCACTATAATTTAATTAGATGTAATATTATAATTAAGAAATTATATAAAATTGTAAACATTAAACCAAACTTGACAGTGTAAAATGTAGATCTGAAGAAGCTGCATCGACAGCGAAACGCGTTAACACAATTATAAATGAACTAGTGGAAATTGACTAAAAACAGTTTTTTATTATATATTTATACTGAATTTCCATCAAGTAGAAGCTACAACCATCCGAAATTCTGGATTTGGGTTTCAAATTTAAGAAAAATGACAACAGACAAGCATTAATGGAGACACCAAGAATTTGTTCAATGAGAGCAGCTTTTCTTCGAAAGTATATGGAAAATAAAAATGCACACATTGCCCGTCAGCTTGTTTTTATAGACGAAACATGGATTTTTTCAAAAGGCAGTCAAAGGAAATCATGACAGGATGACAACATTAAAAGTGTTCGTAACCCTGGGGGATTTGATGGTAAAAGGTTTATTGTTTTTTATGCTGGACACAGTCGGGATTTTGTGGAAAATGCCAATTTACTATTTGCTAGCAAGTCAAAGTCACTTGATTATCATGGAGAAATGAATAGTAAAATGTTTACGAAATGGGTCAAAAATCAGTTGATTCCTAATTTAGAAGAACCATCTTTAATTATAATGGATAATGCTTCACGCCATTCAGTTACAGTAGAAAAACAGCCATCTTCAGCATCGAAAAATAAGAAATTCTCGAGTGATTACAGAAGAATAGTTTACCTCATAACAAACAGATGTTTAAGACAGAATTGTTAGATATTGCAAAAGCTCATAAAAAATTAAAGGAATATCAAATTGATAAAATTTTTCAAGAGCATGGGCATGAAGTCTTGAGATTACCTCGTTATCACTGTCAATTTAATGCAATCGAGCTGATTTGGGCAAATGCAAAAACATTTTATAACAAGCACATTGGGGAAGAGGGATATGGAGATAAACAAGTACTTCAGATGTAGGATAGAGCCTTAGAAAAGGGTACACCAGAGGTATGGCATGCCAGCGTACAACATACAGAAAACCTGATTCAGTAGTGGTATGATCGTGAGGTATTAATTGAAGAAATTCCAGAAATCATTATGTGTTGGGAATGATAAAAGCGAGAGTGAAGAATCTACTTCTAGCGATTAGTGTCATTATTCAATTAATAATTCAAATATTACTTATCGACACGTTTCAAGCCCCTTGGACAACATTCATTGTAAATTTGCAGGACAAATATAGACTTATCTATTTATATATTAGTTTGATTTGATAAATCATATTAAAATTGGATTATGCAATTTATATCTTCTATTTATCCTTTATACCCTCGTCATGAAATATCTCTCTGTTTTTAAAAGTATTATATTTCAGTTCTCTATTTTAAAATTTCATTTAATGGGTTCTACGGTGCAACTTTTTCACAGTTTTTATAATGCCTTATATGTAAATTTGACAAAGCTGTGTTAAGTGTGTATTGTAATTTCATTACAAACATTACACAAACTTCAAATAGCTAACAGATAACAATTGTAATCTTTTCATAAAGTAAATTTACTCACGAAATAATCTAATAGCAATCTGAAAAATAGAAATAGGTGATATTAGACATTGGATTTATGCAGAGAGGTAAATGTCCTTCACAGGTAAGAACTAGGGTGTTTTACACATCATACACATTTAATATATGCATAGTTTTCGTTAATTACCAAACCAGATGAAAAATTTTAAATACTATTTTGACTTTTGAAATTGTCATTTAAAACTCAGACCGCCGGCACTGAATTAACAGCCGATTGACGTCGCGTTGATCACGTGACTGCACAGATCCATTGATCAGACTTTACAAACCGTTTTTATGGCTCCCAAATTAAAGTATTTTTGGAGCATAGTGGCTTACGACATTGTTATTTTACTTTTTACTTCCCTTGCTAAAGCAACGAATTGTGTTCGTTAAAAATGACACTGAGATTTTTTCATTTCTTTACGTTTCAGGGTCCCTAGATGACGAAAAACATATTATCCCATTTCCGTCAGTCTATCTAATATTTCATATTTGGTCGAGTTTGGGCTTTGTAAAGAACTAATAGCTGTTGTGGAGTGTAAAGCTTTCTGGTTCGAAATAATATTCCCAACTTTTGAGAAGCTCTTCTTGCTATGCCTGCAACATGATCATGTCAGGACATATTTGCTTTTTCTTTTGTTTTTGTTAAGTTAACCGACCTCCTGCTGTCTGCGGATATTCGCCTGAGTAGCCGATGTCCGAGCGTTCAAAGTGAATGAAGAGATAAGCGTAAGCGTATTGTCATATGACGACCTTTAGTTCATGTCTTTACACCTCTATCACCCTGAAATACTTTTGTTCTGTGCCATTTGTAGCAGCGGATTATTAATTAGTATGCTGGAATATAACAACTTGACGTCGAAAGGAAGCTATTAATAATGTAGTTGATATATGTGGAAAAGGAGTTCAAATTGGCATAAAATATTGCTGCTGTGGAGGAATATCGGCTTTGTGGATTTTAAGCAGATCATCTTCTTGGTCTTTGACTAGGAATGAGTTTTTTCATGATATCTTAGTTAGATTTTGTTTTTTTTAATAAGTTGTGTCGTCTGCGCAGACTGGATTCTAACTTGGGGTCTTTATGAATGGTTTTAATTTTCTTTACATATTTTCTTCTGGTGCTAAATAATGGATTAACAATCATTTCTCACATAGTTAGTCAATTATGACAATGATACCAAAACGTCAAGCAAAACAACTAGCTTAATACTTAATAGTAGCCTCCACAACCCAGGAGAAGGCTGACCTTCTGGCAGATCTGCTAGAGGAACAGTTTTCTCCTAACACTCCTGCCCATCCCGATCCAGCCCGTGATCTTAGGGTCGCTACAACCATACAGACCCTAAATCTTGTCTAGCCCCCTCGCAATACGTACTTCACAACCCCCTCCGCTGCTAATGAGATCATTCGATTTACCTCAATCCGAAAAGCCCCAGGTCATGATAAAATTACAAATAAAGCCCTCAAAAAACTCCCCAAGAAACAAATCTCAGAAGCCACCAATATCATTAACAGCATACTGAGACTCAGCTATTTTCCACTCTACTGGAAAAAAGCTGAGGTCATTATGATCAAAAAACCAGGCTCTCCATCCCACGAGGCAAGCAGCTATCGGCCAATCAGCCTACTTCCAGGCCTTGGCAAGATAGCTGAAAAAGTCATCCTCGAAATCGTCAGAGCAAAGTCCACAGCGCTCCGTGTTGTCCCTGACGAACAGTATGGCTTCCAGCCCCTTCATGGCACCATCCATCACACCACGAAACTCGCCCAAACCATTTCCAACAGCTTCAACAAACGTCACAAAGTTGGAGCTGTGTTTCTCGATGTAGCAAAGGCCTTCGACCGAGTCTGGCACGAAGGCCTCATTCTGAAACTGATCCGACACGGCTACCCCCTTTTCATTAACAAACTCATTCAATCCTTCGTCTCTGACAGAACATTCCAAGTCAGAGTCGATAAGGCAATCTCCGAAGTCAAGGCCATTAGAGCCGGAGTCCCTCAAGGCTCCGTCCTCTCCCCCCACCTCTTTAACATTTTCACAGCCGACATTCCAAAAACGGATCAGACTACCCTACTCCTGTATGCTGACGACACAGCCATCATAGCAGAATCCAGCAGCTACAGAATCATCACCAGTAGATTGCAGCGCCACCTGAACGTCCTCGCCCCCTGGTTCGACCGATGGAAGATCCAGCTAAACCCATGTAAGACACAGGCCATCGTCTTCGCCAAAGGCAACGGCACTCCTTATGGACAACTCCAGCTCCAGGGATCCCGCATTCAATGGGCAACCACCATCAAGTACCTGGGAATCCAGTATGACAAACACCTCATCTGGAAAGACCAGGTCTGTGCTGCCTCAAGGAAAGCCAAGCAACTACTGGGCAAGCTGTACCCAATCATCAGCCGGTCCAGTAAGTTGCAACCAAAAATCAAGCTGCTAATTTATAAAACCATCGTGAGGGCAGGACTCACACACGCCTGCCCTACTTGGTCTAAACTCACCAAGACACGCAGAGCTCAACTTCAGGCAGTACAGAACAAGGCCCTGAGGATGATCACGGGAGCCCCATGGTTCGTCCGAAACCGGCAATTGCATAGAGACCTCGGTGTGCCAACAATTAAGGCACACATGAGGTCCACCAACCTCAAGTTCTTCGCAAAGGCGCTACAACACCCAAACGCCACCATAAGGAGCGCATTCCACGTGCCCGCCAACGCCCGCCATCACTATCCAAGACCTTCTGACCCCATATCCGACGAAGACGATGGCCCTCCCCCACCCCCATGAAGATTGTAACCTAGATTAAGTTTAGAATTAAGTTCTAGATTAGTTTAGAATTAAGCTCTAGTTAAGTTAGATTAGTCAACCAATGTAATTAAAACCCAATGTCCTAGGTTAAGTTAATTAGGATTACTGTATAGAACCTAGGTTAAGTAGTATAGGAATATAAGCTATCATAAATGTAAGTAAGAGGCATAGCCTAACTTAAATTCAATAAAGACAATGACAAGACTTAATAGTTTTGATGCTTAGGGAGTGCTGATAATGAATTTTATATATTTTTAGACGATGGTAACCTACTTCTAGTAATTTTAACTTATCCATAGTGACCGATATATCGATAGATATCGATGGTTATCGAAATATCGATAGTATATTGATAACTATCGACATACTTATTAATATCCAAATATCAATAATTATGATTTAAAAGTTGACTAACGGAGAGGGGGAGATTTGAATATAAAAATCCTTTACTTCGAAAAAAAAAATTAGCACCTTTTAAAATTGACAATCCGGGGTGAATATATCGATAGTTCTCAGTATACCAATAATTTTTAAATTTATCTATTGTTATTCGCCAATAGATAACTTACATACTTATAAAAAAAATCACTTTCTATAGTAAAGAAAAAGGTCGATTAATCGGATTTGGAATACTTGACATGATTTGCTTCCTAGACTATTTTCACTAATTTGACAGAAGTATTTTATGTTTAGTAACCGCAGTATTTCAATATAAACAGATATATAAATAATTTATTATGGATCGCGTGCATGCAATCATACTATTTATGGAATATAAACTACTAAATTATTTAATTTATTGAACATTCAAGTGGTTACAAATTATTATAATTGATATTTAATTTAAGCTAGTTAATACTATTGTATGGCATAATAAACAAACTAATAACAAAGAGATAAAAGGTAATTACAGAATTACGTAGTTTAAATCCATTTTATTTTTTACAAGAAATTAATTTTAGGCCTATTCAATTTAAATTTGTACAGGTATGCTCTTCAGACATATTAATATCTCTCATCTGTCGAATCCTCTCGAGATGCGTTTCCTTTTGGGATTGGAAAAGAAGAGAATAAAATACAAAATATTTACAGCTGTGCTAGCACAATATATTCTTATGATATAATTTGCATCTCTGGATGATGTGAGCCTAATACTAAAAGCATGACTACCCTCTACCGAGGATCATTCACGTCAAAATCCAACAGAATATTCGTTGGCCAGGACATAGTTATAGTTGTCCACGATCACCTTTGGTAAAACAGTTGGTAGATACACTTGCAATATTGGGTTCATACCGGTCGGAGATACTAGTTGCTATATCTTACTGAAATCTTAAACAGTTGCTGTTGTTACGGAAAGTATTAAATTTTCTTAGTCTTGATGTAATTGTTATATTATTGTTATTACACAAAATTTCAAGAATTAAAATTTTTTTTTTGTTACAAGAAAATAAAAGTATCGAGCACAGATATGATTTCAATTTATTGCTTTAAAAGAATATATTATTTTAATGGTAATTTTGTGCTTATACTGCCTGCATAAACAAATTATTATGAGACTAAGATGCTAGATTACAAACCAGTTGGATCTTGTTTGCTGTATTTCAGCAGAGTTTTTTTTATCGTTCACCTCCCCACCTGAGTAGGGATTTTATCCTTTTCTCATATCCTAAGTGCCTAAACAACATTTCTGTATTTCACAGCACCTTTTAGACAATGCGGTAGTGCTGCCTCGGACGTTACTGCATTTCTGCGAACAACTACTACCTATGTACGTGGCCAGGCCAAATATACTTAAATATGGAGCCTTGGGGCACATCGGCGTTGATAGTGAAGGTGTTAGAAAGAAATCTATCGACTGCCACTCGTAAAGAACACTCTCTGAAGAAACATGAGAGCCACAAACGGAACTTTTCAGACATACCAGAAGAGCGTAGCTTAGCCAACAATCCATCGTGCCAAACACGGTGGAATTCCTTGGATATATCAAGAGCAACAGCTCGAGATTCTCCAAAGTGCTCAATTGCGTTGTTCCAAACATGTGTTACATAAGTCAGAAGATCTCCTGTTGATCTATGTTTACGAAAGCCATATTGGTGGTCGCTAATAATGTTGAATCCTTCAAGGTATTTTACAAGATGCTGATTGATAACCTTTTTCATGATTTTCGATATTATGGAAAGCAGTGCGACTGGTTGGTAGTTATTTGGTAAGGTCTTCTTGCTGTTGCAATAGAATTATCTGGCCGTGTGAGTGGTGGTATGGTGGATTTGGTGAAACTTTGACTAACTGCCTTAGCGACTGACCAAAAGGACCTGAAATTGTTGTGACAAGCGAGCAGTTTGTTTCTAATTCGTTGATTGTGTGCCTCCTTGGTTTCGTCGATAATTTTTTTACTTTATATAATTATGCAACGTATAGGAAATGAGGAAGGGAGTTAGGAGGGTGATTTCGAATTTGTTATGCTATAGGTATTATTCAGAGTTCAATGATTCTAGGGAACGAAACATTATATTCTTTTTTGCTATTCGCAATATTAAAGGGGTAGAGGGTGACAGGGGTGCGAATAATTTATTGAATTTCACTGTTCTTGCTTTTTCATTATTCCCAATTTTAACAGAAGAGTATGTAAAACATATTAAGAACTGGTTACAGAGTAACCTAAAAACTGTTAAGTTAATTACAGAAAAATTTTGGAAATACAAACAGTTAAATTGGCCGAAACTTACTCACCTCTGGCACAGTAGGTAAATTATTGTTTTACGTCCCTTCCGAGAGGGAAAGATTTACCCCCCCGCAATTTTCGCTTTTCTTTACGTTTTAGTGTTTTTAGATCGCAAAAAATATATTGTCAGTCTGCCGATCTCTTGGCATAATAATATTCGAATGAAATGATATTACAATATTTGAAACTTATAGTTTTTACATGATATTATTTCTAAGGAAGAGCGTGAACGAGGTGGGTATTGACATGTTGTATGATTTTATTCATATTACGAAAATTTACTTTCTTTTTACTTAAGAAAGTCAAATTTAGTACCTATTAGAACTACATGTTTGCAAGGAATGTTATGGTAAATCACTTTGCCAATTTTTGTTCTGTATGTAAGGAGGAGGTTTAACTATAATAAACTTGTTGCTTAAACAAGAGGCATTTAAGTAGGTCGAAACGAAATTTTTTTTTATCAGAAATATGAAGCAATAACACCCACCTTCAATATAAATAGTGTTAAGTTTAATATTCGTCTTGAAATAATACCCAATTATTATATGTCTTAGAACATAATATATAAAAGTTGTAAAACATTCCAATAAAATTTTTATATGCCTTGCGGGTGACCATAACACCAAACCTAAGTGTCAAGACAAAGAAATATTTTTCAAATTCAATTCCAGTTCGAAATCCGGAGGCTGGAATTCGCAATAACGTGGTAAAATTTCATTTTAAATTTCTTTATTTCTCTTTTACGACGTGATAAGTGTGAACCAATGTCCTTTTCTGTTTTGACCAGGGAAAAATTTCGTTATGAAGGGATTTGACTAGGACGTTCTCTTTTCTTCTATTTTTTCCTTTAAATTGAAAAGTTTGTTAAAAATCAATACATGTTTAAATTTAAAAAAAAAAAAATAGACATATTACTATCTAAATTTCCTATTTCAAACGATTCAAAAAAAAATTCTGTAATGGGCGATTACGAATATAGAGGTGATATTATAACTTCAGTAACAAATAGCAGATATAGATAAATTGGTAAAATTTTTAAACACTGTAATTATATCCCATTTATAAGTGGATTAAAAAACTATATCTTTTTGGAAAGTAAACTTATAAGATTACCAAGCAACAAAATTATATAAGTTCACTAATGTACATTAATCCTTTAAAAAAATATTTAATCTAATTAGCTTTAAAAAATATATTTAAAAAAACTTCTCTTTCATAATTATTTCAGAAGGAAATAAATAAAATATACTAATCCTTTACCAAATCCTTATCCTTAGTTTTTTTTTTTATAAATAAGTTATATAACACAGATTTAAGAAACTCTTCATAATAATAATAATAATAATGACATGACTTAAGAAATTAGTGCTTAAATATGATAAAATCCTATTTCTTTGGTGATATTAGAGAAACAGCTGTTTTAAAACATACATATGTTCTCTGGTCAGGTTATAGGCTATATTTTATTACGATAGGTAGCATAAGGAATGAGCAGTGACGATAATAGTCAATGAAGTCGGAAAAAAGTTTGCCGCTAGAGCGTTCCCTTGCAATATACAGCCTAAACCATTAAATATGGAAGCAATATTATGTAGCAGAGATAATCTATAATCTATAATATATATAAAATGCAATGTCTCTCTGTCTGTCCGTCTGTCTGTCCATTGGTGCGTTTATCACGCGAGAACCACTTATCCGATTTACGTGTCTTTTTTAAATTCATACATATATTCTTTGGCCAAGTTATATAATAATAATAATTTATATCTATAATATATATAAAATGCAACGTCTCTCTGTCTGTCTGTCTGTAGTGAATCAAATCGGAAAAAGTTAGCCGCTAGCGCGTTCTCTTGGAATACACCGCCTAAACCACTAAATATAGAACAATATCATGTAGCAAAGGATGTCTATAATATATTTAAAATGCAACGTCTCTCTGTCTGTTTGTCCGCTTATGCGCTTATCACTGGAGAACCACTTATCCAATTTACGTGCTTTTTTTACACATGTTAGACCATTAAATATGGAACAATATCATGTAGCAAAGAATATCTATAATATTTATAAAATATCTGTCTGTCCATTAGTGCGCTTATCACTAGAAAACCACTTATCCGATGTACGTGCTTTTTTTTTAAACATATATATGTTCTCTGTCCAGGTTATAGGATATATTTTATTACATTAGGTGACATAAGGAATAACAAGTGACGATAATAGTGAATCAAGTCGGAGAAAAGTTTTCCGCTAGCGCGTTCTCTTGCAATACACTGCCTAAAGCATTAAATATGGAAAAATATCATGTATCAAAGAAATATAATATATATAAAACGCAACGTCTCTCTGTCTGTCTGTCTGTCCGTTAGGGCGCTTATCGCTCGAGAACCATTTATCCGATTTACGTTTTTTTTTTTTATTTTAATTCATACACTTGTTCTCTGGCCAGGTTATCTATAATCTTCTATCTATAATATATATAAAATGTGACGTCTCTCTGCCTGTCTGTCTGCCTGTCTGTCTGTCCGTTAATGTGCTTATCACTGGAGAACCACTTATCCGATTTACATGCTTTTTTTTAAAACATACGTATGTTCTCTGGCCAGGTTATAGGATATATTTTATTGCGTTAGGTAATATAAAAAATAAGCAGTGACGATAATAGCGAATCAAGTCGGAAAAAAGGTTACCGTTAGCGCGTTCTCTTGCAATACACTGCCTAAACCATTAAATATGGAACAATATCATGTTGCAAAGAATATAATATATATATAAAATTCAACGTCTCTCTGTTTGACTGTCTGTCAATTAGTACGCTTATCACTTGAGAACCGCTTATCCGATTTACGTGTTTTTATAAATTTATACATATGTTCTATATAATTCGATATAAGCCTAGATAATGTGAAATAAGGTGAGATAATTGGAGATAAGTATAAATAATGGGAGATAAGGAGAAATAATGGGAGTTAAGGAGAAATATTGCGAGATAAGTCGAGATAAGCCTAGATAATGGGACATAAGGTGAAATAATAGGAGAGAAGGAGAAATAATGGGAGATAAGGAGAAATAATGGGAGATGAGCAGAGATAAGCCTAGATAATGAAAATTATGTAGAGATAATGGGAGATAAGTAGAAATAATAGGAGATAAGGGGAAATAATGGCAGATATTTTATTACGTTAGGTAACATAAGGAATAAGCAGTGACGATAGTAGTGAATCAAGTCCACGCGAGCGGAGCCGCGGGCACGGCTAGTTTATTATTAAAATAGCTTTTAAAAACAGGCACAATAGGAGATATGTTTGCTAAACTGAAAGAGAAAATTATTATTATTCGGAATATAATAATAATCAAATAGGTCAAACTACTAGAGATTTAAAGGGCAGCATTAAAGAACATAAGAGCGACTGTAGGTTAAATGAAAAATATACGTGCTTTTCAGAACACACATATCATGAGGAAGCAATTCGAACATCAATTCATGCAATTTTGCCATCATAACCATTGACTGGCGACACGGTGCATTGTCTTAATGAAAGAGCACTTTTTCTTGTTCATTTGGGGCCGTTTCTTTGCGATTTCTGCCTTCAAACGCACCAATAACTTTATTGATTGTTTTTCCATTCTTAGCATCGTCGATGACAATTATTCCATGCGCATCCTAAAATATAAAGGCCAAAACCTTCCCAGCTAATTGGGCGGTTTTCACCGGCTGTTGTCCACTCAGCTATTTGATTTCGCTCTATAGCGGTGGATCCATGTTTCATCCACTGTCACATATTGCATGAAACAATCCTTTTTATTGCACTTAAATAGGTCTAAACACCGCTCAGAATCAACACGTTGTTTTTGGTCCACTGTGAGCAAACGCGGTACCCACTTCGAACAGACCAACATGTCCAAATGTTCATGCAAAATATGACCAACACGTTCTTTTGATATCTTTAGGGTGTCAGCTATGTAACGCAATTTCACTTTACGGTCATTTAAAACAATTTTGTGATTTTTTTGATGTTTTCCGATGTAACCACCTCATTTGGGCGTCCAGAGCGTTCAGCATCATTTGTCTGTACGACCACGATTAAATTCAGCATACCAGTAAATAATGAGTGATTTTCCAGGGGCAGAGTTCCTGTAACACCTATCAAGCCATTGCTTTGCTTGAATGGTATTTTTTCCCATCAAAAAACAGTGTTTAATTAACACAGGAAATTCGATTTTCTCCATTGTTTTGAAAATATCAAAAGTAGCATCACTAAAATCACTGTGACTTGTAAATTAATCATCGAAATGTCATGAAATTTTGAGACGTATTGTTTGAAGCTTGGTAGTACCTAAAAATCATATGGATTTTTTGAAAAGGGCGACATATGTGTGTTAGACCAAAAACTTTTCAGCCTATGTATATATATATATATATATATATATATATATATATATATATATATATATATATATATGTATATATGTCATTGTTTCTCAACCGGACCCCCCACCTTCTCCAAAATTAGAAAAGATATCTAAAATCTATGGTTTCAAATGAACACGTGTCTACTTTCAAATTCTGGTAAAATCAAAAAATTTATATGGTGGCACGGAACAGCATTGATAGTTGTAAGATTCACTTACTCATCCTATGTAATTCGCAAATATTATGCGATTTCTTACTAAGATTTTCTCTACTAGCGATTCAACCATGATGTTCTTATGTATTTTTCGACGCTGAAACTTAATCTGAGGTCAAAATTACCCAACCTTGTCAGGATGCGTTCCTAACCTCAAAAAATATGTAAAAAAATGACAAAAATCTTTTTAAATTAGCAAAGTAAAGATGAAAACTTCACATACCCATGTTTCTTGGAACGCTGAATCCGAAACTGATGTTAAAATAATCCCATTGCATAAGGATTTGTCCTTAAAAATAGCTATAATATCTTCGAAATAGCAAAGTAAAGTTGAAAACTTTATTTACCTTTGGTTTAAATATAATATAATCAAGCATTGCCTGTTTCTAATTATAAAGATTGTTTAAAAAAAATTACGTGCGAAAACCCTTTAATTAAATGTTATTTAAACGATTGCTCCAGATGTTCAACAATAAAAAGTTTTTCCTTATCCTTAACAGAATTATTAGACAATACTTCCATTTCTCACATTCAATATAGTTCTTGGACCGGAATGGATAGATCTACAATGGAAGGGCTAACAAGAAGTGCAGTTAATTTTGTTGATGACTTTTGCAGTAGCCTTAATTAAAACCACATTCATTTATTGCTAAACACCCGTCTTTATTTATTACAGAAAAGAAGGCTAATCTCAGTGAAGACGAAGTTGTCGTTATGTTTGATTTCTTACAAGATTATGCATATGCTGTTCAGGATGCTTCTCAATCGTTTTATTTTAATAATGATCAATTAACTGTCCTTATTGTCATTTTTTTACATGGAAAATGGCGAATTATGACATACCAGTTGTGTATTCTTATCCGACAGTTTAAAGCATGATACTGCCGCCGTATATGCTGTCCAAACAATGCTTATTCTTGAAATTAAAAAAAAGGTAAAAAATCCTAAAAAAATTGTTTATCAAACCGATGCACAGTGGGGAAAAACGAAAAATCGTGTTTCAAAATTGTCTAGAGCCTTCAATTTTGGTTCGATATGGACGATTTTTTTTTAAATTGAAGCTTATTAAATTCCGAACAAAGTTGTCGGAGCCGATTTTGCAATTAAACTTTTGTTTCAAAATGGAGGACGTCTTCAAAATGGCGGTTTCTTATTATATAGCGACTGAGACACAGAAAACGCTTACAGTTTCAAACCAAGTTGTGCTAAAATGCGTGTATGTATGTTTTTTTATGTCGCAGATAATATATCTAATATCACAGTTACAAGATTAATAATAATGAACCCAAAATGGCTGCCATGAACAATAAAAGTATTATAAATATGAATAAACGTACCATTATTATTTTATATCCATAACACTTGCATAAATAATTTCTTTAAGGTTGTTAATTATAAATATGTTTCAACAATTGACTTAAAATGACAAATCAAGTATGGCGGATGCCAAAATTGAATCGAGTAAGAAAGTTTCTCTGTGGCATTTAGACTGTGGCAGTCAGATCATTCAAGATATTCAAGTTTAGTTGCGGGATTTAAATTTTCATGCAGTTATTGCTAGAATATTGCTGCTGTAAATTTTAAGTATCGTAGACAATTTTCTAGCAGATTCAAAAACAGCGATACACGCAGAAAAGGACAGCTCACACAGCTAGAAAATGGCTACAACAGCTAAAATGTTTTGTTAAAATAGGGACAGCTAAATATTTTATGTAAGAGTAAGTTAAGGTTAGACATATTTATTTTCTTATTTTTCTAGTCTATTCCTATAATTCAGTAGTTCTGTATATGTACTAAAGGGTTTTCTCGTTAATAAAGATTATTATTACTCTTACAAAATACACGCAGAGAAATGCTAAAATAGGGACAGTTAAATATTTTGCTGCATTAGCCACTGTTTAGCAACAGCAGCCACTTTTTTGCTACAACAGCAAACAATGTGGCTAGTGCAGCAAAATATTTAGCTGTCCCTATTTTAACAAAACGTTTTAGCTGTTGTAGCCATTTTCTAGCTGTGCGAGCTGTCCTTTTCTGCGTGTATCGCTGTTTTTTGTATCTGCTAGAAAATTGTCTACGATACTTAAAATTTACAGCAGCAATATTCTAGCAATAACTGCATGAAAATTTAAATCCCGCAACTAAACTTAAATAACTTGGATGAGCTGACTGCCACAGTCTAAATGCCACAGAGAAACTTTCTTGCTCGATTCAATTTTGGCATCCGCCATATTTGATTTGTCATTTTAAGTCAATTGTTGAAACATCTTTATAATTAAAAACCTTAAAGAAATTTTTTTATGCAAATGTTATGGATATAAAATAATAATGGTACGTTTATTCATATTTATAATACTTTTATTGTTCATGGCAGCCATTTTGGGTTCATTATTATTAATCTTGTAACTGTGATATTAGATATATTATCTGCGACATAAAAAAAAAACATACATACACCCATTTTAGCACAACTTGGTTTGAAACTGTAAGCGTTTTCTGTGTCTCAGTCGCTATATAATCAGAAACCAACGTCCGCCATTTTGAAACAAAAGTTTAATTGAAAAATCGGCTCCGACAACTTTGTTCGGAATTTAATAAGCTTCAATTTAAAAAAAAAATCGTCCAAATCAAACTAAAATTGAAGGCTCTAGACAATTTTGAAACACGATTTTTCGTTTTTCCCCACTGTGCGATGGAGCAAAATAGCATCTTAAAATTAAATTTTAGATGTCAAATTTAATTCATCATAAAATAGATTTCGGTGTAGATGCGGAATAGCACTTTAGTGCAACTTCCCATGAAAAAGGGGCGTATGATGGAATCGGCGCGCAACATTTAAAAGAGGAGTCTCTTGGGAAAACGGACAGAGGCTCTTTTAATCCCTGAAGGTATTTTTGCTTAGGATAAAATGGAAATTTTTTATTTTAACAAAACTTATCATGACAAAATTCGAAGAAAATTGAACAAGCGATTCGAAACTGTTTCTCAAGTTAAAGGAATTTTGACCAATCACGCTTTCACTGTATTGCCAGAAAAAAAATTATTTATCAAAAAATTTTCCATTGCAATGCTAGGACAAAAAATAATGCGTATTAGTTGAAAAACTGTTAAATAAATGTTTCGATTTTTTATGTTACATTTTAATGTTTATTAAAAATGTCATTTAAAAAATGTTAAATTTTTGAAAATATTATATAAATTAAAACTTAGTAATTAATTTCATGTTTATTCAACTTAAAAACAGCATTAAATTTAAGAAAATCACAAGTTTTCTCGGTTAAAAGTCCATGCTGTTAAACGAAAATTATTTTTTTGTTATTATGAGAACAACTCATATGCCACAAGTAATGAAAACAATTTCCTAATGACCCTTATTTATTTACTTGGTTCAGGGTATTGTATAATATCAAACACACTGTAAAAAATGATAATTAATAATTTAAATATTTGATTTCTTTAAGACAAAAGTAGTTAGTAGAATTTACTATCCAAAAAAAATTTTTTGTGAAAAACTATTCTTTCCCAGCCTCATTGGGCTATAACTGGTTTTGTCAGGTTTGAAGTTTGTGGTGTGTGAAATTTTGATTTGGGAAATAATATATTAGATTCTTTTCTATCCTCATGTAAGCACGTTAGGTTATCTTAGGTTAGGTTATGTTAAGTTTACAGTTCGTTGAATAGAAATCTTATGTTTGGAAACCAATATTTCGTATTGAAAATTATTACTTCATGATTGAAAACTAATATTCTCTAATTGAAAATTAATATCCTATATTATTTCCTCTCCTTATTAGGCTATGTTTAGTTTATTACACTTAAAGCAAAGTTTTTTTTTACATGTGTTTTATGGCTTGGCGTATACCAATTTGCCAGCATCTCTCTTTGTTTTTAGACACACAAAGGACCCCGCACAATCCTTATGGAAATTGGGTTTCGGCCAATTTTTTTGAAACTTGGCACAGAGGTAGTTTTCAACATGCTGATTAAACGTCTCAATGGGCACAACCCCCAAAAACCAACCCCAAACCCCCCACAACCCCCCAAGCCTGCAATGTGGGCATTGTTAGGTATCGGTGGGTACAGTTTCAATCAATCTTCGAAGCGATTTTTCCTCGACTACGAAAAAGCATTTGACCGAGTCAAACATCCACAATTAATACAAATGTTTCAAAATATGAGCCTTGACGAAAATGGCATCAGATTCATTACTCACCTATATTAGGATCAGGTGGCGACAATACGAGTAAATAGCAGAGAGACTGGGGAAATAGGAATAAAAAGAGGTATTCGTCAGGGATGTGTTCTTTCCCCGCTCCTGTTTAATCTATAATCTGAGCACATATTCCAGAAGGCCTTAGAGAATGCTACAGATGGTATCAAAGTTAATGGCAAAATCATTAACGACCTAAGGTACGCTGATGATACCGTTATTATAGCAGATACAGCGGATGGACTTCAGCGCCTTATGAACAATATATCTAGGGAAGGCGATATTTTAGGCATGAAAGTAAACGTTAGTAAAACGAAAGTAATGGTCATTTCAAGAACACCCGGGTTGCAAACAGATATTCGTGTTTACGATCCGTTGATAGAATAAGTAAACAAATTTAAATATCTAGGGTATTGGGTAACTAATGATTTGAATCCTGAAGTTGAGGTACGAGTTCGCATTGAAATGGCTAGAGCGGCTTTTCTCAAAATGAGACACCTCCTCACAGACTCAACCCTTTCTTTGGATACTCGTTATCGTTTTGTAAAGGTCTATATATATCCAGTGCTTTTATATGGAGTTGATTCCTGGACCTTGGGAGTACGATCAATGAATCGTTTAGAGCCTTTCGAATTATGGTCATGCGCAGAATATTGAAGATCTCTTGGACAGAGCGTCTTACTAATGAAGATGTACTTCGTCGAATGGGTAGAGAAAGAGAACTATTGTCATTTATTAAAAGACAAAAAACCGGTTACTTGGGACATAGTTATAGGGGTCCACGTTACTCACTGCTCCGGTTGTTGATGGAAGGGAAAAGAGGTGTTGGGCATCGAAAATGTTCCTGGCTGAAGAATATACGAGATTGGACAGGTCTGGATACCAACACTTTATTAAGAATTCCCCAGGATAGGGAGGAATTCATCGTGATTACAGTCCAACTTCAGTAATGGAGATGGCACTATAAGATATTAGAGTGACCGGATCTCATAGAGGGGGAAAAAAATGTCGGAATCTTGTTCGTCTGGACCCCCCACAAAACGATTCCCCTTTCCAGATATTGAGATAGCCGAAATTTGAGCTCGATTAAACGACGTTAACCCGTGCCGCTCGTCGCTCAAAGTTTGAAAAAATCCAAATTTTTAGCCAAAAAGCTGACATATGGAGCCATAACTCCAGAACGGTAAATAATAGAAACACGCTTAATATCTCAAAAGAAAGCTAATGTTGTTCTTCAAAATTTATATTCTATACATAATTGTTGTTATTTTAAGTCAAACCGAGTTACAACAGCCTTTAGCCCCAAAAACGTGACCTGGTACCACTAGGAGCATACTTCGTATATTTTGTTATTAAGTGATAAATTTTGCTTTTTTTTTGGTATATTTTTGACTTTAAAGTAGAAATACAATAAAAAAAATAAGTAATACTGATAAGTCAATGACATTTTTTATTTTAAAATAATATAAAAATTAGGTATATAATACATACATACAAAACAGACACAGAAAAGATACAGACGTAGTACCTACATGAGTTGATAATTTTACATAGTTATCTAATCTATTCTAGAGCTTTTGTTAAAGTAGTTTTTGAAACGTCAGGATATAATGCTCGGCATTTACTTACAACTTGCAGGACATATTGCTTTTGGTCTTCATCTTTTGTCAGAAGGTCGTTAAAATCGGTTATTAATTTAACACCACGCTCAGCCATATCATTAACTACTTTTAATGTTTTGACAATTTTCAATCCTTCTTGGAAGTCATTATTTTGAGGCCAGGTGTTTGGATGTTGTCTTAGGAAATCTGTTTTTATATTAAATTGGTCAAAGAATGTAAACGTTTCTTTGGTAAGTAAAATTTACCAATCCTCCATCAACTACCTCTTTTAAGTTTTCTTTCCTAACTTTTGGATTTACAACCCTAGCGTGCTGTGATGGTTCATCTGTGCTACTGAGCAATTTATTAGCCATTAACAACTTTTCATCGTCTGTAATGGTGGGATCAAAAAAAACGATAATCCCACCAACTTTGCATTCAAATACCACAAATGGTTCGAAAATTTGGTCAGGGCTATTTCTGCAATGTCGTTGTCACATTCTTTATAGACTAGCAGACTATGCAAAATACCTAAATCTGCAAGATGTGTGCAAGATGAGCTTTTGGAGCATTGAACCAAGCTTTACAATAAATTTTAACTAGGAAAACAGAAATGGCACGCACAGAACTTTCTTCTTCTTTAGACATCTTAAATTGACGACGAAAAATGAACATTTTTAAGCAGTAAATAGCCTTTGCCATCCACCATGCCATTGCTCCTGGAATTCTAAAACCCACAACATTGCCGTCTAGTGATCCAACAAATACGAGAACCAACTGCAATAGCTCCTTGTAGTCATCTCTGGGGTGGCTCTCAGTTAATTTGGTCTCGAATTCAGCAGTAACATTTGAAATTACTTCTGGAGTTAGCTGCTTTTGTATTAGATTGTCACTGATATCTGTGTCGTATTTTCCTTTGTCTATCTTGGGCCACGCAGTGAGGAAGCTCTTGAAAATGTCTGGATGAGGTCCAGTGGTTGATCCCATTTTTGTGTCGAATACACCTCTTAACAGAATTTCCAAGATATGGTGACGGCAAGCTAGGTATAACAATTCTCTTCCTAACATTTGCTCCTATATGACGCATGCTCCTTTGAGTCTTCCCGTGTTGGATGCTGCAGTATCGAAGCACATCGCCTTGACGGTGTTGAGAAGACCCCATTCATGTAGGCATTCATATACGGCTACGGCTTGCTCCTCTCCAGAGCTGTTTGCTCTTACAGGAACTCCTAGCAGCTGTTCCTTTTCGCCATATGAAATAGCTATAGCTATTCGCTCACATTGTTCATTTTTTAAAACACCCGGTAAAAGTTTACCGTCCCAATGGACAACCACGGGCTCTTTTTCAGGAATGTTTACTTTATCAAAAATTTTTTTATTATATTGTTCTCTGAACATTTGCCTTCTATCATGTAATAAAGTTTTCGAGACTTTGTACTCAAGAGGGTCAAGGTTTAGTGCTTCTAGAGTAGCTATTAAAATTCTCGTGGCATTTCTGTCGGATACCTTACATCGATCTAATAAAATGGACAATTTCATGTTTAAAATCTCTTTAACGCCCCTTGCAAATGAAACTTTCATCCTCTTGCTCTCAGATGGTCCTGGATCTTCTGCAGCTTTTTCAGGGATGTCCATTTCCTCCAAGCTCTCAAGTTCCTGGTAGATGCTGTCCTCTTCAGTGTCTTCTTCTCCTTCTTCGAACTATAAAAACTTGTGGTTTTAGCAGAATAGTAATAATACATAGGTACTATATAACCTACTTCTAATTATCAAAAGGTATTATTTAAAAAATATAAACTCAATCATAAAGATGCCAAATCATGCTCTCATGTACAATTTTCTTTCAATTATAATGAAACTATTTACTTATTTGTTTATCTATTTTTTAGAATACTAATAACAAAAAAAACTCACCAATATCAAAAGTTGCTTCTTGGATTTGTCGGTTCATTTTTGCAAGTTCCTTTTGCACCTTGATTTCTTCAGCTCGAGACAACTTGAGATCCACTCCAGTCATGGAACCTGGGCGGCCCTTCTGCCTCTGTTTCACGAGAAACGCCTTATCTTCTTCCGATTTCATCAGAGCCAAGGCATCTTGTTGAGCAATATCAAAGAGATCATCCAACTTTTCAACAAACTGTTTAAATTTGTTCTTGGCCGTTTTCGATGTTTTCTTCCGGTCTTTTTGAAGAGTTCTCCACTCGGCGTAAAGTTTTTCCAGCTTAGTAATTACATCTTGCTCATGTTTAGTCGGGATTCGAGCTTTCTCCCAAAAAATGAACACTTCTCGTATTGTAAGTTTTGCTGCTGATTCTCTTACAGTTAATTTCACAGTAGGTAAATTATAAAATAAAGCACACAAAACTTGACGATTTGAGGGTAGTTTACAACCGGTGATCTGGTGAATGGGATAGCCCACAAGAAATATTTTATCCTTGGTCCGGCTTTGTACACCTGATGTGGATGCCATTTCAGAGGCCAATAGGTAAATAACAGTTAACTTGGAAAATGAAACAAAATATATTGCAAACTTTAATTTCAATAAAATGTTTTCAAATGTCTTTTAAAATTATACTATAATAGTTATAAAAACAATAACACACACACTTGGAAAATTAAAAAAAAAAAACGTTAAAATATCTTCACTAGATAATTGTTCGATCTAACCAGCTCAAAGGCACTTTAGAAACTAAACGGAATAAATAAAAGGTCAGTTGTACGCTGAAGTAAAATCACCATCCCTAAAATAGAAATTAGATTCACCCTCCTTTTTACCTGTCAAACGGGTCTTTTTTGGTAAACTAGTCAGGTAATCCCCATATAATAAAAGATTAAATTTGAACAAAAGGCTCTTTATGTTTGAAAATTGAGTTCCAAAATACTTTTTAAAAAAAAAAATGTTCATTCCGAGACACATTATGTAAAAACCCATAAAATTCTTAGAATACTCCCAAACTGGCTCCTACTGGTACCAGGTCACGTTTTTGGGGCTAAAGGCTGTTGTAACTCGGTTTGACTTAAAATAACAACAATTATGTATAGAACATAAATTTTGAAGAACAACATTAGCTTTCTTCTGAGATATTAAGCGTGTTTCTATTATTTACCGTTCTGGAGTTATGGCTCCATATGTCAGCTTTTTGGCCAAAATTTTGGATTTTTTCAAACTTTGAGCGACGAGCGGCACGGGTTAACGTCGTTTAATCGATCTCAAATTTCGGCTATCTCAATATCTGGAAAGGGGAATCGTTTTGTGGGTCCAGATGAACAAAATTCCGACATCGATTTTTTGCGGTCACCCTAATATATATATATATATATATATATATATATATATATATATATATATATATATAATATATATGGGTACGGGAAATTTACCTCAATTAGACTACTTAGACAAAAAAGGTAAAAGTTTGGTGCTAGATGAAGAAATATTAAAAAAATTGCGACTTTATTTTTTTTATGTAAATGCTTAAAGCTTTGCAAGTCTGGTTTAAATTAAATTCTGAATATTGTTTACTATTGGAATTTTTTCAGTGTTCTGTCAATTGACTCAACTTTTCAAAATTTCGTATCAGTTTATTGAAATTCACCGCCATTCTAACGGTCACGTGACACATATCAAAATAAATGTTTAGGTTATCAGACATACAGAACTGATTTCCCGAAAAAAAATTGGGATACTCTAATAATACAAATTTTCCCATGTGTTGAAAACTCTTTGCTGGTCCCTATATAACGTAACATTTTAACCCATGCTTTCATGCTTTTAACCCTTACATGTTTCTCCATAAATAATTGTACCAGTTTTTTTTTATTATCTGACCAAAAACCCTGAAAAATTTTCATACTGATATAGAAAAAAAAGACAAACTTTATCGACTTCCACACGTCCACCTTCATTTTAAGCGATTTCTTTCACAAATTACAGATTTCAGTCACACTTCAAATGTATCAAATTTTAAATGATGTTAACAAACAAACCGATAGAGGGACGGAGATAGGGAAAATATTTTTCGTGATATAGGGACCATAATAAAACATGAAGAAATTCAAAAATCTTAAAGTGTAAAAAAAGATATTCTACTATAATGCTGTAAGGGGGTAATCTAATCTAGAAATTTGAAAAAATGGATTTTTTCATTTTCTTAAAGTATGGACTCTTGAAAGTATGCCCTACAAAGGAAATTTAAAAATTTTTAAAATTTACAAACTTTTAGGAATTAGAATGAAAAAAGGCAAGTGCATGGTAATCAATTTACTCTTGAAGAGGAAACATGTTTTACTAGTACATCAGCTGCAAAATTAAGAAGAACGGGAGACGACGAAGTTACTATTGAAAATAATTTTGGTTATTATATCTTGGAAATCTTCTTCGTTTCTTCGACAAACACTACATTTGTTTTATGTACAACTTGCAAGAATGAAATCAAATTTTTTACGAACTGTTGCCGCATGCATATATTCATGTTCATCTATTAACAAAGCCTTTGAAGTTAATCGTAGAATAGTAACAGCTCTCAGACTTGTAGAAGTTGGAAGAGAGAGTATAAATATATTTTGTAAATATATTTTGTAGTATAATGGAAAATTGCTGTGGTGACAATTAATACATACTACAATTACCTTGAAAATTTATGTCGTGCTGCATTAGCTGTTTACGATAATATTATTTTAAAAGCTGTTGAAGAAGAAAAAGAAAAATGGTAAAATCGAATGCAGATAGCAATCTAGCATCAAGCATACAAATCATCAAGCCTATTAAAATGTAAAAAATGACACTTTTTAGGTGTTTATATCACACAAGCAGTTTAAATTAATGGATGTTTGTTTAAAATTAATGGCAGGATCTAAATATTCCCAAATACACTGCGTGTTCCTTTTTTTTTGAAGTAATTTTGCTCTCACGTATATTTTAGAATATTCCATATATACAAAACTTATTTTGAATAAGTTATGTTAAGTGTTTAGCTAAATTTCATTTCAAATTGATTGTGTCTGAAGTTTTAAACAGAAAAAGGGAAAAAGGAGGTTAAAAACCTGTTATAAAACAGTTATTTCAAAAGCTACTATAGCTGATGCCATTTGGCTATAGTAGATTTAGCTCTCTATTCGGCGTTACTACAGTTGTGGGATAAATTTAGTAACAAAGTCGTTAATACAGTGGTAAAGTCAAGTTTTTGTCAATATGTGAAAAAAAAATGATATCGATGCCTATAATGACTGGTATGAGGAATATGACGATATATAAATCACAAGGGAAGTGCAGGAAAAATGGAGGTTGGCTCTGTAAAAGGAATGTTTATGAGATCTGAAGAGAATCATCCTAATAATTACGTTACATATATAGGAGACAGTGATTCGAAGACATTTAAAGGTATTTTAGATATAGATCCATATAACAATAATCCTGTAGGGCAAAAAAAAGAGTATGTAGGGCACATACCGAAGCGTATAGAAGAAAGGCTACGGAAAGCAAAAAACAAAAGTATTGGCTGCCAAGTTATTGGAAAATTAACAGTTAATTAATGAATTAACCATGTATTGCTTGGCTACTCGTCAATTCAATCCAGGATATAAAGAAAGAAATATGGGCAACTTTTTATTATAAAAGTGGATGAAATGCCACAACATATGTATTGTTCACCTAGTCCATCGAACTGGTGTTAATGGCAACAAACAGAAGCTGAGGGTTACGACCACTGAGTTTATTCAGCAAAAATCCGGCTTTACATGACGATGTACTTGCTACGTAGATTCAGAAATTCAAAATAACAATGATTCTTTAAATTCATTAATCTGGACTTTTGCTCCTAAGCATATACATGGAGGAACTCAGACAATTGAAATTCCAAATTTCATTGCAGTAGGTATTTTTAATGGAGGATTTTTACCTGTTTTAAAAATATTAACTGAAGTTTACTCGTACGCCAACAAGCTAGACCTTAATAGAACCGACCGACCAGCATGTCGAATGTCTGATGCTTCAAAGGGAGCTAGAACTGCTTGTGGAGAGAAGCTGAAAATCAGCATTTCGAGGTTGATGATTTCTAATTCTAATTTTAAACTTTAAACGCGTTTTTCTAGAAACTACATTTTTTAAAGTAGTCGATATAATATCTCGAGTCCTATTTAATCGACTATTTCAAATTTAGCGTGTACCGTATGTTGTTTTATAGCTCCCATCTTGAAAATTGCAAAATTATTATCATTACTACTTTTTTTTAAAAAAATTAAAAAAAAAAACTGAAATGTTACGATTTTTTTATTTCTACCTGTCATAACCACCTCTTTTCTGGACAAAAAACTTGGCTAAATTGTTGTTTGAGATAAAGGAGAGCCTTGGAATTACGTCGGCCACCACACAACTATTTTTTATTATCCTTTAATTAAATCCTTAAAACTGATTTTTCCTTTTTTTATACAATTTTTTTTTATAACTTCTTGAACTATTAAAAAAAACATTGTAAAAATATGGGTAGTATATATATATATATATATATATATATATTATATATATATATATATATATGTATATATATATATATATATATATATATATATATATATATATATATATATATATATATATATATATATATATACAGTCCCTGGCCAAATTATTAGACGCACTGTATTTTTTTTAGTAATTTTATGTTTCTTAAGAGTTTTTAAGCAATAATGGTATATTTAAACTACAATATTATTGATTTTTATTTAAAAGAATTGTTGTAGACTACATATTTGTATTTATTTTTAACATATAGCAACACTGTGTTGACAAAGTGATACATGAACGTAAACAAGTACAAATCTGTATCAGTCGCGATCGGAATCGAGTCAGGTACGGACGTGTTTCTGTGGCTTTATGGACTGTGATTGTTTGTTTAACAGTTTTATACTACTCAGTTATTAGTTTATTTTGTATGCAGTGTTTTAAAAAAGTAATTGGACTATTTTCATTATGGGTAGAAAAGGCGATCTTTCACCACGTAAAAAAGCTGAAGTGAAGGCCCTTGTGATTGCGAAAACATTTACAAACCGAGAAATATCACGAAGATTGGAGGTTTCTGAAGCTAGTGTACGACGCATAAAAAAGAAAATTGAGTCAGGGAAGGAATTAAGCCCGAAAAGACAGAAAAGATGCGGTAGAAAACCAATTTTCACTCCACGGTCAGAGAGAAAATTTGTGTAGAAAAAAACAGATTTGCTACCACAAAGGTAATAAAATCACAACTCCAGGATGCTAGCGTAAATGCTTCTGAGCGCACTGTTCGAAGAGAAAATTGAAAGAATTAGATTTTAAGGCCTGTCGCCCCGCCAGGAAGCCAAGTTAACAGCCGCAATGAAAGCAAAGCGCCTGAAGTGGGCCAAATAATGGCAAGACAAAGATGTGGACTTCTGGAGATCGGTAAGATACAGCAATTTAATCAATAATTGATACATTATTATCATTTTCAGTTAAATAAAGCAAATAAACATGGAAGTTTATATATTTTTTTCTATTTTTGACAGGTCTGCTTCAGTGACGAAAGCACATTCGAAATTTTGCAGAATAAAGCTCAGTATGTGCGTCGTCGTCATGGAGAAAAGTTTCATCCTGATTGTGTCGTCCCGACGGTTAAACATCCCATCAAAGTGATGATTTGGTCAGTCATCAGCGGCAAGGGCACTGGACGTCTGTACGTCGTCAAAGGAATAATGAGGCAAGATCAGTACAAAGAAGTATTACAAATTCGGTTGATTCCGCTGCTCAGAGAATGGTTTCCAAATGGGGAACCATTCACTTTCATGCAAGATGGAGCTCCCTGCTACACTGCTCGGTCTGTTAAAGCTTTTTTTGGCAGAAAAAAATATCCCTCTGTTGGATTGGCCCTGATATGAACCCCATTGAAAATGTGTGGGAGCTGATGAAAAGAGAAGTGGCTAAAGATGTGATTACCAACAAAACCCAGCTCCTAGAAAAGATTATTCATGTGTGGAATCATCATCCTCAAATGCAGGAGACAGTACAATCTTGCATTGATAGCATGCCGCGCAGAATTAAAGCTTTGATAGCGGCTAAAGGTGGCTCAACTAAATATTGACTTTTACTAACGTTAATTTCACTTTTCTTTAAAACTTAATAAACTTATGCTTTTCTAAATTAATGCTGTTTTATTTATGTCAAATAAATAGGTAATTGATTGGATAATATAAAAATAAAAAACAAATCAATTTAAAATAATAAAACGGTACAATATCACTCGGTAATTAATATTTTACATGAAATCTTGCAGTGCGTCTGTATATATATATATATATATATATTAGATATATATATATAATATATATATATATATAGGGTGGCGCATAAGTAACGTTATGATTTAATAAGTGAATAAATTTCTTGTTAACGTCTTTTTCTATTTTTTTTTTCAGAATTAACTTTGAAAATCTTGGGAAATTTATGATGGAAAGACTCAGCACAGCACAGAACAAAGAACCAAAGTTGTTAAATTTTATTATGAAAGTCAGCATTCGATTATTCAGACACAAAGATCATATCGAAATTTCTTTCATGTTCGAAAGGCACCTAGCGCTCCAACAATTTACCGATTGGTTCAGCGTTTTCGGCAACAAGGGGCTGTCTGTGATCTTCCGCGTGCTGGGAGACCTCGTGCAGTTCGAAATGATGTGAATATTGCTCGGGTGCAAGCAAGTATTGAGGAAAACCCCGAAACTTCCACCAGGCGACGTTCTCAGCAGTTGGTGATGTCTAGGCGGTCTTTGCAAAGAATTTTACATAATTTACACCTTTTCCCATATAAGATTCAATTGGTTCATGAGTTAAAACCAAATGATGCACAAAGACGCATTCAATATAGTCGCCGTTTGCAAGAATTGTGCCTAGAAAACAACGAGTTTATTCACAAACTCATAATGAGCGATGAGGTCCATTTCCACCTCAATGGTCACGTGAATAAACAAAATTGCAGAATATGGGGCACCCAAAATCCAAGAATAATTGTTGAACATCAAATGCACCCACTTAAATGCACAGTATGGTGTGGAATAACTTCAGAAAAGATCATTGGACCATATTTTTTCGAAAACGACGAACAAGTTGCGGTTAATGTGAATGACATTCAATACCGGGCAATGATTGAAAATTTTTTAAGGCCCGAGGTAGAGAATAATCCAGAATTGTGATTTCAACAAGATGGAGCCACAGCTCACACAGCTTGTCCAATTATGGCTCTCCTGCGCAAAATTTTTGTCTATCGAATAATATCGCGTTTTTCTGATTTTAACTGGCCACCGCGTTCGCCCGATTTAACGGCTCCCGATTTTTTTCTTTGGGGTTACCTAAAGAGTAAGGTATATGCCAATAAGCCAAGAACCATCCAACAGCTTAAGGCGAATATCCGAGAAGAAGTAAGGGCGCTGGGACCTGAAATTCTAAGAAAAGTTATGGGAAATGCTCTGGAAAGAGCACGCCAGGTCGAAGCAAACAATGGGCACCATTTGAAAGATATTATCTTCAAAATATAATATGAACATATTTCCAAACTATATTCTAAATTTTAATAAACGCCAACGTTAAATAAAATCAGAAAGAAAAAAGTTATTCATTAAATAAATCATAGCGTTACTTATGCGCCACCCATTATATATATATATATATATATATATATATATATATATATATATATATATATATATATATTTATTTATTTATTTATTTCGCACTAAAAAATATCTTAAATTTACTCCTCTAGAATAGACTATCCCCTTCAAATATGTGCAATGATGGCAATCCAATTTGTCTGAAAATCTGTATTTTTTTCTTTATACATTATATTTTCCCACATCTTTTTGATTGTTAATTTTGGTAATAAGTGGTGGTGATATAATTTTAAGCCTTTTGGATCAAATTATCTTTCAGTATCGAAATTTGACCATTTTAGTTGGTTCTTCGATATTCTGGGATGAAAAAAAATAATTCCTCAATTTCTGGTACTTTAAAATTTACATAGGTTCAGTATCCGAATAAAACAAGCGTAGTAATTTTAACACTTTTAAAAATTGACAAGAAACCAGAAAATTAGAGACGAATTAACTAAATTAATAGAACTTGAAAATTGACGATGAAACTTTTATCTAAATGGGCCAATAAAAAGATAATTTTGGCAGAAAATATTGTTTTCGCAGTAATTGGAATAATCGCCAAATAAGCAATAAAGACCAGTTTTCCCTTATTGCCTTTTTCCTATGTTTCGTCGATCTAAAATAAACATTTGACACCGTTAAACTTAAACGTAGTTCAGTTTCTGTCCTGAATATCATCAAATATTCGGAAGCATGTATGACTAATACGTCAAAACGACGAAATACAAAGATCAGTCTCTTCAACACTGCAGCAAAAATATGATGATATATTATTATCTCAACCTAACATACTAAATCAAATAATAAATGACCGGTCAAGATCAAGTTGAACTTGCGCAATTAGTGTTCCGTACGTTGATTGCTTTTCAAATAAAAAATTTTGTTACAGAGGTATAAAATGATCAGTGACTTCACAAAACACACCCCAAATAAGTTTTCAACAAAGTTTGTTTCCAATCTTTACTGAAATCTGATGACCTTGAAATTTTTGTTTTTTTTTTTTATATACCAGATAAATTATTAAAGGTAATGCACTCGTGATAATTTTCGTTCAATCTACACTCCGTGGAGAATATTTCAGAATTTTTTCAAAATTTTTTGATAAGTACTTTTCGAGATAAGGCGGGTGGACAGCGATTTTTCGCGATTTTTTTAAAAATAATACAAAGAAAAGTGCGAGCAAGTATTACATATATATATATATATATATATATATATATATATATATATATATATATATATATATATATATATATATATAGATATATATATATATATATATTTTACTCATGTTTTCACAAGCTTTCATTTGACACCACACTCGATTACCTAGTAAAAAAATTTTTTTTTTTTCACTTCCGATTTCACCCCCCAAAACTAATCCCTTAAGTCAAAATTTAACTTTCAAAACTACATTGATGAGGCCATCAATTCCTATATTATTACCAAATTTCAACTTTCTATGACAAATAGTTTCGGAGAAAATCGGGTGTGACAGACGGACAGGCAGACGGACAGACAGACGGACACCGAAGTGATCTTATAAGTGTTCCGTACGGAACACTAAAAACACGCAATAACGATGAAAATAGAGTGGAATACTCACATAAGTAGGATGACGGATAGTAGAGTAGTTAAGAGAACTGGAGACAAATCGTCACATAAAGACATAACCAAGGAAATATTGCTTATATAGAAGAACATAAAGATGAAGAAAATTCAGATAATAGTTATTATCATCTTTTTCCAAACTGAATCCGTACAAAATGTTTTGGGCTTTTATATACATTGATAAAAATAAAAATATATTTATAATTCTGAAAAGTATTCTGTCTTATGCGATATATTTCGAAAATCATTGTTTTGGTAAGCCGATACAAAAATTTCTATTATAAACCACATCTTACTTTTATTGGCTTAGGAATCTCGTACCAAATCGAAATCATAGAGAAAAAAAATATTTTGAGCATTAGTTCGGAGAATAATAATTTAGTGTAAACATTTTTAGAAACTGATAATTTTCCATACTAAGGCACAAAAGAATATTTTCGTGATACCGACGCCTGCAGGTTAAGAGTTTGCACAGTCTGGTTCTAAAAAAACCTGAATACAAGTTTTTACTAAAAACAAATATACAGCTGCTTACCTGTTGAGGTATTTTTTCGACTGCTAAAGTTACATTTAAACTGGAAGTCTCGCTATAGTACACAGTATATCCCCATGCACTGCCACACCATTTGCCACCAGATGATGGACGATTGGCTTCCTTTATGGAAATATACCCATCTGGGCATCCTGCTGAAGTGAAAGACTCGAAAGTCCCAACGGAGAATGATTCGAAAGATAACTGAAACAAAAAAGTAAATATCAAATGAAACATAATAAAAAGTATTGCCTTTGTGAACCTGAACTAATCCTCCCAGATTTTTACATTTTTTTCCCTCTCAGATTTCCTGGACGACGAAAAATATATTTTAAAAATTTCGTTGATCTGTTAGTCAACATTGATACGAAAACTCTAATGAAATTATATATTTAGTACATATATAGCACTTGGTGTAAAAAAGAAACCTATGTATTATGAGTGTTTTTCTGATTTTTGGTTCAAATTCTCTTCTTAATAAAGTACCTATTCGATTCTAATGTTGGCAATCATTCTAGCTGTTATTACTTTACCCACTGCACCTCTGAAAAGACCGATAGTATTTGTTGAGAACCAATTTCGCAGATTGTTTAGCTAGGAGATACGCCTGCATCCTGGTCATCTTTTTCTAAAAGCCTTTCATTTGGATATTTGCTGTAGTAATCCATATCTGTGGGAATTTCTCATTATGTATCCTAAATACTCCAATTTTCCTACTTTAACAGTTTCCATAATTTCCAGTTTCTTGTTCATGCGACATGAGACATCCTCGTTGGTAATATGGTCAGTATGAGAATTTCCAAAATTCTGCGATATAGCCCTAATTCAAATGCTTCAAGTTTCTTAGAAATAGCTTTAGTCAGCATCCAAGATTCCACACCGTAAAGAAGGATACTGAAAATATAACATCTTAGAAGTCTTATTTTTTTTGCTTAATTTTATTTGCTGAGCTTTTGAAAACTCATGTTATTTTGGAGACCACTGCTTTAACTTTTTCGATACGGAAATTTTCTGAGTGACCCCACTGCTCTTTTGTCATGGTACCTAGATATGAATATTGTGGAGTTCTTTGTATTTGTTGATTATTGACCATCAACAAGGTAACAGGAATCGGAAACATGCCAATTATCATGTACTTTGTTTTGCTGATATTAAGTTCGAGGCCGTATTGATTACTAATTTTTTTTTTTTATCATCACCCTTTAAGTTATTAGCCATAACCACAGTATCGTCAGCATAACGAATATTATTTATTCGCACCTCATTAAGCAGTGTTCCTTCATCAGCCTCTCCCAATGCCTCTCTGAAGATTTGCTCAGAGTATATATTAAACAATAGTGGAGACAAGACACAACTCTGCCTTACTTCACGCTCAATCGGCCTTTTGGTAGTCGATCAGGCACAGATATACGTCACAATTGAGGTCTATACATCGCTGAATCAAAATCTTTATAGAAAATAAGGCCTCTCTGGTTCTCATGTCATCACGAAAGCCGAATTGTATAGCTGACGTGTTTTCTTTACCCAAATTGTATATTCTTCTGTAAATGATTTTCAGAAATGATATTCTCTGCAGTTTTAGCGCCTGCATTTTTTGGGATCGTTATAAACTTTGGTTTATATAATGAACCAAATTAGAGAATGATTAGCTGCAATTAATCTATACCTATGAGGTTTTTTAGTCTCAACGAATCTAAAAATCATCGAATTACCCATCGTTTAAAATATCAAGCAGTAACAGATTATTTTTAATATTCAAATTTAGTATCTGTTTCAGAACTGTGCTTTTTTGCAAGGGAATTCGAAGTAAATCATCTTATAGACTTTTTATTATTTTGTGAACAAAATAAATCCTAAAAATCGGGAGTCATTGACACAGCATGTCTCTTGCAAGATTAAGTCCTAAAATAAGTAATAAATTTGACTTTGTCACGCTAAGAAATAACTTAATCCAAACGCTACAATAATATTGTAAATAACAGGTAAAAAAATGGATAACACAAAGGGTTTCAGAAAGGTTTACTACATAGTATTTCTGTTAAAATCGAAAGTATTTAAACATAATATAATTTTCAGATACCTCGACTCAAAAAATTCTTAAATAGGATGTATAGGACATATACGAAGGAATTCGCTAACCCCTCCTCTATATCCTTAACAACACCTATCATATTTCACCGATTGAAAATAATAAATAAATAACACAATTTTTGGGTTCCTTTACTTTAAGAACCCTGAAAAAAACATATAATACGATGTATACGAAGCAACGCTTCTAAAACCCTTCCCTTATGTTTGACATATTAAAAATATTGAAAAAATAACACAATTTTTAGAGTCCTTCTCTGAGAGAGAACCCTGAAAATAGTACATGAACGAAGTCGCGCACCCAACTTGGCGACTGGAAATATTGAAGAAATAAGACAATTTTTAGATTCGTTGGCCTCATGCATCTTTAAATGACCCTCAAATACCTCCTCCTTTCTTATTATCTCCCGACGCGATTATATAAATGAAAACAACAAAAAGCTAACACACTTTTTAGATTTCTTGATTGCAAAGATCCTGGAACGGACTCTTTTCTATCTCATCAGCCTCTTATATACATATAAAAACATAACTACTTAAAAACAGGGAAAAATGACAAAATGAGTTCTCATCTTCAAGAACCCTGAAAATTTGTGCAACATGATACTCCTCCCCACCTTAATAACCTGTTATATGTTTGATCACAAATTAATAAGGAAACAATAACAGAATTTTCGGAATTCACTCCATCAAGAACCCTGAAAAGGACGTGTAACACAATATGTTTGAATCAACTTCTTTAACCAACTATTTACCCCATTACATGTTACTGACTGACTGACTAACCTGACTACAAATTATTATGCTTAAAATCTGTACATTCAGTGAACAAAAACCAAGAAAAATTGAAAAATTTACATAATCACACACATATATATATATATATATATATATATATATATATATATATATATATATATATATATATATATATATATAATGCAGTAAAAAGCGTAAATAATCAATAAATAATGTACCGTATTATAAGTTTATCCATGGGATTTATTGAAATTATTCATCGTGAATCGTGATATATATATATATATATATATATATATATATATATATATATATATATATATATATATATATATATATATATATATATATATATATATATATATATATATATATATATATATATATATATATATATATATATATATATATATATATATATATATATATATATATATATATATATATATATATATATATATATATGTATATATATATATATATATATATATATATATATATATATATATATATATATATATATATATATATATATATATATATATATATATATATATATATATATATATATATATATATATATATATATATATATATATATATATATATATATATATATATATATATATATATATATATATATATATATATATATATATATATATATATATATATATATATATATATATATATATATATATATATATATATATATATATATATATATATATATATATATATATATATATATATATATATATATATATATATATATATATATATATATATATATATATATATATATATAATACGTATATATATATATATATATATACATATATATATATATATATATATATATATATATATATATATATATATATATATATATATATATATGTATTATATATATATATATATATATATATATATATATATATATATATATATATATATATATATATAATACGTATATATATATATATCATACATATATATATATATATATATATATATATATATATATATATATATATATATATATATAATACGTATATATATACATATATATATATATATATATATATATATATATATATATATATATATATATATATATATATATATATATATATGTATATATATATATATATATATATATATATATATATATATATATATATATATATATATATATGTATATATATATAGGTTCCATCCCTACATCTAGTACTATATGTGTGCTAATTTAAAATTGTTATTTCATTTCATTCGGAAGTTTTCATGTCAAGAGATAAAGAGCCTAACGGAATAGGAAATAAGTGGCTATGTTCAAATAAATGAAATATGAAAAAAATGAAAGATCTTAGAGCGTTATTTTTTCACGAATACAATACCGGGAGATAGGCGAGATAATGGGAGAAAAGGTGCCATAGTGAGAGATAAGACCAAATAATGTTAGATCAGACCATATAAGCCTAGATAATTGGAGATAAGGCGAGATAATGGGATACAACGTGCCATAATTGCAGGTAAGGCGAAATAATTATAGATAAGGCGATATAAGCCTTGATAATCTGAGATAAGGCAAGATAATAAGAGATAACGTGTCATAGTTGGAGAGATGGCGAAATAATTATATATAAAGCGATATAAGCCTAGATAATGGGAGATAAGTCGAGATAATGGGCGATAATGAGCCATAATTGGAGATGACGCGAAATAATGATAGATAAGGCGATATAAGCTTAGATAATTGGAGATAAGGCGAGATAGTTGGAGATAACGGACCATAATTGGAGATTAAACGCAATAATCAAAGATAAAGCAATGTAAGCCTTGATAATGGGAGATAAGGCAATCTCTCCAGGGAAATCAAAAATTCAAAAGTTCAAAAGTATGTACAGTTGTTGTCTCATCTGAAGTGTATTGTAGTAATAACAAAAATGATGAAAAAAATCACTGATACCATAAGAGATATGACACGATGATATAATTAAATTATTAGTTTGAGATCTCCTACTAACTTCAACTAATACGAGCAGAGACGCGGACAGGTTTTAGGTTTAAAACTATGTGGAGGTAAAAACTGTAAAAAGTTTTATAAAAATACGCGTGCCACCAACATAAGTTTGTTAATTTCAAATTGATAGTTAATGCTAAAAACAATGATTTCAAATAATAGTGTGTTGTTCAGCTACTTCCGTTTAGTTGTAAGTTATATGTTTCTTAAATTAAAGAAAGACCTAAATTCTTTTGTCTTTCACCAATAGATATTTAATAAAACTTTAGGAAGTTAGGAAGTCATGTTAGGAACGCTGCATGTTCTTTTTTTTTGGGACTGGTGGTAGTTCAGAAATATGTTACTCATAGCAATAAATAATAAAAAGAAAGAAATACAAATGATGTTGCTGAGTGAGTTATTAATATCTTAATTTTTTTGGTTTTACACTTATTTTGATAGTAATAATAATAAGAAAAAATTCATTCGTTAAATACATTTCTCGGATACTCAATAAAAAATTTGCGATACGGGATGTGACAAATTATTAAGAGAATATATACAAAATAACTTTGTACTCTGTATAATATTGATTCAATCCTTCTCAAAAGATACAGCAACTTACGTACCTTATGTACAGTTTAACAATAATTTTTTGTCTCTCTATCTATCTGCCTATCATTAATACACACGAACATCTAAGATAATAATATACGACACGCAATTCAGCATTATGACGATTAATGTGTGTTGATGCAGGGTAAACTAACCAGGCTGAAAGCAAATGCATAAATGGTTCAGACTTAACATTGTATAGTCTACACTAAATGTCCACCAAGTCGTTAGATCCACATAGTAAGGTATTAATCATACCATTCTAATAAGCGAAAGTACATTTTTCAGTCTCTGTTTTAAGACTTGTCGAATAAAGGAAACCATATATTAGTCTATCTGATGGTTATGTTTATAGCGAGATAGCGATGGAAGGAAGTACAAGCCAAATTTCGAAAATTTTAACAGAAACGTAAAATTTCTTTTATTTTACTATCTTAAAACAGTGAATAGATTTTTGGTTGAGATTTTTAGTACCAGTACTCGTCTTAAATTTGATATTTTTAGACGTGGGGGTCCCTGTTTGGTAGAAAAAAAGGGACTTTATTTTGAAAAATTGACTACTTTTACTTGTATTGTTAAAGGGTATTATTATATTTGTGAAAAAATGTCCTTCAAGATTATTGCTTTTTTACATTTTAGGATTCGTAGATTCCATTTTAATAGGTCTGTTCCCACAATAACTCAACATAGGCATAAAATGCATAGTCTTGAGAGATATTGTTAAAGGGGAAGTTGATAAAAAGAATGGCTGTCGATCAATTTTTTATGCCTCCAGTAATATTTTGGAATTTTTTCTTAATTTTTTGTTAGGAAAATAGAAAAACTTTATGAATTCAATTTTTACATAAGTACCCATAAATAAATGCTATAATTTAAAAAAAAGGTGAATTGTTTTTAATGCTACTTTAAAGGGTAAAATCCATACTTTACAAAGATCTAATATTATTTATGGCATCCCTTGCCAATGTAGTATGGTTTATGTCGGACAAACTACACAAAAGCACAACAGTTTCTTCTGGATGTTCAAACCAACTACTTCAAAAGAAGCTTTTTAAAAATGTGCTACATAAGTATTTGCAAAAACAATCTCAATCATAAAAAACATGTAGAGGGATTGAGTTTTATTTACACTTATTTGCTGACACAGAATCACACCAAACCAATTAGAAGTAATTATTTCTATGAGAGAATTAATTTCGCGTAAAAGATATGTTCCTTATTCTGGTCTAAACGTGTTGCGTGACTTCTGAGAATTTTTTAAAATAATTTTTTCAAAAAAAACTTTTTACCCAAATGGTACACTATAACCTTAATAAATATCAACTCGTGCTTTCAATTGGCCATCTGACGAAATTTCTATTACCAACAATATCCGGTGATGGACCAAAAACCCCTATAAATTACTAAATGTACGTCAAATGCAGATTTTAAAATGGAATACCATTAAGGTACCGTGGTGTTTCTCACAGTTAGTTTTGGTTCTAAAGAGAAACATTCAAAATATTATTATTTTACCTCTTAAGTTGTTCTTATGTTTTTTATGATTATGTCGCTATCAGGTTGAAATGCTTGACCTACATATTTAATTAGAGAAAAACTGTTACAATTTTGTAAGTATATTATTATATAACTTACAGTAATTACTTACTTAATTATCGCACGTCCTGATGAATATCTTAATTTTCCTTCTGTCATTTGTTTACATTTTAGTATCCAAAAAAAGTTATCATTTAGGCAGCAAAAGCTTGAATAAAAAATAAAAAATTGAAACTAGAGCCTAAAGATCTCTAGTTGCTCATTTCTATTTCCTCACGAGGGCGTTCTCAGAGTTAACCTTCAATTGTTTATTACCAGTGCCCTGTTACTGTCCTTCCTATATACATTAACACCTACCTGGTAAGTGGTATCTTACCTTGTTTGTCGATCCTAGCCCGACTAATGAGCCGTGATACGGCGCCACGCGTCTCGGAACGTATTCGACAAATGAGAGAACAATGGGTAGACTGCTAAAATACGGACTTTTGTCCGTTTTCAGTTGTTCTTACTTTAAACCATATATATAATATATATATATATATATATATATATATATATATATATATATATATATATATATATATATATATATATATATATATATATATATATATATATATATATAAAATACATATACATATATATATATATATATATATATATATATATATATATATATATATATATATATATATATATATATATAAATACATATACATATATATATATATATATATATATATATATATATATATATATATATATACGAGGCTGGTTTGGAAAGTCCGTGCAAAGTCCGAGAGATGGCACCACCGGCGCGTATCGAGGTCATGTTTAGTTAGTAGCATCTCTTGAATGAACGCACACCAAGTTTTAGCCATATTGGTCTATTTCTTTGTGTTTGGCATTCGTGTGAATCAAGGAAGTCGAGTGATTTTCAAAAATGGACGAAAAAGAATTTCGTGTAGTGATTAAACATTACTTTATGAAAGGCAAAACGCCTCAGGAGACTAAAGAGAAGCTTGATAAACATTATGGTGACTCTGCACCTTCGATTAGAACAGTTTATAAGTGGTTTCAAAATTTTCGGACTGGCCGTATGGGCACAAGTGACGCTGAACGTTCTGGACGGCCTGTGGAAGTTACGACTCCAGAAATCATTGATCAAATCCATGATGTGGTGATGGATGACAGAAGAGTTAAGGTGCGTGAGATTGCTAGTGCTGTGGGCATCTCGACTGAACGGGTACATAATATTTTGCATAAACATTTGGACATGAGAAAGCTATCCGCAAGATGGGTGCCGCGATTGCTCACGCTTGACCATAAACGGAATCGTGTGAAGTGTTGCAAGGATGGTTTGCAGCTGTTCCAGAAGAATCTGGAGGACTTTAAGCGTCGTTTCGTCACTGTGGATGAAACATGGATACATTACTATACTCCTGAGACCAAACAACAATCTAAACAATGGGTTACCAAGGGGGAATCTGCACCAAAAAAGGCGAAGACCGTTCCTTCTGCCGGAAAGGTTATGGCGACTGTCTTTTGGGATTCGCAAGGGATAATCCTCATCGACTATCTGGAAAAGGGTAAAATTATTACAGGTGAATATTATTCATCGTTATTGGACCGTTTGAAAACCGGGCTGCAAGAAAAACGCCCGCGATTGGCCCACAAGAAAGTCCTTTTCCATCACGACAACGCACCAGCACACATCTCAGCAGTTGTGGTCGCAAAATTAGTGGAAATAGGATTCCAACTCGTTTCACATCCCCCCTATTCTCCAGACTTGGCTCCCTCGGACTACTATTTGTTCCCCAATTTGAAGAAATGGCTGGCGGGACAAAGATTTTATACAAACGAGGAGGTGATTGCAGACACTAATGGATATTTTGCAGACTTGGACAAATCCTATTATTCGGAAGGGATCAACAAACTAGAACATCGTTGGACGAAGTGTATAAGCCTAAAAGGAGACTATGTCGAAAAATAAAAAAGGTTTACCCCAAACACATAAGTAGTTTTTATTTTTGCACGGACTTTTCAAACCAGCCTCGTATATATATATATATATATATATATATATATATATATATATATATATATATATATATATATATATATATATATATGTATATATATATATATATATATATATATATATATATATATATATATATTATATATATATATATATATATATATATATAACGAGATGGGTAATGAGGCAAAAGTGTGGTAGCGTAGATATCGTAATATACATCCATTTCCAAGTTCTTGTTTCATTTTTGTATTATTTTTCATTATTTCCATTTTCATTAGAGGTCCTTCCTGTGCTGAACTTTTTTTTATAATTATATCACCATAAAGTATCTATTGTGTAAAAGATCGGATTTTAATACTTGGATTGAGCTATTCTTTAGTGCGCGAGAGTTAAATGCAGGCTTTATGTATTTGCAACCAATCTCTGGTTTCCTAATTTTATATTACCCACTATATCTTCTCCGCGACAAAATATGACAAAGCCTTTAGAATGAAAACTAAGACTGAAATATTCTGAAGTTACACATGGCTGCAAATGCCCTAAAGCCGGCGCTTTACGGTGAACATTAATATTTTATAAAATAACACTTTACAAAAAATAAAAACAGTGAAATCGATATGGGCTTAGGAATAAGTATCGATAAATATTTATTAAACAGGAAATTCTTGTAAATTTTTATACTGAAAGTTTGTTAACACAAACTTAGCTTTAAAAGTAAAGAACCTCGAACGGATGTACATTCTGTCCACGTAGCATGACTCCGGTCCGTAACGTGTTTCGACTACGTGCCCTGTTAATTTCAGCAATTTTAAAGTTATTTAAAAGATAGGGAACTGAGAAAAGTACAAGAATAAAGCAGTCTAGAATTTCGCTGATAAAATATGCTGTCTAATTTTAAAAGATAATTTAAGGCAAAAAGATATTACACAGGCATAAAATTTTTTTAATTCTGTTGTCACTTTATTTTCAAAAAATCTACAGCAATTCCTGACATTAAAATATTTAATTTTAATGCTCATTTTTACTGACTTCTTCAAATTTACAACTTAACTAGGTCTGACCCAACTTTAGGGTACATCATAAATTAAAAGGCATTGTACCTTGTTCGCTTAGCTGAATCATCGTCAACTAAGGAGCAGGGCAGAATGTTACCTTCATTTGATCTAATTGTACAAAATTTTCTAAACAAGTTTTTGTCTGCGTAAAAATTGCCATTTCAAAAAAAAAAAACAACAAAAGCATTTTTCCCAATATCAACGACGAAACTCTATAGCCTCTACAAGTGGGGCCATTTTTATAGCCTCACGTTGGAGCGCTATTTTGTAACGTCTCGTTGCGGCGTTATTATGTATAGCCCCAACTTTCTTTATATATATTTTATTTATTAAATAGAAGCCGTTATTTGCCCCTTATCTATATCTTAATTTCTGAGAATGGATTGAGTGGATATTAATACTGAAAGAACTAAAGAAATTAGATATAAGTTAGCTCATTTTTTTTTCTGATAGAGAATATGGAAAAGAGATAATTTTTGTACGTCTTTTGAAAATAGTTTCTATAGTTGTTTAAAACTTGTTGTAATGTTTATATATTTTTTTTTTTTTTGGTCGCCATTCATTTTAGAATAAAAAGAATCTAACTTCAGCTCAAAAAATGAAAAAATACTGATGGGTTATGCAGTTGTTGAAAGAAATTTTAATATGGTACAACCTTTGCGTGATGGAAGATAAAGCGGGTGGTTCAGTGAAACACTATATTTGAATAAGGAAGGGTATATATGAACAAAATAAAAATTCCTAACTTTATTACACTATTAAAAATTACTTCTACTAAATAAAAAAACCCATAAGCTAGAAGAGTGTACAGTATTACATAGAGTCTTTAAATCAGGATTACTAAATTTTTAATAAAAGGCTTGATGAAATTAAACACGATATTGGAAAAAAGTTATGACTTATGGATTGGTTTCTCCTCGTGGGTTTTCCATAAGTTACTTTCCAGCAATTGTCTCAGCCATTAAAAAGGTCTTAAACTAAGGATGTGAGATTTCCAGCTAGCTAGAAACCGTTACTGCACTACTACATCACTGAGAAAAAAACAGTCTGGCGTGCTGGAGAAGAAAGCCACTACGGCCTACTGCTTCATGGTCGAAAAAGCTACTTCTGCTTCATGGTGGAAAAAAGCCTTCAAAAATTCGATCTGGCCGTTTATATATCTTTTGTCCCTCTACTTCAAAGTGACGTCTTTAAAATGGCTCACTTCCGGGCACAAAATTAATGCAAACTAAATAAGTCAGGTCGGCAACACGCGTTACACACTATCGGTTTAAATTAAACTGCTCAAAAATTTAAAACTCTATTTTAAGCTACACTGCTCAAGAATTGAAATCACTGCAATAAATATAAAAATATAATAAAATATAAATTATAGGGAGAAAAACAGTGTCGTAACATGATCTTAAAATCTAGGAGAAAATGAATGTTACAACTCCTAAAGACCGGTTAAGTAATTCTTATTAAAACTTCAAGTATTGTTGCTGATTTGTTCCTTTAACCTGAAGTGTAGCGCAGCGTTCTTTAAAACGAATTTTTTATTGACATTATTATTGTAAAACTCCTTGTACCACCATTCGGTCGTATTTTACTTCTCAACTTTTTCATCGCTAAAAATTTGTACCTCTTAAATAACTTTCAAATGCTCTCTTCAGCTCTAACTTATAAGAGGGAATAAAAAAGTCGTTTTTTGACGTTGTTGAACTCCTAGGTTTTCTTTTTTTTGAAAATACTTTTTAAACTTTTAACAATCCAATGATGCATGACAAAGTTGAACAAGTACAGAATCTAATTTTATTAATCATAATATCCTAACTTGTTGTTAAGGTGTTTTTCTACATATCTAATAAATTATACCACTGAATTTGAAAAAGATTATGTGAAACGTTCTTAGATGAACAGACCCATATTAAAAAAACTGTTTCCTTTGAAAAATTGAAAAAGAGTTTATTGGCCACAATGTTTGGATATTTTTGTTCTAAATTCAATACTAATTTTACAAGACAAAGAATTGGTAAAGTGATTTGCCCAAAATTTCCCTTGTAAAAATTTAATTCCAAAATAAAAGCTGAGTTTAACTTTCTTGCAATAACAAAAAACATAATATTTTAAATAATAGATACATTATGATGAGATATATATTATTATATATAAAAAAAAATAAATTTAGGGGAACATGCTTTGAATAAATTTGTAAATAATGTAATCTTTAGATTTCTCGACACTAAAAACCCCGAACTGGATGTTCAGAATAAAAAGGGCTTTGGTTAAAATTAGAAATATTGAAAAAAAAAAACGCAGTAAAATAATTTATCCAGTACTTTTCTTACAAACACTCAGTTTTAAAGTAAATACTGCATTTAGATTTCCATAATATGAATACAATATATACATTGTGACATTTATTTTTCCTAAGTTTTTAAATTATGTTACAAAACCGTTTTTCTTTCTTTAATGCATGCAATAATTGTTAATTTAAGTTAAGCAGTGAATTTAAATTTTATTACATTTTTCATATTTGATTAAGCAGTGTAATTTAGTCTGTACTATGTGATCGATTTGACTTATTTCATTTGCATTGAATATGTATGGATTATGATTAGGACCAGCATCCTCGGTCCTTGTCTATCAAGTTGCAAATCTAATCCCGTCTCACTTTGCGTTCCTGAAGTGAACCAGTATATTTTGAAACTTCATTTCGAAAGAAGGAGAACGAGAAAGGTATAGTTGTATAACCAACTATTTGCAATTTTTGAGGGCTTTTTCCGCCCGTCATGTAATGATGTCCTTTTTCGTCCGTCAGAAAATGATGGCTTTTTTCGTCCTTCATGTAGTGAAGGCTTCCTTTTTAGTGTCCATGATATAGTGTGTTTTTTTATCATCGAACCGTTCCAGAAATATCCTACTCATCCTAAAACAAAAGTGTTGATCAGTTACCCAAATGAAAATGAGGAGGTAGTGTGTGAGGTAACATTTTGATGGGAAACTCACCAGGAGAGGCAAAGCAGTTGATAGAAAACCCACGAGAAGAAGCCAAGCAGTAATTTGATAACTATATCAGTTTAAATATCTTAGATCCTTCCCATAACGTGTGTTCCTGACGACTACGTAACACGTGTGATTCTGGAGTCGGTTTCAACCGGAAGTGAACCTGGAACAATCTTTCTATATCGTGCCTTTTTAAAGCCAATTTTTTTATTGTCAATAATAAGTGATACGTGAAACTATACTACCTTCATAATTCTAAGTTAAACACTATCTGTGCACTCTCAAAGCATAAAGGGTTGTCAATCTAGTCTATTTAATTCTAAGGGTGTAATAAATGTAAGAATGTTTTTTATTTTATTAATATACTTTTCTCAGCGTTAGCGTAGTGTTTTACTGAACTCCCGTTATATCTTACAGGACGTATAAGTTGTACTTTTACTTGTATTTTTTCATTTTCTGAGCTGAATTTAGATTCTTTATATTAAAAAATGAATGGTGCTCAAAACAGTACGACTAGGCTTTAAACAACTGTAGAGAACTATTTTCAAAAGGCATACAAAAGTTATCTCATCTCCACATCTCTCTAAAAAAATCGGGCTAGCTGATATCTCAATTTTGTTCTCTCTCAATATTATTATCCACTCAATCGATTCTCAAAAATTAGGATATACATAAGGGGCAAATAGCGGCTCTTATTTAATAAATAAAGCATTTATTAAAGTATAAAGAAAAGAGCACGACATAACATATCATATAATATAGCTCAAAAACTATAGGTTTGATCTCTATTTCAAACATTAACATATCGTTTCGGTCGAATATTATAATGCCAATAGAACGATAGACCGGCAACTTGACGGTCACATAGACAGGTCGATGAAACGCGATTTAGGAGGACTAGAACGTATAGAAAAGTAAAAATTGCAGGACGTAAAAACAATAATTCACCTACTGTAGCAGAGGTAAGTAAATTTTGGTCAGTTTAACTCTTTGTATCGCTTGAATTTCTTTATAATCAACTTAACATTTTTTAGGTTACTCTGGAATCAGATCTCAGTCCCTTCTACATACTATTTCTGTTAATATTACGAATAATAAAAAAGCAAGAAAACTGAAACACAAGTATATTGTGATATATGAGCACCCACTCTTCTAACTCTCTACTCGCTTTCACCTTCTACTAATATTGGAAATAGCGAAAAAATTTTCTTGACTCAAAGAGCTCTGAATATTCCTATATCTCATTAAATACGTAATTACTCTTCTTACTCCTTTCCCCACTTCTTAAACGTATATCGTATATATATATATATATATATATATATATATATATATATATATATATATATATATATATATATATATATATATATATATATATATATAATGAAAAGTATTTTTGGATTCGTAGACTCCAAAACCCAGAAAAGGATATGTAACAGGATATATAGGAAGGAATTTCTTTTAATCTCCGCTCCCACCCTCTTAATGTTTAATTATAAATATTTATGCATAAAATATGTCTCTCATTTGACAAGAAAACCAGGGACATTACTATTAAAATCTTTCGGAATTTACCGACCCCCACGTTTTTCATCCCCTTGGCCTGGAGCGATATCATTCAAAAACTACAGGCTTTATTTTCTTAGATTTTATCTATGTACCAAGTTTGAAATTGCTATCTCATTTCGTTTGAAAGTTATCTCACCAAAAAACCGACAGACAAACGACGAATATAATTTTTCTTTATCAAGGAAAGTAACAACATAATATTCAGATAACTGGACACGTTCGAAATTATATATACAAAGCAAATTCTCTATCACCTTCACAATTTCTTTAATTTCTAACTTCTTCGTAACAAATGATAGCAAAGAGGGTTTCTCAAATGCTGGGAATATTATTTCAAACTAGAAAGCTTTATATTCCAAAACAACTATTAATTGTGTTCAGGGCTCAAATTCGACTAACGATGGGATACTGTCCTCACATTTAGGCCTTTGCTCTTAAACGTACACTGCATTTGTTGGATTCTATTCAGATTCCTGATTAGAGACCCAAAACTGACCAATTGCTTGAAACATTGAAGAAGTGTTGGAGACTTGAGTCTATTGCCCGCTCAACTTCTCTCAAAGCGGTGGATGCTAGGAATGCGTGTCGCACTAATACCTCATACCCGTACCAAATTCAACTTGTCACTCCTTGTACAACCCTCAGCAGTTTTTTATATGAAAAACTTCCTCTTGCCCAGGACTATATTTCCCACCGACTACAATTTACAGCGTTTAAAGAACAGCGTGACTCACTTTTTCCGTACACGCGTCGCTCCTGTTGCGTCTTAGGGATTTTCTTGTAGCACGTGTACTATGTTCAAAAAAATAAACTTCAAAAATAAGAACTATGGATAATTCTCATATTAAAGATCCCCCATCCCTGGCGCATTGGTATAACAATTAAAAATAAACGAAAAAATCGTAATTCTTAGAAGTTACCAAAGTGTTGTGTTCCTCGCATTTGCTGAACCATCCCAGGACGCGTTTCGCCGTATCACGGCTCATCAGCTGGGATAGGTTCAGCAAATACGAGAACATCATAGATCCCCCATCCCTTTTATCACCTTCTCTTGAAGCAATAGAGTTTAAAAACTACAAGTATCTTTGCTTTTTAAATATTAAATGTAAATCAAATTTATAATCTGTATGTCATTTCGTTCAAGAGTTTTCGAGCCAATAAATTGACAAAACTACAGACCGGCAGAAATAAAAAACAGTTTTTTGTTGCCCAGAGACATCGAAACGTAAAGCAATGTAATTTTCTGTAGAGTGATATTTTCGAATAAAATACTTCTCTTTAGCAAAGGAGATAAAAACAACCGATTTAGTGTATTACTTCTCTTGAGGGAAATAACATGTATCATATCAATAATTTGTAATCCTTCGAGATATGTTCAGGGTTCCTAATTCACGAAAACTATGTCATTCGTTAACAGATAACTCTTGAACAAAATCAGATATCGATTTCAATTCTGGTAAACATATAAAACTTAAAGTATAAAAGAGAGATGTAGTTTTTGAACGACGTCGCTTCAAGGAAAGGATGTTAAAGGGACGAAGGTCGATAATTTGGCCTAATTTCGTTACTGTTATGACCATTTGTCATGTTTTTCCGTTGACATAATAATAAACATTTTTGACTGATAATTTAGAATTTGTACCATAACTATATTTATATTTCTTTGTGAGTACTTTAAAGAATATTCGAAATGCATTTTTTCCTAAGTACAAATATATGAAGCCTAAAGTTCTCAAAATTTGCGATACTTTTCCTTCTAAACCATATAATTTGCATTATTTTAAAATGAAAATTACATAGGTCTCCTTCATATTCTTCCATCATCTCCTATCCTGTGTCGTCCCGACCATCGCTTGCTGGCATACTTTTTTACATCAAACCAACGTTTTTGCGGCCTACCAACACCCCTCTTGGATAATTTTAGTCCCTAATACGATGTTCTGTGAGGCTATTCGTCTAGATTTTTCTCTGGCTCCATGTCCAACATACTCCCATTTGAGGGATGCTCCTCTTTCTATGACTTTCATGTACCAATTCTGGATCTTATATCAGCGTCTCTGATTTTGTAGCCTATGCTTCCTCCCAGCATTGCTTGTTGTGTTAGAACGGGCAGAATACAACTGTCAAATGCTTTTCTCTTTACTTAATTTGGGATAGTTTAATTTCTTAAGATCCACGACATTTTACCAAACCCAGCCAAGCCCAATCGGATCCTTCTATGTATCTCCGCCTGTTGTTTTGCCGCACCTAGTTTAAGAAGATGTCCAAGTACATCTATTTTGCACTTTAGTTATTGTGTTTTTTATCAGTTTTAAAATTTTTTTACTGTCTGATAATTTATCTAGGTTCATTTTAAGGCATACTTTTGAGTGTTATACTGAGGCTTTGTTTAATTTATTTAGCAAGATTAGTGTCGAGCAAAATTAAAATAAATGTCAAAAAATGGTAAATAACTACTCTGTCAAACAGTTTGTTCTTTTATAAATAACGATTTTAACTTTCTAACATTAAAGCGAAACAAGCAATACAACTCGGTACTTTAAATAACGAATCGTTTTTGGTGAGATATTAATCATGAATAAAGCAGAAGAGGGGTTTCAAAGATACTTCAACTACATCGACCTCCGTCAGTACTTAAATGGGTGATCGATTTGGTAAAGCCAAATGCCTTGTTAGTAGTCGTATGTTGATATCCACTAATGTGGAAAGAAGAAAGATTAAAAAAACCGGTCAAGTGCAAGTTGAACTTGCACAATTAGTGTTCCGTACGTTGATTGTTTTTAAAATAAAAATTTTTGTTAGGGTGGTATAAAATGATCAGTGACTTCACAAAACACACCCCAAATGAGTTTTCAATAAAGTTTGTTTCCAATCTTTACTGAAAACTGGTGACCTTGAAATTTTTTTTTTTTTTATATACCAAATAAATTATTAAAGGTAATGCACTCGTGATAATTTTCGTTCAATCTATACCCCGTGGAGAATATTCCAGAATTTTTTCAAAATTTTTTGATCAGTACTTTTCGAGATAAGGTAGGGGACAGCGTTTTTTTTAAAAGTAATACGAAGAAAAGTGTGCGCAAGTATTACATTATATACATATTTTTTTACTCGTGTTTTCATAAGCTTTCATTTGACACCACACTCGATGACCTAGTAAAAAAAATTTTTTTTTCACTTCCGATTTCACCCCTCAAAACGAACACCTTAAGTCAAAATTTATGTTACGGTGGTATAAAATGATCAGTGACTTCACAAAACAAACCCCAAATGAGTTTTCAACCAAGTTTGTTTCCAATCTTTACTGAAATCTGATGACCTTCAAATTTTTTTTTTTTATATACCATATAAATTATTAACGATAATACACTCGTGATAATTTTCGTTCAATCTACACCCCGTGGAGAATATTCCAGAATTTTTTCGAAATTTTTTGATAAGTACTTTTCGAGATAAGTCCCGGGACAGCCATTTTTCGCGAATTTTTAAAAATAATACAAAGAAAAGTGCGCGCAAGTATAATATTATATATATATATATATATATATATATATATATATATATATATATATATATATATATATATATATATATTATTTTACTTGTGTTTTCACAAGCTTTCATTTGACACCACACTCGATGACCTAGTAAAAAAGTTTTTTTTTTCACTTCCGACTTCACCCCCCAAAACTAACCCCTTAAGTCAAAATTTAATTCCCAAAACTACATGGCTCTGATGAGGCCATCAATTCCTATATTATTACCAAATTTCGCCTTTCTATGTCAAATAGTTTCGGAGAAAATGGGGTGTGACAGACAGACAGACAGACAGACAGACAGACACCGAAGTGATCTTATAAGTGTTCCGTACGGAACACTAAAAATATACTTAACATACTATATCGGTTGAAAATAATGAAAAAATTACCTAATTTTCGCATTCTTCTATCCCAAAATGACATATATGACATAGTCGAAGCAACTGCTGTAACCGTTCTCCTGTCCCTTTAAACTATTATATATTTGGCTATAAATAATAATAATACTTCAATACAAAACGGCTTATTCACCTCATACCAATAGTTTTCTCAGCTTGCTATAAAGAATATTTGTCTAGAGTTGACAATGACTTAAGAGTCAACCCTACGTTTTTTTTTTTGGAGACACGTTAACAATTCTAGAAGGTGTACTTCTTATCCACATAGCATGTTTTTGATGGATTCACTTACTAATGATGGCAATGTCATCGTGGATTTGTTCGCGCGTCATTTTTTGGCTAGTTATGTGAGAGGGAACTGTGACTTTTCGGCCTGTAATATTGATAACGTACTGGACGTGAACGTTGTGAGGGTCTCATTGGCCGAAGTATTTGAAGGCATTAATCAGCTTAAGATGAGTTATTCTCATGGCCCAGATGGGATTTCATCAGCATTCCTGAGACAATGTGTGTTTTCCCTGAGCAGACCACTGCACTATATTTTCTGTGTGTCGTTGGACTCCGTAATATTAGAAGACTAGCTTTTTGACACCCATTTATAAATCGGGAAATCGTGAGGATGTAACCAATTACAGGGGTATTTGTATTCAGTCGGCTATATCGAAGCTCCGAAGCTCTTTGATAAGCTTGTCGCGGATCAACTTTCATGGATTTGTAGGAACTTTGTGAGATACGAGCAGCACGGCTTTTCTCGGGGAAGATCCACTGTCACAAATTTACTAAGTTAGGAGCAGTATCTGTTAGGCGCATTTGAAAGAGGTATGCAGGTTGATGCTGTATACACTGATTTCTCGAAGGCGTTTGACAGGGTTAATGATGAGCTTTTGGTGGGAAAGCTTCGAGCCCTGAGATTCGGCACGAGCGTGACTAGGTGGATCAAGAGTCTTTTGAATCAACATGGCCAGTGTATACATATATTAAATCATATTTCAAGAAACATATCGGTGTGTTCAGGTGTCCCGCAGGGTTCACACTGTGGGGCTCTCCTTGTTAATTTGTTCATTAATGATATTGGTGAGATGTTCATCTATTCTGAATATCTTTTATTTTGCGGATGACCTCAAATTGTACAGAGGAATAGAAAGTGTAAACGATGTTTCGCGTCTGCAGGAAGAACTGAATCGACTCTATCACTGGTCAGAGAGAAATAGCTTAAGTCTAAATGTTAAAAAGTGTTTCTGCATTTCGTTTGTTAGGAAGCGGAATGTTGAGCGTCATTGGTATAGTTTGAACGGCGCCCTGCTTGAGTCGGTGTCGGAGATTCGTGATTTGGGTGTGCTTTTGGACAGTCAACTTAATTTTCGTGGCATATTAATAATATTTTGAGACAAGGTCTCAGAAATCTTGGTTTTGTTACCAGATATAGTAAGCAATTGTCGGCTAGCACGTTTAGAGTGTTGTATTTTTCAATGGTCCGCTCTGGTTTGGAGTATGCTTCGGTAGTGTGGTCACCATCTTACCAGTGCCATATTGCTGACATTGAAGCAGTGCAGCGTGGATTTCTATGAACTTTAGCTTTTAAAGCTGGAATAATTATTTATAAGGATGTAAATTTTCATATTGACTGTGGGGTGATTACGAACGTTTTTTTGTGGCTACTTTGGAGAAGCGTAGGAATCTTGCAGATGTGTTATTCCTATATAAACTCCTGAATGGCTTTATTTCCTGTCCACCACTTTTGGAGAGCGTATAACTTAATGCTATTCATAGGACTCGTGGCAGTGTACTGCTCAGTATTCGATTTCACAGTGCTAATTATGGCTATTACAGTCTTCTTACGAGAATGTGCCGATTATTTAATACAAACAGCCTTGATCCCTTCAGTTGTAGTGTTAGCAAATTTAAAACGCTTGTAAGCGCGATCGGGATCTGAGGTGTTAAACTGTTGTAATGCTTGTTTTTTTTTTCTCTCTTTTTTGAAGTTATGAATTGTATGCATTGTGTTTTAACATATTTTGTTTTCATATTACTATTGTAATTTTGTTTTTATATTAATATTGTAATTGGCTTGTCCGTTAAAATAAATAAATAAATAAATAAATCTTTGTTCATTTTGCCAAACGAAAAATCCTAAGAAATTCTCATAATACTGTAAAAACTATAGAAAATTTCACAAGGTCCACCCTTCCGTCGCCTTCTTCTACAACGATATCACTCAAAAACCAGAGATTTCTTTTCTACTTCGAGTATTATACTTGTAACACATTTAAAATCAATATTTTATTTCATTTGAAAGTATCATGCCAGTGGTAAAATGAATCGACAGACCGACAGAAATGAGAAACGCAAATAAATGAAAAAGTTCATGAATGTAATTGATTTAAAAATAGAATCAAGATTTCAAAAAAATAAGGACCTATGTGTGCAGTTTCATATAAATTAAAATCACAAACTCTAAAAAATGAAGAAAGAAATGCAGCGTCGTCAGTGTTTTTCCAACTTATTACTACTATCCTAAATTAACCACTCAACGTTTGCTATTGCATGAGAACACCTATTTAAATTTTTAATTTATTTAACTAAGAAGGTCCTATTAATATTAAGTCCAGTGTAACCGTGCAATAGTTCCGAAACTTTTCACACGCACCGTGTATTAATTTACGGATACTAAACACAACCTTTGTTTCGAAGTATTATTTACTAACGTCCTGTATAACTCAGACCCAAACTTTGAACGCTTAGTTAATTGGTTTGCCTTAACCGGAAGGAAGACTAAAGTCATACGTCTGACCTCGACATCTAAAGTTCGAAAGTTTAATCTGTTGACTGATGGTTTATGATCTAAAAAGGGTCAGCCTGTGGCTATAAATTACCTTAAAGATCTGTCCGGTTTTTCGCTTTAATGTTACCTAAAGGAGTGAAATAATACCGGAGATCCACCGAACCTTTAGTGTATTTTCTTTTAGAGTTTCTGTATTTTTCCTATAACTCCTACGAACGTGTTTAAAAATTTCTCTACTAAAGATGCATAATAAAATATTATCTATTTCCCACAATATTCAAAAGTTTATTATAAGGTGTTCATTTTTATGAACACACACACACGATTAGGTAAAAACATTTTTTTGCTGGAACCGTCATAATAACAATGTTTCCGTATTAACAGCAGTATTCAAAATGGAGCTTTTTTCATGACAATATTTTTTTGACGTCATCGTGTTACCTTGTACAAAATATTTAACATCCCAATGCCAGCCCAAGCTTATTTTTTCATTTTTTTTTTTTTAACTTATAAAAATTAAATTTTAAACCAACCAATATATAAAAAAGTGAATAACTTTTCAAGCTTTTACTATTTATTACTGTTTATACTACAAAAATTAATTGTACAACTATTACATGAACCAATGTTTACGCCTGAATTCATAACGCAGCTCAAGATGTAGAAGTTAAACAGTTCTTGAGTTTTCGCATCTAAATTTGACATACGTGTAGGTCAAAATTTTATCCTAAATTTTACTTTTATTTTTAATTGAGTCGTATATATATTTTCAAGAAATAGTGGAGGACCTATGTGGCGCTCGAAATCAAACATATTGCCCCCTTCAATGGCACGAAGTGTGACAATAATGAGTATGGGCTACAGAGTTTGGTAACTTCAGATGTCTTGCAACTAAACTAGACACTCCTTTCCTGCGCCATTAAATTATTTAAATCAATTTCGTAATTTTTGTTTTGATATATCACCAATAAGTATTGGTTAGTCGTATAATTTTAAAGTATTTTTGCTAAAGTACGATATAATTTAATTTTGAAAATATGTGTTGTATGTTACTTGTTGTACCAAGAATGTCCACACTTAAAACCGAGCCCTTGTCATCTATGTCATCAACAGCCACTTTAGTGAGTTCCCCACTGTGATAAGTACCTGAAATATCCACAATCAAATAAAACGTTGAAAAATTTTGAAAATATAATTTAAAGCAAACGACACAGGTATAAAAAAAATTCTCTGTCTTTTAAGTGAGACACGTGTTTTCTTAAATATTTCTTTATGCAGAATTCAAAAAAATCGTAAAAAAGAGCTCCACAGTGAGGTTTTTTTATGACATTTAAAGTTGCCAGAAAACTATTAAATTGAAAAAAATTAATAAATAATGTAAAACTGTATATTAGTTAAAATTAAGGAATAAAACTATTATTTCGGACATCTTTACATTTATCCTAAAAACTTTAAAATATTATGTTTCAGTGTTCATGTTTAATAAAAAAAACACGCATACACCTTTAACTAAGCTACATAGCATAATTCTATTTAAAATAAATATGTGCAACCGCTAAATTAAAAAAATGTTTTTAATAAGTGTTCCGTACGGAAACTTATAAGACCACTTCAATATCCGTCTGTCCGTCTGTCACATCCGATTTTCTCCGAAACTATTTGACTTAGAAAGTTGAGATTTGGTACTAACATAGGAATTGATGGCCTCATTAGAGCCGTGCAGTTTTGAAAGTTAAATTTTGACTTAAGGGGTTAGTTCTGGGGAGTGAAAGTGGAAGTGAAAAAAAAAAATTTTTACTAGGTCATCGAGTGAGGTGTCAAATGAAAGCTTGTGAAAACATGGTTAAAAAATATATATAATAATACTCCTCCCACTTATCTGGAAAAATACTGATCAAAAAATTTTGAAAAAATTGTGGAATATTCTCCACAAGGTGTAGATTAAACGAAAATTATCACGTGTGAGTTACCTTTAATAATTTATCTGGTATATAAAAAGAAATAAAAATTTCAAGGTCATCAGTTCTCAGTAAAGATCGGAAACAAACTTTGTTGAATACTGGTGGGGTATATTTTGTGAAGTCACTGATCATTTTATACCTCCGTAACAAAATTTTTTATTTAAAAGCAGTCAAAGTACTATTTGCGCAAGTTCAACTTTACCGGTTATTTTTATTAATATTCAACAAAACTATCATTTTCAGTGTTTTTAAAGTTCTTAATCTTGACTTGAGATCAAAAAATAAAGTTTTATTTATTTCAACAAAAAACCCGTTTTTAACACTTTCAAGGGTGCTATGTGGTTGGTAAAATGCTTTTTTAAGTAAATAAATGCAATGAGACAATAGTTTTGTTTAATATTAATATAAATTAATAACAATTTTTTAATTTAACAGTAACAGTAACATATTTATTTTAAACAGCATTTTGCTACGTAGCTTAGTTAAAGGTGGTATATGCGTATTTTTGTTAAACATGAACACTAAAACCTAATATTTCAAAGTTTTTATGATAAATGTAGATTCAGAACATTCAAAGATGTCCCAAATAATAATTTTATTCCATAATTTTAACGATTATACCGTTTTACATTATTTATTAAAATGTTTTTTTTTTTTCAATTTAATAGTTTTCAACTTTAAGTGTGTTTTATGAAAAAAAACCTCACGGTCATCATTCTCCACCACCAAAGTACTATATATAAAAATAACTGTTAAAATAGCTTAGTAATGAACAATAAATAAATTTACCAAAGTATAATACATCGTTTTTAAGTTGTTCACAATTCTTAATAGCATGGATGTTTCTAATTGTTATAAAGATTAAAATTATTACATATTACTGCATTTTACTAGCATTATTTTATAAGTCCTTTTCTATGCACAAATTTAAGCATTCTGTTACTTTTTTATTTTTTCTCAAAATTTGAATTCATTAAAATGTTGATTTTTTTCCTAAAACTCCAACATGAATAGTTTTTAAGGCATAATAAAAAAAAAAATTCTTGGCATCACAATTTTCTGCGAGTCTTGCAAAAAAAGATAACCTAATATATTAATCGGAGTAGAATGAGGCGCATGCTATGTGCTGCTGGAAAATCTATATCTCTTAAAGTGCGGTGTATGTGTAGAAGTAGCAATTGGCGTTTGTCTTGAATCTTTACAAATTGTACTCGGTGCGAAATATAGTCCTGGGTACTTCATTCCAAACGGATAAGGTTCTTTTTGCAAAAGAGTGCTTGAAGAAGGTGGTACGGAATGTGACAAGCTGAACAGCATAAAGATATATTATTGCTACGCATATTTACAACATTTGTCACTCTGGGAGGAATCAAGCGAACTACATCCAACAAACACTTCTCATCAAAGTATTTGTAAAATAGATTCAAATTAGCAAATTTCTCCGATATTTAAAGAACTTCTAATGGTGTCAAGTCCCTAGTTATTCTTAATTTTTTGATGGACAGAATTTAACCCATATGGAGTTTCTATGGAGCAGAGCCCCAAAGATGACAGCAATTTTGATGATTAAACTTGATCTTTCTATAGGATTAGAATCAGTTGATTTTTCGTAAGAAATAAAATCCAAAGTTCTTGAGAAGCTTTCTTTACTGCAAATGTAACATGATTATGTCGAGATGTATTCCCGAGTTAACACCTATCAAGTCGAGTGACGGCACTACTGAAACAGCCTGTCCCGATATAATTATGTTGATTTTTGCAGCAAAAAATTATTTGGTAAAAAATTGTTGGCTGAGATCTTGTATAGTTAAATTTTACTTGTTCCCTCAAGACGAGATTTCTTTCAAGTCTTTGTTAAATTGTCTGACTAGAAATTGTCTTCGCATATTTGCATAAGCAAGTAATGTTCAATATTTCAAGATGAATAAGGTAACAAGCTTGCTGTCATTAACAAACCAACAGATTACTAAATGCAATGTATATATAGCTTTAAGAGGAATTACGTCGGCACATTGGTAAATTAGATATATGGGGTGTTTTCCAAGTTGCGATATTTATTTTAACAGGTTATAGTAGCCTCTAAAATAAGTCATAGGCGAAGAGGCCAAGTAAAAATAACAAGAAAAAATAATACTGTTCTTCCAACATGGTCACAGACTAAGATATGTTGTTCGATTAAATAAATATTATAAATTACTATTTTGAAAAGTTTTATGTAGGTTGTGTTTCGCAAAGTTAAATAACATCATAATAATTAACATGATGATAACATTTTTTGTCATCTTTTGAAAGAATAGTATACAATCATTGCAGATGTCTACTATGTCTATAAAGAGCAGGATATTAACAAATTATATGAAAAAAGTCAATAACACTTCTATGAAAGTAAATGTCAATAAATAGAATTTTCCTCTGATAATTATGCCCAAAAATTATTAAACATATACATAACTCTAGCCAATTAGTTGACTTGGAGTGGTCATGTTAGCAGTTTATTATTCAGCTTAATTATCCAGCTGTCTTTTGTTGATCAAACAATTAAAGAGGAGGAATTACCATATTCGTCATCATTGGCTTATTCCATCCATAGTCGGATGTAAGCCTCCCCAAGTTGTCTCCAACGAGCTTTGTTGTTTGCTTTTGCATCCAATCGTGTCCTGCTAATCTTTTTAGTCGTCCATCCATCTTGTATGAGGTCTACCTCTGCATCTTTTGTATTCTCTAGGTCTTCATTTAACGCTAAGGGGTGTCCATCTGTTATCATTTAGCCTTGCGATATGCCCCGCCTAATTCCACCTTAATATACATATTCATTTTATTACATCTGTTATTTTTGTTCTTCTTCGTACCTCGATATAAGGAATACAATTTTGGAGTCTAATATTTAGCGTTCTCCTTTCCATTGCTCTTTGGGTTACCTGGAGTTTACTTATCATACTTTTATTTAAAGCCCAAGTTTCAGTGTCGTATGTTAATACCGGCATTACATACCGATCGAATATTCTGGCTTTTATTGTATTTGGGACGTCAAATTTAAATGTAGATTGTAACCTTCCGAACGCAGACCAAGCTAACGCTCCTCTATCAGCCTTTAAATTACTTTTTGATATTTCGGTTTCTTGTCCTAAATATATGAATGTTTGTACCTTTCCTATTCTACCATCTTCTATGTTATTTCTAGTTCCTGGCTGTTATCTTCACGTTCGTTGTTCAAATATTAGGTTTTGGTGAAATTTATTTTTAGACCTATCTCTCGAGACTTGTTATTTAATTCCATCAGCATTTCTTATAATTATTCTTTTGTGTTGGCAATCAGAGTGATATCATCTGCGAACCTTAAGTGATTTAATCTTTCACCGTCTATTAGTATTCCTTTAGCGATTTGAAGATGTCTTTTAGAGTCAAAGTGAACAGCTTTGGGGATATCGAGTCGCCTTGTCTAATTCCTCTTTCAATTTTGATTTCATTTGTTTTTTTCTTCAAGCGTTATTCGTTATGTTGCATTATATATATATATATATATATATATATATATATATATATATATATATATATATATATATACGAGGCATGTTTTTTTAAGTAAGTACCGTTTTGGAATTAAAAAAAGACGTGGAAAGATATCGCTATAATTTTATTTTTACATGAAAGCCTGTACCTTAATCTACTTTTCTACATAATTTCCGTGAATATTGAGGCACTTGTCATAACGTGGCACCAGTTTTTGAATACCCTCCTCATAAAATTCTGCCGCCTGACTTGTTAACCACTGTATCACAAATGTTTTGACTTCGTTATCGTCTTGAAGACGCTGACCACCCAGGTGCTTCTTCAAGTGCAGGAACAAATGGTAGTCGCTGGGCGCCAGATCAGGGCTGTATGGAGGATGATCTAGAGTTTCTCATTTAAAAGATTTGATGAGATCTTTTGGTCCGATTAGCCACATGTGGACGGGCATTGTCATGCAGCAAAACGATACCCTTACTCAACTTGCCACGTCTTTTGTTCTGGATTGCACGACGCAGATTGTTCAATGTCTCACAATAAGACGCTGCATTGATTGTCTCATTACGAGGCAGAAACTCCACTAGCAATACTCCTTTTCTGTCCCAAAAAACTGTGCACATGATTTTGCGGGCAGAAATTGTTTGCTTAAACTTCACTTTTTTGGGTGATGATGAATCTCGCCATTCCATGGATTGTTGTTTCGATTCTGGTGTGACGTAGGCCACCCATGTTTCGTCACCAGTAACAATTTGGTCTAAAAAAATGTTCACCTTCATTGTGGTACCGCTCAAGGAAAGTCAATGCACTGCCTAAACGTTGGGTTTTGTGCAAATCCGTCAACATTTTTGGAACCCAACGTGAACACAATTTCGGTAATTCAAGTTCTCGGTCACAATGCGATACAAAACACTACGAGAATATTGAGGAAAGCAGTCGCACAATGATGAAATTGTAAAGCGTCTGTTTTCTCTCACCTTTTCGTCCACTTTCTGCACCAAATCTTCATTAACGACCGAAGGACGCCCACTCCGTTCTTCATCATGCACATTTGTGCGGCCATCTTTAAATGCTCTCACCCATTTCCTTACCATTCCATCACTCATAATGTTTTGTCCGTAAACTTCACAGATCTCACGATGAATATCGATCGGTTTTACGCCTTTAGCACTAAGAAATCGTATAACAGCCCGTACTTCACAATCGGCGGGACTCACGATTGTCGGAGGCATCTTAAACACTCAGTAAACAACGTATACAATGAAGAATCAGACTGTAATGGCGTCAGTGCGTAGACATGAGATGTAGGTTACCAGCGCGCATGCGCGGAACGCCGACCGTATCGCTGCTGCGGCGAAATCGCAAAACGGTACTTACTTAAAAAACATGCCTCGTATATATATATATATATATATATATATATATATATATATATATATATATATATAAATATATATATAGAAGAGGAGAAGATATTAAGGTTGCAGTCGCGGAGGATAGGCCAAAAATTGACTACCTTTGTTTAATATCGAGCTTTCAAATATGGATTTTATTCTTCCTCAGGATATAAAACGATTCAGAGTTCAATCGTGTAATACATGTCGTGTTTAGTCTTAAGATTCGGAACCACTGTTTAGGGCGACATGTATTACACGATTGAACTCGTCGTTTTATATCCTGAGGAAGAATAAAATCCATAATCGAAAGCTCGATATTAAATAAAAGTAGTTAATTTTGGCCTATCCTCCGCGGCAACCTCTATCTTCTCTCCTCTCCGCGAGTCTGCAAAGTTACCTTTTTTATATAACCTATAATATATATTATCCTATTTTTAGTAGTCAGTATAAAAGCAAAGTAATATATATATATATATATATTATATATATATATATATATATATATATATAATATATATATATATATATATATATATATATATATATATATATATATATATATATATGTATATATATATATATATATATATATATATGTATTCAAGAAGAGTTGTGTACCTTTCATCGACTCTGCTCTTACTTATGATAATTATACCCAAAAATTACTAAACTTCCAGATATAACTCTAGACAATTGATTAACTTGGAGTGGTCATGTTAACAGTTTACCTTTTGTTTATTAAACGATTAAAGAGGAACATTAACATATTAATGCAAATAAGAATGTTTTTCTTACTTTTATTTTCCGATGATTTATGAGGCAGTCGTTTGGGGTAAAACTTTCACTTCAATTATGGTTTTTCAACACTAAAAATAAGCGAATACAATTTTTGGCAAGCCTGCAATACAGTGAGCACTGTCAGTCTATAATTACTAAATTGATATTTATGCCACTTTACTGTGCGTACATCTACCGCATACTATCTAATAGTTTCCACTACTCTCAAGAATCCTGCAAATTATATTTTTAATTCTGTCACTAAGTTGCTAATCAATTGGGTTTATATCAGTTTGGTCATAATAAATCACAACGGAAGTGACTAAATGTTAAGCTTGTGTAATAACTCGTTCTATAGGTTCAAATTGAAATGATTAAAATAATATAATATTTTAAAAAAAAATTTCCATTGAATAATTTAATTCCTAAGTTGTAGCAATATTTCTTTATCTGCGTTTCTACTAAGTGTGTTATGAGCATATTATATTGTTTGTTATACAGTAATACTATAAAAAGTAATCTTTAAAATTTAAATTTAAAAATGAAACTATTTATTAGGTTTAATTTATTTCCTTTATCTATTCACGTATTTATTTTGACTATTTATTAAAATTATTATTGATAAAATTAAATTAATTACATATTATAGCTTCATAAAGCAATTCAATCTGATTTATTTATTTTTATGCAATATTAATAACAATTTATTTATAATAATAAAGTAGTAATTGCTCTTCACATATAATATTATATAGCAATTTACGAAAATTTCTATTGTGGTTGTTTTATATCGAATTTTACAATTTAGTGACATAGACTAAAATTTTTAATGGCGGTTTAATGTATCCGCAAAACCTCATGTGGTGAACCCATTATATGTATAATGTTAGACTTTTCTCAATTTAGAATGAAAATATGGATATGGTAGTCATGCCATGTTACAGACCCCCCCACGAGTGATGAACTGTTTTCTAGTTGACATTGAACTTATTTTGCCTCCAACATAACAAACAGTATTAACATATTTCTGGGTGATATTAATTTTGATATACGGGCCCCTACAAAGCCCTTAGTAAATAGATATTTGACAACACTCTCATCTGTGGAACTTAAGCCATATATTAACTCGTACACTAGAGTAACAGCAGAAAGTAAAAGTTGTATTAACCACATATTTGTAAGGAAAAAAATAGACATACAAAATTTGGAGTATAAGGCAATAGTTTTAGACCTGGACATCTACTGGAATGATACAACCATAGAATGTAACCAAAAATGAGTATCATGAAATTTGATGAAGTTATGTCATGTAAAACATGTAAATTGAAAAGCAGTATTGAACTTGGATGATCCTGTGGTGGCCTACAATAAATTTATTAAAATATTTGATTCCCTCAAAAAAACCTGTACTACTGAAAAAATAGTGATAATGAAGAAGCAAAAAAAAATTAACGTTGGATTACTGAAGGAATCATAACTTCAATTAAACACAAGGACAAATTTAAAAGATGTGTTATAAAACAAATAAATAATGAAGGCTTATGGAAGATATGTAAGGCATATAGAAATGTACTAAATAAAACGATAGAAACGGCAAAATAAGCACACTATGGTAATGAGATAGAAAAAAATATTGGTGACTTAAGAAAATTTTATAAAATAATAAATGATGCAGCAAATGAAGCCACAGTTAGAAATAATAGTAATTGGTACATAGTCGATGAAAGGGACATACCAATTGAAACTGATGCAGAGATTGCCAATTACTGTAATAATTATTACATAATTGTTGGACTAAATATAGCAGCGAAGATAAAAAAAAAGTGTGATATCCGCATGGACTATGTTGAACCTATAAATTCAATGACTTTGACTCCAATTACATCAAATGTACTCATAAGTCATATCAATAGCCTAAAAAACTCATGTGCTCCTGGATTGGATGGCATCGTGGGCGGATTGTTGAAAAGTTTTTATCAATTACCATAGTTTAAACATACAATACTAACCCCTGTATATAAGAAGGGAAGCAAGACTGATATTTCCAATTACCGTCCAATTTGTGTAATATCAGCCTATGGTAAACTATTTGAAAAATGCTGTAAAAAAAGATTATATGATTATCTAACGTCCAAAAATATCATAAACAAAAAGCAGTTTGGTTTCATGAGGGAGTTAGCACTAGCGATGCAATGACTGAACTGGTCAGCCATAATAAGGCCTCTCTAGATGATGATAAAAAGTGTATTGCAGTTTTCCTGGACCTAGCCAAAGCTTTTGACACCGTACCTCACTCTGGCCTTCTTGATGCACTGGAGCGTTGTGGTATCAGAGGCTCTGTTTTAAACATCTTTAGAGATTACTTAGAGGAAAGAAAACATGTTGTGAAGATCGGAAAAGTACTGAGTAGACCACTAACTGTGCAGATTTGAGTACTACAAGGCACTGTTCTGGGTCCCCTTCTCTTTATCTGCTATATAAACTCTTTACTAAGCCTAAACATAGAAGGAGTTTCAATATCGTATGCTGATGATACAGTTCTTGTTTTCAGAGATAAGACATGGCATGCTGTGAAAACGGCAGTTGGTAGGGGCGTGAGCATTGTTGGGGCCTGGCTTGATTTGATGAAATTAACCTCAAATTTTTCTAAGACGGTATACATTGATACTCTGACTGAGGAAAATCGATCGGACTTCGATTGTATACAGATAAACGATATGAAAATGGTTCATGAAAGAAATCTCACACACAAAATATCTTGGCATTACAATTGATAAACATCTCAGATGGACTGAACATGTCCAAGATTTGACGAACAAACTGAGAAGACTCATATATTAGTTATACTTAATAAGAAAAATACTGTCCCTCAAACAACGAGTTACTGTCTGAAAGGCATTGGTCGAGTCACTGTTGAGATATGGCATCATTGTTTGGGGTCTACTTTACAATAATACACTGAGGCAACTGAGCCTGATACAACACTATATTGTTTTCTTTCTTTTCTTTCGTGATAGACTTTTTCCGACCAAGAGATTATATAATGAAAATATAATGAATATAAGAAATTTATATTTTTTAAAACATTTCTCTATTTTGCTACAGAAATGAAAAAAAAATTGCAAATCATCAATATAGAACCAGAAACAGAGAAAATGCGATACTAGTTGTACCCTTTAGAAAATATTACCGAAACCAGGGTCTTTGTCAGTTTTGGGACCTAGAGTTTTCAATAAGTTGCCACAGAATATCAGAAACATAAATAATTATAAACTGTTTGAAAAAAAAAGGAAACTGTTCATTATAGAAAATTCTGAACTATTATGTGGATTGTTATAATTCATAATTACGATTCTCTGCATGTATGTTTTTTCTTCTTTTAATTTTCTTGTGTATTAATTATTATGTTTACCTTCTACAAATCTTAGCATAATTTAAATTGTATTTTAGCCCTGCATATACAAGTGCCTCTATACACCTAGGCGCACCTTGTTTACTATTAGCTTGGTTCTAGGTTTAAATATATGATGTACTGGAAATATTACTATTGTACTGTGAAATGAATAAATAAATAAATAAATAAATAAATTTTTTTATAAGCATAGCTCATGTATTGCAGGGAAATTCCTATAGCGCTGCACGGACGAGCGAAAAAAGTTATTTACATTGATCTTGAATCACTGTAAATTGCATTAGAGAGAGACAGTCCTAGGATAAAGTTCTTCATAAAACAGTTCTTGCAAAGGGCAGTTTGAGAAGTGACAAAGCTTAACCTCATACGGATGTGACATGTTAGCGCGACTTATATTCCTAGCATGCACCGCTCTGGGAGGAATAAAGAGAGATGTATCGAATTGAATACTTTCTATGAAAGTATTTGTACAATAAACACAGTTTGCTAACCATTCTTCGGTGTTCCAAGGAACCGAGGTTATTGGTAAGTTCTGGATTTACAATTAGGCGAACAACTGTTTTCTGAATATAATCAAACAAATGCAGCTTAAGTTTGGGAGTAAGACAGATTCCATAGTTACGCCTAAATGGAATTTCTTGATTCTAGGAGCCTCAACATGGATTCCGAGAATATCAATAAAACCATAAAACGTTAACTCATAAGAGCAGCTGCTCGCAGCCCAAGCCGATGTCAATAATTTTCTGTTTATACTCATACGTTTAACCCCGAAGACGACCCGTTCAAAGAGTCGAGACGGCAGCTACCATATTTTAGTGAGCTCTTCGCGATGACAAGCAGCTAAAGTACCCATAATTAATCTTAAACATGTATGACACAGGTTGGACGATCTGTTGATTTTTGCTTATGAGAGCCATATGAATGATCACTTATAATATTGAATACTTCTAGATATTTTAGAAGATGGCGATTGATAGCAGCAGTTCGGCTGGTCGGACATTATTTGGTAGGGTCTTCTAGCGCATTTCCAGCAGAAAAGAAATATTCCCATTCTGTGAGATCGGTTGAAAAGCCTACAGAAAACTGGCCTCAGTTCATTCGGACTTTTTTGGAGCATTGGCTGTTATTCCATTAGCGCCAAAATTGTATTTGGTGCCTATCTTCATTAAAGTACATTTTATGACACGCTGTCAGAAGACAAATTTGGACATATTTGGCTCCACACAAGGACTAGTGGGTGACGATAGTAGAATGTGATGCAATGAGTTTATCTAACAAGTTAGCTTTCTCAACAACTCTTGTCGTGTAAGTGGTAATATGGTAGATTTGGTGAAATTGTCGCCTTAGCGATTGCCTATTATGAAGACTAAAGTAATGCACATTTCGGCATTATCCGGTTTTAATTGTTTATTTCTATTCAAATATGGGTAAATACTCTATTGTAGTTTATTTATATCTAACTAGCCGTGCCCGCGGCTCCGCTCGCGTGGACTTTAATCACCTTTATCGTCACTGCTTATTCGTTATGTTTATATTATTATATAGCTCAAGAGGCCTTAGAGGCCCATGGCTTGGTTGCATACTTGTCTCCACTTCTTTTTGTCTCCTGTTAGCTTTTCCCAGTGTGGGATTCCCATCAACTCCGGATCTTGCTTTACTGCCTTCTTCCAACCACTCTTCTTATTAGGACTTGCTTTGCCTGTCTTTCTTCCTTCATCCTTGCCCCGTGTCCCAACCATCCTAATCGCTGGCTTATTATGATTTGGCTTATAAGGTGTTTCGTATATAGGCATTTTAATTCGTAGTTTGTTCTTCTTCTCCACAGTCCCTCTTCTTTCCTTCCTCCGTAGATTCTTCTCAAAGCTTTCCTTTCCCACACCTCCAACGTCTCCTTTTCTCTTGCATTCACTTTCCACGTTTCGCATCTATATGTCACCGTGGGTCTGACCACTGTCGTATATATTCTTTACTTAGCTTTTCTTGATACATTCTTTGATTTCAATATTGGATTCATTGCCCCCAAACACCTCTGTCCTTTCGCTATTCTTTCTTGTATCTCCGTCTTTTCTTGTCCACTCTCTGTTATTGTTACTCCCAGATAATTAAATTTGTCTACTTTTTGAAACATATATCTTTTCCCTAAGTTGTTTATTATATCTAAACTTTTGTTGTTTTTATTATCCTTCTTCTTTGTAATTTCCATGTATTTTGTTTTTTTTCCTCATTTATTTTTAGTCCTCTCATCCTTCCCCTTTCTTCTATCCTACTTATGCTTTTTTGAGGTTCTCTTTTGCTCTTGCAATCATTGCTACATCATCCGCATAGGCCAAGCATTGGCAGGTTTGTTGGATATATTGTTCCATTTGTTTTTATTTCCGACTCCCAGATTATCTTCTCTAGTACCGAATTAAATAGAGATGTCGACACTGGTCTTGATCCTCTCTTAACCTTAAACTTGTCTGATACTTTGCCCTCAACCAACATTCTATTTCCTGTGTCATTCAGGGTTATTCTCACCATGCGAATCAATTTACTTGGAATTTTTAGTTCCTCCATTATCTTGTAGAGTTCTTCTCTATTTACAGAGTCATATGTTTCTCTGACATCCACAAAGACCAAGTGAGTGCCAAATTTTGTTCTAAGCTATTATCTTGGATTTGCTTAATCGAAAATATCTGGTCTATAACCGATCTATTTTTTCCTGAATCCACACTGGTACTCTCCCAGAATAGACTCGGCTTTCTCTGCTAGTCTGTTTTTGATAGTCTTGTACACGACATCCAGTAAGGCTATTGATCTATAATTAGCACATATAGTTTTTTTTTTTTTGTATATTGGACAAATTAGCGACTCTCTCCAGCTCACTGGCATCTTTTCTGTTTCCCATATTTCTTGCACCAACCGGCATATTTCATTTTCCAGATCTACTCCTCCAGCTTTTATCAGTTCTACAATTTCCACCCGGGGCCTTTATTTTTTTTGGGCTCTGAGTATTTCTCTTATTTCTTCTTTGCAGGGTTTATTTCGTCGCCTCCTGCCCTTCAGTTAATTTTGCTTCCTATTTCTCATTCAACTCATTTTCATCTCCATTTAGTGTTTCTTTAAAGTATTCCCCCCATCTATTCAGCCTTTCTGCGAAGCTTACTGCTAAACTTCCATCTTTTTTCCTACATATTAGCATTTTGTCTCTATTTATTCCCTTTGCATTTTATAAAAAAAAAACACGTAAATCGGATAAGTGGTTCTTGAGTACTAAGCGCAGTAATAAATAGCAGACAGAGAGAGAGAGAGACGTTACGTTTTATATATATTATAGATTTTTTTTGACATATATTAAATTAGGAAAAAAAAAATCACGTAAATCGGATGAGTGGTTCTCTAATGATAAGCACACTAACGGGCAGACAGACAGAGAGACGTTGCGTTTTATATATATTATATAGATTATTATTATTATTATAACCTGGTCAACAACATGGTATGAATTTTAAAAAAATCACGTAAATCGGATAAGTGGTTCTCGAGGGATAAGCTAACGGACAGACCGACAGACAGAGAGACGTTGCATTTTACGTATATTATAGATATAGATTATTATTAATACTATATAACATGGCCAAAGAATATATGTATGAATTTAAAAAAGACACGTAAATCGGATAAGAGGTTCTCGCCTAATAAACGCACTAATGGACAGACAGCCAGTCAGAGAGACATTGCATTTTATATATATTATAGATTATAGATTATAGATATTCTCTGCTACATAATATTGTTCCAAATTTAATGGTTTAGGCTGTGTACTGCAAGGGAACGCGCTGGCGGCAAACTTTTTTCCGACTTCATTCACTATTATCGTCACTGCTCATTCCCTATCCCATCGTAAGAAACTATAGCCTATAACCTGACCAGAGAACATATGTATGTTTTAAAAAAAAAAGTACGTAAATCGGATAAGTGGTTCTCCAGTGATAAGCGCACTAACGGACAGACAGACAGACAGACAGATAGACATACAGACAGAGAGACGTTGCATTTTATATATATTACAGATTTGTATGGTTTGGTGACTGCGACTTTGAATTTTTGATAAATAAGATCTTCCAAAATTTTATGTAGTGAACTTTATATGTATGTTTATATGTTAATATGGATGTCAACAACCTTCTTGATTTCAGTCCTATAATTAATTCTGGAGAAAACCCTTTAAATAATCGAAACGTGTAGGTATTAAACGTTGACTAAATCAAGAAGGTCTACAGTGCTTTTCCATTCTTCGACTTTAGGTTAATAATTTTATTCATTTTGTACTTACAAGTCCATTTTATTTTACTTGATACTGAAAATTTATTGATGTATTAACGCTAAAAACAGAAAAGGGTGTTTTTAAGAAGCTTTCTTTGCTATGTATGTGACAGAAATACGCTGATATGTCTGTTCTTAAGATAAGAGTAAGTTGGGTATCGATGCTAATAGAATAGAGTTTACCGATATAACTATGTTAGACTCGGCAACGTTGTATGTTTTCGAAAAAAACTGCTGCGTGGGTTTTTGTAGATCACAAATTTCTTCCAAGTCTTTGTTAAGTTGTTTAATTTTCTTTGGGTGCATAGCTAAGCTTGGGGGTTTAAATTAAACCACAGATTATTACAGTTAACAAGAAAGAAACAACTATCATGTGAAGCATTGGGATACACTTAGGCTGATAGTGAATATAATGGAAAAACTAAACTCCCTTTGCAAAGAACAATCTCAGATATTATCGAATGCCTCGAATATATCAAGCAACAGCACCTTTGATCGAACAAGGATTATTGTTGGAAATCCATTACCTAAGAAAATTCCTTAGAGTAATCAGATGATTCAGAATATCCATTGTTTTTACATTTAAAAAATATATGTCATAAATTTAATTTTTTGAAAGTGGAGACAGAATAGTACCCGCTAAAAAAATGATTTGGAATAATTCTTTTCTTGTTACGGATTAAATTGGAGATTGATCTCATTCTCCTTGAGATTCTTGGCATATTATTTTGTTTCATTTGTATGCATTCGCACACTCAGTAAATACACGATATCTTGCTCACGGCGAAATTCAACAAATGTCTTTTTAATCAGTTCTTAGAGGAGTAGCCACAATTGCTTAAATAGTACAGCGGTGGATAAAACGTTTATGCATGTCGACTTTAAGAAGTATTAAATAATCCACTTAAAATCTGAAGTTCTTGTGTTATTTCACAGTAAAAATGATCACCTATGAGATTATAAATTATTATTTTAAATATCAGTATCACTACACAGAAAAATAGTTCAAATCAAATGGAATACTAAGGTAAAAGCGAGACTCCGAATCAAAAATTAACGGGTTGAACTTTCCAGCATAAACGAAGATACATTTTTTCCTGACTTCTTTTGGAAAGGTATAGAGTTATTTTTTGAATTTTATATATATATATATATATATATATATATATATATATATATATATATATATATATATATATATATATATATATATATATATATATATATATATATATATATATATATATATAGATAGATATATATATGTATATAATATATATAAATATATATATATATATATAAAAATATATATATATATATATATATATATATATAATATATATAAATATATATATATATATATATATATATATATTATATCTCAACCAGACTTCCACCTTTTTCAAAATTAGAAAACACATCTAAATTTGAGGATGGTTTCAAATGAAAGCTTCATGTATCTACTTTCGAATTCTCAGTGGCGAAAGTAAAAATTTTAAAATGGCGGCCAGGAACGGCATTGACAACTGAAAATTCAGTTAAAAATCCATCATCAAACATGAACGATTTCTTACTAAGATTTTCTGTACAAGCGATTCTTCTTTAGGCTAGAAAATTAGCAAAGTAAAGATGGAAACTTCGTATACCCATCCTCTCTTTCTCTATAGACCATTGATAATCTTAATATTGTTAATTTTGAACAAAGAAATAATGGTAATTTGTCTTTCATTTTATACTGATACATTGCTGATGAACTGTTTTGACACTTAAAAGAACATAGAACCTTCTTCTTAAGTTATAAGCTATTAGTTCAGGTTAGTTTAGATTAGTTCAGATTATAATGTACTGACTTCACCTCCACCGCGCTCCCTCGCCACCCCCAATACAGGTAACAGTTAATGATTATCGTTTTCAATATCTATTATATTCATTGCCGGCTATACGTTTGGTTTTATGGTAATTTTCCTTTCATTTTATACTTTAACTAATATCTTATCGATTTCTATAGAATTCCTAGGCAATCCATAGATTATGTAAGCAAAGTATATAAGAATTAAAGAAAAAGAAAAATATTTCATACATTGCCTAAACGAAAGTGGTATTCTTTAGAATGCCTGAATTATACACACCTATATAATATATATATATATATATATATATATATATAATATATATATATATATATATATATATATATATATATATATATATATATATTTTAATATATATATATACATATATATATATATATATATATATATATATATATATATATATATATATATATATATATATATATATATATATATATATATATATATATATATATATATATAAATATATATATATATATATATATATATATATATATATATATATATATATATATATATATATATATATATAGGTGTGTATAATTCAGGCATTCTAAAGAATGCCACTCTCGTTTAGGCAATGTATGAAATATTTTCTTTTTCTTTAATTCTTATATACTTTGTTTACATAATCTATGGAATTCCTAGGAATTCTATAGAAATCCGATAAGATATTAGGTAAAGTATAAAATGAAAGGCCAAATTACCATAAAACCAAACGTATAGCCGGCAATGTATATAATAGATATTGAAAACGATAAGCATTAACTGTTACCTGTATTTGGGGGTGGCGAGGGAGCGCGGTGGAGGTGAAGTCAGTAAATTATAACCTGAACTAATCTAAACTAACCTGAACTAATGGGAGCTTATAAACTTAAGAAGAAGGTTCTATGTTCTTTTAAGTGTCAAAACAGTTCATCAGGCAATGTATCAGTATCAAAATGAAAGACAAATTACCATTATTTCTTTATTCAAAATTAACAATATTAAGATTATCAGTTGTCTATAGAGAAAGAGAGGATGGGTATATGAAGTTTCCATCTTTACTTTGCTAATTTTCTAGCTTAAAGAAGAATCACTTGTACAGAAAATCTTAGTAAGAAATCGTGTCTGATAATTACATGGGATTTTTAACTGAATTTTCAGTTGTCAATGCTGCTGTTCCTGGCCGCCATCTTAAAATTTTTACTACTTTCGCCATTGAGAATTCGAAAGTAGATACATGAAGCTTTCATTTGAAACCATCCGCAAATTTAGATGTGTTTTCTAATTTTAAAAAAGGTGGAGGTCTGGTTAAGATAGAATGATATATATATATATATAATATATATATATATATATATAAAATATATATATATATATATATATATATATATATATATATATATATATATATATATATATATATATATATATATATATATATATATATATATATATATATATATATATATATATATTTATATACATATATACATATATATAATATATATATATATATATATATATATATATATATATATATATATATATATATATATATATATATATATATATATATAATATATAAATATATATATATATATATATATATATATATATATATATATATATATATATATATATATATATATATATATATATATATATATATATATATATATATATATATATATATATATATATATATATATATATATATATATATATATATATATATATATATATATATATATATATATATAATATATATATATATTATATATATATATATATATATATATATATAATATCAATAAATAACTCTATACCTTTCCAAAGAAATAGGAAAATAAATGTATTATCTCCGTATATTTTATGATTATAGTCTCGCTTTTACCTTATATATATCCATATATATTTTGAATAATATTATGTGTAGTGATATGATATATAAAATATATATAATTTATAATATATATATCATTTTATATGAAATAACATATACTTCAGATTTTAGTGCATTATTTGATATTCTTATAAGTCGACATGCATAAACGTATCATCCATATGTACTATTATAAGCAATTTTGTACTCCTCTAAGATACTGATTAAAAATACCATTATGTTGAATTATATATAAGCAAGATATCGTATATAGTTACTGAGTGTGCGAATGCACACAAATGAAACATATATATATGCCAGGAATCTCAAGGAGAATGATATCAATCTCGAATTTAATCCATAAAAGAATATAATATTATTAATTATATTTTTTAGCGGTTACTATTATATATATATATATATATATATATATATATATATATATATATATATATATATATATATATATATATACATATATACATATATACTTATGGCTAAGGCTATTTCTCAAAATTTCACTAAATTTACTATACCACCACGGTCAGATAATACTATTGCTACAAGACTGTTAAGAAAGTTAACTCATTAGCTGAGCTCTTAGCTTCACATTCTATTAAGTTTCAAGAAAAAATACCACCAACTATTCCCATAGTGCAGTCAAGGATACCCGATAATATATTCATACAGCGTATCATAAAAGGTATTTTAATAAAGCTAGACACCAAAAAACTTCTGGCGCTGATGGAGTATCTGCCACAGTACTTATAAAATATTCGAGCTAACTAACAGCCGTTGTCTGTAGGCTTTTCAACCTATCCTAAGGAAAAGGAATATTTTCGTCCTACTAGAAACTTTACCAATCAATTACCGATCAGTCAAACGTTTTTAATAATATCTGAAGTAATGGAAAAAAAGCTATCAGTCAAAATCTTCTAAGATATATAGAAGTATTCAATATCATTAGCGGCCATGTTTAGAACAACACAATGGAGCATTTGGGAGAATCTTAGGTGGTTGTACTTGATATATCCAAGAGAGCTTTCTTTATAAGTGACAGTCGTTAAGTTTCTTTCTAATACCTTCACTATCAATGCCGGTGTGTCCGATGGCTCCATACTGTCTCCTACTCTCGTTCTTATTTACATTTACGATCTGCAGATGATAATACACTTATTTCTTCATTTACTAGTTCTGTCGGGATACTTTATTTCTGTAGCATCATTATTCAATGTGCTGGGCATTAACTTGGGAGTAAATGTGACTTGTCATACACGTGTTGGATGCATAGCAATGAGACCTTCTCAAAAGCTGAGAGTATTATTTCGAACTAGAAAGCTTGACCTTCCACAACAACTTTGTATTCTGTATAAAGCTCAAATGTGACAAACGATCGAATATTGCTCCGACGTTTGGGGCCCTGCGCTCAAACATACACTGTATTTGTTGTATTCCACTCAGAGGAGATCCAGATCTCATCAACAACCTTGATTCCGTGATTAGATTCTGCAATTATTTTCATAGAAAATGTTTAATGGGTAATGGGTGATCATAAAAAAATAAGTAAACGAGCAAAAAAATAAGAGTTCAATGCAGACAGTAAACACATTTCCTTTAATATAAATTAATACTACAATAAATGGTCAAACATATAAATTCCTGCAATTTATAACTTGTATTTAATTCTATTGAACGCTCCTAAATTTCTCTAGAAAGTTATATTTATACGTAAACCTAAAAACTTACGCTTTAAGATAGACTACTTAACAGCAAAAAATCACAAGGAAGTTTCTTGTCAAGTTTGGTCCCTCAGGTAACATTAGCAAGAAAAGAGCTGTTGTCCTTTGACGGTCGTAAGGTGACCAGCATCCCTTAAACTTTGGAAAGAGGTTAAAATGTGCGGTTTGGCCCCTTTCTATTAAATTAGTTTAACCTTAAAAGGCTTTGTTATAATTTTAAATTGCCTAATTTTATATTGGGGTTATAGTTAACTCTAAAATTAAAATGAAGTGACAAGTGACGATAACTAAGGACTTGGTAGAATAATTAATTACTATGTGAGATGGTTTGAAGTTAGTGCTTAGTAATTTCATCGAACGGAGTCTATATAAAAGTTGAATAATTGTGATTATTTGAAATTTCGATCTTAAGAACCACTAATCGAAAATATTGTTTTGAAATTTTCCTAGTATTTTTTTAATAAGTAATATCTCATACAACCTTTTGTTCGGAGATATAAATTTAAAATTTTAATAATTTACAACGTTCGTACAGGACTCTTATGACTATAAAGGGGTCCCCAGTTTCCACTGAAACTTTTTTTCCAATAGATTCTTTGACATTTCACTTTCGGGACATTCATGGATATTATGTTTGAAGTCAATTTTCTTCCTTAATCATTTCGGAGTTATTTTTCTGAAAATCTCAAAAATATCACACCTACAAAAGTTTTGTAATGAAGTATTAATTGGATCGTCAATTTTGTCGAGATAACCAACATTAGGTGAGATTTTTACAAGACATAGGGTGTTTGACTTGTATTAAAATTTTCCTTAACTGTAGATATATATATATATATATATATATATATATATATATATATATATATATATATATATATATATATATATATATATATATATATATATATATATATATATATATATATATATATATATATATATATATATATATATAATAATCTTTTTTCTGTTGAACTTTTGTTTACATGAACTTGATTGGTTTTTCTTGGTACTTAGGTTCTTTTGGAAAACACAATCTAGTCTATTTGACGTTTCGCCTTATTTTTTTAGGCATTTTCAAAAATTCTTTATTTTTTAATATTCATTTCTAAAATTAGAAAAACACAAGGTTAAAATCTTTTAAGTCCAAATTACACTTTTAAAAACCATATAGCATTTTGACGCACACTCGGACATTTAAAATATTTACACCATAACACTAAATATAAACAATTTACTAACGTGTATATATACCCTGAAAGTCAACTATTTGTGTGTTTGTGAATTTCAAATTCTGTATTTCTTTCAGCTATCGTGTCTCGTATTTTTTTACCTGATTTTTTTAAAATTTTATTATCTATAATGGGTGTCTTAATAACGAAAAAAACTATTATTGATGTTAAGTATATATACCATTTTTGTATTATTAAAGAGGATATGCATGCCAGCATGTTTATTTTTTAATTAAATTTGTGTAGATATGACTGATTTCCATTTTATGTCAGTCCTATCATTCACAGTGTTTTCATCTTTTTTTTATTTCAATCATCTCTTTTGATCTGTAGTTTGGCATAATTCCGCTCTTTGCAGAGGACCTTGGTTTTTCATTGAATTTAAAAGTCATGTTTTTCTTCTGCTTCGTCGTTTACTAAAGGCAGTGGAAGCATTCCTAGTATATTTGTGTCCATTCAGTCTGTTTTTTAGTAACCGAGAAGTCCTGCCAATATATTTTTCTTCGGACAATTCCGCACACGGTATTGCATACACAAACATTAGATTCATTTATTGTGGGGATACTGGCTTTTTAAGTTTGTAAATAATGAACTTAGTTTATTTTGAGTTTTATGGCAAACTATAATGTTATATTTTTTCAAGACCCATTTTCAGCTTCTCAGAAAGTTCTTTTTGTATAAGGAGTGGTAAAAATTTATCACAGTTTTGTTTACTATTTTTTGGTGTTTGTTTTTTTGAGTTATTAATAAAACTTGTATATTCTCTTTTTATTGTTCGATTGATGTCATTCTCTTTAAGATTGTTTTGTATTTAAGACAGTTTTTATTTTTTTATTAGCGAGTCTGGTTCTTAGTTCAGGGGAAGTCAATTTTATTGCTCGGTCTGGTTAGGCCCACTATAACGCTGATTTTCTGGGACATTTGCATGACTAGAGTTAAAAATTCCAAATATCGTCCCTGACCAAGAAGGTTTTGTGTACCACTCTTGTAAGGAGATTTTATCTTGCTTTCTGATAAGAGTTTTTTTTTCAGAGTCTAGAAAAATTTATTTTACCATCCTTTCAATTTCTTGATGTAAATTGTAATTTTTTGTTGGGAAGCTATTAAATTTGTATAGAATTTCGGTAATTTTATCATTTTGGGACTGCTAAATAAACAATCATCTACGAATCTCTTGAAAAACAAAATTGTTACCTTTTATTTTT
>CM032455.1:47946601-47984101 GCA_019049505.1 Pachyrhynchus sulphureomaculatus
GTTCTTCCTCTCTTGAAAACCTTAAACCCAATTTTTGATAGAAGTTTAGAAAGGACATTGTTCTTTCAATGTGTGAGGCATATCGTCGTTAGCAGATAATCATATCAATAAAAGGTACTTTATTACCGATCGACATCGATTTTACTAAATTCGTAATTTCTGTAGATCGTTTCTTCTCCAGAAATTTACTATAAATAGTATTATAAAATCTAGCAACTTTGTGTACGTATTTACTAAATATCAAATTAATATCCATGGTAACCGCATTTATTTTTGACAACAAGAAGTGATCTAGGCTAACTAGTTATCAATATTCTTAGTAAAAGAGTGAGGCGTGACAGATAAAACAAAGAACTATGGAACACCTGAGAACTTCTGAAATAGAATACTGGAGCCAGCAGCACGCAATGCACAAATGAAGTAACCAACCAAAGCAAGGAAGAGAGAAGTGTTTGAAAAAGAAGTTTACACTGAGGAAGGTAGGGGAGGATCTATGGCAGGATTGAGATCGATGGAAACGAGAAATCGGAAGACGTCGAAGTACCAGTAATATACTAATGTCTGGTATGGTTCCTCACGCAGGTAGAAATCAAATATGATAAACCATAGAAAAGTAAGAAGGTACGGCCAGAGGTCACACCTAACATCAGAGAACCATATGAACCTAAATTGTTCCAATAGTCAATTTAATATCGGAAATATCGAGTGACGGTGGAGAAGGAAAAATCAGGCAGGTATTTCTGACAACCCGCCTCGATCGAATAGAGACAATGGGTAGGGTTGAGAAGCCACAGGATGCTTCGAGTAGACTAACAGGTTCAAACAAAACTTGCGTTACTGCTATTAAATGGCTCGTAAATAGGATCATCCTGACGAAATAACTCCCTTAAAAAATCTATGTTGCTTTAGACCTCATATCCACGGACATAATAGTGGTGCAAATAACAGAATAAAGAAAAATTAAAAGTGTATATGATAGGTCTCAAGAAAAATTTAAATTCTTTTGTTTAGAAATCTATTAGCCTATATTTACTTGTAAAACTGAAAACAAAGAACAACTACTCTTATGTTATAGTACAGGAAATGAAGCATTTTGGCTTGCAATTTTTTCGTCCAGCATGGATTTACTTGAAATTTTCACAGATGGTAGGGAATAGCCCAAGGATCATTTTCTATATCATGCCGCTGTACGTTAAAACCTTGGGGGTGGTTGCCACCCCATCTCGGGGGTGGCAATTTTTTATTACATTTTAACTATAGGAATCGTTGGAAAAAGTAATTCTACGAAAAAAATGTTCTTTACGTTTTCTTCGTAAAACTAATATTTTTCGAGTTATTCGCGGTTGAAAGTAACAGTTTTTCGACGAAAAAATCGACTTTTTTAAAGGGTTTTTTGCGAATAACTTGAAAAATATGCATTTTATCAAAGCCAAATAACGGGAAAACTTTGCATTTTTCGAGGAAAACTTATAGAATTTTTTTTAAAGTATATAATTAGACCTTTTAAAAAAAAGTCTCTACTCTCTACGAAAAAATCTGTGAAAACAACCCCCTAACTACCCCCCTAATTAAAAATTGATCTTCACCCTTCAGTGATTCTCTTTATATATGTATTATCAATACACCCAAGAAGTTTGACCAATTTAAAATGCCTAATTTTAGAAAAATTGGAGTTTAAAGAGAAAACGATTTTTTGCAATTTCGTATTTTTTACCCTTTTCTTCAAAATATCTCCGAAAATACCGGAGATACGAAAAAAATGATAGAGTACCAAATTGTAGCTTTTTTAATGACTAAAATTTTCTTGCCGTTTAAAACCTCTATTTACGAGCGAACACCACCTTATTCGAGCCATTTAAACTCACCCCATTTAAAAACTAAGGGATCTTAAGGAATTTAATTCACATAGTCTTATTCTTATAGCTCTTGAAAAGCCCTAAAAAATCGTTTTTTAAAAAACTTTCTATCACTAAAAATGAAGGAGCTATGTTTAAAAAACCAATCAATTTTTTTTTTCGAAAAATTCGAATAGCCTGCTTCGGAGCGTAATAATCTACATAACCGGTATATTTGGCAGTAATACGTTATATGTTCCACTTTTTCCATTCAAATCGAAAGACATATATTCATCTGGAAGTTTTAAAATAGGCATTTACTGGATGCGATACCGTATCAGCTTTTTATAATAAAGGTAAAAAAATTTTTTTTGATATTGTAGAAAAAAGACCCGACGTGAGAGAACACGCCGAGATTCTTTAGAGTAGGACCCTGGACTCTCTTCAAAGCGAATAAATCTTTCGCCTTTTACTAGATCCGAATGTCACACTATCAAAATATTCTAAGAGTATCGTTTTTGTATTTTGTTTTTGCTACCTTTATATACAGCTCTTATATATTGAATTATTCGTTTACGTCAGTTTCGTAATGATAAGAAAACAAGTAAACAACTTGAGTCTCTATGTCTAGAAATATCCTAAAGAAAATAAGAAACAGTTTAATTTATCATTTGTTTTCAAGATTTTGTCAATTGGAATATCATATTAGCCCCCCCCCCTCAGGGGCTACGGGAATCCCAGGATTCTCCTAGTACGGGCATTGACGATCCCGAGGTACCTGAGTCATGTTGTGCTGTCTTGTGTTGTCCAGATTATATGTAACAAAAACGCAATCTTAAGGTGTTTACCGTGCCGAGAAGATGAATGGCTCAGCGTTTATGAGTCGCAAACGGTTCCCCCGGATACCGGGCGCCCTCCGGGTGTAAGTAGCCTTGCTGTGGCATCCAGGCTCTGCCGCAGTCGACCATTCTTTCCTAGGATACTCGTGGGAACACTATGTCACAAAATAATAATTATACTAGTGATAATGGCAGGGTGCTGAGGAGGCGGACCCCTGTCGTACAAACAGCTACAGCACCCCCACAACAACAACAACGACAAACGATCCAACCAACAACGCCTCAGCTGAAACTACTCCCGATAGTTTTACCAGATCCGACATTGTAGGTGATGGAAATTGCCTTTTCCGTGCAGTTAGCTTACACTTATATGGCCACCAAAACCATCATGAAAGACTCCGAGAGGCTGCTCTAAGATATATACAACAAAACTGGTCGGAACTTAACACATTTTCATTAATTGGCGACGACGATATGAAAGACTTCAATAACTACTATAACTATATGAGGAAAAATGGCACCTATGGAACGAGCCTAGAGATACTTGCCCTCTCGGAAACCCAGAATAGCAACTTTCATATCTTCTCAAAACAACGAAGAACAAGAGATACAAAAATAACTTTTAGGGACAAGCCAACAATAATAAGCACAAGAAAACACACCGAAACTATTTACCTTCTACTAACAGGCAACCCAATGTCGGGACACTTTGAGCTTCTGACACCACAAAACACTAAAAACATCCCAAACAACAGTAGACCAATAAAAGAAGCATCGGGCGAGCGACGTAACGGTCGAGGACGTCGCGGGAAATGGCAGCTCGACCAAAACGATGAAGACCGGGCAACTGACAATGGACCTGCCAAAAGTGTTGTGCCGGCGAGTAAACCGACACCCACCAAGGCGGGAAAGTCAGAGCAACGCATGAGTTTTACTACAGGAACAAACGAACACACCATGCGTTGCTTTGATAAAAGCACAAGTCCTGACAAAGAAACCACTGAGAAGGGAATCACTCGCCGCCTAGACCCACCACCATCAATCCCAAACGCAACCGACGAAGTATTTAATCAAAAACTCCCGCAACGACAAAGAAATCCCAACAGCACAAAACCAAAATTCAAACGGCAAATAAGAATAGAAAACCAAATCAACAACATCAGGAGATATCTAGGACACCTTACCCAGTTTATCAACGGGAACGTGTCCAAACGAGTCACGCAGAGTATAAACAAGATCAAGTCCGGGTCTCCCGACAGAACACTGCTAGAAATCCTGGATACTCTGAAACAAGAATTATCCGTATATGCCGCAAGACTTCGCAGATACAAAGAACCAAATGAGAGGAAAGATACCAACAACCTCTTCCGAAGAAGCCAAACACAGTTCTACCGGAAAACTATGCACAGCAAACAGACAGCGGTGACCGAACCATCAAACAAACAAGAACTCGCAGATCATTGGAAAAGTATCTGGTCAGAACCCAAACTACCCAATAATAACACCCCCTGGATCAAAGCCAAAGAAGGCAAAGATAAACATGTGACAGAACAGGAAAATTCCACATTAACTACTGTGGGACCAAAGAGCATGATGAGGCGCCTGGATGCAAGAAGTTCCGGAGGTAGAATGGCCCCCCGTTCGGATCTCCGGGTAGGGGCTGGTTCGGGGGCGTCGACTTGCAGACATCATAATTTTAAGATAGATTTTTGCAACATACGAGGTTTAAACGCGAACATAAATTCAGTGCATCAACACCTGCAGTCAAATAAACCTCATGTATTCGCTCTATGTGAAACTAAGGTCAGTCCATCGACCAGCACGGTCAACTATCTTTATCCTGGGTACGACTTCTATTCCCGATTTAGGCGTAACTTTGGAATCTGTCTTTTTGTCAGAAGTGACCTCTCTTGTCAACGAGAAGAAGCTCTGGAGCCCCAAACTTTGATGTTATGTGGTTAAAAATAACGACTCAACAAACCACAAGGTTCATCTGTATCCTGTATCGACCACCAAGTGATACCAATTTTCGAACACTTTTCGCTTCTCTTGCAGACACCATCGATCATTTACAAAGTAACTATCCGAGTGCCGAAATTGCCATCCTGGGCGACTTTAATGTCCACAATATCAACTGGCTCAAATATTCAAATACTACCGACGAACAAGGTCGTGAAGCTGAGTCATTCTCAATCAGTTATGGCTTAACTCAGCTTATTGACGAACCAACACGGATCCCTGATCGAGACGGGGAGTTCGCCAGTCTTCTTGATCTGTTTTTAACCACCAATCCGGAGATTTACACGGTCACCGTAAATCCGCCGTTAGGTTCTTCCGACCATAAACTGCTTTCGACATCGAGTATCCTGCCAATCAGTGACAGAGAGGCGCCTAGGCCGCGCAAGATTTGGCACTACAAATCTGCTAAATGGGAAGATCTCATGGAATACTTTCGAACTTTCCCTTGGATGGACGTTTGTTTTCGATCCGATAACCCATCTGACTGCGCCAGGGAGGTCTCCGATGTTATTTTGGCTGGTATGGAAGCTTACATCCCTTTTTCGAAGAAATGCTCCTCCAACGGCAAGCCTTGGTTCGACCGAAAATGCAAAGAAGCTGTTGCTTCTAAACATATTGCCTACCGACAATGGCGTGAAAATCCTAACACCTTAAATCGAAACATCTTTGTTCATGCCCGGAACAGATGCAAGGGAATTATCGACGAAACCAAGGAGGCACACAATCAACGAATTAGAAACAAACTTCTGGCTTGCCCCAACAATTCCAGGTCCTTTTGGGCAGTCGCTAAGGCAGTTAGTCAAAACTTTACCAAATCCACGATACCACCACTCACACGGCCAGATAATTCCATTGCAACCACACCTGTTGAGAAAGCGAACTTGTTGGCTGAACTCTTTGCTTCACATTCTACTGTCGATTTCCAAGGAAAAACACCACCTACTATTCCCATATTGCAGTCAAGGATGCCCGATGTTGTCTTCAGACAGCGCATCATAAAGCGTATTTTAATGAAGCTAGACACCAAGAAGGCTTCTGGCGCTGACGGAATACCTGCCATAGTTCTCAAAAACTGTGCAAGGGAACTAACACCAGTTTTCTGTAGACTTTTTAACCTATCCTACAGAAAAGGAATATTTCCGTCCTGCTGGAAATGTGCCACGGTTCAGCCGATACCTAAAAAAGGTAAGAAGACCTTGCCAAATAACTACCGACCAGTTGCACTGCTTTCAATAATATCGAAAGTCATGGAAAAGGTTATCAATGAGCATCTTCTAAAATATCTTGAACGATTCAATATTATTAGCGATCACCAATATGGTTTTTCGTAAACATAGATCAACAGGAGATCTTCTGACTTATGTAACACATGTTTGGAACAACGCAATTGAACACTTTGGAGAATCTCGAGCGGTTGCTCTTGACATATCCAAGGCATTCGACCGTGTTTGGCACGATGGACTGTTGGCTAAGTTGCGCTCTTATGGTATGTCTGAAAGGTTCTGTTTGTGGCTCTCATGTTTCCTCAGAGAGCGTTCTTTACGAGTGGCGGTCGACGGATTTCTTTCTAACACCCTCACTATCAACGCCGGTGTGCCCCAGGGCTCCATATTGTCTCCTACTCTCTTTCTCATTTACATTAACGATCTGCTGGAAAAGACCGGGAATCCAATCTATAGCTTTGCAGATGACAGTACGCTTGTCTCTTCATTCACCTTGAACGCTCGGACATCGGCTGCTCAGGCGAATATCCGCAGACAGCAGGAGGTCGTTCAACTTAACAAAGACCTGGAAGAAATTCTATCTTGGGGTGACAGTAACCAAGTGGAATTTAACGCTACAAAAACCCAAGCGGCAGTTTTTTCTAAAAAAGTTAACGTTGCTGAACCCGACATAGTTATGTCGGGGCACTCCATTCCCCTAGCATCGTCGCTCAATTTGTTGGGCGTTAGTTTGGGAGCAAATATGTCTTGGCATGAACATGTTGCAGGCATAGCAAGGAGAGCTTCTCAAAAATTGGGAATATTATTTAGAACCAAAAAGCTTTACACCCCACAGCAACTGTTAATTCTTTACAAAGCCCAAATTCGACCAACTATGGAATACTGCTCCCACGTTTGGGGCTCCGCTCCCAAACATACACTGCATTTGTTGGATTCTGTTCAGAGAAGAGCGGTCCGTCTGATTGGGGACCCGGAATTGACCGGCGGCCTTGATTCGCTGGAACATCGAAGAACGGTTGGCGACTTGAGTCTGTTCTACAAGTATTTTCATGGAAAGTGTTCGAAGGATGTAGCCCGCTTAATTCCTCCCAAAGCGGTGCATGTTAGAAATACACGTCGCGCTGGTGCTTCGCATCCATATGAGGTTCAGCTTGTTACTCCGCGTACGACGCTTTTCAAGCAATCTTTTATATGGAGAACGTCATCCCTTTGGAATAATTTGCCCAGCGCTGTGTTTCCCACCGAGTACAATTTACAGCGATTCAAGAACAACGTGAATCGCTTTTTCCGCACTCGTGCCGCTCCTGGAGCGCTTTAGGGAATTCCCTGCAGCACGTGTGCTAGACCAATAAAAAAAAAAAAAAAAAAAAAAAACTGCCAAACCCGAAGAAATTTTAGAAGCCGGCAGATACTGCGCAATAATGTTGTATGGAATTGCCAAAGATACACAGCTCAAAAAATTAAAAAAAAAATAAAAGATTTGAAAGCTTTTCTCGAGCAGATGCGATATGAATATTTCATCAAAGCCACAACAAAAAACAGTGCGGTTAAACTATCTTCCCTTCTGCCCACTGTTGATGCCTTAGACGAGCACACAAAAAGATGCTACTACCAAATTCAACAGTGGTTTGGAAATGAAAACATTCGAGCAACAGATTGGGGATGGTACTTAAAAGAAGGTTTATTACATCCCGTGCGCATGAACAAACCGCCTGCACCCGATGAACTTTTAAAAATGATTTTTTGCCAATGCAAAAAAGGGTGCGGCGTTTTATGCGTGTGCAGAAAAGTTGGGTTTTATTGTAATTCCACTTGTTCTGGGTGCTCGGGTGAAAACTGTAATAATAGTCCACCAGTAATCGAAGAAGACGAAGATGACATCGACCACGATGAAGATCGAATCAATGAGACAGACTTTTAAAAAAACGTATATGTATTTGTATCTGTATTTGTAAATTTAGTCGTCTATGTATGTAAATGTATGTGAATATGCGGTGTATTTTTGTGTTAATAATTTTTTTTTTATGTAATTCTACTTTTTTTTCTATTTAGATCTATTAAATTACTTTATAAAAATTGCAATGTTATTAAGGGTGGTTTTTAAGGGTTGAAATATTATGATATTATATCCTAAAGCATAAAACAATCATTAATTAACCAATCCGGCCAGATAATTCTATTGCAACGACACCTGTTGAGAAAGCGAACTTGTTGGCTGAACTCTTTGCTTCACATTCTACTGTCGATTTCCAAGGAAAAACACCCACCTACTATTCCCATAGTGCAGTCAAGAATGCCCGATATTGTCTTCAGACAGCGTATCATAAAACGTATTTTGATGAAGCTAGACACCAAAAAGGCTTCAGGCGCTGACGGAATACCTGCCATAGTTCTCAAGAACTGTGCGAGGGAACTAACACCAGTTTTCTGTAGACTTTTCAACCTATCCTACAGAAAGGGAATATTTCCTTCCTGCTGGAAATGTGCCACAGTTCAGCCGATACCTAAAAAAGGCAAGAAGACCTTGCCAAATAACTACCGACCAATCGCACTACTCTCAATAATATCGAAAGTTATGGAAAAGGCTACCAATCAGCATCTTCTAAAATATCTTGAAGGATTCAACATTATTAGTGATTACCAATATGGCTTTCGTAAAAATAGATCAACAGGAGATCTTCTGACTTATGTAACACATGTTTGGAACAACGCAATTGAACACTTTGGAGAATCTCGAGCGGTTGCTCTTGACATATCCAAGGCATTTGACCGTGTTTGGCACGATGGGCTGTTGGCTAAGCTACGTTCTTATGGTATGTCTGAAAAGTTCTGTTTGTGGCTCTCATGTTTCCTCAGAGAGCGTTCTTTACGAGTGGCAGTTGACGGATTTCTTTCTAACACCTTCACTATCAACGCCGGTGTGCCCCAAGGTTCCATACTGTCTCCTACTCTCTTCCTCATTTATATTCACGATCTGCTGGAAAAGACCGAGAATCCAATCTACAGCTTTGCAGATGACAGTACACTTTTCTCTTCATTCACTTTGAACGCTCGGACATCGACTACTCAGACGAATATCCGCAGACAGCAGGAAGTAATTCAACTTAACAAAGACCTGGAAGAAATTCTATTTTGGGGTGACAGTAACCAAGTGGAATTTAACGCTACAAAAACCCAGGCGGCAGTTTTTTTCTAAAAAAAGTTAACGTTGCAGAACCCGACATAGTTATGTCGGGGCGCTCCACCTCTCTAACATCGTCACTCAATCTGTTAGGCGTTAATTTGGGAGCAAATATGTCCTGGCATGAACATGTTGCAGGCATAGCAAGAAGAGCTTCTCAAAAGTTGGGAATATTGTTTCGAACCAGAAAGCTTTACACTCCACAACAACTGTTAATTCTTTACAAAGCTCAAAATTCCACCAACTATGGAATACTGCTCCCATGTTTGGAGCTCCGCTCCCAAACATACACTGCATTTGTTGGATTCTATCCAGAGAAGAGCTGTTCGTCTGATTGGACACCCGGAACTGACCGACGGCCTTGATTCGCTGGAACATCGAAGAACGGTTGGCAACTTGAGCCTATTCTACAAGTACTTTCATGGAAAGTGTTCGAAGGATGTGGCCCGTTTAATTCCTCCCAGAGCGGTGCATATTAGAGGTACGCGTCGCGCTAATGCTTCACATCCGTATGAAGTTCAGCTTGTTACTCCTCGTACAACGCTTTTGAAGCAGTCTTTTATATGGAGAACATCATACCTTTGGAATGGTTTACCCAGGAATGTGTTTCCCATCGAGTACAATCTACAGCGATTCAAGAACAACGTGAATCGCTTTCTCCGCACACGTGTCGCTCCTGTAGCGCTTTAGGGACTTCCCTGTAGCACGTGTGCTAGACCCATAAAAAAAAAAAAAAATCCAAACCAAATTTTTACCCATATTAAGGTTTACAATGTTATTTTATAATTTTTGACAATAAGGGGTAGTTTTCACCCCTAAAAATAATCAACGCCCATGAGCATGATATAGAATATGAAGTAGATGGTGAGATGAGCCTAATCTCAAACTTTTATGCAAATCGATGCAAGACGAAATCATTTTTTTAGGATAAATAATTTTTTTATATTAAGCTCTAACAAGGCTTGATTTTTAAGGGTTGAAACATTATGAAATTGTATCCTAAAGCATAAAACAATCCTTATTTAACTAATCCAAACCAAATTTTACCCATATTAAGGTTTAAAATGTTATTTTATAATTTTTTACAATTAGGGGTAGTTTTCACCCTTAAAAAACAAAAAGCGTACAACGGCACGATATAGAAAATGAGCCTAATCCCAAATTTTTGTAAAAATCGATGCTGGACGAAAAAATTGCGAGGTTTTGCCATTTTTTGAGCTTCATTTCCTGTACTATTGAATATTATAAATAAAACGAATTTGATATCCATAGAAAAGATACCATAACAGCGAGATATATTCCTAACGATTCTTTGTATACAATACTTTCCGCATGACACTTTTCGATTTATAGTTTAGTCACTTTCTTTTTAAATGCAGTAAAATTCAAAAATGACAGGAATCGTATGAAGTATATAGCCAGGATCAATTGTTATGACGAGAACTTAATACACAACTTAATAAGATCACATAAGTGCAGGTTTCATATTCATAATTCCACCTTATTTATACGAAGCACGATAAGATGAAATATGTTTCAATACCATATAATCCACAACTTACGTCAATCTGTATCATCAAGCAATTTGAAAAATAAGTTAGTGTCCAAAGGACTAAATCCGCGAACGTGAAAAAGTGGTATAACATACATAAGGTTGTAATAATTGAGACAAAAAATATGTTGGGCAAATTAAAATATCAATTCAAACAAAATTTAAAGAATATTTAGCACATTTGACATATGGGAGGGATCAAGTATTTCTGTCTTTGCACAGGGTGAGTCAACGATAGAGTAAAGTTCATTATCTCATTTGTTTCGGGAATGACGAAAAAAATGTTATATACGAGGCTGGTTTGAAAAGTCCGTGCAAAAATAAAAACTACTTATGTGTTTGGGGTAAACCTTTTTTATTTTTCGACATAGTCTCCTTTTAGGCTTATACACTTCGTCCAACGATGTTCTAGTTTGTTGATCCCTTCCGAATAATAGGATTTTTCCAAGTCTGCAAAATATCCATTAGTGTCTGCAATCACCTCCTCGTTTGAATAAAATCTTTGTCCCGCCAGCCATTTCTTCAAATTGGGGAACAAATAGTAGTCTGAGGGAGCCAAGTCTGGAGAATAGGGGGGACGTGAAACGAGTTGGTATCCTATTTCCATTAATTTTGCGACCACAACTGCTGAGGTGTGTGCTGGTGCGTTGTCGTGATGGAAAAGGACTTTCTTGTGGGCCAATCACGGGCGTTTTTCTTGCAGTTCGGTTTTCAAACGGTCCAATAACAATGAATAATATTCACCTGTAATAGTTTTACCTTTTCCAGATAGTCGATGAGGATTATCCCTTGCGAATCCCAAAAGACAGTCGCCATAACCTTTCCGGCCGAAGGAACGGTCTTCGCCTTTTTTGGTGCAGATTCCCCCTTGGTAACCCATTGTTTAGATTGTTGTTTGGTCTCAGGAGTATAGTAATGTATCCATGTTTCATCCACAGTGACGAAACGACGCTTAAAGTCCTCCGGATTCTTCTGGAACAGCTGCAAACCATCCTTGCAACACTTCACACGATTCCGTTTTTGGTCAAGCGTGAGCAATCGCGGCACCCATCTTGCGGATAGCTTTCTCATGTCCAAATGTTTATGCAAAATATTATGTACACGTTCAGTCGAGATGCCCACAGCACTAGCAATCTCACGCACCTTAACTCTTCTGTCATCCATCACCATATCATGGATTTGATCAATGATTTCTGGAGTCGTAACCTCCACAGGCCCTCCAGAACCTTCAGCGTTACTTGTGCCCATATGGCCAGTCCGAAAATTTTGAAACCACTTATAAACTATTCTAATCGAAGGTGCAGAGTCACCATAATGTTTATCAAGCTTCTCTTTAGTCTCCTGAGGCGTTTTGCCTTTCATAAAGTAATGTTTAATCACCACACGAAATTCTTTTTCGTCCATTTCTTGAAAATCACTCGCGGCGCCGGTGGTGCCATCTCTCGGACTTTGCATGGACTTTTCAAATCAGCCTCGTATAATAGTTTTAGGGAATGTTAAGGTGCACAGTTTAAAATTATTTTTGAGTATACAGGGTACTTCAAAAAAGTGTGGCCGATATAACATATGTTTTTTAAATGGGACATCCTATTTTCTAATTTATTTTTAAATTCTTCGTAAGATTTTATAACTTTTTTATTAATAATATTATATACCTAAACCTAGTAGTTTTTCTAATATTTCAATTGTTTAAAAAAAATACTAATTTTCAGTTTTGTAAAAAATTGCCAGTAGCACCGTTGTTTCTGAAGGTGGAATACTCATAATTGGTACGAGCGTTCTATAGAGATGAAAAAAAATGATATATGTAAATGTAAATGAAATTTGAGTTAGATGCTACAGGGTGTTCAAAATAAATTTATACATTTCGACTATTTTAAATTGAAATTTTCCCTTGCTGATATTATTTGGTCACAATGACAGTCTGCCACACGAGTAACACATAAGTAATCATGTACTATAAGATCACGGAATACAAATTATTTCCTGTTGTTCATTGAAAATGGTACGTATATAGTTTTTTTAACGTACATCGTTAAGAGATTCTGGTCCATCTATAGCCGCACTATTGATATACATTCTTCTGTTCTCTGGATCGTTTCCTCCCAGGATGTACCCCTAACCAAAATAACAGTGTCATCGACGTAACAGACACCGTCGCCACCTGAATTTGATAGTGCAGCAAACAGATCATTTATATAAAGTGAGAATAGTATGGAGCGCAGTACGGTGCCTTGTGGTACTCCGATTCCGACATTGCCCACCCTACTGAAGTTACTATTAATTTTAACCGTTTGCATTCGTTCTATTAAGTAAGACTCTATTAAATTGTAAACAACCCCTCTAATTCCAACATTTTCAAGCTTTTTTAAAAGAATCCGATGAGGTACAGTATCAAACGCACGAGCCAGATCCACAAACACACCTAATGCTTTAAACCTGTCATTAAAGCTATTTATTACATATTCAGTGACATGGACTATAGCATCCTCTGTACTCAATTCAGGACGAAATCCATACTGGGAATCCAACAATACCTTGTTTCTGTTCAAGAAACTATCCAATGTTAATTTTACGCATTTTTCAAACAGCCTAGCAATACAACTGGTTACAGGAATTGATCGGTAATTTTCTTTACTTGTCCTATCCCCCGCTTTATAAATCGGTATAATAATAATAATCTTTTTAATATTTTGGGATAAACACCTTTTTTTAAACGTTAAATTTATTAACCGTAATAGTTTCAGTAGGTGTTCATGATTCTCTTTTAACATCCTGGGTGAAATATATTCGTCACCAGCAGCGGATCCATTCTTCATTGAGCCAATGGCATTTATCAACTAGGCCTCAGATATTTCCTCAAGAGACATGGAGTCCCTTATAGGTTGGCCAGGAAATTTGTAATCATTCTCTTTTATTTTACTTGCTAGTTCATTGCCAATACTATCAAAATAGTCCATTCATTTCCCTCCTTAATTAGAGATATTCCTTTACATTTTTTATTTTCATTAGTGGCCTGTTTGATCACTTCCCAAGTTTTCTTTATATCATTTTTGCATGCTCAACATCTTTCTATATTTTTGAAAATTTTCTAGAGCATCAGACATTTTTTTAAGTTTATCCCTCCTTTTAATAGAGGTGATGATCCCCAGAATAACCCATTCCTTCTTTTTATTGACTTTCCTTATTCTAATTTGCTGGGTACAGTCTGTTATAAGACCACTTAACGTTGCAATAAAATTTCCGTGCTTACGTTAATATCCGGACTATACACAGAATCTCAATTGTGATTCATAATTCTACTTTGAAGTTTTTCTTAATCAACTCTTTTCGACATTATAGGTAACTTAATGATACTGTCCTCTTTAGTCATGTTATTCAAGTTATTCTTTTCAACATTTAATAAAATTGGAAAGTGATCAGTTAATCCACAATTTAAAACAAATGATCTGATAAAAGTCTCACGGTTATTATTTCGGACAAAAAGTGATCTATGCAGGATTTAGCCAAACTATCCTGTCTAGTTGTGGTATTTATTTGACTAGCATACCCTTCATCATTCATACAATTCTGATAACGGTAGGTTATCTCACTATTTTCATCCATTATATTTATATTTATATCTCCACAAAAAAGTTCCAAAGGACATCTGATCCAGGGCCTCTGAAAAAATACATGCAAATTCTCAAGATAGTCCTGGGCGTTCAAAGAAGATAACCTGTATACGGCAGTCACTCCCACTCGCATTCCCTGCCATACAAATACAACCTTCAAAAATTTAGTATTTCTTACCTGGAATATCTTTGAACTTGGCAGCCATTCGGATTTTATCATAATGATTGTATCGTCACACTTATTTAATTGACTATCATTGTAAAACATATCATATCCTTTCATACAAAAGGGCGCAAGGTTATGCACAATGTTGGTCCCTGAGAGAATAATCACCCCAAAGTCAACCTTTGTTGCCTGAAGAAACGCAACCGAGTTGTCAAAATTTTTATTAATTATGCGTATGTTGAAGTGAATAAAGCTAATGCTTATTTTAGAGCTTTTTAGAAAGCTAAGTTCTTCTAAATTATCACTATTAGATGAATTTACAAGATTATAATCATCCAAGATATTGTGTACGGCCATAAAAAAAAACGGAAAAGACAAAAAATGAATAAAACAGAACTAAATCAAAGCTAACAGTCTACACGAGGCACTCTTACTGATCAGTTAATCTGTCAACATCACCCTCACTTCTAATTTTTATTATTGAGCTACTGTCAGTACGTCTAGCCATAATGACTCCATTCTTTGCCCATACATATTTATAACCTATCTCCTTGAGTGTTCTGGCTTTTCTGAGAATATTCCGTTCCTCCATAGATAAATCTTCATTAAAGTATATGCCTGAATTTGTTCCCGTAATCCACAGTCACTAGATGTGTGATATGTAGTGTATGTTTAGGAGCAGAACCCCAAACATGGGAGCAGTATTCCATCGTTGGTCGAATTTGAGCCTTGTACAGAATTAATAGTTGTTGTGAAGTGTAAAGGTTTTTAGTTCGAAATAATATTCCCAGCTTTTGAGAAGCTGCCTTTGCTATGCTCTCAACATGTTCATACTAAGACATATTTGCTCCCAAATTAACGCCCACCAAATTGAGTGTCGATGCCAGAGGAATGCTAGTGCCCCGACGTAACTATGTCGGATTCAGCAACGTTAACTTTTTTAGAAAAAAAACTCCCGCCTGGGTTTTCGAAGCGTTAAATTCTACTTGGTTACTGTCACCCCAAGGTTGAATCTCTTCCAGGTCTTTTTTAAGTTGAACGACCCCCCTGTTTGCTGATATTTGCATAAATAGCTGACGCTCCAGCATTCAAAGTGAATGATGAGATAAGCGTAATGTCATATGCAAAGCTGTAGATTAAAGAGTAGGAGACAGTATGGAGCCCTGGAGCTCACCAGCGTTGATATAGTCCTATCTAGCGTTGTATAGTCCTATTTAGAACTTAGTGAGATGTTATGTACTTTCGTGTTATTCTATTAAGGAAATTGGATATTCAAAAATTGAAAACATATAACATGTGTTTTTATTGCAGTTTACTGCACCCTCTTAAAGGTATGGAAACTTCAAGGTTGGAAAAGTGTATGAAGAAGGTCACTCATAGTTTCGGAGCTTACAAGACTAGTTTAACTACACGACAAACCATATATTTGAATCCACAATGTCGAGAAAAGATATGATTCTGATCATTACTAACATTTGTAACGAGGAAGGTACCTGAAGAAGGAGAAAGATCTTCTATGACCTTTTTTACATAAATGGATTGTATATGATCCGTAAACCATTCATGAGTTCATTTCTTCACTACTTTGGTGTGAGAATTCTGGTATAGCCTGCCCCAAAAGATCCTGATTATAAGTGGGCAATATAAAAATTCTGACCTTTTGTTTATGATAGATTGCGGAGATGGACTTAAGAATTTTATTCATTAATACAAATAAATAAAATTATAAGTGTTTTTATTTATAGATGCATGTAAAAACAAATGGATAAGAAGTACAAATATACAGTTTCAATGAACGGGGTGTACAAGAGGGGACATATTGTATAAATTAAAATATATTTCCTGCTGCTGTCATCAGCTGACTTAATTATCAGTGGTTTTATATTATTTACATAAATATATGAATCTTCAACTTTAACAACGTGCTGAATGGAATTCTTCCAGCTTTCACAAGGTATATCATTTATAACTTTTTTTTACTAATTCAACCACTGACACGCTTAAAGTAGGAGAAACATTTTGTGCCCTTATTTTTGATTTAACTTGATGCCAAATATGTTCAATTGGATTAAACAGACAATACGGAGGAAGCCGCAAAACAGTGTGTCCCATTTTCTCAGCCATACTGTTACAAACATATTTCTTTTTCAATTTATAGTCTTTCAAAACTTCCAAAAGAACACTTTTTTTATAACTAAAGTCAAAATAAATGTCATTTTCTAACATATATTCCTGTATTTTCGATTTGGTGTTGGCAGCATTAGGAACATTATTTAGTAGGCGACTATGGTAACTTGCATTGTCCATAACTATAACACTCTGTTCGGGAACGTTTGGCAAAAGGGAATTTTGAAACCAATTTTCAAAAAGTTCTGCGGTCTTGTCTTCGTGATAGTCCAAACTAGAATCTTTTATGTTTTTTGCAGATAATAGTAGACAATTTGAAACCCAGCCTTTTTCAGATCCACCATGCAAAATGGTTATTCGTTTACCTTTATTTAAAGGTGCGTTAGTCTGACATTTTGTAGTTCTGTCAACCCACCCTTTTTGCACAGTGTTATTGGTATCGAACCATGTTTTGTCAAGGTAAATTATTGGCCAATTCTCTGATCGATACTTTTTAATTTCTAGTAAATAATTATGTCGCAAGATTCGTAATCTTTGTGACTCCATCACTACTTGCCTTTTGTTGATTTCTCGGAACGTGAATCCCATTCTTAAGAGAATTCTGTGAAGGGTTGATCGGCCACAATGTATATTGGTCCCGTCCTGCACCAGTCCTAATTTTATTTTGTCTAGTGTCGTCACCAACTGCTCTTCATATATAGAATATATTTTTCTCCTGCTGACGTCTTTTTCACAATCGTCTACATGAAACATTTGAAAATCTTTCCGTTTTTTCCTGTTCCTGAGTGATGGTTTTTCTATAATACCCTTAATCATACAAATTGGGGGTTTTGTTAGTTCACTGGTTTCTTGCAAAGCACTTTGTTTATTCAAATTTATTTTTACTAATCTGTCGTCAAACATTTTTCACTATTTGTTTAGCGTCAAGTGATAAATGTTTTCTCTTGCGATAGTCACTATTGAAGGACCTTATATCTTGGGATTTACTTTACCCGGCACTCTTTGGGAATTCAATAGTGAACTCAGCCTTGTCGACAATATAGTCAACGTGCTGTAAGTAAACCAAAATACCTTGACGCTGGAGGTTTCATGAAGTGTATTAATTTCTAATAGATCAACCCCAAGAAAGAATTGAAGCTCAAATGTTCAAGGTTCATTTTATGAAACTTCAAATCGCAATAGGGTTTAGAATTATAATTGTAATAATTATGTTATTGCATGAAATATGTACTATCATTATAACCGTTTATTTTTAATTTATAGCGTGCATAGATTACGTTTTCCAACCCCAATTATTTAATATTCATTATTTGCACGAACAAACTTTGAAACTGAAATTAATAGTTGAACTGCAAAGTTTCTATGGAATTATTAATTGGATATTTCGGTTGGAATAAACTTTTTTTTCATGCGATTTCCAGTTTTTTTTCTCCATTTTTATAACTCACACTTTCCTGCCAAAATAAAGCCATTAGCTAATCCGAAACCACAGTTTGGTTATAATTTGTAAACTTCCTGAACTGTTAAAACCTGTTAAACTTGGGAAGCCTAAATCTGTTAATGATGTTAATGGTCAGCTCGCTGCTTTTACATTTTAACTGCGGGTTTTAATTTTAAAAAAAAAGAAACAGTATATAATCATGCCACTTCACTTGCAAAGGAATTGAAAAAATATTTTTTTAACATTCGCTTCTCAAAAGGTTGTTGGCATATTTCAGATTGACTTTACCCCAAATACGCAACCTATAACGTTGCCAAAAAAAGCCAGAAATCGAAACTGGCAAATGGAGTCATTTTATAATAATATAATAATCAAATATTTTGACAAGTTATTAGAAAAATTTTGCAACGCTTATTTTGGAATGCCTTTGACGTTATTTTGATTTAAAAAAATAAACCGGTCAAGTGCAAGTTGAACTTGCGCAATTAGTGTTCCGTACGTTGATTGGTTTTAAAATAAAAAATTTTGTTACGGAGCTATAAAATCATCAGTGACTTCACAAAACACACCCCCAAATGAGTTTTCAACAAAATTTGTTTCCAATTTTTACCGAGAACTGATGATTTTGAAATTTTTGTTTTTTTTATATGCCAGATAAATTATTAAAGATAATACACTCGTGATAATTTGCCTTCAATCTACATTCCGTCGAGAATATTCCAGAATTTTTTCAAAATTTTTTGATAAGTACTTTTTGAGATAAGGCGGGTGGACAGCGATTTTTCGCAATTTTTTAAAAATAATACAAAGTAAAGGGCACGCAAGTATTATTACATTATATATAAATATATATGTTTTTTACTCGTGTTTTCACAAGCTGACACCACACTCGACGATCTAGTAAAAAAATTTTTTTTTCACTTCCGATTTCACTCCCCAAAACTAACCCCTTAGGTTAAAATTTAACTTTCGAAAACTACATGGCTCGGATGAGGCCATCAATTCCTATATTATTACCAAATTTCAACTTTCTATCATAAATAGTTTCGGAAAAAATCGGGTGTGACAGACAGACAGACGGACAGACAGCGAAGTCATCTTCCGTACGAAACACTAATAAAAACAAACTGAATACCAAGACTATATTGCCGTCGTTATCTGAAGCATGCATATTTATTGCATTGAATGCTTTATTTTAAAATATATGCAATTGAAACCCACCGTTTGAAGCTTGCGCAGTATTAGAACAAAATGAGGATGTCTTTATTAACGAAATTATAAGAAAGCTTATTTGAGAGGTTCGTTATTCTTATCGCTATTATGGTAGAGCCTATTTTTAATGTTCCGTACGGAACACTTATAAGATCACTTCTGTGTCTGTCAGTCTGTCTGTCTATCTGTCTGTCACACCCGATTTTCTCCGAAATTGTTTGGCATAAAAAGTTGAAATTTGATACTAATATAGGAATTGGCCTTATCCGAGCGGTGTAGTTTTGAAAGTTAAATTTTGACTTAAAGGGTTAGTTCTGGAGGGTGAAATCGGAAGTGAAAAAAAATGTTTGTTTACCAGGTCATCGAGTGAGGTGTTAAATGAAAGCTTGTATAAACACAGTTCAAAAATATATATAATGTAATACTAGCACACACTTTTCCTTGTACTATTTTTTAAAAATCGCGAAAAATTGCTAACCCCCCTCTTATCTCGAAAAAGTACTGATCACAAAATGTTGAAAAATTCTAGAATATTCTCTACAGTAGACTGAACGAAAGTTATCACGAGCGTATTACTTTAGCTCCCAAATTAACGCCCAACAAATTGAGTGATGATCCTAGAGGAATGGAGTGCCCCGACATCACTATAACGGGTTCAGCAACGTTCACTTTTTTAGAAAAAACTACCGCCTGCATTTTTGTAGTGTTAAATTCCACTTGGTTACTGTCACCCCAAGAAGAAACATGAGAGCCACAAACAGAACTTTTCAGACATACCAGAAGAGCGTAGCTTAGCCAAGAATCCATCGAGCCAAACACGGTCGAATGCCTTGGATATATCAAGAGCAACCGCTCGAAATTCTCCAAAGTGTTCAACTGCGTTGTTCCAAACCTGTGTTACATAAGTCTGAAGATCTTCTGTTGATCTTTGTGTTTACGAAAGCCATATTGGTGGTCGCTAATAATGTTGAATCCTTCAAGATATTTTAAAAGATGCTGACTGATAGCCTTTTCCATGACTTTCGATATTATTGAAAGCAGTGCGACTTCTCGGTAGTTATTTGGCAATTTCTTCTTACCTTTTTTAGGTATCGGCTGCACTGTCGCACATTTCCAGTAGGAAGGAAATATTCTCTTTCTGTAGAATAGGCTGAAAAGTCTGCAGAAAACTGATGTTAGTTCTCTCGCACAGTTTTTGAGAACAGGTATTTCGTCAGCGCCAGAAATTTTTTTGGTGTCTACCGTCATTAAAATATTAATCACTCCTGATGATGTTAACATGGCCCTTGTCGAGTACAAAAATAAAGTATAACTGTTGTGTACTGTTAAAATACTCTTTTTATGTGCATAAATGATTTTGGAAGTGACCTAAATTATTCTATGGATGCCTTCACTTTTAACACAAATATTATGTAAAATTAAATATAAATTTATAGAGGTTTCACAATCTGGTGCAAAATATGCTAATTTCGATTTATATTGTATATCATTGTACATTCGTATTAACTTGGAAATATTGAGGGACGTGATAGAAATCTGCTAGATATAACATTAATTTAGAAACAATTGACCCATCAAATACTAATAACCGCTATGTTAACCATTCCCGTTCCATAGACGTCGATGGGTATTGTGGTCAAATAAAAGAAAATTCCTTAAATTTATGAAAAATGTACACTAACCTAACTTTTAAATTTAAGATATACTGCATAAGTAAATTTGTTCATTGTATCAACTGAATAATTTGTGTCGTCCTAATGGCATACGTGTAGTTGTTAATTCACTATAATCAGGTGAAGGCATGCGGAGTTTTCATTTTATTTCTTTAGAAAGGACTATACCGTGTATTAAATAATAGTCCAACCCATTTGCAAAAGCTCTTTAATGTGTAGGTCCTTCATATTTATATTGTGCAGGCTTCTCATAACGACAACGGTTAAAGCAAGTTGAAAATAAATTTTGTAAATATCTCTATTGTATTTACTATGTTAACATTAATTTTAAGATCATTTCATGAATCACCTCAGAGCTCGTTGACCCCCCTCAAAAATTAGAAATTAAATAGTCGTTTATTTTTAAAGTAGATAAGACAGTATCTATATTTAAGACTTCAAAATTTAGAATTTTAATTATCGTTTCGATTTTAACTGAATTCTCCACGTACCCTTCAGCTAGAGTAGAAAATATTCATTCTCCATGGCGCTTCAAATGAGATTTGTGGCCGTTTGCCTTGACAAGAAGTGTGGCTGACGTTCTACGAAAGTAATGTAACGTATAGCCCTTGAATTTAGTTTCAAAAACAAACAACTCATTTTCGATTAATCTCGATATAACCTAATATGGAAGCTGTAAAGATCCGTTGCAAGTTAATTTTTGTATCAGAAACTTTTCCAATCAACGCAAGGTTCATTTCTCTTATGTTATCAATACTTATTTTAGTAGGCCCTTCATGGTGACAATGACCCGAAATATCCATAATTAAAACAACCTCAAACATTAAAAAGCCTTGACAGCATGACCTAAGTAAAACACTATTAAAAATACATTTTTGTTTTTTAATTAGATCTTATTATCTTCCTGTATTATAAACTAATTAATTTGTTCCTGTGTTAAAATCTTAGACATTTTAACTAATATATTTTGTTTTTACGACTGGGACTTATTTGATAAACTTTCTAATATTCACGATTTCTACAACATCATGTATCGGTGGTAGCATGGAATATACTGATCATATTGCAGAAGAAAGATAAAAAAAACGTTTTCAAAAGATATGCTAGTGAAATACTCTCAGACACTTTTAATGCTTTATTTATATCACACCCCTCTTTGAATTGTTAATATATATTTTCAGATTACCGGTTGGATTTTAAAATCCGATGCACATTTTACATTATTGTTTCTTGATATTGAAAACTTCATGCTCCATTCTGTTTCAGATGCCAGAGACTTATCCATGTATCAATTATAACAATTCTCATTTAAACAAGAAAACGGCGGGGAAGAACAAACTTCTTTAAGTTTAATTATATCATTTTAAATCGTAATTTCTGAGTTAATTAAACAAGATAAATTAAACTAATTATTATTTTTACCCTTTTCGGCGTTTTTTTTTTGGGGTTTTTTTTGGTTTAATTTTTTTTTGCTGAATTTTTCCGCTTGGAATAAACTAAATTACCAAGATTTATTCAAAAATATTTAAATAATATATATATATATATATATATATATATATATATATATATATATATATATATATATATATTAATTAATTTGTTTTTTTTCCAATCGTCTATAGTACTCACAAAAATAAATCATTTCTTTCGACGTGCCCCAGAGAAAAAGTTTTCAAAAAACTTGTTTTCCAAGATACACATTAAAAATGTATTTAATCCAGCCTTAGAGAAATTCTTTGACATACCACCACTCGTACACAGTTAACCCAAGCATCACGATATCGAAAGGAGTTTTATTGAAAAAATAAAGTTAAACAAACATTAAAAGCAAAATGCCTTCGCAGTATCAGTAATTTTGAGAATAAATGATCGAATAAAGTAACCAGCGTTGAAATTTAACATGTCAAATTTTAGCGAAAACTATAACCTTTTAAAAGTAAAGGTATTTATCTATTTCTCTGGTCGTAAACATAAATCCTAAAATAAGCCCTAAACTTGACTTATCTTGAGTAACCTCTTTATACATATATATATATATATATATATATATATATATATATATATATATATATATATATATATATATATATATATATATATATATATATATATATATATATATATATATATATATATATATATATATATATATATATATATATATGTATATATATATATATATATATATATATATATATATATATATATATACATATATATATATTGTAAGGTGTGAACTTACCCGCTTTTTGAGGCGTCATTTTGTAGCCTATGAAAAGGTGTTTAATTGCGCCCCCACTTTAATTTCTGAAAATGAATCGAGTGAACCCTGATTTTAAAAGAACTAAAGAAATTAAACACACACTAGCTCAGTTTTCTTTGGCAGAAAGATATGGGTAAGAGATAATTTTTGTACGTCTTTTTGGATTTATTTTCTATTTTTAAAAAGCTTTAGCTGTACGATTTTTTTGGGCACCATTCATTTTAAAATAGAAAGGATCTAACTTCAGCTAAAAAAATGAAAAAAATACTGAAGGGTTTTATGGTTATTAAATAAAAAGTTAGTTTGGTACAGCCGTCCTTATCCTGAAAAGAAAGATAGGTATTCAGTGAGACACTAGCTTTAATCAACAAAAAGAAAATTTATTCATGTTTTTTAAAAATAAAAAGTTCTAACCTTTGCAGTTCTACAAAAAAAATTCTAGCCTAACTAGTAGTTATTACATTTAAATTCTGAACTATGACAACCCCCGAAGACGAAAAAATAGTGCTTTTCACTTCACATTTTAGTCAGTTTTAAATTGCTGTTAAGGCACTACTCAGGGACAGGTCTATTGAAGGATGCTTTGGTAACTTACTGTTCTTATTCCGGCTTTGATGGAATACGACCGATTTCACACTTTTCTAGCAAACACTTAGAGAGCCCACTACGGCTTTTCGTTAAGAAACTGGTGCTTTACTTAGCTCGCATGATCGTTGTTATGAGCTTTTTCTGTAGCTCAGTCGAAGGAAGCCTACTTGGCGGCTCCGATGAAATTAGCCTCGCCTACTCGGCGGCTGGATGGAAATTAGCCTAGACAGTCGTTTCTCGGACCCTTAAATAAACCATGCAAACTCTGCCGGTAATATGGCGACGCCGGAACCAAAACTGCGGATACACACATTTCACCAATCGCGGCGTAGCGGTAGATTCGGTCAGGAACCCGCACTGCACAGTATATACCGAACGTCTTGGAATCTCTATTTAATATACCGTTCGATACAAAAATGAAAATAAGTACAATTTGAAGTGAAAAATCAGTAACATTACATGGTCTTAAAATCTAGGAAAAAATTAATGTTACATTTACCCCCTTCCAAAAAGAAATAGACTACACTAGTCTATTAAACTTAGGCTACTTATGAAAAGGTACAAAGTGGTACACTATCACTTAATACTAAGATCAGAACTTAAAACAAAAGTACAGACTTCGGACCTTACTACTAGACTTAATTCAATTAAGCACTAATATTAAGTACAATGAAAACCAAATGAAAATCTTTGCATGATCACAAGAATCTTATAACTAGACTTAACTTAATTAGACACTAAGGTTAAGTACATCAAAAAGCAAATAAAAATCCTTGCATGAACATAAGAAATACCTTTCCAAAATAACAATCGCGGTCTTCTTATATAAAAGAATCAGCTCTGTTATTGTTACCAAAACAAAAAAATATAACTTTGTCTAGACTCTTGTCTAAATCAAAAAAAGTGAACTGAAATAAAATATGAACACCCCCCTTAAAACATTTTAAGGATTGTCTGAAAATTTTCTATTTCAGCAAAAGAAATTTATAAAAATTCTTAAATAAAGAAAAAAAATAAAAAAATGATTCTAGTGCAAACACTTACACTAAAAAGAAAAAGTCTTGTCAGACCATTTAGCACTAGGCCAAAAAAGGAATATCTGGATAAATATCCAGACAAACGCTCGGGAAAAATCGCCATCCATGCTCTAGCTCATCGCTAAGAGAACATTCTAAATCTAGTATCACTACTAGTCGCACTCGGAAAATAATCGCACTCTATCGCGCAATGTCGACGTCCTAAGACATCTAGACATGCTAAAATCGCTAGGGAAAACGCTCTGGTTGATCGCCAGAAAACACGTCAGCTTATCGCCAACAAAACACTCTGGTATATCGCCAGAAAAAACTCGGCTCCTCGCCAAGAAAACATTCTGGTATATCGCCAGAAAAAACCTCGGCTCCTCGCCAAGAAAACATTCTGGCACATCGCCAGAAAAAAGCCTCGGCTCCTCGCCCAGAAAACACTCTGTAAATAGTCCTCGACTACACAAAGTCTGCGTTCTAAAAGAACAATCTCGCCATTAACATAGTGAGCAGCTATAAAAGCTAACAATATCACTATAGGCACAGTGAATAGCTATAAAAGCTAAAATTCACCAAACTGAATGATCCTGCTTCAAAAAGCAATGTTCACTAAGAACAGAATGATTAGTCCGCGCGCAACTAACATTCAAGGAAACATTCCTAACATAAATATATGAGACAGCAAGTCTCGAAATAGGACCTCCCTAAAGTCATAATCCTAAATATAGGAGTCCATAAGTAAAACGACTCAAAATCTCGCATTTTGAGCACATGCCCTCAGGCAACCAACATACACCGAAATATATACAGAAATATGTACAGAAATATATACAGAAATACATACAGGAGTTCAAATCCCAAACTCTTGGTTATGATAACTCCATACTGAGCTTGGTGAAAGCTCTTAGCAAAAGCTAATCAAATCTTCGGCACATCGCACCAAGGTGACAAATCTGCCTAGAAACATGAGCCAGAAAAAAAACGCCCTCCATCATTCTTCAGGGTTGCTACACAGAGATATAAAATTTAACCAGCATTGCGCTTCTCCAAGTTGCATGAAGAACCCTCGTGTACTGGTCTCGCCCTAGAACAACAACGAAAAGAATTTAATCCATCCCACATAACAGGAGACAAACACCTCACCACGATATACTGAAAGGTGGAGACAATAAAATACGGAAATGGTGACCCTGGTGTCCACCAACAAAAGGGAGTAGATTATAGCATCCACTAAACTAAAACGGTGTCTACCACACCACCATAAGTCAAAAAAAAAAAATTAATCAATAGGGTGTTCCGAAACACACTGCTGCCAACAGCCTGTCACCACTAATAGGCTAATTGGAGCTGAGGTCGACTACAGTAGCTAGGCTCTCCTTTGGCTCAAATAGAAATAGCCATTGGGTAACAAAACCTCTAAAGGTCCCAAAGGTCAAACGTTCGCCCCCCATAGACTACCCTTCCAATCAGTCTGTTCCTCAGGAAGACTAACTCCCTGCCAAACGTCGTAACGGCATCTGTTAGCACCCGGTGCATCACAGCCTGTAAAAAACAAATAACTCATGGGATACAACCTAAAAGGTTTACAAGGTTGACTTAACCAAGCTTCTAACGGAAATTTCCAAAAAACGAAAATGAGCTTAAAAAGCTACATGAAGCAAAAATTTCTCAATTTTTCGGTGGCAACGCAACAAAACTTTGAAGACGACAAGAGCTTTTCCAGCTTAATCAGAAACAAGAAGAAAACATCGTTGACAGCTAAAATATTCGATCATGGTGTTAATCGTCTCCCTAGACAATAGCCTCTAGAAGAAACTGCTACAGGTATCAGGCATAACCGTTTTCTGTCAGCCCAAACTTCTAGATTATCTGGTGAAAATCTAAAAATTCGGTTAGGAATCTTCCTTCACTGCGCTTAGCCTCTCTTGACAAGGTTCTCATCTCGGTATCAGATTTTGATCATTTCTTTGTGAAACGACTGTCTTACTCTGCTCTCATCTTCTGTAAATGATCAGCCTTTAGTTCTCCTGCAGAACTTCAATTTTCTATCAATCTGAAAGTAAACCGAAAAAACTCAACATACGCCTATGAGCCCATGCAAAAAAATTTAAAAAAATTAGTGACTCAAAGGTAACGTTTAAACGGCTCTGAAAAGAATAGAAAGTACCCTCAGTTTGTCAATTCAGAAGAAGATCTAAATCAAATTAATCCAAGTCCTAGACTTACTGGATAACCAAAATCAATTTACTCTTAATTGCACCCAACATATACCACTAAGGTAATAGAAATCCACCCACTCGGGTAACAAACTTTGAAATTGCTCATAAAAATTTTGACTCTACATCACACTACACGAGCTACATCTTGCGCTTGTCCTAACTCAAGATCACCTTGGATTGCCTCTAATCAAAATTTCGCTTCCAAGTGTCAAGAACTGGATATTATTTGGGGTCATAAGCAAATCAAATCCCGCGACCACCGACATACCAGTCTTATGATATATCCTGAGTGTGACTCTTCCGCAAGCTCGCAACAGCTGAGTCGATGCTAAACATCAACTACCATCAACCTAAGTTTGGATATGATCAGTACCCAAAACCTTAGCATTAAACAATAAAAGTAAGCTATTCTCTGCTCAACTTTTATAACAGTCAAAAAAAACGAGGTCGTCACCTCTACAGAGCAACATCAAAAAAAATAAAGTAAAGCAATTAAGATAATGTAAATATAAATTATTCTTCTTCTGACAAACTTTCACTAGGGTTAGGTTCATTGAATGGTTTTAAGTCTTTAATATGCCATCGTCCTATTTTAGTCCCATCTAAATTAACTAAACCATAAACTAAATCTGAAATCTTTTCTCTAATCACGCAATGCACATACTTAGGTACCAACTTAGATGTGAATTTATCTGCTGCGCTGGAAAGAATTTTATTTTTTCGCCAAACGTGATCACCTATATTAAAGGCAAAATCCCTTTTTCTAAGGTTGTAAGACTTACTGTTCCGTTCATAAGCCTTATGGATCCTACTACGCACGTCGGTGAAAATATCTTTTAAACCCTTTAAATTTTCGGCGTACGCACCCCTGTTACCCGGAATTATTTCGCTGTCAACATTGACATCCAAATCTAAATTTTTATAAAACGATCCAGATAGAGGTATATGTCTGCCGTAAACTAAGAAAGACGGTGTGAACCCTGTTACTTCGTGTCTTGCGGTATTTATTGCTTGTTGAATTTTGGAAATATTGCCATCCCAAGTGTCATGTGAATCAACGTAACTTCTTAAAGCGGTCCCGACTGTTCGGTTATTACGTTCAACAAAATTACATTGTGGAGAGTACACAGGATTAAAACGGATGTTAAAACCATAAGTTTCACTTAAGCTCTTAAAACTCTTAGAGGTAAACTGAGTACCGTTATCGCATATTAAGAGCGACGGAACACCGTGGATTAGAAAGACATCATTTTCCAAAATTCTCTCTATATATCCAGCTTTAGAGCTTTTCAAAGGAAATAGCATGGTATACTTTGTAAACCAGCAAGAAACCACGAGAAGCCATTTATTTCCCTTTTTTGAACGTGGGAATGGGCCTACTAGATCAGCTGCTATGACTTGAAAAGGGTAATTAACCGTTTTCTCTTTTCCCATCAGTCCCATTGGTAGTGCATTTGGAGATTTCTGCGCTCCACATACTTCACAAGTCCTCACAAACTTTACGATGTCAAAACGCATTTTTGGCCAATAATACTGTTCCTGAACCCTGTGAAGAGTTTTATAAAAGCCAAAATGACCAGAAGTAGGAGGAGTGTGACACCTGTCTATAATTTCCTCTCTCTGTGGTTTAGGAACTAGTATTTTCCACTCGGGTACATTAACTTTTAAAGGCAACTGGTTTGGGATAAACTTGTACACGAAATCATTTTCCACTTTCCACTGCGGAAAGTTTTCAGGAAATTCTTTGATTTGCTGCCGTAAATTGTCGTACCATGGATCAATGCGATCTACATCAACTGTATCAATTCTTACGCCAATCTGTGCATTAAGACTGTTTTCGTCCGCTGTATGATCTGGGATTCTTGACAAAGCGTCAGGAATAACATTGTGGACTCCTTTTCTATGAATTAAAGTAAATGTGTGTTGTCTCAGCCTAATCGCCCAACGCGCTAGTTTGCCACTAGGGTTTTTAATAGAATTAAGCCACAATAAACTATAATGATCTGTTATGACCGTGAAAGGAACACCTTCTATGTAAGGTCGAAACTTTTCGATGTTAAAGAGTACTGCTAAACATTCTTTTTCAACAACCGAATAGTTACGTTCAGCCTTTGACAAAGTCCTACTGGCATACGCTATCACTCTTTCCTCACCATTGATTTTCTGTGTTAGGACGCCCCCTAAACCGGTATTAGAAGCATCACTAGAAATATAAAACTGTTGGGAAAAATCTGGTTGGGATAAAATTGGAGCTGAAACCAATAGCTCTTTAATCTTTATAAAAGATCTTTCTGCTGCGTTTGTCCAATCTATCGATTGTCCTTTTTTTCGTCCTTTCAAAAGATCATTAATAGGCGACAACAGGGTAGAAAAATTCTCGATAAAACGTCTGTACCATGAACACATTCCTACGAAGCGCTTAACTTCCGTAGTATTAGTAGGTCTCGCATAATTAACCATGCTTGCTACTTTATCCGGATCGGTACGCAAGGAATTTGAGCCTACAATATAGCCTAAAAACTTTAGAGAAGTTTTGAAAAAATCACATTTGCTCAAATTTATCGTCAGTCCGGCCTCTTTCAATTTATCTTTTACTTCCTTAAGTAAGCGAATATGCGATTCGAAGTCTTCTGATGTTACTAAAATATCATCGAGATAGGTAAAAATATGAGGCTCATATTTCGGACCAAATATAGCGTCTACTAAACGTTGCTGAGTTTGAGCAGCGTTCATTAGACCAAACGGCATAGTGACGAACTGAAATAGACCTCGGCCTACTACTGCAAAAGCGGTCTTTTCCTTAGAGGATTTGTCTAAAGGAATTTGCCAGAAAGCCTTTCTAAGGTCTATCGAGGATACATACTTAGCATTCCTGAGTGATGTCAAAATTCTGTCGATGTTCGGTAATGGATAGTTATCAAATTTGCTGACCTCGTTGAGTTTTCTTCCGTCAAAGCACAGACGATACTGTCCATCGGCCTTTTTCACCAATAAGATTGGAGAACACCAGGGACTGTTTGATTCTTCAATCACTCCGAGTTTCAACATTTCGTCTAACTCTTTATTTAATACTTTTGACATATAAGGAGACATGGCGAAGGGCCTTGTCTTTACAGGACTGGCATCAGCCGTATCTATAGACATGTTGATTTTATTCGTTCGGCCTAACCTATCTTTACTACTTATTTAATTGAAAGAGCTTATTACTTTTTCTGCTTTTACGCGTTCCGTCCGCGAGAGATCATCTAGGGTACATAGACGCGAGAAAAGGTTTTCTAAAGAACTTTCTGAATAACAATCTCTAAAACTTGTTTGAGAGTTGACTTCTAGGGACTGTGGATACCACGAATTATTTTTAAAATTTACTAGAATTCCGAATTTTTGTGCAAAATCACATCCTAAAACCAAAGTATGTGATAGAGAAGGTACTACTAGAGCAGAGATTACTAAACAATGACCATTGCAGACTAGCGGCAACTCAACCGTACCTAAAACTTTTAGACGGCTGCCATCTGTAGTGGTAACACTTCTATTTTTGACATGGCATATTTTTATACTTAAACGACTTAAAATTTTTATACCATTCTGACCTATAACGGAGGCATTTGCACCAGAGTCAAATAAAGCCGAGAAATGGACACCTAATAGATTTATCTCGATATGCGGTCTGTTATCTGAATATTTATGCACGAATAAAGGAGACATGTGACCATTTGGAGAAGCAGGAGTTTTAACTCGAGAAGGAGAAGTTTTATTAGACTTAAAAAAATCAGAAACTTTTTGTAACTATTTAGTCCAATCTGATCTATTGGAATATTTCTTTACTTAAGATCCTCGTTAGAATCTTTCTTTTATCCGCGACCGGACGTTCTGAGAAAGTGCTACGGATTTTCAGTTCATAGTCTAATTTATTTTCCAGTAGGTGATTGACTTTAAAATTGAAGGCTTCCATGATAAATGTATTTAGATTATAAAATTTAAAAGAATTGTATAAAAAGTCGTAAAAATATTTCTCCTGTGCTCCGAATAGTCAAAATAAAATAAAAAATATGTAAAGGCACTTAAAATATGTAAACTTCTTTACCAAACATAAAAAAAAAAATCTTCGACCATTTCAAAAAAAATTTCTAAGTATTGCCTTCTATTAAAATTCTTTTACCAAATATGTTAAGAATTTCTCAACAAAAAAAATCTCCAAATACCGTTTCGTATCAGCAAAGTATTTTTAATATTCATGCAAAATATAGGTGAGAAAAAACGTACCGTTTTTTCTTCGGCTATTCGCAAAATAAACAGTACAAAATTTAAGTCGACCAACACATCTGCTAATCTGAACTATAAAGCTAGCTTTTAAGAAAAAAGTAGGAATCGCTTATCTTAGAGTTAATTAACAAAATTCAAATATCTATACCACCATCAGATAAATTGAAATAAAAAATTCTACAAATTTCCTGCTTTTGTCTTACTGCTATAGTGTAGTTTCGTTTAATAAATATTATGAAATAAAAATATCTGCAAAGTTAGAGCTTTTATTTTGTTCGAAAGCTAGTACACTGAACCCTTTTTTAAAAAATAAAATTCCAAAAGCCCCGCGTTGACAGCGCTATTTTGTAAGGTGTGAACTTACCCGCTTTTTGAGGCGTCATTTTGTAGCCTATGAAAAGGTGTTTAATTGCGCCCCCACTTTAATTTCTGAAAATGAATCGAGTGAACCCTGATTTTAAAAGAACTAAAGAAATTAAACACACACTAGCTCAGTTTTCTTTGGCAGAAAGATATGGGTAAGAGATAATTTTTGTACGTCTTTTTGGATTTATTTTCTATTTTTAAAAAGCTTTAGCTGTACGATTTTTTTGGGCACCATTCATTTTAAAATAGAAAGGATCTAACTTCAGCTAAAAAAATGAAAAAATACTGAAGGGTTTTATGGTTATTAAATAAAAAGTTAGTTTGGTACAGCCGTCCTTATCCTGAAAAGAAAGATAGGTATTCAGTGAGACACTAGCTTTAATCAACAAAAAGAAAATTTATTCATGTTTTTTAAAAATAAAAAGTTCTAACCTTTGCAGTTCTACAAAAAAAATTCTAGCCTAACTAGTAGTTATTACATTTAAATTCTGAACTATGACAACCCCCGAAGACGAAAAATAGTGCTTTTCACTTCACATTTTAGTCAGTTTTAAATTGCTGTTAAGGCACTACTCAGGGACAGGTCTATTGAAGGATGCTTTGGTAACTTACTGTTCTTATTCCGGCTTTGATGGAATACGACCGATTTCACACTTTTCTAGCAAACACTTAGAGAGCCCACTACGGCTTTTCGTTAAGAAACTGGTGCTTTACTTAGCTCGCATGATGGTTGTTATGAGCTTTTTCTGTAGCTCAGTCGAAGGAAGCCTACTTGGCGGCTCCGATGAAATTAGCCTCGCCTACTCGGCGGCTGGATGGAAATTAGCCAAGACAGTCGTTTCTCGGACCCTTAAATAAACCATGCAAACTCTGCCGTAATATGGCGACGCCGGAACCAAAACTGCGGATACACACATTTCACCAATCGCGGCGTAGCGGTAGATTCGGTCAGGAACCCGCACTGCACAGTATATACCGAACGTCTTGGAATCTCTATTTAATATACCGTTCGATACAAAAATGAAAATAAGTACAATTTGAAGTGAAAAATCAGTAACATTACATGGTCTTAAAATCTAGGAAAAAATGAATGTTACAATATATATATATATATATATATATATATATATATATATATATATATATATATATATATATATATATATATATATATATATATATATATATATATATATATATATATATATATATATATATATATGTATATATATATATATATATATATATATATATATATATATATATATATATATATATATATATATATATGTAGTATTAAGTACAGTTACATTTCCCTAGAGCTCTTATTCCAATCAAAAACAGTTAAAAGTAAAATATTGCTTTTTAAAATATTTCCCTTCACCCTGTTAATCACGTTTCAACCCTCACTAAATAATGTTTCAATAATGAAAAATTAGCTTTATTTTCAATTCCTCCCTCTCAAAGAATGTTACGATATATGGCAAACGTAGTCGAAGCTACCCTAGCTAACACCCCTTCTATCCTTATACCCCTTACATGTTTCAGTTATAGTTAAGATTTCTTAACTTTTTTGAACAACATGTAAAAGATTATTGTAGATTATTTTTAAGAAATTTGATCAAAGTACCAAACTGCTTTGTATATACTACATAAAATTCAAGTGCTCAATAATAAACATTAAAGATTCTAAAATTAAAGTTAAGAGGGAATTATTTTTACGGATTGTATATTGTTCAATAATTTGAGTGGAATTAGACGTATTACCTGCTTCTTGTGCGTGGTTGTGGGTGTTCGTCAATTTTCTTAGGAAGTAGCAAGTCCATATAGTTCCTATTATGGTAATAATTAACTGCTGCAAATAAAATGTAATCCAAAGATATATTTATATATATATATATATATATATATATATATATATATATATATATATATATATATATATATATATATATATATATATACATATATATATATATATATATATATATATATATATATATATATATATATATATATGTATGTATATACATATATATATATATATATATATATATATATATATATATATATATATATATATATATATATATAAACTTGATTGGTTTTTCTTGGGTACTTAGGTTCTTTTGGAAAACACAAACTAGTCTATTTGACGTTTCGCCTTATTTTTTTAGGCATTTTCGAAAATTCTTTATTTTTTAATATTCATTCTATGGGTTCCCCCATATCATCAGTCATAGCTCAACTAGTAATGGAATACCTGGAAGAACAAGTCATTAAAAAAATAAAAGGTAACATTTTGTTTTTCAAGAGATTCGTAGATGATTGTTTATTAGCAGCCCAAAATGATAAAATTACCGAAATTCTATACAAATTTAATAGCTTCCACAAAAAATTACAATTTACATCAGAAATTGAAAAGGATGGTAAAATAAATTTTCTAGACCTGACTCTTATCAGAAAGCAAGATAAAATCCTTACAGAGTGGTACACAAAACCTTCTTGGTCAGGGAGATATTTGAATTTTAACTCTAGTCATGCAATGTCCCAGAAAATCAGCGTTATAGTGGGCCTAACAGACCGAGCAATAAAATTGACTTCCCCTGAACTAAGACCAGACTCGCTAAAAAAAAATAAAAACTGTCTTAATACAAAACAATCTTAAAGAGAATGACATCAATCGAACAATAAAAAAGAGAATATACAAGTTTTATAATAACTCAAAAAACAACACCAAAAATAGTAAACAAAACTGTGATAAATTTTTACCACTTCCTTATACAAAAGAACTTTCTGAGAAGCTGAAATGGGTCTTGAAAAAATATAACATTATAGTTTGCCATAAAACTCAAAATAAACTAAGTTCATTATTTACAAACTTAAAAAGCCATATCCCCACAATAAATGAATCTAATGTTGTGTATGCAATACCGTGTGCGAATTGTCCGAAGAAATATATTGGCAGGACTTCTCGGTTACTAAAAAACAGACTGAATGGACACAAATATACTAGGAATGCTTCCACTGCCTTTAGTAAACACGAAGCAGAAGAAAAACATGACTTTAAATTCAATGAAACCAAGGTCCTCTGCAAAGAGCGGAATTATGCCAAACTACAGATCAAAGAGATGATTGAAATAAAAAAAGATGAAAACACTGTGAATGATAGGACTGACATAAAAGGAATCAGTCATATCTACACAAATTTAATTAAAAAATAAACATGCTGGCATGCATATCCTCTTAATAATACAAAATGGTATATATACTTAACATCAATAATAGTTTTTTTCGTTAAGACACCCCATTATAGATAATAAAATTTTAAAAAAATCAGTAAAAAATACGAGACACGATATGCTGAAAGAAATACAGAATTTGAAATTCACAAACACACAAATAGTTGACTTTCAGGGTATATACACGTTAGTAAATTGTTTTATATTTTTGTTATGGTGTAAATATTTTAAATGTCCGAGTGTGCGTCAAAATGCTATATGTTTTTAAAAGTGTAATTTGACTTAAAAGATTTTAACCTTGTGTTTTCTAATTTTAGAATGAATATTAAAAAATAAAGAATTTTTGAAAATGCCTAAAAAAAATAAGGCGAAACGTCAAATAGACTAGATTGTGTTTTCCAAAAGAACCTAAGTACCCAAGAAAAACCAATCAAGTTCATGTAAACAAAAGGTTCAACAGAAAAATTATTATATATATATATATATATATATATATATATATATATATATATATATATATATATATATATATATATATATATGTATATATATATATATATATATATATATATATATATATATATATATATATATATATATTACAGTTAAGGAAAATTTTAATACAAGTCAAACACCCTATGTCTTGTAAAATCTCACCTAATGTTGGTTATCTCGACAAAATTGACGATCCAATTAATACTTCATTACAAAACTTTTGTAGGTGTGATATTTTTGAGATTTTCAGAAAAATAACTCCGAAATGATTAAGGAAGAAAATTGACTTCAAACATAATATCCATGAATGTCGAAAGTGAAATGTCAAAGAATCTATTGGAAAAAAAGTTTCAGTGGAAACTGGGGACCCCTTTATAGTCATAAGAGTCCTGTACGAACGTTGTAAATTATTAAAATTTTAAATTTATGTCTCCGAACAAAAGGTTGTATGAGATATTACTTATTAAAAAAATACTAGGAAAATTTCAAAACAATATTTTCGATTTGTGGTTCTTAAGATCGAAATTTCAAATAATCACAATTATTCAACTTTTATATAGACTCCGTTCGATGAAATTACTAAGCACTAACTTCAAACCATCTCACATAGTAATTAATTATTCTACCAAGTCCTTAGTTATCGTCACTTGTCACTTCATTTTAATTTTAGAGTTAACTATAACCCCAATATAAAATTAGGCAATTTAAAATTATAACAAAGCCTTTTAAGGTTAAACTAATTTAATAGAAAGGGGCCAAACCGCACATTTTAACCTCTTTCCAAAGTTTAAGGGATGCTGGTCACCTTACGACCGTCAAAGGACAACAGCTCTTTTCTTGCTAATGTTACCTGAGGGACCAAACTTGACAAGAAACTTCCTTGTGATTTTTTGCTGTTAAGTAGTCTATCTTAAAGCGTAAGTTTTTAGGTTTACGTATAAATATAACTTTCTAGAGAAATTTAGGAGCGTTCAATAGAATTAAATACAAGTTATAAATTGCAGGAATTTATATGTTTGACCATTTATTGTAGTATTAATTTATATTAAAGGAAATGTGTTACTGTCTGCATTGAACTCTTATTTTTTTTGCTCGTTTACTTATTTTTTATGATCACCCATTACCCATTAAACATTTTCTATGAAAATAATTGCAGAATCTAATCACGGAATCAAGGTTGTTGATGAGATCTGGATCTCCTCTGAGTGGAATACAACAAATGCAGTGTATGTTTGAGCGCAGGGCCCCAAACGTCGGAGCAATATTCGATCGTTTGTCACATTTGAGCTTTATACAGAATTAACAGTTGTTGTGGAAGGTCAAGCTTTCTAGTTCGAAATAATACTCTCAGCTTTTGAGAAGGTCTCATTGCTATGCATCCAACACGTGTATGACAAGTCACATTTACTCCCAAGTTAATGCCCAGCACATTGAATAATGATGCTACAGAAATAAAGTATCCCGACAGAACTAGTAAATGAAGAAATAAGTGTATTATCATCTGCAGATCGTAAATGTAAATAAGAACGAGAGTAGGAGACAGTATGGAGCCATCGGACACACCGGCATTGATAGTGAAGGTATTAGAAAAGAAACTTAACGACTGTCACTTATAAAGAAAGCTCTCTTGGATATATCAAGTACAACCACCTAAGATTCTCCCAAATGCTCCATTGTGTTGTTCTAAACATGGCCGCTAATGATATTGAATACTTCTATATATCTTAGAAGATTTTGATTGGTAGCTTTTTCCATTACTTCAGATATTATTAAAAACGTTTGACTGATCGGTAATTGATTGGTAAGGTTTCTAGTAGGAAGAAAATATTCCTGTTCCTTAGGATAGGTTGAAAAGCCTACAGACAACGGCTGTTAGTTCGCTCGAATATTTTATAAGTACTGTGGCCGATATTCCATCAACGCCAGAAGTTTTTTGGTGTATAGCTTTATTAAAATACCTTTTATGATACGCTGTATAAATACATTATCGGATATCCTTGACTGCACTATGGGAATAGTTGGTGGTATTTTTTCTTGAAACTTAATAGAATGTGAAGCTAAGAGCTCAGCTAATGAGTTAACTTTCTTAACAAGTCTTGTAGCAATAGTATTATCTGGCCGTGGTGGAATAGTAAATTTAGTGAAATTTTGAGA
>CM032455.1:47986770-48044270 GCA_019049505.1 Pachyrhynchus sulphureomaculatus
TTTTAACTTATTAATAACTATTTTAAAAATGTTCTGTGTGGTATTCCACCTAAAAATGTGTTGTGTTCTTTAAGCAATTTTTCTGCACCAGTGAGCTGATTTTAAATGATAAAAACTTTTATTTAAATATTCCACAAAAGTTTTTATTGAATGAGAATGTTCAAAACTTATACTTCTAAATTATCTAAATATGGCCCAGAGTTCGTAGAAGATTACGTTCTCTTTAAAACAATTAAAATGCGTAGGTAGTTTATAAATTACGGCCCTATTCATTAAATTCCTGAGAGTTTCAGAAAAACAAGAGAAAAAAAAAACATGGCATTAGAATGCCTTTAGTTGGAAAATTCCTAATTACATCATTTATTTACTTACTTATAAAGACGCACGATTTCGTATATTTTCTTTCCTCATTCATCTTGAAATATTAGTCTCATTACCTTTTAATTGGAAAACATATATTTACTGGTACAGAACAGAAAAAGGACAACAAGTACTGGTAATGGTTATTTACGTTTTTTTATTCCTCCAATTTGCGTGAATTCTAATATATAATATATATATATATATATATACATATATATATATATATATATATATATAATATATATATATATATATATATATATATATATATATATGTATCATCGCTCCTGATGAAGCTAACATGGTTAGCGAAAACGCGCGTCGAGTGCAAAAATAAAGTGTTTGGTGTAGTGGTGATATATACTGAGTAGTATCATTGTGCCAAAGATTCCACATTCCCAACTTACTTAATTTACACTTAAAGTTTATTATTTTTCATTTAAAAGTTTATTTATACTCTATCCGTTTGCAAGGCGAAGTAATAAATTATGTAAAATTATGCAAATTAGTAATTAAAGTGACCCAGTGGGTAATAAACCAAAGGCGGGTTGTTTTACCTGACGGGGTTAATTCGGATTATAAACCATATCGAGGGTATACTCTCAGTTTATTTTCTTACGTAACACGTAGTGTATCAGTTCAGAACAATAAAGATGTCTTCCCCAAAACGTCAAAAAATAACGACTTTAAGCTTAAATGAAAAGATCATAATTAGGAATGTGTTGAATTACGTCAAAAGTGATGAAAACCTTAATTTAAGTGTCGACGATAGGGTTCAAAAGTGTTCCCTAATGACCGAAGTTGGAAAAAAAACAACTATCTATCCAATTTTGAAGGAAGAAACGGCAGGATGAGTTACTGCGCTAAAGCTAAAACCAGGTAAAATAAAACTAGAGCAGACAGAAGATGTAAAAAATTCCCTGCGAAAAATCATTCATGGGTTTTTTATTGAAAAAAATCCCAACCTTGAACTTAATTCTAAAGGCTGTCAAAAGTAACCCACAGATACAAACGATGAGCAGGACCAAGTTGTGGGAAGTTTTAAAATCAATAAATTTTCGTTGGGAAAAATTTAAAAGAAAATCCTTGTTAATTGAAAGGGAAGAAATCGTACACTGGAGAAGAGATTATCTGAGAAAAATTTAGATATGAGCGTTCTCAAGGAAAACGTATTTATTATTTAAACGAAACTTGGATAAATGAAGGGTACACAGTAAATAAGTTTTGGCAGGACAAAACGTTTTTGAGTTCAAAACAAGCTTTTATGGAAGGTTGGTCAACCGGTCTCCATCCAAGGACGCCGATTAATTATAACACATATACGGAGTATCCACGGTTTCGTTAATGGCGGTCTGCTTACATTCGAATCGAAAAAACAGGAGATTACCACGAGGATATGAATTCTGATGTGGTTTACGCAGATGATAGATTTGATCCACCGAAGCTCAATAATTGTCATGGATAATGCTAGTTACCATTCTAAAAAAGTTGAACGTGTTCCCACGATGGGATGGCTTAAACGTGATATACAGTCTTGGTTAATTCAGCGAAATATATTATTCTATGATGACAATGTTAAACGCGAGTTAATACAATTAATCAAACAGGAAGTTTTAATAAACAAAGACAAGTACAATAAGTACTAAATTGCCAAAACTCTAGATATAACTGTTCTTCGTTTGCCACCATACCACTATCAGCTTAATCTTATAGAGCTTATTTGGGCTCAAGTAAAAAGCGAAGTGGCTAGAAACAATGTGACCTACAAATTAACAGCCCTTATAAATCTATTTGCAAAAACAATATGTAATGTCACTCCAAAAAACTGGCAAAAATATGTTAAACACGTAATTAAAAAAGAAGATAAAATGTGGACAGTAGATTCATCAATGGACCAAATTGTAGAATCACCAGTTATACCATTAGGTACAGATGATGCTATGTCAGATTTTAGTTCGGATATGTCTGACATGTCAGATATAGAAGGTGTTTAAGATTAACTAGCACTAATTTAAGGTGTTATTTTATAAATGATAAACTTTTAATTGTTACCCTCAGTGTTAAATGGGCATGTCCCGTGGATAAATAAATAAATAAATCCTAATAAAAAATAAAAAACCAGTCAACATACAGTTATTGGGTCTTCTCTGTGTTACATTTGTATTTGTTTTCTTTTAGATTTTAGGCATTAGATAGTGTTTTTGTAAAGGCACATACAGGAGTATGCACCTAGGTGCGTTTATATTTTAAAACTTGTTTATAAGCGATTTATTTCCTATTTATTAGTAAATTTATATGTTTTGATAAATAAATTTGATTTGATTGGATCTGAACTATCATATTGTTTTATATGCATATAGTATGCAGGTAGGTAATCATCTGGCATTAATGGTCGCCGTTCTGTCACCTTATTATAATTCCTCAATTTTGTTTAATACTAGTTTTACTCTTGTAATATTATTGTAATATATTTTTTAATATAACCAACCTTTATTATAGCTATAATTAATACAAAAGAAATCAGTCGATACGCCACTGCTCGGTCATTCTCGAGATTTTCAAGGTAAGAATTCCGTAATTCTGTTGTAATTTTCCATAAATGTTAGTCTAAGCTAATACTACCGGTATAAATAATCTCGTTGTAACTTTTTTACGTAAAATGTACTGTACGGTACCGTGACTTGTACTATCGCGTGAAGTTAGTTTGCATAATTTTACATGATTTATTACTTCGTCTTGCAAACGGATGGAGTATAGCAATATACAGTATACAACCTACATACTTGAGCGTCGCGTCGCACAAATGACAGAAAACAGATCGGGTTAGTGGCGCTAGGCTCGTTTCTTCTCTTATCGCCAATTCCTTCGGGCATTTTAGAATTTTTGTGTTTTCAATAACTGTTTTCTATGTACCGAGATGTTTAAATGAAATATAAATATACTTAAAGCTTAGACTTTTAGCTTTCATTTCCCACCTTTAAATATTTTTTTTTAAGTTTAAGTTGTATGATTAATAATAAGCAAAAATATGTTTGTCATGAACACTTTTAAGAGAGAAATACAAAAAAGAGAGGTATTTTTTTTAGTTTTTAAAGATTTTCTAATATCAAGTATACTTTTAACTGTAACTAAAAAAAAAATACCATTTCGTACTGCTTTGAATGTAAAATTTCTAGCGGCGCACTACAGCAGACAAATTTTCATATTTTAATTTAATTTTTAAATAACACAGACAATGCGTGTATTTTTAATTATTCTTATATTGAAACTTAAGGTATAATAATGATATATGCACAAGAATTTCTTTTCAATACTATATTTTATTAAATATTTGTAATTTACCGTACGCCCGTTAAAATCATGAAAATAAGAATTTCGTTTTAAGTTTTACAAATTGTAAAGCAACAAAAATAAAAACTATTAGTGTCATCGGAAAGCTGAAAGTCTCCTCTTCAAAAGGCTTTAAATTTCTTTTTTATACTCTGAAAACAAGTAATATCGATTAACCCTCGAGCGGTGCGCGTAGACTTTCAAATATCTGTTTGGAGCGCACTTTTTTAGAATCACGTATCTGAATTTTTAATATATTCTCACGCTAATAAAAAAAATCTGAAAAAAATATCTACACAATTTTTTTTGTAAAATTTTCCGCTCTTTCATGTGGTGCTCTTAGTTTTTCAATATCTTTTTTTATTTTCCGAGATATTACCGAAACACCCATTTTTTTTATTTTATTTTATATTTTGTGGGCTTAGCATACATCAAACTCTTTTTTATCGTATTCTACACTACCTGTGTGTCAAAATACAGCCTGTTAACATTGTTAACATGCGAGCTCGAAACCCCTGGCAACTGGTCTATAGTATTTTCATTTAAATACAAGATTAAAGTTTTTAAGTAGAATAAAAAAACTCAAAATACAAACGTATCAAGTCACTTTCCTCTAAAACGCACCGGTTTGAACATTTTAGAAGTACCAGTTTTTATCTCCCAGTACACCTATTATTTTTCTACTTCAGTACACGCCTATCCTTTCTTCAACGTCTTTTGTGAATAAAAGACTGATCTTTAATAAATTGTGTTCAAATACTCAGATTAAGATATTTCGTGGCGTGACAATTTTAATTTAGTTCATATTTTATAACTTGTAGTTGCAAAAAAAGTACTGAACTACTAATTTTTCTTAATATAAAACATCTTTTATATTCGCATTATGAAAATTCTTTAAAACTGAATTTTAACAGCGGACTAATTAAGTAAAAATAAGTTCACCTATTTTCCGGCTAGGATTTCCAGCTGCTGGCTACTGAAAAATTCTCGTCAAATACGAATTTTAGAAGTTAACCACTGCTCAAGAGATATGCAAATATTAAGCTTAAAATAACTTAAAGCGTAAATTGTGCAATTGCTTAAAGAAATTTAGTTTTAAAATATTCATAGTAAAAGAATAAATTGAAGAGTGAAAAATTTTCGATCTCTTGTAAAATAATTCTCGAAAATATTGCGGTCTCAATGTTAACCGTTACATTTCCAGAAGTTTTCTAAGAGAAATAAAATTGTTGTTTACTGCTGGGTAGATCGTTCGCACGATGGCTTGCATTTCTTGACATATATTTTCTTTTAACAGTTCCAGGAAATGATAACTATATAAGTACGAATCAGGGCTTCTTAGAAGGCAACTTAATATTTTTTAAATCACGTTCTTTCGTGACAACGAACACAATTTTGTAAAGACGGGGTTGAGAAGTACTCAATTATGTCAATCAAGAGCAGCAACGCTATGCTATGTCGCCTTTAAGAGAATACCGATGCACAGTGATTCGGCAAGAAAATGCTAGCGGGACAATATTCATGACGTAATTTCCACTGCTAACGACTTGTAAACACCCCCCCTCCATTTAACGAATTCCAAGAATTAATTTGTTTATCACCTCATAAAGGTATCTTATCAGGGGGTCAAAGTAACCCTTATAAGAGAGGTCATTTTCATTTGCAAATCAGTTGCATTTTATGCACACATGTGATAACATATTTTAAAATTGGTAGCAAAGTGAAACGAGTTTTTTGTGATGGAATATTCTGTTGAAGGTATGTACTCTATTATGTCTTAATTTTTTTTATAAAAAATATATATACTTTTGGTGTAATATCAATTTGTAAATGTATAGATAAATCCAGCAAATTTTACATTAATTGTAAACTTTAAAAGTAGCAACTTTTTTTATCCACATATATCCACCTAGATTTTTCTATATGTAATACCTACAACATTCAGGCACAGATGCATATATATTATAGACCCCGAAAAGGCCCGAAAGTAAAATTATTTTATTTTTTTCAGAACGAGTCGTGACTATGACGAAAACGGAGTTTTTTGAAGAATGGCTAAAACATGACAAAACTGAACGAAACAGTGGCATTTTTTATTATATAAGTGAAAAATTCAATATGTCTGATGTTTCTGACGATTCTCTAAAACGACTCAAAATGAAAATATCAAGCCTTTCAGCAAAATTCAATCAAAAGTGGACTTCTTTAAAGTGTAACAAAGAAATGTTTCTAATCAAACATAAAGATTGGTTAGAGGGATTCGGAATCGAAATAAAGATGTGTGTTAACCAGCCGTGCACTTCAACATCATCAGCGGCTCTTTCCGTAGGGCGACCCAGAAAATCATTTGAAGACTCATCAACGAAAACGAAGAGACGGAGAGTAGAAAATCTTTTGGAATCGCGAAGTGCAAGTGAGCTTATTACAGCAGCTGAGTTAGCTACTCGAAAAGAAGGGCATCGAAGTGTTGCTAAACAGATCCATAACGTCGCGGTCAGTGAAACTAGAGAAAAGAATAAGTGTTCTGAACAAAGTCGGCAGTTAACACCAGACGAAGCTTTAGCTTATTATGTGGACTCGAAATCGACTTCTCACTCATATAAACAAACAAGAAAATGGTCAATGAAAGCGGGACATCAAGTGTATTTTTTATAGTTTAGGTAAGCCCAAAGCTTCTTGTTGTCCTTTTGACGAATATATTTCTGTGACTGAATCTCGAGCTGAAATTAAACTTCACGCGATTTTGGATAAAACGGCTGAACGATTAATTAAAGCTCAGACGGAAGTCATTAGAAGTGTGTTACCTCCTTCATATATATTTTTGCCAAGGAGACAAAAGAGTTTACGAAAGAAGAAACTTCTAAAATTTTAGATGAAGTAAGTCAGCTTCTTCCAACATTATGTAACGTTGCTGGATCTCAAATCTCTGTTAAACGCGATTTGTTGTTGACAATGACTGATGGCAAAGTGTGCAATGCCTTAACAGACTCAAGTTCAACACAAAAGTGTTATATTTGCGGTGCCACCCCGTCTACTATGAACGAGGAGTCAAAGAAATATCCCAGCAACGAAGAACGCCTTGCATTTGGTTTATTTACTTTACATGCATGGATCCGCACGTTTGAATGTTTGCTTCACATCAGCTATCGTTTAGAAATAAAAAAGTGGCAAGTCAAGGGAGATAACGACAAAGCTATTGTGAAGCAACGCTCACAAGAGATACAAAAAGTGTTTAAAGATCGTATGGGTCTCATTGTAGATAAACCAAAACCTGGGTATGGTAACACAAACGATGGAAACATAGCACGTAGATTTTTTTCCAAAGCTGAATTGAGCAGCGAAATTACAGGATTAAACGTAAACCTTATTCGTAGATTTCATGTAATTTTAAGAACTTTGTCATCGGGATATGACATAAATTATATAGAATTCGAAAAGATTTGTGTTGATACTAGAAAATTATACCTTGATCTGTATTCGTGGTATTCCATGCCCGTTACTGTGCATAAAATTCTTGTACACAGCGCGGAAGTTATAAAGTCTTTTCTTCTTCCCATTGAACAACTCTCCGAAGAAGCCCAGGAGGCAAGAAATAAAGACTGTCGTAGATTCCGTGAACGGCACACCAGGAAGCGGTCACGTATTGCCACAAATACAGATCTCTTAAGAATGCTTTTAATTACGTCTGATCCTGTTATCAACTCGTATAGAGAATTACCGCGAAGAAAATTTACTTCTTTGCCATCGGAGGTTCTGCAGTTGATTATCCCACCTTCATTGCCATCCGAAACACCATCAGTAAGTCATTATCACGAATTAAATGAGGAGGATTATTTACTCTCTGAATATTCTACTGAATGGGAGAGAGGTGATGACGACTCATCTGATGGTGATTAGTAGGTTTAAGTATTTTTTTATTGTAATTATTATTCTTATTTTATTGTGTGTTGTAGTTGCTTATAATTCATGCCTTAGTAGATAAGTTATTTAATATTATATTTCTTTTACTTATACACCTTGTTATTGTAAATAATTGATATATAGATACTATTATTGTACTAATTTATTTTAAAAGAAATAATATTTTGTAAATTAATAAATGTGGGTACTATCATTATGATTTTTATTTTTTTTCCTAGAAATTTCTTTGTAAACAAACATGATTGTGCTTTTCACACATAACAAAGGTAAAAAACTCAGCCATCTCAGATAGGTAGATGACGTTGTACTAATTAGCTCAAATTCACTACAAACTATGTAAATACAGCTGGCCGAAGAGTCGGAAAAGGTCGGAAAAGGTCGACTAAAGACTAAAGATAAACAAGGAAAAGACAAAGATCATGACAAACATAGAGGACACAAGAACCATCATCGTGAAAGGCTGCACACTAGACATGATCAAGGAATACATATATCTTTCACAGATTTTGAAGCTTAGCAAAGATAACAAGATAGTTAAGGAAATAAGACGAACAAGACTAGCATGGGCAGGATTCGAAAAGATGAGTTGGATACTGAGAGGTCCTAGAATGCCACAATACTTGAAAAGTAGAGTGTTCGACAAATGAGTGGATTAGGAAGACCACAATGATGTCGGATGTGAGAGAACGGATTGCCAGACTTAAGTGGAATTTTGTGGGCCACATTGCCAGACAGGCGGATGATTGTTGGAACACGGTGATCCAACAGTGGAGACCTTGGTTGCAAATCGGAGGTCTTCATTGGAAGCACATGGCTCAAAATAGAGGCAGTCGGAGAGAGTTGGGAGAGGTCTATGGTCAGAGATGGTTGATAGAGGGCTAAAGAAGCAGAAGAAGCTACGCTTCTGTAGTATATAGCATAGTAGTAAGTCTGTTTTTATTTCAACATTTAATTTCTCTGTCGATTTTCGTCATCCTAATTTATCCCCAGAAGCGCTCGACTGCGTTGTTCGAATTCAGCAGGACTACCTTCTCGATGCTTCCACTGCGTTTTGTTTGTTTGTTGAGTTTTGAAGCTGCTAGTAGATATGCATTGTCTATTATTTTTAGGCTCCAGAACTAACATGTTTGCTGCAGTTCTAGACAGAAAACTCATCTTTTCGGGACAACGTAGTGTCCACGTTGGATTAGTGGCATCACGTTGCGCAATGTAAAAGTTGTAGCCTGGATTCTACGATACGCATCCCAGGCTACAATTTTTGCGATACCAGTTTTTTCTTTATCAGAGAAACGAGTTGGAAAATTGAAAAAACTACTCTAGCCAGTGCGCATGTTCTAGTTAAAATAGCTTACTATTTTAGGCAATTTTTTATTATTTTTATGCAAAAAAATAGGTGAGAAACTTTGTTACGCATTCAATAATGTCTGGTATATTTCATTTTTACTTGATTTATTGGCTCTATACATTATAAAGATAAAAATAATCCGTATTTTTACGTAATTAATTAAGCCAATGGAAATATTAATCATCACTCTGCCTTCAGATCACGTACCTATCAGCTATAAACAACACATAAATACAAATAACACACGAGGCTTCAATAGTCAACCAAACAGTACCCTTGCTTACCGCTTATTTTATTTCTTCTTATTTTTAACATTGGCGGTTAAGTGATAACAGTGTCAATACAAGAATACAATATTATACATGCTATCTTGTTAAATTTTCAAATCTGTTCAGATCACTGAAAAAAAAAATAATAATAATTCCGTGTCTATTCCATAACTTTCATCTTTATTTTTTTACGTTTAGTCCTTCGCTACAGCCGTCCTCTTACAGAGTAATAGAAAATAGTATTGGAGTTACTTAATTACATGTTTGCCTCTGAGTAGCTCAAATCTACAAAAGAAGATCTAGTTTCATAACATAATATATTTTCACTTTAGAGTTTCCCTTACAAGACAAGGCATGATACGCTTCTATAGCTAATAGCACAATAGTGACATTTAAAAAATTTGAGATTTTTCAATTTAAAATAGTCGAAATGTATAAATTTATTTTGAACACCTTGTAGCATCTAACTGAAATTTCTTTACATATATCTTTTTTCAGAATCAATAGCTCTACTGGCAATTTTTTGCAAAACTGAAAACTAGTATTTTTTTTAAAAAAATTGAAATATTAGAAAAAACTACTAGGTCTAGGTATATAACATTATTAACAAAAAAGTTATAAAATTTTACGCAGAATTTAAAAATAAATTAGAAAATAGGATGTTCCATTTAAAAAAAAACATGTTATATCGGCCACACTTTTTTGAAGTACCCGGTATATTCAAAAATAATTTTAAACTGTGCACCTTAACATTCCCTAAAACTATTGTATTTAACATTTTTTCGTCATTCCCGAAACAAATGATATATTGAACTTTACTCTATCGTTGACTCACCCTGTACATACATATGTATATCTGGAGAAGAGCTTAGGGCAAGAATACATTTTGGTTTCACGAGATTAGTTCTACTGCAACCAACGAGAGAAGATTAATAAGGCTAGTATTTTTAGTGTTCCGTACGGAACACTTATAAGATCACTTCGGTGTCTGTCTGTCTGTCTGTCTGTCACACCAGATTTTCTCCGAAACTATTTGACATAGAAAGGTGAAATTTGGTAATAATATAGGAATTGATGGCCTCATCAGAGCCATGTAGTTTTGAGAATGAAATTTTGACTTAAGGGGTTAGTTTTGGGGGCTGAAGTCGGAAGTGAAAAAAAAATTTTTTTACTAGGTCATCGAGTGTGGTGTCAAATGAAAGCTTGTGAAATCACGAGTAAAAAATATGTATATAATATTATACTTGCGCGCACTTTTCTTTGTATTATTTTTAAAAATTCGCGAAAAATCGCTGTCCCGGACCTTATCTCGAAAAGTACTTATCAAAAAATTTCGAAAAAATTCTGGAATATTCTCCACGGATTGTAGATTGAACGAAAATTATCACGAGTGCATTACCTTTAATAATTTATATGGTATATAAAAAAAAACAAAATTTCAAGGTCATCAGATTTCAGTGAAGATTGAAAACAAACTTTGTTGAAAACTCATTTGGGGTGTATTTTGTAAAGTCACTGATCATTTTGTACCTCTGTAACAAAATTTTTTTATTTTAAAAGCAATCAACGTACAGAACACTAATTGCGCAAATTTAACTTGCACTTGACCGGTTATTTTATATAACCTATATATTTAGTAAGATTCACGAAAAAGTTTTAATATTCAACATATAGATGTGAGTTTATCCGGGTATGAATTACGTAACCTTCTTTTTGTAATAACTTTTAAAGGGAAAATAACACTGGTCAAAATTTCAACTTTTTTTGTTACACGGATTCTATTCTCATATTTTAAATCTTGTATAAGATGGGAACAATAAAATAAAAGTAGAATTTGTATAACACTTCAGATTTTATTGTATAGCATAGAAATTTTTTTTTTTTTATGACTTTCTTAGATATTTAGCTTCTGGAATATTTCTCTTCAGTGTCCAACAGTAATCTGCCAACATGCTTGGATCCCATTTGCCTTGGTATTTCTTCTCCATGGCTGAAATATCCTGATAGAAACGTTCACCATGCTCATCGCTTACTGCTTCCAGATTTTTGGGGAAAAAGTTCAAATGAGAATCAAAAAAATGAATTTTGAGTGACATGTTACATCCTAGTGCTTTATAGGTCGTTAAAAGTTCACTAATCAAGTCTTTGTAGTTTGCAGCTTTATTGTTTCCAAAGAAAATCTTTAACCATATTATTGAAATATATCCAGGCGGGTTTTTCCAGTGAAACTAATTTTTGTTCAAAGATAGGGATTTTAATTAATTCTTTAATTTGTGGCCCAAAGAATATTCCCTCTTTAATTTTAGCATCACTAATTTTGGAGAACTTTTTTTCAAATATAAATATCCTTCGCCAGCTTTGCCCATAGCTTTGATAACATTTTTGATAAGACCTAGTTTTATGTGTAGTAGTGGCAACAGTACATCTTCTGGTTTCACCAAAGGGGGAAACAAAACGTTTTTTTTTTTTGTCCAGGAGAAATTGAGAAACGTTTTGGCCAATTTTAATATAATGATTTTTCTATCTCTACTATCTCATTCACAAAGAAAGCAGCAATATTTTGTGTAACCAAGTTGTAGCCCTAATAAACTAACAATCACCTTCAAATCTTCACATATTTTCCAAGAATTCATACAATATTTTATTTTCTCTAAAAGTAGCTTCATATGACTCTTTTCATGTTAGTGGCATGGGCTACTCGGACAGGCAGAATTTTGTTTCCATTATGTAAAAGATTTAGATTTACTTTTGAAGAGTCTGCAAATAGTCGCCAGGCTGTATTGGTATAGTTGGTGTTCCCTAATAAATTCATTACAAAATTAATGTCATTACAGTACACAAGGTCACCTTTTTGAGAGAAATAACTTTTGAACTCATTATCACGATTGCGGAAATAGCAAATTCTCATTACTGAATGAAGTAAATTCCATCCTTTCAATATAGATGATAAAACTTCAGCTTGCTTTTTGGATAAACTCAAATCACGCAGCAAGTCGTTAAGCTCACCTTGTGTTATTAAATGTGGTATAAAAGAAGTGCTAGGTTCGTAAATATAATCTCCCATGTCCTCTTGAGTAGGAGGTAAGCTCAACGACACGTTGGATTCATCTGATCGTACACGTTGTGGAGGTGTAGCTACAGTCATCATTTCACTGTGGGGGACCGGTCTCCTTCCAGAGGGTAAGTTTAGATACTTGATTGCTTGTGTAGTTTTACTACTGAAGTCCTTAATTGCAGTCAAGCAAAAATAACAGTCTGATGTGTGATCTCTTGGTTCGGCCCATATCATTGGAATTTCGAAGTTTATGTGACGTGTTCCGTTAGCTCATCCAGTCAAAAGAGTAACACAGGATACACAACATATATGGGGAACCCAAAATTTATCTTAGTTGCGAACTGGAAATCCGAAATATTCAAAATAACACTTCTTGGCCAAGTCTGTAAAATTTCTCCGCTGACTACTAAATGTAAGTTTACCACACACGTAACAGAATCGATCAGGATTATTTATACAAGTTCCGGGCATGCTATTGAACGTAGATTACTCAAATGAAAACAAAAAATAATTATTGTTTTTAAAATGGCTTAAGTTCAAAACAATGTTCTCAACGATCTCCTCCTCTGACGTAATTTAAGTGACTGGCACTATTACAAAAAGACTGAGGGTGATCGAACAAACATTTTTGCGGGGTTTTAATTGGGATAGGTAGGTAAGCATAAATCACATACTAGCTTACGTGCAACAAAAAATCATGTTGACCAGTGTAATCAATTTTATAAGAAAGTTCACGAACGTTCGTTTAGGAAATATTTTAGGATGTACTGTTATACAGGTATTTACAGAGAACTATCTACTAAGATGGAAGCTTCTCTTCTAACTAATTAAATTTCCATTACCTCAAGCAGTAGACAGAACAGTTTACTCTTTATACTGTTTAGTATTAAGCTAGTGGAACTTTATATCATTTTTTTGTGATGAATAAATATATATCTTTATTTTAACTACAACTCTCTCGTTTAGTTGCCTGGTTTGACACCAACTCAATTTTGTCTAATCCAGCAAAGTTTATGTGAACTAGCGTTTTATATTTCTATGCTAGAGAAAATCAGGTACATCATTTAAATAGAAGGTATGCAAATAAGAAAAAAAAATATACTCAGCAGCGATTTTACAACTGGAACTCACTCTGTACGATTTATCAACTACCATCTCGGAGAGATAGGTGTCAGCAAAAGGGAAAGGCTCTCAGAAAGAGGGGACTACAAGAGTACAAACAGTACTTCGTTATTTGATACTCACCTGCTTTTTTAGTGCCAAACGAAGTTTTGGTCAAAAAAACTGGACGAATATTTCAGAGTAAAAATAGATTTAGGAATCACAACTCTAGAATTTGAATGCTTGAGTGCAACTGCCAAGATTGTACTAAAAGTTAAGCTATTTGTTGAACTTCATTGTAAGTAAGCAACCCTTTTTTAGATCAGGTAATATAAAGAAAATAAAGCATGTGCGCTATCAGAAATTGACGAAAATATAAATTCGAAGCAAAGTACCCAAAAACTCAATATAGCTAAATTAGGTAGCTGAAGTATTCTATAAAAAAATATTTATTTCTAAGTTTTTACAATTTGTTCAATGGTCACTGTTTTAAAACTTTTGAACTTTGGTCTTAAAATTATTCTTACGCCCTTTTCATCCATTTCGGTCACTTGTACAGGGTGAGTCAACGGTAAAGTAAAGTTCATTATCTCATTTGTTTCGCGAATGACGAAAAAATAATAAATACAACAGTTTTCGGGAATGTTAAGGTGCACAGTTTAAAATTATTTTTGAGTATATAGGGTACTTCAAAAAAGTGTGGCCGATATAACATATGTTTTTTCAAAATGGAACATCCTATTTTCTAATTTATTTTTAAATTCTACGTAAAATTTTATAACTTTTTTATTAATAATGTTATATACCTAAACATAGTAGTTTTTCTAATACTGCAATTTTTTTTTTTAAAAAAAAATGGTTTTTAGTTTTGTAAAAAATTGCCGTAGCGTCATTGTTTCTGCTATAGGGTGTTCAAAATAAATTTATGCATTTCAACTATTTTAAATTGAAAAATCTCAAATTTTTTAAATGTCGCACCCTGCATATTATTATTTTTTCTGATAGATTTTATAAAACCCTCCAAAATATGCTATATACCTATTTCTAATAGTTTTCGATTTATTTGGAATTAGTCAATTTTTACCATTGTTTTTAATACACTGACGCTATAACATCATAGTTGACAAGACAAAACAAAAATGTAGGCATTGCCAAATTTCGACATGCCTATTAAGCAAGTAAAAATAGTTTAATTTGTTGTAATAAGTGACGTATAAAGGTAACAGTTATGGATTTTTCTAAAAATGAATTAATTAATATAGTTTATATACTAGGCGAGGCGAGGAAAAAATTTGTCTTCTGGCAGTAAGGCTTTATGGAGCGAAGTACCCTAATAAACATCTAGAAAAGCTTTTCAGTGCTTAATGGAATGGTTTGATGGTAGTGGATAGCGTTGAGTATACGAAACGGAAAGTAGTAAACCAGAATGCTACCAATGAGGAAAAAGAAATGGAGAATTTACTTAATGTTGAAGGTAATGGCAAGGTCAGCAGCCGTCAACTAGCTGACTTATCTGACACATCCCAATCTACGGCTAATAGCACCACGAGAAAATACACCCTTTCATATGGAACTAAACCAAGAACTGCAAAACCGTAATTTTGACGAGTAAAACTTTTGTACCACCACGAATGGAGCAATAGAGCCGATCCAAATTTTTTATCCAAAATAATTTTTTCTGAATAAAGCTACTTTTCGCAGTAATGGAGTAGTTAACAGCCATAACATGCATTATTATTCAACAGTTAATCCATTTTAGATCAGGGAAGTTCAAAACTAAAACCATTGGTCGCTTAATGTATGGTGTGGCATATTAAATTTTCGAATTATTGGTCCATATTTTTTCTGCGAACCGCTTAACGGGCCTAGATATCTAAATTTTTTGCAAAACGAACGCTTCTTGAAGAAGTTGATAACTTTGAAAGAGAGCAAATGTGGATTTAACAAGACGCAACTCCTGCTCATTACCAGGAAGTTCGGGAATTTTTAAACGATCGTTACCCACAAAAATGGCTCGGTAGGGATGGATTCATTCAGTGGCCTCCTCGATCATGTGACTTAACACCTTTAAATTTCTTTTTGTGGAACTACATTAAAGATCGTGTTTACGTGAATCCCCCTACAACACCAGTAGATACGGAGAATAGGATACGGGATGCGTGCAGGACAATAACACCCTTTATGCTAAGGAAAGTGAAGGAAAATATAGTAAAACGACTAAACATGTGTATTCAAGTAGACGGGCATATTTTTGAACTTTTATTGTGTCATAATAATTAATCATTAGATAAGTTAAAACTATATTAAAATTATTATTAAACTATTTGTTTATGTTTTTCACAATAGCTCAAGTGTATTAAAAACAAGGGTAAAAAATTGAAAAATTAAACTAAAAAAAATTAGAAATGGGTATATGACATACTTAATAAAAGATGGAGGGTTTTGTAAAATCTATCAAAAAAAAAATAATATACAGGGTGTCCCATTTAAAAAATTTAAGATTTTTCAATAAAAAAAATAGTCGAAATGTATAAATTTATTTTGAACACCCTGTAGCATCTAACTCAAATTTCTTTACATGTATCTTTTTTTTCATCTTTATAGAATGCTCGTACCAATTATGAGTATTCCACCTTCAGAAAGAATATCGCTACTGGCAATTTTTTAAACACTGAAAATTAGTATTTTTTTTAAAAAAATTTAAATTTTTGAAAATCTACTAGGTTTAGGTATATAACATTATTAATAAAAAAATTATAAAATGTTACGCAAAATTTAAAAATAAATTAGAAAATAGAATGTTCCATTTAAAAAAACATACTGTATACTCAAAAATAATTTTAAACTGTGCACCTTAATAATTTATTTACATTTTTTCGTCATTCCCAAAACAAATAAGATAATGAACTTTACTCTATCGTTGACTCATCCTGTACTGTCAGTAAATAATTATTTATTTATGTAAAATTCTGAATAAAACTGATATCGTTTGTAACAATTAGGTGTGCTCTTTATCTAGTAAATTAAACTCACAACTTTTTTTATTTTTGGGACTCATATATTGAAAACCATAAATTAAACGAATTTTGTGAGCCGGTTTAAAGCAAATCCCTAAAATTTCGTTTCCAATCTGTCGACTGGATTAAAAGTCATGTTTGAATTCAAATTTGCAAAGCTGATATACTGCCTTTGGGTTCAAGCACAAAATTAGTCCGCTTTTCACTGAAATTTTAACCAGTTTTAAAACTTCGACAATCGATCGTTTCATTAGGAATAATTTTAATTGTTTCAGCAATTTTTTAGTTGGAGTGAAATTGTTTTCTGTCTGTTTGCACTGTTAGATTTGACTTTATTTATGGTCTTTTTTTTTTCATTTCAATAGCGGTTAAGTTTAACACTTAGCTTAGTTCAACTTAATTTTATAGTTTATAGTGCAGTGAAAAATCATTTGAAATTGCTCAGTCTAGATACAGAAATATTATAATGGTATATGGGGTATCACCAGGAATATTGTCCTGAGTTTTGAACCTCGAAAAACTTATGTTCTTTTGTTTACAAATAATTTAAATCTTCAAAACGCGTTTTTTGAGCTTAAAATGTGAATAAAATCAAACTTTTCGTAATGAAATTTCCAACAAATCATCGTTGGTTTTAAGTCGCTCAAGTGCGTACATAATCTACAAAATTGAAAAAAACAGGTAAAAAACTGGTTTTCCCCAATTTTTTGTACAGGGTGAGTCAACGATAGAGTAAAGTTCATTATCTCATTTGTTTCGGAAATGACGAAAAAATACAATAGTTTTAGGCAATGTTAAGGTACACAGTTTACAATTATTTTTGAGTATACAGGCTACTTTAAAAAAGTGTGGCCTAATTTATTTCCAAATTCTGCGTAAAATGTTATAACTTTTTTATTAATAATGTTATATACCTAAACCTAGTAGTTTTTCTAATATTTCAATTTTTTTTTTTTTTTCTTAAATACTAGTTTTCAGTTTTGTAAAAAATTGCCAGTAGCGCCTTTGTTTCTGAAGGTGGAATACTCATAATTGGTACGAGCGTTCTATAGAGATGAAAAAAAAAAAAAAGATATATGCAAAGAAATTTGAGTTAGATGCTACAGGGTGTTTAAAATAAATTTATGCATTTTCGACTTCACACCCTGTATATTATTATTTTTTCTGATAGATTTTACAAAACCCTTCAACTTTTATTAAGTATGTCATATGCCTATTTCTAATAGTTTTCGATTTATTTTGAATTTTTCAATTTTGACCCTTGTTTTTAATACACTTACGCTATTGTAAAAACATAAACAAATAGTTAGTAATAATTTTAATATAGTTTAACTTATTGAATTATGAATTGTTATGACATAATAAATGTTCAAAAATATGCCCGTCTACTTGAATACACATGGTTAATCGTTTTACTATATTTTCCTTCACTTTCCTTGGCCTAAAAGGCGTTATTGTCCTGCACGCATCCTGTATCCTATTTTTCATCTCTACTGGTGTTGTAGGGGGATTCACATAAACACGATCTTTAATGTAGCCCCACAAAAAGAAGTCTAAAGGTGTTAAGTCACATGATCGAGGAGGCCACTGAATGAATCTATCCATACCGATCCATTTTTGTGGGTAAAGATCGTTTAAAAAACATCGAACTTCCCGGTGGTAATGGGCAGGAGCTCCGTCTTGTTGAATCCACATTTGTTCCCTTTTAAAGTTATCAACTTCTTCAAGAAGCTGGGGTAATTCGTTTTGCAAAAAATTTAAATACCTAGGCCCGTTAAGCGGTTCGCGGAAAAAATATGGACCAAAAATTCGAAAATTTAATATTCCGCACCATACCTTAAGCGACCAATGGTTTTGGTTTTGAACTTCCCGGACCCAAAATGGATTAACTGTTGAATACTAATGCATGTTATGGCTGTTAACTGCTCCATTACTGCGAAAAGTAGCTTCATCAGAAAACATTATGTTGGATAAAAAATTTGGATCTGCCTCTATTGCTCCATTCATGGTGGTACAAAAGTCTACGCTTCGTTCAAAACACGGTCTTGAGGTTCTTGGTGTAATTCCATATGAAAGGAATGATACTTGTATTTCCTCGTGGTGCGATGAGCCGTAGATTAGGACGTGTCAGATAAAACAACTAGTTGACAGCTGCTGACCTGGGGATTATCTAAGGGAAAACTAGTATTTTTTTTTTAAATTGAAATATTAGAAAATAGGATGTTCCATTTAAAAAAGCATATGTTATATCGGCCACACTTTTTTGAAGTACTCTGTATACTCAAAAGTAATTTTAAACTGTGCACCTTAACATTCTCTAAAACTGTTGTATTAACATTTTTTTTGTCACTCTCGAAACAAATGAGATAATGATCTTTACTCTATCGTTGTCTCACCCCTGTACTGCCGGCATTTCTTCTTAGATTCAGACATTTTGAAATATAAAATTTGTCACGGTAAAAATAAATTAACTTTTCAACAGATTTATATATATATATATATATATATATATATATATATATATATATATATATATATATATATATATATATATATGTATCCATGTTTCAACCACAGTGACGAAACGACGCTTAAACTCCTCCGGATTCTTCTGGAACAGCTGCAAACCATCCCTGCAATACTTCACACGATTCCGTTTTTGGTCAAGCGTGAGCAATCGCGGCACCCATCTTGCGGATAGCTTTCTCATGTCCAAATGTTTATGCAAAATATTATGTACCCGTTCAGTCGAGATGCCCACAGCACTAGCAATCTCACGCACCTTAACTCTTCTGTCATCCATCACCATATCATGGATTTGATCAATGATTTCTGGAGTCGTAACCTCCACAGGCCGTCTAGAACGTTCAGCGTCACTTGTGCCCATATAGCCAGTCCGAAAATTTTGAAACCACTTATAAACTGTTCTAATCGAAGGTGCAGAGTCACCATAATGTTTATCAAGCTTCTCTTTAGTCTCCTGAGGCGTTTTGCCTTTCATAAAGTAATGTTTAATCACCACACGAAATCCTTTTTCGTCCATTTCTTGAAAATCACTCGACTTCCTTGATTCACACGAATGTCAAACACAAAGAAATAGACCAATATGGCTGAAACTTGGTGTGTGTTCATTCAAGAGATGCTACTAATTAAACATGACCTCGATACGCGCCGGTGGTGCCATCTCTCGGACTTTGCACGGACTTTTCAAACCAGCCTCGTATATATATATATATATATATATATATATATATATATATATATATATATATATATATATATATATATATATTTATAAAAATAATGGTTATAATGACTGCTATCACTTTCACTTACGAATATGGATTATTGGTGAAGCACACAAAAATAATAAGATTTTCTTAGAGCTATCCCTGCCATAGATTTGATTTCGTGCACGTATCAACTGGGATGCCTTTGCTTGTTTGTGATGCCGGTGCACTTGCTCCGTAAACAAGTCTTTACAAGCTCCCATATTTTTGTCGAAATATGCTTGACTGCGTGAATCTCGTCTTTGCTTACCAGCTTGCAAAGACTTATCGCCAACAATACTAAATCGAATTAGGTATACGTATACCTAATTTATTGTTTATTTACGTAATAACAATAAGATAAAAATTTTAGATACCTAGATAAAATATTTATTCATGAAACATTAGGTATTTTCAAAGTATTTTACTATATTAATTTCCTAAATGGGTAGTTACGCCACGTCCGTCCCTCCTGACTGTCTTAACTCCCCCTCCCTTATTCTACTGACCGAGCGCTAAAAATTCTGCCATCACTGAAAGGATATAATATTTAATGATTTCTCGAGCGGCCCCTGTTGGGAAATCCTATGCTATAATGATGATTAACTACATTTTTAAAAAATATCCCAACCAAAAACTAAGCAAAATTCTTATAATACAATTGAAATGATATAATATTTAATGATTTCCCACCCTCTTCACTCTTTACCTCTGTTAATATGACAAGTACTAAAATAATAATGTAATGTTTCGTTCCCTTGACTCAAAGAACTCTGAATAATATCATACATATAATATAAAAATATGAAATCGGCTTCCTTCCTCACCTCTTATAAGTTCGATAATTTTATATTTGAAATAATAATTTTGCTTAAAATTTATTCATTATCGTAACCAAAACCTGAAAAAAATTCTTCTAATATCATTATGACCATACAATATGTGATCACTCCACCTCTTTTTCCATTAAAACTGAAAATAATGAAAAAGTAACTTAATTTTCAGATTCCTCGACTTCATAAACCCGGAAAACGACATATAATACAATATATAGGAAGTAACCTCATTAACCTCCTATCCCACCTTTTAACTCCTTTTACTATAAATAAGATGAGTAAAAATTTGTCCAGTACATCAACCAAAAAAATCTGTAAATATCTAAAAATACTTTTGAAATTATACAATATTAAACCGTCCCCATCTACCTAGCCCTGGGTTAAACTTGAAAGCAATGAACGAATATGCTAATTTTTAAATTTTTTAACTTTTTTATAGACTTTAAAAAAATTGTTTATCCACGATATATAGGAAATAACACCCTTAATCTCCTCCCCCAATCCTTTCGCCCCTTATATATTTTATTATAAATATTTATGCGTAAAAATTGTTTATTATTCAACAAAAAACCTTTGGAACCCTAAAAGGTCAAGAAAAGCAAAAATCTGAAAGTGCGATTTTTCACGAATACAATACTTGTCGTTAGCAAGGAAAGTAAAAAGCTGAAAAAATACTCTCTCCATTTTTAACTTTTCAATTAACTTTAAGCAAGCAAATTAATTTTTAGCAAGTGGAAAAAATCTCATTGGCCAACAGAAGACACAAGTAAAAATACAATCGAAATTTTAAAAAACGGTAAAATTATTTACCCAGTACAGTCTAACAAATAGAAGTTGTAAAATAGAGTTAAAATGTAATTTAACTATCTCGCAATAAAAAATAATGCAAGCATAAATGCTCGATATTTTATAGAATGAAATAATATTTTATAGTGAAATATTATTATAAAAATATTTGAAACTCAGTATCTCAAACTTTCTACACTACTTATCTCTGCGATTGAAATAACACGTAATTAGCATTTTCATCCAAAAACCAGTAAAAAGTGGAATATTGCTTTTGATTTTCAAGATCGTTAGTAATCTATGTTCTATCATCTAAATGTGCTTGTACAGAAGAAAAGTAACGGCACCTTGGACAGGAAGTCAACCCATGCCAATCTGAATGCGTATTCACAGCATTATCCTTCTTAAAAACTATTAGTTATCAACTTAATTACTATATGGAGCTTTATAAATCTGTGATGAAAATTCTACAGATAAACTGACCAGTGCAGTAAAAGATATTGCACCGAAGATATTAAATGATCGTTTCATAGCTTTAAAATCCCGGATCTCAAATAAGAAAGTAATAGGTATTTACCAGAAAATAGTGTAGTTCTACCTTACATAGACGGTACTACAGAAAAAATAGTTACATTACATGGAAGAGCCAATACTCGCACAATATTTAACAATTTTAAGAAATTGATCAATGCTTGAGATCACAAAAAGATGGAAACAAAATATATCTATAAACTTCCCTCTTCACGTAGAAGAAAGTAGAAAATCAGTAGCAGCTAGAAATTAGGATCATAACATATGTATCAAAAAGAAACAAATTTCACAATCAGTTAAAGTTTATCACTCTACAGGTCAGAGAAATCTGCTTGTTCTTGCCTCAAACTTTTAATTTTTCCACTTGTTATAACGTAACATAACGTAAATTTAATAATAAAAAATAGAATATAACAGTGGAAAATAATATTAAAGTAAAACTATAAAAAAATAAATGAAAATAAATAAATAAATAAATATATAAAATACAATAAAAATAAAAAAGAGTTATACAAAGAGTTCGTTGTATCTCTGATCAATTAATTTTCATAAAACTTAAGTTTATAATTGAAAATAAATATAATGAAACAACAGTAGCATAAAAAGACATACAAAAAACATGAATTTGTAAATAAGCAGAAAGGACAAAACAAAAATTATTAACTAAGATTTTGGACCAATGATATTTAAAGTAGCTTTTGCAGTCAGTAAAAAAGTCTCCAGTTACTACTTTTGTCTCCTGCTCCAGACAGCTCGGTCGCATCACTTACGTTGTTCATATTCCTTGAAGAAAGCCTTCAAAAAGTTTAATTTAACTAACATCTTTTGAAATTAAAGCTAAATAAAACACTTTTTTTTTTTAAATAACAACTCAAACGTTAACAAAACAATACATTTTAACGGCTTGCATAGCGCTTAGTTATTTTAAGTTCGCTTTTTGCACAACCTTTGAGCTCTCTTTCTCTTTTGAATATTCGTATTTAATGAGAATTTTTAAGTAGTCGGTAGCTGGAAATTCCAGATGGAAAAAGGCGAACTAGTTTTAATTATTCTGCCGTTAAAATGTAGTTTAGAAGAAGTTTCATAACGGGAATATAAAAGTTATGTTGAATTAAAAAAAGTTTAATTATTTTGAGTTGAAATAGAATTTAAAAGTTGAGATGATATTTCTATACTAGGATATGAAAGCATCAGGTATCTGTCTTTCAGTTAAGTTATCCAACGGTTAAATATCAGGAGTCGTCCTTTTAATGGGAAAAGGGATGCACAGGGTGAGTAAACGATAGAGTGAAATTCATTATCTCATTTGTTTCGGGAATGACGAAATAATGTTAAATACAATAGTTTTAGGGAATGTTAAGGTGCACAGTTTAAAATTATTTTTGAGTATACACATAATTGGTACGAGCGTTTTATAGAGATGAAAAAAAGATATATGTAAACAAATTTTAGTTAGATACTACAGGGTGTTCAAAATAAATTTATACATTTCGACTATTTTAAATTGAAAAATCTCAAATATTTTAAATGGGATACCATATTATTAATATTATTATTTTTTCTGATAGATTTTACAAAACTCTTCAACTTTTATATAAGTATGTCATATACCTATTTCTAATAGTTTTCCATTTATTTTGAATTTTTCAACTTTTACACTTATATATACACTTACGCTATAACATCATAGTTGCCAAGACAAAACAAAAATGTAGGCATTGTCAAATTTTGACATGTCTATTAAGAAGGTCAAAAAAGTTTAATTTGTTGTAGTAAGTGACATATAGATAATAGTTTCCCAAAAATGAATTAATTGATATCATTTATATACTGGACGAGGAGGGAAAAATTTTTCTTTTGGCAGTAAGGCTTTACGGAGCGAAGTACCCTAATAGACGTATACCATCTAGAAAATCTTTTCAGTGCAAAATGGAACGGTTTGATGGAAGTGGTGGCGTTGAGTATACGAAAGGGAAATTAGTAAACCAGAATGTTACCAATGAGGAAAACAAAATGGAGATTTTACTTCATGTTGAAAATAATCTCCAGGTTAGCAGCCGTCAACTAGTTGACTTATCTGACACATCCCAATCTACAGCTAATCGCACCACGAGAAAATACAAGTATCATTCCTTTTATATGGAACTACACCAAGAACTTCAAGATCGTGATTTTGAACAACGAGTAAACTTTTGTACCACCATAAATGGAGCAATAGAGGCCGATCCAATTTTTTTATCGAAAACAATGTTTTCTGATGAAGCTACTTTTCGCAGTAATGGAGCAGTTAACAACCATAGCATGCATTATTATTCAACAGTTAATCCATTTTGGGTCCGGGAAGTTCAAAACCAAAACCATTGGTCGCTCAATGTATGGTGTGCTTACCGAGCCTAGATATCTAAATTTTTCGCAAAACGAATTATCCCAGCTTCTTGAAGAAGTTGATAACTTTGAAAGGGAACAAATGTGGATTCAACAAGACGTAGCTCCTGCTGATTACTACCGGAAAGTGTGGAATTTTTTAAACGATCGTTGCTCACAAACATTTATTACGTCATAATAATTAATCATTAGATAAGCTAAACTATATTAAAATTATTATTAACTATTTGTTTATGTTTTCACAAGAGCGTAAGTGTATTAAAAACAAGGGTAAAAATTGAAAAATTCAAAATAAATCGAAAACTATTAGAAATAGGTACATGACATACTTAAGAAAAGTTGGAGGGTTTTGTAAAATCCAACAGAAATAATAATAGTACACAGGGCTACTTAAAAAATTTGAGATTTTTCAATTTAAAATAGTCGAAATATATACATTTATTTTGAACACCCTATAGCATCTAAAGCAAATTTTTTACATATATCTTTTTTTTCATCTCTATAGAATGCTCATACCAATTATGAGTATTCCACTTTCAGAAATACTGGCGCTACTGGCAATTTTTTATAAAACTGAAAACTAGTATTGTTTTTTAAAAATTGAAATATTAGAAAAACTATTAGGTTTAGGTATGTAACATTATTAATAAAAAGTTATAAAATTTTACGCAAAATTTAAATATATGTATTAATAATATAATATATAATAAATTAGAAAATAGGATGTTCCATTTAAAAAAACATATGTTATATCGGTCGCCCTGTATACTCAAAAATAATTTTAAACAGTGCACTTTAATATTCCCTAAAATTACTATATTTAACATTTTTTCGTCATTCTCGAAACAAATGAGATAATGAACTTTACTCTATTGTTGACTCACTCTGTACATATTAGCTACTGTCTGTTTTGGCTGGTATACGTAGTTCAGAGTTTAACTAATATGTTTAAAACGAGTGGTAAAGCGAACGAGGGCATCAAAGGAAATCTATAAACGGACCCAACGATCAATATCAAGGTTAACGCCTATTAACAGCAACAATAACGGACGGCGCAAAGGGTATCAGTAACTATGGACGGCAGGCGCAACGTTGACTTACGTAGGGTAATGGCAACGCTGAACGACGATGGTAGGCAATCGCCCACTGATGAAAGTAAACGGGAATGTAGTAGAATTAGCTTATTCAACTTTATGTACTTATTGCAACGATTATAAAGTAACGCTACACTTTTCAACAAAATTCTTTGTCTGGGATTGCAAACCAGTCTTCGACAAAATTTATTGCTTCTTCTTTTGAATGAAATTTGTGTCCTCTCAAATGCTTTTTCAGCCTCGGGAATAAGTTATAGATTGGGAACAGTGCAACTCCAACAGCCATTTGTGCACAGACACATTGCTTCCAGAACAGTGCCCTTTTAAGCAAGTAGTTCATAAGAAGTATTCCATCCTATGCCTAAAAACAAAAGCAAGAACTTTTCCTGTTGATTTCTACATGCAAAACTTCTTGGGTGAATTGAGATAACACGTTTCCACTCCTTCGATTGTTTCTTTATCTCTGGATCATAATGACGGACAAACGTTTCATCCAGAATTACCATTTGATGTAAAATATTAGACGAGTTCTCCTTAAAATGTTACAAATCTATTTGAATGCGTAGAAATCTATTTAGCTGATAATCTCTCAAACCTAAATCAGAATAGATAAAAAAAATTTTGATAGTAGCGTAGGAAGGAAACAGTTCCTTGAATTTGTCCTAAATTTCACTAGCGGAGAGTCTTTTTAAAAAGGGATACTATGTCACCTACTGATATTCGATTTTCCTAAATCCTCAATTTTTGTCGGTCATACTTTCTTCAAAACCTCTTTAGAAATAGCGCAATAAAGCCTGAACAACTTAACTTTATGTACGTATTTACTAAATGTCAAAATACTATCGATAGCAACCGCATCAGTTTTCGATAATTGGAAATGGTCTAGGCTAGCTAATAGTTATGAATACCCGTAGCAACTGATAATGCTTAATGGTTTCGCTATGTGACTGTTAGATCGGTAGGCAACTATAAAAGACGATGAAGTAGACGGGAATTGAGGGCGGTTAACCGGTATGCTGCGAGCATCTAAACGGACAATAGACGGAATTTAACTACTGCTCCAAATAAACTTATAAAACTTCGTTACAGTTACATTTAGTTTATTAAAAAAAAAACTGGGTACATGCTTTCCCACACATTACAAGAGCCGCGAGATTTTAAACTCAACATATTGGAACGCCTGTATGTTTTTTTATGAGCGTAGCACATGTGCTGTAGGAAAATCCCTAAAGCGCTGCAGGAGCAAAGCTTATGTAAAAAAAAAAAACGATTTACGTTCTTCTCGAGTCGTTGTAAGTTGTACTCTGTGGAAAACACAGTCCTAGGAAAATCCTTACAAACGGATGATGTTCTCGATATAAAAGACTGCTTGAAAAGTGTTCTACGAGGAGTAACATACTGAAATTCATACCGATGTGATGTATTTGCGCGACGTATATTAGTAGCATGCACCGCTCCGAGACTCAAGTCACCAAGTGGTCTTCAATGTTCCAAGGTGTCAAGGTGCCTGGTGAGATATGGGTCTCCAAAGAGGCAAACAGTTCTCTTCTGAATAGAATCCAACAAATGTAGTGTGTGTTTGGGAGCGAGGCCCCAAACATGAGAGTACTTGGTCGAATTTGTACTTTAAACAGAATTGTTAACTGTTTAAGCTTCGAGCGGCAACTGCAACAAGATCACAGTAGCGGGCAGCAGCAGCAGCAAGAGCACGTGAAAATGCCAAATGAGATTTTGGCGAAACGTCGTGCAAATTCATTGTTAGACGAACGGAATGAAAACCGGGAATTTTAATGTGAAATATATATATATATGAAATATATATATATATATATATATAAATATATCACACTGTGTATATATATATATACAGTGGCGAACAAAAGTATAAAAAATATTTAAATTCCCATCTCTAGTCTTAACATTTAAACTGTTTACAATTACACTATTTATTTATTAATCGTGTACATTTTGAAGACTAAAACAGTTATTGTTTATTAGAAATATGCTTAGTTTTTAACGTAACAAAATTATGCACAAACAAAAGTACGGAAACATTTTTGTTACCATATATAATAAAAATTCCACTAAAACGACTAAGATGTCGAAAATATTTAATATTAAGTGGGATATCCTTTTGCGTCAATCACTGCTTGACATCTTCTGCACATAGAGTCAATAAGCCTAGCAAAAAAATCGGGCGGTATTTTTTCCCGTTCTTGTTTTAATGCGATCCAAAGTTCGTCCCGGTTTTTTATATTCCTTTTCCTAATTTGTTTATCCAGATAGTGCCAAAGATTCTCTATCGGGTTCCAAATCAGGTGATTGTGAAGGCCAGCGCATCACCCGTTCTTTGTTTTGGCGTCATTGATATATATATTATATATATATATATATCATATATATATATATATATATATATATATATATATATATATATATATGTATATATATATAGAGAGAGAAAGCAAAAGTTGCCGTATCTAACAAAATCCTAAGTTATGAAACTAGTTGGGGAACTCGGCAAAAAAGGGGCATCAACAGATGTTCACACTATATTCATTTAGCCAATATTTCGGTCCTAGGTTGGGACCTTCATCAGGGCACAAAATGCAGTATGCAATTAATCTAACAAGAATGACCATAAATAACAATTGCCATAACAAAGACCAACACTGAAATAAAACAGCCACTATTCACTAACATATTAATATAAAAATATGGCATTTACAGCAAGGATGCCATTAGAAAACTTGGATGCTGAAAAATCAAAATTAATTAATCACCTGCCATCTAAAAAGAGAAGTGCCGAGTTCCCCAACTAGTTTCATAAACTTTATATATATATATATATATATATATATATATATATATATATATATATATATATATATATATATATATATATATATATATATATATATATATATATATATATATATATGTATGCCCTCCCGTTTGGACGCAATTTTGTAACATTTTAATAACGCCCGCACGTTGAGGCGCAAATTTGTAACGTCTTCAGACGTGGCTTTTTATACAGCCACTCGTTGACGGCGTCATTTTGTTGCCTCTTACGTTATCTTAATTTCTGAGAATGGATTGGGTGGATATTAATACTGAAAGAAATTAGAGACATAAACTAGCTCAGTTTTTTTTTGGTAGAGAAATATGGATAAGAGATAATTTTTGTACGTTTTTTGAAAATAGTCTCTAGTTGTTCAAAATTTTGGTTGTACAGATTTTGGGCACCATTCATTTTAAAATAAAAAGAATCTAACTTCAGCTAAAAAAATGAAAAAATACTGAAGGATAATGCAGTTGTTAAAAAAATTTAATATGGTATAACCGTTGTGTCCTGAAAGACAAAAGGGTGATTCAGTGAAACGTTCAAAAAGATAAAAAAGGTTTATTAAATGACAAAATTAAAAGTTCCAACTTCGCTATACATAAAATTACTATTACTACTAAATAAAATCCCTTAGTCTAGTAGATGGTACGATTATATAGAGTCTTTAAATCAGGATTCTAATTAAGGCTTAGCTAACGATGTTAAAAGTTCGTGGGATTAACTTCACGAGTAAACCGTTTTGAATAGACGATGTAAAACGCACTTGTCAGCAGGAAACTAGGTCTATGGATTGATATACTGGTGACTTACGGTTTTTCTATGGGTTTTTTTGGCTTTTCCTAGTGGGATATTCATAACACCGATGTCTCCACCTTGGCTACCCCAGCTCCCTTTGGGCTGCTAAACATTTCTTGACCCCTAAAGGTCTGGGAATAAGCAGGATATTTCAAGGAAAAGGCCTTGAACTCGAAAACTAAAACCGTTTCCGCACTACTACATCACTAATAAACGAGTACGGCAACGTGATAAAAAAAAGTCTACAGGGCGGCTTAAAAAAAGCCCTCTCTGGCTACATGATCAAAAGGAGAGCTCACTGCGGCTCTATGATGGGAAAAAAAAGCCTTCAGCGGCTACATGATGGAAAAAGCCGTTACTACATCTCGGCTGGAAAAAGCCCCTATATTCATGCCATCCGGACCCTTAAATATTTTTCTCCCTTCCTTAAAATCACATCTTCAAGATGGCTAATCGGACGCATTCGATGCAAATTAAATAGGTTCAGTAGGTAACCCGCAATGTACACTGTAAAATAAACGACTCAAAAATTCAAAACACTGTTTTAAACTACACTGCTTAAAAGTTAGTAAATAAGTAAAGTAAATTAAAAAAAATATAAATTATAAGTGGAAAACAGTGTCGTAACATGATCTTAAAATCTAGGAAAAAATTAATGTTACAATATATATATATATATATATATATATATATATATATATATATATATATATATATATATATATATATATACGAGGCATGTTTTTTAAGTAAGTACCGTTTTGCGATTCCGCCGCCGCAGCGATACGGTCGGCGTTCCGCGCATGCGCGCTGGTAACCTACATCTCATGTCTACGCACTGACGCCATTACAGTCTGATTCTTCATTGTATACGTTGTTTACTGAGTGTTTAAGATGCCTCCGACAATCGTGAGTCCCGCCGATTGTGAAGTACGGGCTGTTATACGATTTCTTAGTGCTAAAGGCGTAAAACCGATCGATATTCATCGTGAGATCTGTGAAGTTTACGGACAAAACATTATGAGTGATGGAATGGTAAGGAAATGGGTGAGAGCATTTAAAGATGGCCGCAGAAATGTGCATGATGAAGAGCGGAGTGGGCGTCCTTCGGTCGTTAATGAAGATTTGGTGCAGAAAGTGGACGAAAAGGTGAGAGAAAACAGACGCTTTACAATTTCATCATTGTGCGACTGCTTTCCTCAATATTCTCGTAGTGTTTTGTATCGCATTGTGACCGAGAACTTGAATTACCGGAAATTGTGTTCACGTTGGGTTCCAAAAATGTTGACGGATTTGCACAAAACCCAACGTTTAGGCAGTGCATTGACTTTCCTTGAGCGGTACCACAATGAAGGTGAACATTTTTTAGACCAAATTGTTACTGTGACGAAACATGGGTGGCCTACGTCACACCAGAATCGAAACAACAATCCATGGAATGGCGACATTCATCATCACCCAAAAAAGTGAAGATTAAGCAAACAATTTCTGCCCGCAAAATCATGTGCACAGTTTTTTGGGACAGAAAAGGAGTATTGCTAGTGGAGTTTCTGCCTCGTAATGAGACAATCAATGCAGCGTCTTATTGTGAGACATTGAACAATCTGCGTCGTGCAATCCAGAACAAAAGACGTGGCAAGTTGAGTAAGGGTATCGTTTTGCTGCATGACAATGCCCGTCCACATGTGGCTAATCGGACCAAAGATCTCATCAAATCTTTTAAATGGGAAACTCTAGATCATCCTCCATACAGCCCTGATCTGGCGCCCAGCGACTACCATTTGTTCCTGCACTTGAAGAAGCACCTGGGTGGTCAGCGTCTTCAAGACGATAACGAAGTCAAAACATTTGTGATACAGTGGTTAACAAGTCAGGCGGCAGAATTTTATGAGGAGGGTATTCAAAAACTGGTGCCACGTTATGACAAGTGCCTCAATATTCACGGAAATTATGTAGAAAAGTAGATTAAGGTACAGGCTTTCATGTAAAAATAAAATTATAGCGATATCTTTGCACGTCTTTTTTTAATTCCAAAACGGTACTTACTTAAAAAACATGCCTCGTATATATATATATATATATATATATATATATATATATATATATATATATATATATATATATATATATATATATCAAGTGCAACCGCTTGAGGTTCTCAAAAAGTATTTATATCAACAGTTATGATACACAAGGAACGAAAGTCTTCATAAAATATAAAGCAGAACGTTTTAAATATACTATTGTGGTCACTGTTCACCTTTAATACCGGTAAAATAAATATGTGTTGGTCTTTACCTGTGTATGTTCTTTTTCAGCAGTTACCTTACATTTTTTTTCAATTTTAGTACTTACTGGAACCAAGAAGCTGAACTTTGTGGGGGGACTACTACAGTGGAATAAAATATCCAGCGAGTAGTCCCTAAAAGTTGCATTCTTCCTTCTCTTCTGTTCAATTTGTGTTTTGACAAAATCTTCAACGGATCTTTGGAAGATAGTAACAAAGGACTTTTTAAAAAATGGTGTTTTTTCTCAATAGCTTAACATAGCATTATTGTTCTAAGACAAAATGACTTCAACTTATCTCGCATAAAGTCAAAAAAAAGGTTTATATCCACCTTTTTTTTGACTATATCATATTAAAAGCAAACTAGTGGTTTTTAATCACTAGTAACACGATGGACCCCTCAGAATCAGTTCAGTTCTAATAAAGCCAGTTGATTTAAATATTTGGGAAATATTATCAAAGAGAAAATTTAATTCTAGAGGGGAGATTCAATTTCGCATTGAACATGTAAGAAAAGATAGTCTTCTTTCTTTGGTAGTCCGAGCCTAAATCTTAAATTAAGGTAATAGAAGTGTTATGTTTGGTCAGTACTTTTGTAACGGTGTTCAAACATAGAGTAGGTTCTTTTCTTAATCAAGGTAGAAATACTGAAAATATGGATATACCCTAGGATGCTGAATATATCACGGACAACTCCCGTAACTAACCAGGAAGTTCTTCAAAGAGTAAATATCGACGTCGCAAGATCGCATATCTCAGAAAAATTTTGGGAGGACCAGTGTATAATTGGCTTTAATTAATTATGAAAGGGAAAATAGATGGCAGTTGAGGCCCTTGAAGAAAACAGATCTCTTGGTTGAGGAATATTAGAAACTGGAGCGGCACTCGATATACGAGGGAGTTCTTCAAAGTGGCTAAAGAGTGAGACCTAATTTATGTAATAATAGCCAATATTTAGTTTATCGAACACGTCACGTATAGAAGAAGATACGAACTGGCTGCTCGAGTATTATTATTTTACATTCGGGTAAAAATATAGCGTATAATCTACTCCAAAAATACAGATTTAGGCTCGTATATATCTACATTGAAAAGCATCTTTCAGTAATTTTCTTACTTCTGATACGAGTTTATTAGATGTATGGATCTATTTTTTTTTTGTAGTGAATAAAATCATCATGATCAGGAATTCAAAGAACTTGACAAACTCGTGCAGATATATTCTGCTGTTAAAATCACCACCAAAAAACTTTCTGTCTATAAAATACGGTCCCTAAAAAGTATGAATCACACTCAACGAACATATAAGAGATTCGTCTCTCAACCTAATGCAGTGAGACTTTTTAATCCTTTTTTATTACCTTCATTTATTCTATTAAAAGAAAGGCGGCATAGTTTTGTAATTTTTTTTAAATGAAATACATAAAAAATATGTCGTAATGCGATTAGTCAGCGCCCCAAATTATTGGAGTTTTTAGCTCAGTCTAAAAACTGCGGCAATAAACTATTTTAATTTTCTGGACCATTTGAAGTGGAATAATTTTGATTCAAACAGAAACACAATCAACTTGTAATTCCTGAAAACCTAAACGCACTCGAGAATATTTCGGAATCTTAATTAGAGCGAGTATTTTGAAATAATTATAAAAGTAATTATAAACTTTAAAATTCCATAATCTTGGTAAACAAGTTTATGTTTCTTAGAAATAAAGTTGGTTTAAGTGTATTAAGTTTAGTAAAGGAATTTTAGATATGGTTTTAGAGTTTTTGAATAACTAATCTCAATTAAAACTCTTAACAATCAGTACATATTGAAAGAAAACAAGTATACATATATATTATATATATATATATATTATATATATATATTATATATATATATATATATCTATATATCACAACCATTTTTCATAAAGCCCCCCCCGCCAATATTTCGGGTCCTGGATCCTATGACGTCACTGATTTTTTTCAAAAAAATAAAATTAGTAGCAGTCATATATTTTATATATATATATATATATAAGTACTAATATATATATATATATATATGCAAAAATTTTTTTAAGGAAGACAGTAATCCAAGTTTATTTATCAGGAGAAGCCGTAAACAAAGGAGAGCGGAAGGAGGACGCAGTACCACTAATATTTTTTATTAATCCTAATTGCTGTTATATATATTTTCATATAAGAGTATAGAGCTAAAATAGTATTCAACATACAAAGAAGTAGGTTTTCAAAACATGTTATGGATGTGAGTGATTAATATATATAATATATAGATATAAGGATCTATTATATTTAAATATATATATATATATATATATGCATATAATTTTTTTACCAAGTTTATTTATCGACCGTGGCAGTAGTTAAATTGTGAAAACGTATATCGGGAATGCGGTCTGTTGTCGATATTTTATTAATCACTACAATTGCTGTTATAACCGTGATATTTTCATCGAATTTTTCGGCTTTTCAAGAGTAACAACTAGAGCTAAAATAGTTTCAACATATACAACAAAACATAAATTACACATGTGAGTGATTAATAAAATATTGACAACGGACGTCATCTCCGATATACTCGCTCAGTCAGGCCTCAGGGGGGGAGCTATAGATATAAATAAAAATATTGGATCTCTTCTTTAAGGAAGAGAAAATACTTTAAATGAGACTTTGTATAAAGTTTAAAATCTACAAACAGCGGACGCTGAACTACAACTTTTCTTGTATTGGAACTCTAAAAGGTAAGACTTCTCCCGACATATTAAACTAAAATTCGATGAAAAAAAGAAGAACTCCTTCCTACAGTACAACTCTAAGAATTTACACCTCCTTTAAAAATCGATGACCGGGAGGAAGGGACATTTTTTACAAAAAAAACTTATAGTAGAACTAAAAAAACTTATATCCCATTTAAAAATCAATGACCACAGACGGGGCAAATATTTTTTTCCAATGAGAAAGACCAATAACAAAATGCCCCTTTTTTAAAAGCTTATTTTCTACATCCATAAGAGCACACGTTTGAGGGCAACCTGTGCTACTGTAGCACTACTCCCAAACAAAATAAAAGTAGTAGCTCTTGTTTTCTCTAAGGAAATATCCTGTTTATCCTGCCTCTCTCACCCCTTGAAGTATTATTAAGATATTAGTATAATTGTCGATTAGCAACTTACAACACAACAACTTTAGGATCCGATGAAAAAATGATCAAATTGGAAGAAGAACTAAAATAATAACCTGAACTAACCTGAACAGAGATGAGTTTGGCGGAAGTAAGAACAGAAGAGTCTTGTATCATCTTAAAAAGTGGCCGTAAATTTTTCTATAGAGGCAATGAAAGTAAAATAATTGGAGGACTGGGTCTACTTAGCAAAAAATGTTGCTCAGTTAAAAGCCATATCGGAAAGAGTGATTTCAGTATATAAACAGATGAACAGAAGATGCAAATGTAAGATCATTCAGGGGTATGCACCGACATCAGACAGCGAAGATATCAAAGCATTACTTACACTATAAAATAATATTATAATAATCCGCGCAAAAATCGGTAAACCAGCTAATACAAATGAGAAGAGTATCGGAAAGTTTCGTTTGGGTACGAGGAACAGCAGAGGAGAAATGTTATGAAATTTTGTCAACGAAAGTAACTTGAACACATTTTTCCAAAAGCCAGAACATAGACGATTGACATGGCAAAGCCCAGATGGTATAACAAGACACCAATTTATTTATATTTTATCAAATGACAAGAATCTTGTAATCGACACGACAGTCCTGAACACAATAAGCATTGACAATCACCATCGGATGCTCAGAGCAAAAATAGGAATAAATCTGAGTCAGGAGAGACCTAGATTGATAACGCATACAAAGATAAAGACACCAACAGAAATAATAAAGTAAAACACAGACGAATATTGACAAGCACTGGAAAGTCATATAAATCATATAAACTACCAAACAGTGACCATCGGATGCTTAGACCAAAATAGGAATAAATTTGAATCAGGAGAGACCTAGATTGATAACGCATACAAAGATAAAGACACCAACAGAAATAATAAAGTAAAACACAGACGAATATTGACAAGCACTGTAAAATCATATAAATCATTTAAACTACCAAACAGAACCTGACGAGCACAAATAACCAACGGCCTACTCATGACTACAAAACAAATAGCAACACAGAAAAAAGAAAAAACCCAAAAACTAAGCAAAGAGACATAAAATCTCAATCAAGACTATTAAGAAATGATCCTACAAATGACAGATTAGAATTGGCAGAAATAGACAAAAAAAAAAATAAAGAAAAAGATCTGAGAAGACGTCAGACAGTACAGAAACTCGAGAATAGAAGAAACTATGAAAGAGGAAAAAAGTTTAAAATATTTAAACAAACAAATGAATGAAGACCTGTTGAAATCGTTAAAGTGGGAAAATAAAGGAATACCAATGGACGGTAAACGATTAAACCATTTAAGGTTAGCAGATGATGTCACTTTGATCGCTTTCTCGAGAAATAAGTCTAAAAATGAACTTCACCAAAGCCAAATATTTGAACAACGAAAGTGAAGACAGCAGCCAGAATTTATTAATAGAAAGTGAAAGATTAGGAAAGTTCAAATATTCATATGTTTAGGACAAAAAATCGAAATATCAAAAAATAATTTAGAGGTTGACTTGGATAGAAGAGTCTCACTAGCTTGATCTGCGTTCGGAAGGTCACAATCTTCATTTAAATTGGACATGCCAAATAAAATAAACAGCCAGAGTATTCGAACAATATGTACTGCCGGTATTAACATATGGCACTGAACGTGGGCTTTAAATAAAATTATCTATAATATATATAAAATGCAACGTCTCTCTGTCTGTCTGTCTGTCTGTCTGTCCGTTAGTGCGCTTATCACTGGAGAACCACTTATCCGATTTACGTACTTTTTTTAAAAAACATACACATATTCTCTGGCCAGGTTATAGGCTATATTTTATTACGATAGGTAGCATAGGGAATGAGCAGTGACGATAATAGAGAATGAAGTCGGAAAAAAGTTTGCCGCGCGTTCCCTTGCAATACACAGCATAAACCATTAAATTTGAAACAATATCATGTAGCAGAGAATATCTATAATCTATAATATATATAAAATGCAATGTCTGTCTGTCCATTAGTGCGTTTATCACGCGAGAACCACTTATTCGATTTACGTGTCTTTTTTTAAATTCATACATATATTTTTTGGCCAGGTTATATAGTAATAATAATAATTTATATTTATAATATATGTAAAATGCAACGTCTCTCTGTCTGTTTGTCTGTCCGTTAGTGCGCTTATCCCTCGAGAACCACTTATTCGATTTACGTGATTTTTTAAATTCATACATGTTCTCTGACCAGGTTATAGATTTATATTTTTATTACATCTATAATATATATAAAATGCAACGTCTCTCTGTCTGTCTGTCCGTCCGTTAGTGCGCTTACCACGAGAGAACCACTTACCCGATTTACGTGCTTTTTTTTAAATATATATATGTTTTCTGGCCAGGTTATAGGCTATATTTTATTACGTTAGATAACATAAGGAATAAGCAGTGACGATAATAGTGAATCAAGTCGGAAAAAAGTTTGCCGCTAGAGCGTTCTCTTGCAATACACTGCCTCAACCATTAAATATGGAACAATATCATGTAGCAAAGAATATCTGTAATTTATATAAAATACAACGTCTCTCTGTCTATCTGTCTGTGCGTTAGTGGGCTTATCACTCGAGAACCACTTATCCGATTTACGTGTTTTTTTTTTAATTCATACATATGTTCTCTGGCCAGGTTATATAATAATAATAATAATCTATATAATATACCATATATAAAACGCAAAGTTTCTGTGTCTGTACGTTAGTGTGCTTATCATTCGAGAACCACTCATCTGATTTACGTGATTTTTTTTTAATTCTTAATTTAATATATGTCAAAAAAAATCTATAATGTATATAAAACTAAAGTCTCTCTTTCTGTCTGTCTATCTATTACTGTGCTTAGCACTCAAGAACCACTTATTCGATTTCCCTTTTTTTTTATAAAATACAAAGGGAATAAACAGAGACAAAATGCTAATATATAGGAAAAAAAGATGGAAGTTTAGCAGTAAGCTTGTAGAAAGACTGAATAGATGGGGGAATACTTTAAAGAAACACTAAATGGAGATGAAAATGAGTTGAATGAGAAATAGGAAGCAAAATTAACTGAAGGGCAGGAGGGGACAAACAAACCCTGCAAAGAAGAAATAAGAAAAATACTCAGAACCCAAAAAAAATAGGGCCCCGGTTGGAAATTGTATAACAGCAGAACTGATCAAAGCTGGAGGAGTAGATCTGGAAAATGAAATATGTCGGTTGGTGCAAGAAATATGGGAAACAGAAAAGATGCCAGTGAGCTGGAGAGAGTCGCGCATTTGTCCAATATATAAAAAAGGAGAAAAAAACTATATGTGCTAATTATAGACCAATAGCCTTATTGGATGTCGTGTACAAGATAGTAGTGTTGACTATCAAAAACAGACTAGCAGAGAAAGCCGAGTCTATTCTGGGAGAGTACCAGTGGATTCAGGAAAAATAAATCGGTTACAGACCAGATATTTTCGATTAAGCAAATCCAAGATAATAGCTTAAAACAAAATTTGGCACTACATTTGGTCATTGTGGATTTCAGAGAAGCATATGACTCTATAAATAGAGACGGACTCTACAAGATAATGGAAGAACTAAAAATTCGAAGTAAATTGATTCGCATGGTGAGAATGACCCTGAATGACACAGAAAATAGAGTGTTGGTTGAGGGCAAAGTATCAGACAAGTTTAAGGTGAAGAGAGAATTAAGACAGGGGGATCCAGTGTCGACATGTCTATTTAATTTGGTAATAGAGAAGATAATCCGGGAGTCAGAAATAAAAACAAATGGAACGATATAGCAACAAACCTGCCAATGCTTGGCCTATGCGGATGATGTAGCAGTAATTGCAAGAGCAAAAAGAACCTCAAAAAAGCCATAAGTAGGATAGAAGAAAGGGGAAGGATGAGAGGACTAAAGATAAATGAGGAAAAAACAAAATACATGGAAATTACAAAGAAGAAGGATAATAAAAACAACAAAAGTTTATATATAAGAAACAACTTAGGGAAAAGATATATGTTTGCAAAAGTAGACAAATTTAATTATCGGGGAGTAACAATAACAGAGAGTGGACAAGAAAGGACAGAGATACAAGAAAGAATAGCGAAAGGACAGAGATGTTTGGGGGCAATGAATCCAATATTGAAAACAAAGAATGTATCAAGAAAAGCAAAAGAAAGAATAAATACGACAGTTGTCAAACCCACGGTGACATATGGATGCGAAACGTGGAAACTGAATGCAAGAGAAAAGGAGACGTTGGAGGTGTGGGAAAGGAAAGCTTTGAGAAGAATCTACGGAGGAAGAAAAGAAGAGGGACTGTGGAGAAGAAGAACAAATTACGAATTAAAATGCCTATATACGAAACCCCTTATAAGCCAAATCATAAGAAGCCAGCGATTAAGATGATTGGGACACCTGGCAAGGATGAAGGAAGAAAGACAGGCAAAGCAAGCCGTAATAAGAGGAGTGGTTGGAAGAAGAGAGGCAAGGGTAGACCTCGATCTTCATGGATTGAGGCACTAAAGCAAGATCCGGAGTTGATGTTAATCCCGCACTGGGAAAAGCTAAAAGGAGATAAAAAGAAGTGAAGACATGTATGCAACCAAGCCATGGGCCTCTAAGGCCCCTTGAACTATATAATAATATAAACATAACGAATAAGCAGTGACAATAAAGGCGAATCAAGTCCACGCGAGCGGAGCCGCGGGCACAGCTAGTAATTAATAAACCCCAGGTAACCTAAAAATCAATGGAGAGGGGAATGCTAAATATTAGACTCCAGTATCGTATTCTTACATCGAGAAGATCAAAAATGACAGATGTAATACGATGTAATACGTATTTTAAGAATTGGGCGGGACATATGGCAAGGATAAATAATAACAGATGGACACGCCGAATAGTTGAATGGAGGCCTAGAGAACATAAAAGATGCAGAGATAGAACACAGACAAGACGGACGGACGAAATGAAAGATTAGCGGGAGACGATTGGAGGCAAAAAGTAAACAACAGAGCTAATTGGAGACAATTTGGGGAGGGTTACATCCGACTATGTATGGAATAAGCTAATGATAATGATGATAATTGTCGATTACATAAGAAAAATGAACCCCATAGGACTTGTTTTTCGTCAGTAAAATGTATCGTTTGTTAACGATTTTAATCGAAATTAGTTATTTAAAAATTGTAAAACCTTTATACAATTTCTTTAAAAAAACTCAGTAAATTTAAATCACCTTTATTACTAAGAAACCGAAACTTGGTGACCAAGGTTGGGTTTTAATTTTAAAATTTATAATTATTTAGATAATTATTTTAAAAGGCTCACATCAATCAGGATCCCAAAATTTTTCTGAGTGCCTGCGAGTTTTTTTCATGTCCACGAAAATCTGAGAGGAACTTAATGGTGTTTCTATTTGTATCAGAATTTTAAATAGTTTGAAGAATTGTAACAGAAGTGAGAAAATAATTGAAAGATTTTTTTAATGTATAAAGGGTGCAAAATAAATATTTTTTGTAGTAAATTATAGGCTATATTTTCCTTGATATAAAATAATATTCCAGAGAGCAGTCGGTATCTCCTATCATTCTGTAAAGTAAATCCCAAGATATAAGATCCTACCTTTTTGCTTTTTCCATGGGGCAATAAACGACCCTAATAAGGTTTTGAGCATAGTTGCCAGGTATTACGATAAACGTATTTGTATTTTACTTGCCTTGTATACCTCCCTCAATTGCACCTGCAATCACATTGAATCTATTTTTACTTATATATTTACTACCTGGCAATCCTGGTTGGAGCCCTTTGAGTATTTGATAATATAGGCCTAATGACCACAGGTCCCCATTAAGATTCAAAAGATATTCTTTATTATTTTTAGTTTTACTTACAACTTACAATGTAACGGTTCTATTTTAATTATGTGGCGTCCGTGGAAAAATTGCAATAGTAGCTATCGGAAGAGAAAACATTTATCATTTGACACTAAACAAATAGTAAAAAATGTTTACGACAGTTTGGTAAAAAGAAATTTGAATCAACAAAGTGCTTTGCAAGAAACCAGTGAACTAACAAAAACCCCAATTTCTACGATTAAGGGTATTGTAGGAACACACTCAGGAACAAGAAAAATGGAAAGATTTTCAAATGTGGACGATTGTGAAAAATACGTCATCAGGAGAAAAATATATTCTATGTATGAAGTTGGTGGCAACAATAGACAAAATAAAATTAAGACTGGTGTAGGACGGGATTAATATACATTGTGGCCTATCAACCCTTCACAGAATTCTCTTAAAAATGAGATTCATGTTCCGAAAAATCAACAAAAGGCAAATAGTGATGGAATCACAAAGATTACGAATCTTGCGACATACTTATTTACAAGAAATTAAAAATTATCGTTCAGAGAATTGGCCAATAATTTACCTTGACGAAACATGGTTCGGTACCCATGACACAGTGCAAAAAGGGTGGGTTGACAGCAGTACAAAATGTCAGACTAACGCACCTTCAAATAAAGGTAAACGAATAGCCATTTTGCATTCTGGATCTGAAAAGGGCTGGGTTTCAAATTGTCTACTATTATCTGCAAAAAACATAAAAGATTCTAGTTTGGACTATCACGAAGACACGACTGCAGAACTTTTTGAAAATTGGTTTCAAAATACCCTTTTGCTAAAAGTTCCCGAGTTATAGTTATGGACAATGTAAGTTACCATAGTTGCCTACTAAATAAGGTTCCTAATGCAGCCAATACCAAATCGGAAATACAGGAATATATGTTAGAAAATGACATTTATTTTGACTTTAGTTATAAAAAAGTGATCTGTTGGAAGTTTTGAAAGACTATGAATTGAAAAAGAAATATGTTTGTGATAGTATGGCTGAGAAAATGAGACACACTGTTTTGTGGCTTTCTCCGAATTATTGTGTGTTTAATCCAATTGAACATATTTGGCATCAATTTAAATCAAAACAAGGACACGAAAAGCTGGAAGAATTTCATTCAGCACGTAGTTAAAGTTCAAAATTCACATATTTATGTAAATAATATAAAACCACTGATAATTATCTCAGCTGATGGCAGTGATAGTGAAACCGAATTAGGCTTAAGTTAAAGTATATTTTTAATTATACAATATGTCCCCTCTTGTAAACCACATTCATTCAAACTGTATATTTGAACTTCTTATCCATTTGTTTTTACATGCATCTATAAATAAACATCTCCAAAAATACTCATGTTTTCTTTATTTGCATTAATGAGTAAAATTCTTAAGTCCATCTCGGCGTATCATAAACAAAAGGTCAGAATTTTTGTATTGCTCACTTAAAACGGCAAAAATTAGGATTTTATATTTTGGGACCGGCTATTCTAGAGAATTATGAGAAATATGGAAATAATGATGCTTTACTAGAGAGAGAGAGAGAGAGATCTGGTAATGAATCTGCTAACATATGGTAAAAATAATAATATGTTCAAAGAGGAAGCATAAATATGAATAAAAAATTAATTTAAATTTCCTAGAATTAGTTTATTCTTTATAAGAACTGTCCCATAGCTCTACAGACATTAATAAACCTCTGCATATAAATCGTTCTTTTGTTTGAGTTCAGAAACTAATTAAAAATTAACTAAAAGGGGCAGCCGAAAGAAAAACTACATATTAAATTTTGCGCGCTCTAGGGCATTGAGGGACTTTAATTTGATGGGTTAATTAAAATAGCGTTCCAAATTAGCTCTGATTTACATTATATAGCAACAAATAAAAAAAGATTTTAGTAATTACCACAGCCAAGGACATTTTAAAATCTTAAGTAGGCCATAAAAAAGAACCGTTCAAATTTATGAGGAATAAAAATATCGCTGTTGTAAGACAACTACAAGTCCATAAAGCTCATAGAGTTCAAACCATTACCGAAAGCTGTGGATTCACTCATTTACCACATCCAAACTATAGCTCGGATTTAGTGCCCTGCGACTTCTTTTTGTTCAGAGTTCTGAAGATGAAAGAGTCGAATATTTTCCGTAGATGATTAGTTGGAAACCAATGTAATGTCGTTTTCTAAGACGCAAGGAAATTATCTTTTTAGAGGGAATCAAGCAACTCGAGAAATGCTGCACTAAGTACATTAATATTGATGGTAGTTATAGTATGTAGAAAATATATAATTTTAAGCTCTGTAAGGTTCTCTTCATCGACAGGTAGATAACTTAAAAGATACACTTTTATATAAGTTGGTAATTGTTCGATATTCTTAGTTATTACATAGTATAATATTTTTCAAGATCTAAGAAAGTGATTTGGCAAATTGATGCAATAAAAACATTACACGATCGTTAGGATCTTCGCACGTACTTCGCCGTAACAGGGTTGTAATTGATATATATATATATATATATATATATATATATATATATATATATATATATATATATATATATATATATATCAATATATATATTACACGATCGTTAGGATCTTCGCACGTACTTCGCCGTAACAGGGTTGTAATTGATATATATATATATATATATATATATATATATATATATATATATATATATATATATACCTCCCTTTCAATCTAACATTTTATTGGCTTTTTCGTGTTTATAAATATAAAGAATATTCTTCATTTTATCTGCAGTAGTATACTGAAATAGTGTGTATTATAAAATTCAAGATTGCCTTAAAATGTCCGAAGCCCTTTCCATCAGAGGCCGCAAATGTTTGCCCGTTGAGGCAAAAGTGATAGTTAAAAGTGTTTATTTAAAGTTAGTGGAGCGAAGCCACGAAAAGTACTTTTCATTGATGGAGACATCAGCTTTAACAACCATCCCTGAAAGTACAGTTTGGAATATTGTAAATAAGTCGATAGCTCCTAAAAAAACACGAAAAGACAAAGGTGTTTCGAAATGTATTGATTTCTGTCAAGAAGACTTAATCCGCCGCAAAATTTATGAAATGTATGCAGAACAAAAAGTTCCTACGTTATTGTCACTTTCACGGAGGCTAGGCTGTCTGAAGATAGTTGTGACATAAAATGTTCGATTACAATTTTATGGGGTATTCTACGTCGTTTGGGGTTTTTGTTCAAAAAAATAGACAAAGGCAAGTTATAATGGAATCACGCCGCTTACAGCAACTCAGAATGGAATATCTTATACAGCTAGATCGGAAAATCGAACGATAATCTACCTAGATGAGACTTGGTATGATATCCATGACACACCCAGTAAAGGATGGATTGATAAATTCAAAAAATACCACACACAAAGCTCCATCAAATAAAGGTAAAAGAATAACTATTTTACATGCGGGGTCAGAAGAAGGCTGGATACCAGAATGTCTATTTCTAGCAGCCAAGAATATTTCAGATTCCAGCTTGGATTATCATTATGTTACAACCGCTGAAGTTTTTGAAGATTGGCCTCAAAACAAATTAATGCCGAATATACCACCGAATAGCTGTATTGTGATGGATCCTATCATAATCGCCAAATGAATAAGATACCAAGTTCCACCGGTAGAAAAAGAGAAATACAAGCCTTTTTGTGCGAACGTGACATATATTTCCATGAAAGTTATACAGTTAAACAATTGTTTCACTGTATTCAACACGTCCAAAAAATTTAAAACTCATATAGATGCATGTACATAAATATAAATAGTTTAGAACCAGTAGAAAAACTTGTTATTGATTTGCAAGATAGTAGCGATAGCGAAGTTAAACTATATATTAATTAATAACGTATGTACGCGAGGACACTGTACGCTGTTTTAATATATTTGTGTAATTACTATATTGTGTATTATTTAGTAAATAAAACATTAAAATTCAACTCAGCACAATAAAATTTTAAACCCACGATGCCTTGTCATTAAACAGTCATAAATTAATCACTTTCGAATTTTGTTGAAGTTTGAATGGGTATAGGTAGCTAAGTCACTATCTTAGATCGTGAAAAATACTATACATATACAAAATAGAAAATAGATTTCAACCAGAGCAGTTTTATTCCAGGGCGGGCACAGCACAAAAGAATTTCAAGATGCTTTAGATAAAATAATATTCAGCAGAACACCGTTGCGCCTGTCTTGGATATCCAAAAGACATTTACCAGGATATGGATTAATGGGTTATTCTATAAGCTAATTACATTGCATGAACTACCCCTGTACATTGTAACACTGTTGCACAGCTATCTGGTTAGAAGAGAGTTTAGAGTGAGGATTGGAGACTATGTATCAGTACCCAAACGTACCAAGACAGGCGTTACACAGGGCTCAGTTTTATCACCAAAAGTGTTCAACTTGTATATAACTGATATTCCTAAATACCCATCCAATAAAATAGGATTATTTGCAAATGATGCGCTCATTTATGTGCAATCATACTACGCGAACGCACATCTGCATCCATTTAACTAAATTACTCCCATGGCTAAAAATGGAAGATGGAAGCTAAACGAATCTAAATAATAATAATAATAGCTTTATTCCCAGCAGTAAGAACCATTTACAGGGAAAACAAGAAAGAATATGAATGACATTTTTTCTTAAAACTAAGGTACTAAAGTAACAACAAAAATAGACAAAAAACAACAAAAAAAAAGAAAAAGAAGGAAAGAAATAAAAATGAATAAAGAAATTAGATGAATCAGCGCAGTACAAATTAGAATAAAAGTGAAATACAACAAATATTAGTTACATACATCCAACAAGCAAAACAAGCTTCTAAAAGAATTTTTATAAATGTCCTATTAAGTGAAATGATCTAGATATATTGACCGAATCTTATTTTCGGTGTCTGCAAAAATGTCACATTCATTACTAATTAAGTTAACTTTATTGCACATAACATTGATTGGTTCAATTAACCGATAGCAGCAGAGGAGAGTCGATGACTCCGTGCAACAATCTATACAAGAAAATTATAGACGAACACTCTCTGCGAGCCTCAAGTGATAGAAAATTAAATCTCTTCAATAACAAAGAGTACTCTATTCCTCTCATTGGATAGACACCATCTACCTTATATGATAAATATTTTAGAAATCTTCTTTGAACTCGTTCTAGCATAGTTTGTAGCATAAATAATAAAGGCTCCAAATAAGAGAGGCATACTCTAGTTTGGATCTCACATAAGACTCATATAGCAGTATTAAAGATCGTTCACTATTAAAGCTTCTACAGTTGCGCACTATAAAACCATATAGATGATTGGCTTCTAGCATTACGTTATTAATGTGATTAGAAAAATTCATTTTGTTCTCGAATACTACTCCCAAGTCCCTTACACTGTTGGTGCGCTAGGGAGTTGACGTTTCTATTGAATATTCATATGTTATTATATAGTTTTCCTCGTCACCGACATAATTTTACATTAAGAAATATTCAAGTCTAATTTATTGTATTTACACCAATCCTCAAGCATGCAAAGCTCAGTTTGAAGCATTTTACAGTCTTGAATACATGAGACGGGCGCATACAGCTTGAGATCATCAGCGAAAAGCAGCCTGCCACAATTCAGAATATCACAGAGTTCATTAATATATAGCAAAAATAGTAGGGGACCAAGATTGGATCCCTGTGGCACTCCCGCGGTTGCGGTATAGGAATCGGAAATATATTCATTATAGTGTACTGACTGAGAGCGGCCCCCCCAAATATGAAGAAAACAAACTGCACGCATCCACACCAAAACCCATACGCCAAAGCTTCTGCAGCAAAATGAAATGCGAAGGAATTATTTTAATGAGAAAATTTATCAACAAGATAAACATACCCATTAAAATAAATGACACTCAGATACCATCCAGAAACAAGCCGAAGTATCTAGGTGTCCTTATTGATTCAAGATTAAGATTTCATCTGCATGTAAGCTACACACCCTAAAGGACTTTCATAGCAACGCAAAATTTATGTACGCTCATAGCACCTAACTTACACATTGATCCATGTAATAAATTGATGATGTACAAGCAAATAATAAAACCAGGCCTAATGTATGCGGCACCAATATAGTGCAGCATATTCGACACACAAACGGAACGATTACAATGCACGCCAAACTGCATACTAAGATGCGTTACATCCACTGGACGATACATAAGAATCAACGAACTACACCAAAAGACTAACATGCAAACCAATACATAGAAAATGTATCTAATAAATTCTACAAATATAAATCACAAATATCTACTCTAACAAGAAACATCACACAAACTAAACAACTAAATGAACCAAAACATAAACCATTATACTCCAGATTACCAATTTATTTCGAGGATCTAAATTCCCAACAAAATTTGACCAATTTACTTAGAATCGTAAAAAAATACAGTAAACCAAAATATAGGCAGTAAGAGAAAAGTATTGACGGGTAAGCAGGTAACACCAGATTGAACAACTTATTAAGGTATAACTATACTTAAATGTAATTTAAACTAATTGTGAAGTGTTTAAAGTAAAATAATAGCGAACTATACAGTATACAGGGAATTTAATATAAATATTGAGTGTAAATATAAGATAAACATTGTAATATACTGTAAGTAAATGCACAATAAATGTGTGACTGATTGCACATGGGAATAAAGAGAAAGAGAGTTAAATAGATTAATATACGTGGACAAGAATGAATGGGCCGCAATATTGCCAACAAACAAGCAAGTCAAGTTTTATTAAGAAAACTCTGTACCTGATAAAATCAAGCTGGGTTTTTTATTCGTGGCATAATTTTTACCAGTAAGAATAAACAAATAAATAAAAACCACAAGTACAAACAAAAACAATAACATCCTTTTAACTAAACAAAGGTAAAAAAAGTCATTAGAGATGTAAATCGGAAGTGACTGTTAAACTTAGAACTAGTAAGAAGGCTCAGAAATATATTCATAAGTTAGGTCATTATATATATATATATATATATATATATATATATATATATATATATATATATATATATATATATATATATATATATATATATGTCTGGAGTGCCCCCGCTAAGTCGAGCAGAAAGCACAGCCGTACCATCCTTTTCTCGAAGGCACGCACGTCACTTTCGATCCCCCTGTAACTTCGTTCTGGATGAAGCTAGAAGTCTGACTTTTCAGTGACCAAGAGGACATACTATACTAGCTATATTCCTACTATTTATATCTTATAGTTTACGAACTATCGCCAGTCGAAGTTCTTTAATTTTGTCACTGACACACTCCCCGATCTTCAAAATTCTAAGGTACTTCTAGCAGACACATAAACTTCAAATTTTGAATTTAGTTAGTGTTTAACCTATATAGGAAGGAAAAACGGAAACATCCCGAAATTTCAGTCCCGTTTTCTAAATGGTACAGTCAATTAAGCCAAAAAAGAGGGTCAACCTCGGAATGAGAGATAATATGCTGTAAACTTGTATGAACCTTTATTTTGGCATTCTAAAAGTGGTCTCAAAAGTCTCATAAATGTGTCCGCGTCTTAAGATATTCAAGGTCAAAGGTCACAAAAATCGTTTTTTTTTTTTTTTCGCAAATATCTCGTTTCCTATGGTTTCAATGGTATTTGTATCTATTATAAAAATTGTAGAGCATAAAATTCTCTACAAATTTTGTTTTAAATATTTTTTTTATACGCTTAACCATTTTTGAGATATAGCGCGGAGAGCGCGCAGAGCTCAGCCATACATAGCATAATGCAAGGCCATCCGTGAGTCCCGGTAAATAATACGTCGTATAAAGTTAATTAATCACTAAAAAATCCATAATTATGAATAATTTGTATTATTTATTAATTAATATATTATATTTAATAATATTTTACATTATATATATATATATATATATATATGTACATATATATATATATATATATATATATATATATATATATATATATATATATATATATATATACTTGATTTTTATTTAAAAGAATTGTTGTAGACTACATATTTGTATTTATTTTTAACATATGGCAACACTGTGTTGACAAAGTGATACATGATCGTAAACAAGTACAAACCTGTATCAGTCGCGATCGGAATCGAGTCAGGTACGGACGTGTTTCTGTGGCTTTATGGACTGTGATTGTTTGTTTAACAGTTTTTATACTACTCAGTTATTAGTTTATTTTGTATGCAGTGTTTTAAAAAAAAGTAATTGGACTATTTTCATTATGGGTAGAAAAGGCGATCTTTCACCACGTAAAAAAGCTGAAGTGAAGGCCCTTGTGATTGCGAAAACATTTACAAACCGAGAAATATCAGATAGATTTTAAGGTCTGTCGCCCCGCCAGGAAGCCCAAGTTAACAGCTGCAATGAAAGCAAAGCGCCTGAAGTGGGCCAAACAATGGCAAGACAAAGATATGGACTTCTGGAGATCGGTAAGATACAGCAATTTAATCAATAATTGATACATTATTATCATTTTCAGTTAAATAAAGCAAATAAACATGGAAGTTTATATATTTTTCCTATTTTTGACAGGTCTGCTTCAGTGACGAAAGCACATTCGAAATTTTGCAGAATAAAGCTCAGTATGTGCGTCGTCGTCATGGAGAAAAGTTTCATCCTGATTGTGTCGTCCCGACGGTTTTAAACATCCCACCAAAGTGATGATTTGGTCAGTCATCAGCGGCAAGGGCACTGGACGTCTGTACGTCGTCAAAGGAATAATGAGGCAAGATCAGTACAAAGAAGTATTACAAAATCGGTTGATTTCGCACCTCAGAGAATGGTTTCCAAATGGGGAACCATTCACTTTCATGCAAGATGGAGCTCCCTGCCACACTGCTCGGTCTGTTAAAGCTTTTTTGGCAGAAAAAAATATCCCTCTGTTGGATTGGCCGGGTAATAGCCCTAATATGAACCCCATTGAAAATGTGTGGGAGCTGATGAAAAGAGAAGTGGCTAAAGATGTGATTACCAACAAAACCCAGCTTCTAGAAAAGATTATTCATGTGTGGAATCATCATCCTCAAATGCAGGAGACAATACAATCTTGCATTGATAGCATGCCGCGCAGAATTAAAGCTTTGATAGCGACTAAAGGTGGCTCAACTAAATATTGACTTTTACTAACATTAATTTCACTTTTCTTTAAAACTTAATAAACTTATGCTTTTCTAAATTAATGCTGTTTTATTTATGCCAAATAAATAGGTAATTGATTGTATAATATAAAAATAAAAAACAAATCAATTTAAAATAATAAAACGGTACAATATCACTCGGTAATTAATATTTTACATGAAATCTTGCAGTGCGTCTAATAATTTGGCCAGGGACTGTATATATATATATATATATATATATATATATATATATATATATATATATATATATATATACATATATATATATATATATATATATATATATATATATATATATATATATATATATATATATATATATTTATATATATACATCCCATCAAAAACATAAAATGTAAAAAAATGTATATTTTTGATGGTATATATATATATATATATATATATATATATATATATATATATATATATATATATATAGAGAGAGAGAGAGAGAGAGAGAGAGAGAGAGAGAATAAGTATTGAGCCTTTTAATTTCAAGATTGCCTTTTATATTTCAAAAGCATTTTATTAGACTAAATATGACCAGTTTTATTCGATAAAATTCTGCCATTTTTCTGGCAAACCATATTTCCGTCCCTATAGAACATCTGTGGTTTCTGTGCAAAAAATTGTAATAAGTAGTTTTCACAGGCCTCTTTTTAAACTAAATTTATCTCATTCAGGGAGTTCTGCAGAGACCGAAATAAATGCCAGTCTGATGGTATAAGGTCCGAGCTATACGATGGATGCATTGGAACTTCCCAGCCAAACTTTCCTAACCACCAAATATATGTCTAATTTGGCATTGTCACAATGAAAGACCCTTTTTGTTGACTAGTTCCGGCAACTTTTTTTTAATCGCTTGCTTTGGTATTGTCAGTTTATGACAGTAGAGTACAGAATTAATCATTTGGCTAGGCTGCAGCAGCTCATGATGCACGAATCTAGGCTTTGCCTTTGTTTGTGAAGCTTCATCCTTTTTCGATCAGCATCTTCTGTACATATTATTGTCGTACGTTAATCGCCCATGATCAACTGCTTCAGAAATGGCTCGATTTCTGTTGAGATTCAGAGATGGACATTCGATGGTGTACCTTTTTTGACGTCAAATCATGTAGAACCCAAAAATCGAGCTTCTTGTTTTAGCCAGCTTACTCTAAATGATTTCAAACTGTTTAGCGATGGACGTTTGGTTCCCTAGGGATGTTATGGCTCCTCACCTGCCGATCTTGCTTAACTTTTGCCAAAATTTTTCTGTTATTAGTCGACCAATGCAAGGAGAATTGGTCGACCAATTTCCATAACGAAAGCATCTTTTCGCTGTTGCTTTTGTTAACTTATCTTGACTATAAACAACAGAAATTTCTTCATAAGCCTAGGTAGTATTTTGCATTTATAGACATAAAGTTGTAAAACGTGCGAACTTTTGAAGAAATTTCACTCGTTTTAATGGTACTTTAAATTAAGTTGAATTTAAGTCTGAATATTTCAACAGTTTTAGCACGTCTATTACTGTAAAATGTCAATTTTTGAATGAATTTAAACCAAATCATTGGATTGATAGCAATGGTCCCCGCGTTCACCTGATTTAACTCCTATGAATATCTGCATATGTGGTTACATCAAAGGTCACGTCTACTAGGCTACGCCTAATGACGTAGAGCATTTTAAAGAAAAAATAACCGGTCAAGGGCAAGTTGAACTTGCGTAATTGGTGTTCCGTACGTTAATTGCTTTTAAAAGAAAAATGTTCGTTACGAAAGTATAAAACGAGCAGTGACTTCACAAAAACATCTCAAATGAGTTTTCAACAAAGTTTTTTTCCGATCTTTAGTGAAAACTGATGAGCTTGAAATTTATGTACCAGATAAATTATTAAAGTTGATGCACTTGTGATAATTTTCGTTCAATCTACACCCTGTAGAGAATATTCCAGAATTTTTTAAAAAATTTTTGATAAATACTTTTCGAGATAAGGGGGGGTAGCGATTTTTCGCAATTTTTTAAAAATAATACAAAGAGAATTGTGCGCAAGTATTACATTATATATATTTTTGAACTCGTCTCTTTACAAGCTTTCATTTGACACCCCACTCGATGACCAGGTAAAATTTTTTTTTCACTTTCGATTTCACCCCCCAAAACTACCTCTTAAGTCAAAATTTAACTTTCAAAACTACACGGCTCTGATGAGGCCATAAATTCCTATATTAGTGCCAAATTTTTAACTTTCTGGGTCAAATAGTTACGGGGGAAATCGGGTATGACAGACGGACAGACAGACACCGAAGTGATCTTATAAGTATTTCGTACGGAACACTAATAAGAAATGCTTGCAATAAAACTACACGAGGAATGCTACAAAACATCCAGCCAAAGGTGATCAAAAATCAAGGTTATGCCTAAATATTATTGGTGGCTATTTTTAACATTTAAATTATTACATTAAGTTTTGTTATGAATTTCTAGTCAATATTTTATCTTGTAAGTACAATGCTTCAAGACGACGTTTCGTGCGAAATTCCGACAAAGTCAGTTCCCGGAACAAGCTCGGAAGAAGAGGACAGTACGACCGGCGAAATGTCAGCATCATTTTTTAATCTACACGGCAGAAATCCAGAAGAATTGTACCTATAAGCTCTATAACCTTTGGAAGTTTCCTAACAAAATTAATATTACATCTTGTTTAATAATAGTTATAAATGTAAATTTTCCTATATTAAAAACATTTTATTCTCTGCTTCAATTGTGTTATTCTTTTAATGATTTCACTTTTATAATTTCTTACTTTAAATAAAAAAATAGTCAAAGTAAATACATTCTTGTAAAACCCAGCATCTCAAAACTTAACACAAAATTATTTTTCTTTATTAAAAGGAAGAATGTAGCTAACGTCTTAACTTGTTCCATTTTTAAAAATTATGTTTATGGATGATATTTCGTATCGAAACATTAACATATGATATAGGGCCGAGTAACACATCCTTGTATTTAAAAAGAAAAATGTGTTCAAAAAATTAAACAAAAAATTTAGGTCTGGATTGAAAAAAATTAAGTTGATGATGGACTCCATTAGACGAAACAACTGGTGAAAGTTGTGAGTACGAATTTTGCAAGAGGATAGCGAATTATTAAAATTTTGTATTTAAAGTTATTTTATAACTCTTACAGTTTTTGACTTATTGTAGAAATTAGATTTTGCCGATAGTGAAACATTTTATTATCTTAAAAACACAAAGAATTGCAACACCACAAACGTAATTCTAGTTTACCTCAAAAATTACTACCTCTTCCCACTTAAATCACGTAGTGTTTATCGTTTCGAAGATAGCAATAGCTGCGGCACTTAAAATGAACACCCTGTACATGTGATTTGTTTTTTGTAGTTCAATTTTACGTTACTTCTATCATCACAGTACAATTAAAATAGATTCTGAACACTAGTTTAATATTTTTCAGATCATTTCTTCGTTCTCGACTTTATCAGCACATTATAATTCCAAAAAAACTTCATTTTTATGTTTCTGTCATTATCTTTTTTATTATATTCATTTATACTTTAAAATTTTATAATAGCACAAAAAATATTCAAAATATATGCAGGGAGAGCAAGCGAGCTTTGGAATTTTTCAGGACGGTAGAAAATTTGTTTTTCCACATTTTCCTGGTGCTTAAATAGCTACAAAGATTAGCTTTCCTTTATTTGAATTTTTTAAAATGTGTATGTGTGTATAATACATCCCATATTTTAATTTAAAAATTTTAACTAAAAACATACTACCGAATAGTTTTTTTTTTAATTTAATCTTCATATAAAAAATAATAATGATAATAAAATTTGAGCCATTAAATTTTTTGTATATTAAATTATAAAATTTTAAATTCCATTCATTTTTAGTCAAATATCTTCATCTTCTTCTTGAAGTGCCACATCCGATATGAAAGTAGGCAAACCTATCGCCTTTGCCTGTGATTGGACCTACAGTTTAATGCCGGTTCTGAACGGCCGAAATGAGAGGGCTTTACTAGGCATGATACTGCGGGTGGCTTATCATTGCGTTCCCGAGATCATCATGCATGATAAAATATTTTCTGAATAAGGGTAGGAAATATTTAGAAAATATGCATATAAAACATGTAACTGTTAATAGGTTAGTTCAGGTTAATTGCGAGGAGAATTGCTCGAGCTATTTCCATAACGAGAGCAACTGAACCATCTTTTGGCTGTTGCTTTTGTTAACTTATCTTGACTACAAACAACAAATTTCTTCATAAGCCTAGGTAGTATTTTTGCCGTTATCGACATAAAGTTGTAAAATGTGCGTTCTTTTAAAGAAATTTCACTCATTTTTAAGGTACTTTAAAGTAAGTCTGAATATTCCAACAGTTTTAGCACATCTATTACTGTAAAAAGTCAATTTTTTAATTAATTTAAACCAAATCATTGGATTGATAACAATGGTCCCCGGGTTCACCGGATTTAACTCCTATGAATTTCCGCATATGTGGTTACATCAAAGATCACGTCTACTAGACTACGCTTAATGACGTAGAGCACGAGGAATGCTACAAAACATTCAGCTAAAAGTGATCAAAAATTAAGGTTATGCCTAAATATTATTGGTGGGGATTTTTAACATTTAAATTATTAGATTAAGTTATAAATTTCTAATCAATATTTTATCTTATAAGTACAATGCTTCAAGATGACGTTTTGTGCGAGATTCCGAAAAAGTCAGTTCCCGGAACAAGCTCGGAAGAAGCGGGCAGTATGACCGGCGAAACGTTAGCATCATTTTTTTAATCTACACGGTAGAAATTCAGAAGAATTGTACCTATAAGCTCTGTAACCCTTGGAAGTTTCCTAACAAAACTGATATTACATCTTGTTTAATAATAATTATAAATGTAAATTTTCTTATATTAAAAACATTTTATTGTCTGCTTCAATTGTATTATTCTTTTAATGATTTTACTTTCATAATTTTTTACTTTAAATAAAAAAATAGTGAAAGTAAATATGTTCTTTTTATTAAAAGGAAGAGTGTAGCTAACGTCTTAGCTTGTCCCATTTTTAAAAATTGTGTTTATGGTGGATATTTCGTATCGAGACATTATGATATAGGGCTGAGTGACACATCCTTGTATTTAGAAAGAAAAATGTGTTCAAAAAATTAAACAAAAAATTTAGGTCTGGATTGCAAAAAATTAAGTTGATGATGGACTCCATTAGACGAAACGACTGATGAAAGTTGTGAGAAAGAATTTTGCAAGAGGATAGCGAATTATTTAAATTTTGTATTTAAAGTTATTTTATAACTCTTACAGTTTTTGATTTATTGTAGAAATTAGATTTTGCCGATATTGAAACATTTTATTATCTTAAAAACATAAAGAATTGCAACAACCACAAACGTATTTTTAATTTACCTCAAAAATTACTACCTTTTTCCACTTAAATCACGTAGGGTTTATCGTTTCGAGGATAGCAGTAGCTGCGGCACTCAAAATGGACACCTTGTATATGTGATTTGTTTTTTTTTCAGTTCAGTTTTACGTTACTTCTATCATCATAGTACAATTAAAATAGATTCTAAATACCAGTTAAATATTTTTCAGATTATTTCTTCGTTCTCGACTTTATCAGCACAATAAAATTCCAAAAAAACACTTCATTTTTATAATTCTGTCATTATCTTTTTTATTATATTCATTTGTACTTTAAAATTTTATAATAGCACAAAAAATATTCAAAATATATGCACGGAGAGCAAGCGAGCTTCGGAATTTTTCAGGAAGGTAGAAAAATTGCTTTTCCACATTTTCCTGGTGCTTAAATAGCTACAAAGATTAGCTTTCCTTTATTTGAATTTTTTAAAAGTTTTTAAAATGTGTATGTATATATAATACATCCCATATTTTAATTTAAAAATTTTAACTAAAAACTTACTGTCGAATAGGTTTTTTTTAATTTAATCTTCATATAAAAAAAATAATAACAAAATTTGAGCCATTAAATTTTTTGTATATTAAATTATAAAATTTTAAATTCCATTCATTTTTAGTCTTTTTCTTGAAGTGCCAAATCCGATACGAAAGTAGGCAAACCTCTCAACTGTGCCTGTGATTGGACCAAGAGTTTAATGCCGGTTCCGAGCGGCCGAAATGAGAGGCTTTTACTAGGCATGATACTACGGGTGGCTTATCATTGTGTTCCCGAGATCATCATGCATGATAAAATGTTTTCTGCGTGAGTCTATGAAATATTCAAGAAGTTATGCATATAAAATATGTAACCGTTAATAGGTTAGTTAAAATTTTCCTACATGGAACCGTATTAAAAAACCTGCTACTGATCTAACACCAGTTTTTATGGGCATTTTATCTTATCTTAAAGATGAAAAAAGCAGCCTACAGTTCGCCCGCTATCTAAAAATGTACACAAGTATCGACCCATTTTAGTGCATTCAGTAATACCGACGTTTATAGAAAAGTATCAATGAATCGTTTAAAGTATCTAGTGGAATTTAATATTATTACCCACTACCAGCATGAACTTCATAAGCAAAGATAAGTAAAGAATTTTTTTTAACCTACGTTACATATCTTGGGAAGAACGCAATTGAATCCCAAGTGGTCGCACTTAATGTACCGTTGATCTATATTTAGGAAAGCCATATTGGTGATCGCTAATAATATTGAATCGTTCAAGATATTTTAGAAGATGCTGGTTGATCACCTTTTCCATGACTTTCGATATTATTGAAAGCAGTGCGACTGGTCGGTAGTTATTTGGCAAGGTCTTCTTGCCTTTTTTAGGTATCGGCTGAACCGTGGCACATTTCCAGCTGGACGGAAATATTCCCTTTCTGTAAGATAGGTTGAAAAGTCTACAGAAAACCGGTGTTTAGTTCCCTTGCACAGTTTTTGAGAACTGTCAGAGCCAGAAGCCTTTTTGGTATCTAGCTTCATTAAAATACGCTTTATGATACGCTGTCTGAAGACAACATCGGGCATCTTTGACTGCAATATGGGAATAGTAGGTGGTGTTTTTCCTTGGAAATCGATAGTAGAATGTGAAGCAAAAAGTTCAGCCAACAAGTTCGCTTCCTCAACAGGTGTGGTTGCAATATGTATATATATATATATGCATATATATATATATATATATATATATATATATATATATATATATATATATATATATATATATATATATATATATATATATATTATATATATATATATATATATATATATATATATGTATATATATGTAAGTATATATATAAGTGTATATATGTATATATACTTACTTATATGTATATATATGAGGCTGATTTGAAAAGTCCGTGCAAAAATAAAAACTACTTATGTGTTTGGGGTAAACCTTTTTTATTTTTCGACATAGTCTCCTTTTAGACTTATACACTTCGTCCAACGATGTTCTAGTTTGTTTATCCCTTCCGAATAATAGGATTTGTCCAAGTCTGCAAAATATCCATTAGTGTCTGCAATCACCTCCTCGTTTGAATAAAATCTTTGTCCCGCCAGCCATTTCTTCAAATTGGGGAACAAATAGTAGTCCGAGGGAGCCAAGTCTGGAGAATAGGGGGGATGTGAAACGAGTTGGAATCCTATTTCCATTAATTTTGCGACCACAACTGCTGAGGTGTGTGCTGGTGCGTTGTCGTGATGGAAAAAGACTTTCTTGTGGGCCAATCGCGGGCGTTTTTCTTGCAGCTCGGTTTTCAAACGGTCCAATAACGATGAATAATATTCACCTGTAATAGTTTTACCCTTTTCCAGATAGTCGATGAGGATTATCCCTTGCGAATCCCAAAAGACAGTCGCCATAACCTTTCCGGCCGATGGAACGGTCTTCGGATTCTTCTGGAACAGCTGCAAACCATCCTTGCAACACTTCACACGATTCCGTTTTTGGTGAGCGTGAGCAATCGCGGCACCCAT
>CM032455.1:48046770-48171770 GCA_019049505.1 Pachyrhynchus sulphureomaculatus
TATATATATATATATATATATATATATATATATATATATATATATATATATATATATATATATTGTATACATATATTTAAATGATTTTTTTGATTGGCCTATTTATTACATATGAGAAAAATCAGATATATTAAAAATTTTAAGTGTATCACTTTTCTATATCTTTTTTCGTGCTATAGTAGTCCAGCTGTCAATGGGCTTTTGCTACGTTTGAAAAAAAAAAAACAGCTATGTATCTAACACTGATTTACATTTACAATATAATGCAAATTAACTTTGATCTAAAAGCAACAGGAGAAAATTGCGGTCTATTTACTTACTGTAGATGATACTGACAGATCCGTTATAGTTTAGATGACTAAAACTGGAACAAGCCTAACAAAATTCCGTAATTTGAATGAGTTAACCCATATTTCTATTTTCTGGTTCGAATTGTCCAGTAAGATTTAGTATATCTTATCAACCGGAAAATATTTTCTCTTGTGTTAGTTAATATTTCAGTCTATTCATAGATACTTTATCCAGTAAAAATTGAAAAACAGATACATTCTCCTTTTTTATTTTTATGTATTTATTTACAGAATTGAATATAATGTATTTTTTTGTATCTCCGTTGCAGCCTTAGTAGGATTCTAATGATGATGTTAGGCAGCCATATTGGAAATAATTATTCAACTTATTTCTTTTATTAAGTATTTGCGTGAAATCTAGTATATCGGTGAGTATGTATCGGACATTACTAGGCACACAGAAGAAGCCGAGTGTTCTAAATTGTATAATTTAGGTGTTTTATTATATACCTTTCAATTTATACCATCTTATCTCTTTATGTTAGTAAAACTGACCAAGTGCAAATCGGACTTGGGCAATTGGTGTTCCGTATGAAAATTTTTGTTACGGAGGTATAAAATGCTCAGTGACTTCACTCCAAATGAGTTTTCAACAAAGTTTTTTCTCTATTTTTACTGAGAACCCTGAATTTTTTGTTTTTTTTATATATCAGATAAATTATTAAAGGTAATGCACTCGTGACAATTTTCGTTCAATCTACACTCTGTGGAGAATATTCCACAATTTTCTTTAAATTTTTTGATCAGTACTTTTCGAGATAAGGGGGGACAACAATATTTCGCAATTTTTTAAAAATAATACAAAGAAAATTGTGCGCAAGCATTACGTTATATGCATTCTTGAACTCGTGTTCTTACAAGTTTTCATTTGACACCCCACTGGACGACCGATTTCACCTCCTAAAACTAAACACTTAAGTCAAAATTTAACTTTCAAATTTACACGTCTGATGAGGCCATCAATTCTTATGTTAATGCCAAATTTTAAATTTTTATGTCATACAGTTTCGGAGAAAATCCGGGTGTGACTGACAGACAGACGGACAGACAGACAGACAGACAGATAGATTGGACACCTAAGTGATCTTATAAGTATTCCGTACGGAACCTTTAAAAGAAGGAGAGCATTGATTGACTAGTATATCCGGCCATTTAGAACTGAACTGAAAAACATAACAAAATTTTTTCATCGTAATTTAACAAATAACAATCAGTGTTTAAAAGTTCTTTTAACGGAACGGTGATAATGAATATTTTTAACAGACTGTCAATCTTTGTATTATTTCGTATGTGTTTTTATTAGACTGCATTTTCTATACGCGATTCCTTTAACGGAATAAAAACATTATTTACTAATACTTTTCCGAGAGCGTTGGGACAATTTTATTATTTAATTTAATTTTTTCTTCTAATTCATTTCAAAAAATACCCTTGATATAGCTAGATTTTCTAGCCACTTAATAATCTTACCTTTAATCAACATACGCATTTAGAAATTTTGACATAATTATACAACCTAAATTTTACAAATTGGAGCACACTATTCGAGGAATCCCAGATCCTCTTAATATACATAAATCAAAACCATCAGCATCGGACCACGAAATGTGTTTATAATAGTAGATTTCATAAATCAAACGAGACAGGGACACTTTGTTTTATGTAGTTAATTTATTTATGCAAGAAGGACGAAGTCATTATTTGTAATTTGTACAAACGCTAACTTAATGTCTTTACATATTTGCATTATTATTTTGGCAGTTCAAAGAAAAAGTTATTTAAATGTGTTTTTGTACACGCATATACAAAACAAATACGTTTATTCAATATTGATGGAATAAAATGAACGTTTCCAAGCATTATGAATGAATAACAACTATCTTTCTAAATATATCAGTTAGTGTAGTTTAGTCATAAAAATCCGGATAATTTTGTTCATTTTATTTTTTTTAAATTCTTCCACTTATTCTAGTGCAGTTTCTACATAAACAGAATAATGAAAATGAAGTTATCACCTTTTGCGTTTGTTAAAACTTTAATATTCTCTAAGGAGTCATATGAACACAAGGACGAAAAAAAGAACACTAAAAGTGGAGCTACTTATAGAAGGGGATTGTGCGGCGACACACAGGGAGGTGTCAATTCAGTAAGTATAGTTTACCTAAAATAACAGTAATTTTATACCATTACATATATATTTACTAACAATCTCGTGTATCTGCCATATAAAACAAAGTCCTTCGCCGCGTCTGTCTGTCTGTTCGCGATAAACGCAAAAACTACTGAACAATAGATAGAGTGATTCATGAGGAAGGTTTAGATATATAATTTGTCAAGGTTTTGTGTAAATTGGTTGAAATATAACGATAATTGTTGGAAATGTCGGAAAAAGTCAAGCCGCCTGGGACCTTTCATCGAAAACGCTGCCTAATCCCTTTAAGATATAACAAAACAATGTATGGTGGGATATTCCTCTTTTATAGATCTACAAAAAAGTCCGCGATAGCATATATCTATCTTTTAAGGATAGCTTACTATACCCATTCTATCTTCTAAAAAAATGGTCACGTACAATGCGGTAATTGGAAAGCCATTTAGACGGATACAGTATTAATCTTTATCAACTTAAAGACGTTAGTAACCTTAAGCATTTCATGCACATTATTATAATCTTTACACCATATAATTTAAATGAATATCTTAGGAGTTATCGCAAAAAATTAACAAAAAAATTAAAAAAAAAATGAAACAAAAAATTTCAATTTGAATGCAACAATCAATTCAGAGTATTTACGAGAAACAAACTATAACCATTCCCGACTTTTATAAGTCATTCAAGATGAATGTCGCTTGAATCTTGAACAAAAAATGTTTATGACATAATATTGTCATCAATTAATAGTAATGAAGAAAAATGTTTTTTTTTAGATGCTCCTGGAGGCACGGGTCAAACATTTCCAATAAATTTACTATTAGCAAAAGTAAGATTCGATAGAAAAATTGCCGGTGCTATGGCATCGTCCGGCATAGCAGCCACACTTTTGGAAGGTGGGCGAACCGCCCATTCCACCTTCAAACTTCCACTGAAAATATGTAGTGATGACGTCTCGAGCATTGGTAATATTTCAAAACAAAGTAACGCCGGAAAATTAATGAGAGATTGCAGTTTGATTATTTGGGACGAGGCTTCTATGTCTCATAAAGCCTCAGTTGAGGCATTAGACAGGACAATGCGAGATTTGCGCAACAGCAAGTGCCCAATGGGTGGCTGCACTGTTTTGTTCTCTGGAGATTTCCGTCAAATTTTGCCTGTTATAACAAGGGGCACGAGAGCAGATGAAGTCAATGCATTGCTCAAAAGATCCTATCTTTGGCAACATATAACGAAATGTGAACTTAAAACCAATATGAGAATTTTATCGTCTAGCGAAGATAATAGGCAATTTTCTAACGACTTGCTCCAATTAGGTAATGGTGAATTTCAAGCTGGAAAGGTCTGTATCACTCTTAATAATCTTTGTGTTTTGGTACATAATGTGGAAGAATTGATTGAAAAGGTATATCCCGATATTAGTAACATATCCACTAAGATACTAAACTGGTTTCAAGAAAGGGCTATACTATCACCCACTAATGAGCAAGTTGATAAAATAAATGATTTTGTTCTTTCAAGATTTGAAGCATTATCACAAACCTACTACTCAGTTGACATAGTCGTGGATAGAGAGGAGGCAGTACATTATCCAACTGAATTTTTGAATTCTTTGACGCCTCCCGGAATTCCGCCGCACAAATTAATATTAAAAGTAGGTTCCCCTATTATATTACAAAGAAATTTAAATCCACCAAAACTATGCAACGGTACAAGACTCAAAGTAGTCAATTTAAAAAATTTTTTGATCGAATGTACCATATTAACTGGCAACGGAACTGATGAAACTGTTTTGATACCAAGAATTCCTATGATACCCTCAGAATTGCCTCTTCAGTTCAAACGGCTCCAATTTCCAATAAAATTAGCGTTTGGAATGACTATTAACAAAGCACAAGTTCAAACTTTAAAAGTTGCTGGAATTGACTTAACCACTCAATGCTTTTCATACGGACAATTGTATGTTGCCCTGTCACGTGTAACTTCTAAACAAAATATGTTCGTTTTTACACGTAATCAGGCAGAAGTTATCAGTGTTGTATATAAAGAAATATTTTAGTTTGTTTTTATGTTTATAATATCTACATAATAAAATACATTAAAATACTTCAAGTAGTGTAGACATTATATTACATTTAAATCTAAATCACATATTCGACGCATCAAGCTGATGCGATCCTAAGACAGACAAAACATGTAGACATAATATGCTCTACTACCCGTGCGAAGCCGGGGTGGGTCGCTAATATATATATATATATATATATATAATATATATATATATATATATATATATATATATATATATATATATATATATATACATATATATATATATATATATATATATATATATATATATATATATATATATATATATATATATATATGTGTATATATATATATATATATATATATATATATATATATATATATATATATATATATATATATATATATATATATATATATATATATATATATATATATATATATATATATATATATATATATATATATATATCTTCACCAACCTCCCCTTAGACTTTGCTAAATCCAGTATCGTGTAAAATTGGAACATGATACAACAACACACCACTCTTGATTTAGACTCCTTTACAAAACTCCTTGAGTTCACATTTAATTTAACCTTTTTTATCTTTGAGAATAAATTTTACAAAGAGGTCTTTGGCACGCCCATGAGCTCTAGTATATCCCTTATTTTAATTTTGTACTGGACAACCTGATCTCACAAGCGATTAACAGTCTCCAATTCCCACTCCCCTCAAAAGATATATGGATGATCTTATACTATCTGTACCCCAAGACAGGGTCCAAATCACATTTGAGGTGTTTAACAAACAGAACAAATACATTCAATTCACAGTAGAAGAGGAATCTAACAAAACGATTCCCTTCCTTGATATGCTGTTAAGTGGAAATGACAACAACGCAGTTAACACCAAGTGGTACCGAAAACCGACCAGTAGTGGGAGATACATGAACTACCATTCACAACATCCAACCAAAATGAAACTAAACCTAATATCTGCAATGAGGTCAAGAGTCCTTAGACTGACTCATCCTCAATTCGATAATGTCTGTTTATCCGAACTTCAAGCCTTATTCATTGAAAATTCTTACCCCTAAAATTTAGTACACACCCTCTTTTCTCCACCCCGTCTTACACCACATCAAAACACCCACAACTCAGCAGGCTCTCGCCCATCTTCTAACTCACCACCAAATATAACTTCTTCTTCCCTGCCACATTACAGAGACCTAAGACCTAAACTTATAAACATCTTTAAAAGTCTCCACTTCAAATTTGCTAAGAAAATTTAGAATAAACTTAAATCCCTCTATACCAAATTAAAATCTCCGATTGAACCTGACGTCAAAACCAATGTGGTCTATAGCATTCCCTGCCTCAATAGTAACCTATCATATATTGGCCAAACTTCCAAGAACCTGAATGGCCGTAAAACTTCACAAAAAAGTGGTTGCAGGAGAGGTGTAAGTACATGCTCGCTTGCAGAACATGACATCCACAAAAACCATAGAATGGACTATGGTAACACATCCATCTTGTTCAGCGAACCCACTTACACAAAGAGAAAATTCTTGGAGATGGTGGCTATTAATATCTGTCACTTGTCAAATTTAACAGAACTCAACTAGGATTTTTTAAATAGCACCCTCTGCATATGCATTAAATTGCATTTTTCAGTCTGTTTACCAAAATATATAACAATTAATCTTTACTGGTAATCGTTAACAATATACAGAGCATTCAATTTATTAAACTGAATTTGAACTCTTAAGTAATAGTAATAATAATAAAAATAGTAAGATTTACTATTTTCCTATTTAGAATACCAAAAAAATTCTTTTACCAATAAATTTAGGTGTTTAGTGAGGAAGCCAAATATGATAACCCACAATTTGTCACTTGTCAAATTTGAGGATTTATAAAGCTAACTAAAAATGCAATTCTCTACATACGAGCATACCATTAAATAGCCTTTTTCAGTCTGTTTACAAAAAAAACTCTTTATATTTATTTTCCGTCGTTATCAATATTCATATTTTTGAACCGAATTTTAACTTTTAAGCGGCTCACCCAATTTAATATTCAGTATATCAAACAATTTCTTTCACAGTTAAACTTAGTTTTTTTCTGTGGAACAATAATTTGTCAAATTTGACAGGTTACGAAGTGACCTAGATTTTTTTAAATGGCTTCTTTCACATATGATTTGAAGAGAGACGAAGTTTTTGCTATCACTTTTGGCCTTCTCGCGAAAAACTAAGTTTGCTAGTAAACGAATTTTTTGTTATGCCAAATAGGAAGATAGTAAATCGAGTAAGCCTCTTAATAGTTAAAATTTCGTTCTATAATTCGATTGCCGTGTTATCGGTAACGACTGCAAACAAATATTAAGAGGTACTTTTGTAAACGAACGAATGCTATTTAATGGTGTGCTCATATCTAGAGGTTGCCATGTAAACAAAAATCGCAGTTGGCTTTGGAATCTGTCAGATTTGAAGTGACAAAGTTTTTTGTTATCATATTTGATTTCCTCATAAAAAACTAAATTTACTAGTAAATGAATTATTTTGTTACGCCAGATAGAAAAGATTGTAATTCAAATCAGCCTTTTAATGGTTAAAATTCCGTTCATTTTTTGTTGAATATGTGTTTCAACAGTTATATATTTTTATAAACTAAGTGAAAATTGCTATTTAATGGTGTCCTCAAATGTAGAGGGTACCATTTTAAAAAATTCTAGTTTGCCTTGTAATCTGTTAAATTTGACAAATATAAAATTTTTTGTTACCATATTTGGCTTCCTTATCGAAAACTAAGTTTTGTAGTAAAAGAAATTTTTCGATACGCCAAATCCGAGAAGTAAATCGCTGGAGCCACTACAAATTTAATATTCAGTTTAATAACTTAAATGTTCTTAACGTCGGTAACGACTGAAAATATATCAAGTATTATATATTTTTGTAAACGGACTGAAAAATTCTATTTAATGGTGTGTTCATATGTCGGTAGTGCCATTGAAAAAAATTCCAGTTGATTTTGTAAGATGTCAAATGTATCAAGCGATAAATTTTTTGTTATTATGTTGGACTTGCTCACAAAAAAATTAGGTTTATTAGTCAAATACTTTTTCTTAGTATCCTAAATAGGAGAAAACTTAGAGCTACTTAAAAGTTAAAATTCAGTTCAATAAGTTGAATACCCTATATATCGGTAACGACTGACAATAACGACCAAGTATATTTTTGGTGTTCCGTATTGGAACACTTATAAGATGACTTCGGTGTCTGTCTGTCCGTCTGTCTGTCCGTCTGTCTGTCTGTCCGTCTGTCTGTCTGTCACAAGTGATTTTCTCCGAAACTATTTGTCGTAGAAAGTTGAAATTTGGTAATAATATAGGAATTGATGACCTCATCAGAGCCATGTAGTTTTGAAAGTTAAATTTTGACTTAAGGGGTTAGTTTTGGGGGGTGAAATCGGAAGTGAAAAAAAAAATTTTTTACTATGTCATCGAGTGTGGTGTCAAATGAAAGCTTCTGAAAACATGAGAAAAAAATATATATATAATGTAATACTTGCGCACACTTTCCTTTGTATTATTTTTAAAAAATCGAGAAAAATCACTCGTCTTTCCTTATCTCGAAAAGTACTGATCAAAAAATTTTGAAAAAAACTCTGGCATATTCTCCACGGGGTGTAGATTGAACGAAAATTATCACGAATGCATTACCTTTAATAATTTATCTGGTATATAAAAAAACAAAAAATTCGAGGTCATCACTTTTCAGTAAAGATTGGAAACAAACTTTGTTGAAAACTCATTTGGGGTGTTTTGTGAATCACTGATCATGTTATACCTTTGTAACAAATTTTTTCATTTTAAAAGCAATCGACTTACGGAACACTAATTGCGCAAGTTCAACTTGCACTTGACCGGATATTGTAAACGGAATGAAAAACGCTATTTAATAGTGTACTCATATGTAGAGGATACTTTTTATAAAAATGCTAATTGACTTTGTAAATTGTCAAATTTGACAAGTCACAAATCTTATGTTATTATTCCTTCCTTCCTTCCCCACAAAAAAACTAAATTTACTAGTAAAATAATTTTTTTGATACTCCAAATAGGAAAAGAGTAAATTAAGCGAGCCACTTAAAAGTTAAAACAATAACTTGAATGCTCTGTATATCGGTAATGACAGAAAATAAACATTAAGTATTGTGTATTTTTGTAAACGGATTGAAAAATGCAATTTAATGGTGTGCTAATATGTAGAAAGTGCCATTTAAAAAAAAACCTTGTTAGTTCAATAATTTAAATGCTCTGTATATCGGTAACAACAGAAAATAAATATCAAGTATTATGTGTTTTTGTAAACGGACTGAAAAATGCCATTTAATGGTTTGCTAATATGTAGAGAGTGCAATTTAAAAAAATCCTTAAAATATGTGAAATTTGACAAGTGAGATATTTCTTGTTATTATATTTCACTTTCTCATAAAAATTTGCATGTTATGTAGAATACGTAAATAGTGTATTAGGTGAGTCACTTAAAAATCCCTGTACAAGGCTCGCACAGTTCAAGCCATTACAAAAATTCGAAGTTTCACTGCACTATAAGATTTACCTTATACGAGTAGGCCTGATTCAGCAACTCATTTTTGATCAAATATTTGAATTTTTTTTCAAATGATGATTTAAAAGCCACTGTAGCGTCGTTTGTTGGAGTGAAAGACATTTTTGGATACGCTAAATCCGAAAGTAAATCGCGGGAGCCACTACTAATTTAATATTCAGTTTAATAACTTAAATGTTCTTAACGTCGGTAACAACTGAAAATAAATCAAGTATAGTTTTGTATCAACTGAGCTTGATACAAAACTATATTGTTAGAGTAATTTTCTTTCGTGATAGACTTTTTCCAACCAAGAGATTATATAATGAAAATATAATGAATATAAGAAATTTATATCTTTTAAACATTTCTCTATTTTGCTACAGAAATAAAAAAAAATTGTGAATCATCAATATAGAACTAGAAACAGAGAAAATGCGATATTAGTTGTAGCCTTTAGAAAATATGACCGAAACCAGAGGTCTTTGCCAGTTTTGGAACCTAAAGTTTTCAGTAAGTTGCCACAGAATATCAGAAATATAAATAATTATAAACTGTTTGAAAAAAAATGTAAACTGTTCATTACAGAAAATTCTGAACTATTATGTGGATTGTTATAATTCATAAATGCGATTGTCTGCATGTTTATATGTATGTTTTTTCTTTTTCTTAATTTTCTTATGTATTAATTATTATCTTTACCTTCTACAAATCTTAGCATAATTTAAATTGTATATTTAGCCTGCGCACCTGCGCATACAGGTGTCTCTATACACCTAGGCGCACCTTGTTTGTGTATGTATATATATATATATATATATATATATATATATATATATATATATATATATATATGTGTATATGTATACGTGTATATATATATATATATATATATATATATATATATATATATATATATATATATATATATATATATATATATATATATATATATATATACATATATGCATATATATATATATATATATATATATATATATATATATATATATATATATATGTACATATATGCATATATGTATATATGTATATATATGTATATATATATATATATATATATATATATATATATATATATATATATATATATGTATATATATATATATATATATATATATATATATATACATATATATATATATATATATATATATATATATATATATATATATATATATATATATATATATATATATATATACCACCCACACCATACCACAAAAGTGTCATCTACGTATCGAAGCCATGTTTTCGGTTTATGTGGAGCAGTTTCTAGAGCTAGTGTTTCGAAATGCTCCATGTATAGATTAGCTAGTGCTGGTGACAATGGAGAGCCCATGGGTGCACCTTCTATTTGTTTATATTTTTGGCCTGAATAGACGAAGTATGTATTAGCGAGGCAGTGTTTTGATAGACTGATGACGTATTCGGGCAGGTTGTATTTTGTCTCTATGATGGACAGTGCTTCGGTAACTGGTACTTGCGTGAAAAGGGATACGACATCAAAAACTGACAAGTAAATCATTTTTCTCTAGCTGCATGTTTTTTTATGATTTGAATAAAATGTTGTGAATTTTTCACGTATGATGCGGCTTTTTCCACATGAGGTTGCAGAGTCATGGCTAGGGGCTTGGCTAAAGCTTGTGTCGGGGAGCCAAACGAGCTGACTATTGGTCTTAAGGGTGCTCCTTGTTTGTGGACTTTCGGTAATCCATACATTTTTGGGCATCTTGATGATTTCTCTCTAGGGATAAGTTTCTTTTTTGTTTCTTCACTAAGAGAGGAGGCCTTGATTGCGGATTTAGTGGTTTTCTCTAGGTATGTTGTCGGATCACTTGTGATGGCTTTATACGAAGGATCATTTAAAAGGTTGAGCATCTTTGGTGGTAATCGTCAGAGTTGAGGACCACGGTGGCATTGCCCTTGTCGGCTGGTAAGACAATAATTGATCGGTCTTTGCGTAGATCGCGCAGGGCTCGGAGTTCCTCACCGGATATGTTTTTCTTGGGTGGCTTGGCTTTGCGTAGAATGCTAGTTGTTTGACGAAGAATTTCAGCAGTGTCTACATTCAGTTCGGTGATTGCCTTCTCAACTCCACAGATTATGTTCTCAACTGGGATGCGTGACGGAGCAATAGCGAAGTTGAAACCCTTGGCTAGTGCTTTTTCAGCTGCTGGAGTGAGCAGTTTGTCTGACAAGTTGTGTACTATGGTAGGACTATCTTGATGTCTTTCTGCTAGTGTGTTTTGTTGTTTCCGTAGTAGCACAGAGACCTTGGCCAGTCTCGACATTCAACGCCAAGACACCGACCAGTGATCAACGCTTTGAAAAAGATGGATAAGATTCCATCGAAACGTCAGCGAAACCGTCCATCAAGGGACTTCAAGCTAACACGGGATACCCGAAAAACCATTACTACATTTCACACCCGTGAGAACATTCGTCAAAAACATATATATATATATATATATATATATATATATATATATATATATATATATATATATATATATATATATGTACATATATGCATATATGTATATATGTATATATATGTATATATATATATATATATATATATATATATATATATATATATATATATATATATATATATATATATATATATGTATATATATATGTATATATATATATATATATATATATATATATATATATATATATATATGTATATATATATATATATATATATATATATATATATATATATATATATATATATATATATATATATATATATATATATGGTGTATTGTTAAGGATTTTTCCAAATATACACTTACACCCATTTTTATGCAAATAGATCATTTAAGATGATGCAAGTATTGCCTCTTTGTAATAAATAAAAAATTAAAACTAAAACAGGGAAAAATTAATAATTTAATTACATAATTAATAAATTTCTAAATAAATATTATGTATATTTTGAATATTCCTTTATAGGGTACACTACTATACTCGAATAATAATAAAAAAAACATTTTAGTTAAAAAAAAAAATATATATATATATATTTTTGTAAACGAACTGAAAAATTCTATTTAATGGTGTGTTCATATGTAGAAGGTGCTATTGGAAAAAATTCCGGTTGGCTTTTTAAGATGTCAAATTTTGTGTTATCATGTTTGGCTTGCTCAGAAAAAAATTAAGTTTATTAGCCAAATACCTTTTTTAGTATCCTAAATAGGAAAAGAATTAGAGCTACTTAAATATTAAAATTCAGTTCAACAAGTTGAATACCCTATATATCGGTAACGACTCAAAATAACGACCAAGTATTAGATATTTTTATAAACGAAATGGAAAATGCTATTTAATAGTGTACTTATATGTAGAGGATACTTCTTAAAAAAATGCTAATTGGCTTTGTAAACTGTCAAATTTGACGGGTCATAAATCTTATGTTATTATGCCTTCCCTCCTTCCCCACAAAAAACTAAGTTTTCTAGTACAATAATTTTTTTTTGATACTCCAAATAGGAAAAGAGTAAATTGAATGAGCCACTTAAAAGTTAAAACAATAACTTGAATGCCTTGTATATCGGTAACGACAGAAAATAAACATTAAGTATTGTGTATTTTTGTAAGCGGACTGAAAAATGCTATTTAATGCTGTGCTAATATGTAGAGTGCCATTTAAAAAAAAAAACCTTGTTAGTTCAATAATATGCTCTGTATATCGGTAACGACAAAAAATAAATATCAAGTATTGCGGGTTTTTGTAAACGGACTGAAAAATGCCATTTAATGGTTTGCTAATATGTAGAGAGTGCCATTTGAAAAAAATCCTTAAAATACGTGAAATTTGACAATAGAGATAATTTTTGTTATTATATTTCACTTTCTCATAAAATTTTGCGTGCTATGTAGAATACGAAAATAGTGAATTAGGTGAGACACTTAAAAATACCTGTACAGGGTGAGTAAACGATAGAGTTCATTATCTCATTTGTTTCGGGAATGATGAAAAATTGTTAAATACAATAGTTTTAGGGAATGTTAAGGTGCACAGTTTAAAATTATTTTTGAGTATACAGGACACTTCAAAAAAGTGTGACCGATATAATATGTTTTTTTTAAATGAAACATCCTATTTTCTAATTTATTTTTAAATTCTGCTTAAAATTTTATAACTTTTTTTATTAATAATGTTATATACCTAAATCAAGTAGTTATTCTAATATTTCATTTAAAAAAAAAATACTAGTTCTGTTAAAAATTGCCAGTAGCACCATTGTTTCTGAAGGTGGAATATTTATAATTGGTACGAGCGTTCTATAGAAATGAAAAAAAGATATGTGTAATGAAATTTGGGTTAGGTGCTACAGGGTGTTCAAAATAAATTTATGTATTTCGACTATTTTAAATTGAAAAATCTCAAATTTTTTAAATGTCACACCCTGTATATTATTATTTTTTCTGATAGATTTTACAAAACCCTCCAACTTTTATTAAGTATGTCATATACCTGTTTCTAATAGTTTTCGATTTATTTTGAATTTTTCAGTTTTCACCCTTGTTTTTAATACACTTACGCTATTGTGGAAACAAACAAATAGTTAATAATAATTTTAATATAGTTTAACTTACCTAAAGATTAATTATTATGACGTAATAAATGTTCAAAAATATGCCGTCTACTTGAATACACATGTTTAGTGTTTTATTATATTTTCCTTCATATTCTTTAGCATAAAGGGCGTTATTGTCCTCCACGCATCCCGTAACCTATTTTCCATATCTACTGGTGTTGTAGGAGGATTCACATAAAGACGATCTTTAATGGTGCTCCACAAAAAGAAGTATAAAGGTGTGACATGATCGAGGGGGTCACTGAATGGATCCATCCCTATCGATCCATTTTTGTACCCTGTATACCCAAAAATAATTTTAAAACTATGCACCTTCCCTAAAACTATCGTATTTAACATTTTTTCGTCGTTCTCGAAACAAATGAGATAATGAACTTTATTCTATCGTTGACTCACCCTGTATAAGGCTCACACATTCCAGAAATTCGAAGTTTCACGGCACTATAAGATATGCCTTGTAGGCCTGATTCAGCCACTCATTTTTGATCAAACATATGATTTTTTTTCCAAATGATGAGTTAAAAGCCCCTGTAGCGTCGTTTGTTGGAACGAAAAAAAGGTTTTTTTTTGTAAGAGAATTAAACAACATAACGAAACCTGGACTAGCTGTATTTGTATCGATGAACCATATTCGAGGAAAATGGAAACTGCGTCTGATATCGACTGTTAGTCGTATTTGTAAACAGAACGAGCTGACAATATTTCGGAGCAGAAGCAGCGAAAATCTAAAAAAAAAAAATCTCTGGTATATTGTAGTATTGACAGATTTGTTAAGAATGTAGCTAGTTTATTGTGGTTTAATCTTATAGCAATTGTTTTTTTTTGTTTATAGACGTTGTAAAAATAAGAAAAAATAATTATGTTAGAATAAGATAGAAAGTTACTCTATAAAGATTTAGTAATTTAATAAAAATTAAAAGTAACTGAAATTAAACAGTTGATTGTTTACTAATATAGTACATATTCCAGATTTATGATTTCTTACTGACGAAAATTAAGATATTATAAACTATAAGGTAGCATGTCCCATTTTATTACTTGTTAAATTAGGTGTTTTATGGGTAGTCAGATCTCTGTAATAACAGAAAAGTTAATTATTGTCAAGATTTTCAATTTAAGTTTTTGCCGTATTTGAGGTAAAGAAAGTCCTTTTTAAATAAACGTTAAACTGGCGCAAAGCTTTTATTACAAAAGTTTCAGCATTGTAACAGATTCCTGAAATTGCTTACCTATATGTATTTGCCCTACTTATTCAAATGGGAACGAGTAAATGTGAATATAAGCAAACCACTTATAATATGCAACATTTATTGGGTTTCCTGTTAGTTTTCCTACCTGGGAAAGTTACTAAAGACAAGAAATTTTGTAACTTCTTTGCTAACTTCTATTTTGTTACTTAAGATTTGACATACAACCAAAGTTTGACACGTTTTTGCAGCCAATTTCTCCGATTTCGATCAAATTTTGTGTATGGGTTTGTTTTCATCTAATTATTCTAGAAATAGCATTTTCTCAAAAAAATACTTATTTCTGGCCGTCATCCAGGTAGCGCTAAAAATTATCAATTTTTATAATAAGCCATTCGTTCGAAAATCGTAGATAGGTCAAAATAACCTGTTCGCCAAAAATCAATATTCTTTGATGAAAATATCTTTCTAGGATTTTTAGACCAAGCCGAAATCACATCCAAAATCTTAGTAAAATCAAAAACATTAAGGTATTTCTTACGAGTAACTGTTAAAAGTAGTTTTGCTTAAAACTTTGAGAAATAATAGTTTTAGCATCCTGTTTTTTTCAATATAAAGATGACTTACCCCGCCGTATTGTCATATTTAATTGTAAAAGTTTCAGATATTTAACACGATAAAAAATAGAAATCCATACTTTTTCTTTGATAAAAAGCATACATTTTTTACAATATTTGTTGCCGTATGTGTATTAAAAAGTAAAAAGTCACAAAAAATTATATATACATAAAAAAAAATATTTTTCTATCGTTTGTTAAAATATGAAGGCAGTTTACCTCCTAGTTGTCGCAAAAATATTAGATAAATATTACTTTTTATTGAATTTTATAAAGTGAATTTTCGCTGTGGCTTGAAGAAGACTGCTTGCACGGACGCACAGTGTCTCGACTAGTACAAGCTAGCGGAACAATATTAATTCTTCACTTATTTCAATTGTTTGTGTATATTCCAGGTATCTTAAGCTATTTTGAGAAAAAAAAAAGAGTTGAAAAATGTGTACTGTATGTGTATTAATCGAAATATGTAGCTGCAAGACGGAAGTGGTTTACTAATGTGTCTCATTTGTTCACTATTGTCGCTAATTGTTCTTTAATTAGCTACATACGTCTACCTACTCATTATGTGTGAAAAGCACTATCATGTTTGTTTACAAAGAAATTTCTAGGAAAAAAATAAAAATCATAATGATAGTACCCACATTTATTAATTTACAAAATATTATTTCTTTTAAAATAAATTAGTACAATAACAGTATCTATATATAAATTATTTACAATAACAAGGTGAATAAGTAAAAGAAATATAATATTAAATAACTTATACTAAGGCATGAATTATAAGCAACTACAACACACAATAAAATAAAAATAATAATTACAATAAAAAAATACTTAAACCTACTAATCACCATCAGATGAGTCGTCATCCCATTCAGTAGAATATTCAGAGAGTAAATAACTTTCCTCATTTAATTCGTGATGATGACTTACTGATGGTGTTTCGGATGGCAATGAAGGTGGGATAATCAACTGCAGAACCTCCGATGGTAAAGAAGTAAATTTTCTTCGCGGTAATTCTCTATACGAGTTGATAACAGGATCAGACGTAATTAAAAAAAAGATCTGTATTTGTGGCAATACGTGACCGCTTCCTGGTGTGCCGTTCACGGAATCTACGACAGTCTTTATTTCTTGCCTCCTTGGTCTTCTTCCGCGCTGTGTACAAGAATTTTATGCACAGTAACGGGCATGGAATACCACGAATACAGATCAAGGTATAATTTTCTAGTATCAACACAAAACTTTCCGAATTCTATATAATTTATGTCATATCTCGATGACAAAGTTCTTAAAATTACATGAAATCTACGAATAAGGTTTACGTCTAATCCTGTAATTTCGCTGCTCAATTCAGCTTTGGAAAAAAATCTACGTGCGGTGTTTCCATTGTTTGTGTTACCATACCCAGGTTTTGGTTTATCTACAATGAGACCCATACGATCTTTAAACACTTTTTGTATATCTTGTGACCGTTGCTTCACAATAGCTTTGTCGTTATCTCCCCCTGATTTGCCACTTTTTTATTTCTAAACGATAGCTGATGTAAAGCAAACATTCAAACGTGCGGATCCATGCATGTAAAGTAGATAAACCAAATGCAAGGTGTTCTTCGTTGCTGGGATATTTTTTTGACTCGTTCATAGTAGACGGGGTGGCACCGCAAATATAACACTTTTGTGTTGAACTTGTGTCTGTTAAGGCGTTGCACACTTTGCCATCAGTCATTGTCAACAACAAATCGTGTTTAACAGAGATTTGAGATCCAGCAACGTTACATAATGTTGGAAGAAGCTGACTTACTTCATCTAAAATTTTAGAAGTTTCTTCTTTCGTAAACTCTTTTGTCTCCTTGGCAAAAATAAACTTAATAGGACGGCAATATAAAGTAGAGGAAGGTCTTGGATTTTGCCAGATCACAGTTTCGCCATCAAGCAGTCTCAAAGGGACAAATGAGTATACGAACAAAAATTCGTCTGTAGCGTTAGTGTTCTCAAATTTCTGCTTATACGTGCTATGCCCCGAACTCCCATCACAGTCCCATTTGCTTACCAACGTATAATATGAACGAGGTAACACACTTCTAATGACTTCCGTCTGAGCTTTAACTAATCGTTCAGCCGTTTTATCCAAAATCGCGTGAAGTTTAATTTCAGCTCGAGATTCAGTCACAGAAATATATTCGTCAGAAGGACAACAAGAAGCTTTGGACTTACCTAAACTATAAAACGAGGGATACACTTGATGTCCCGCTTTCAATGACCATTTTCTTGTTTGTTTATATGAGTGAGAAGTCGATTTCGAGTCCACATAATAAGCTAAAGCTTCGTCTGGTGTTAACTGCCGACTTTGTTCAGAACACTTATTCTTTTCTCTAGTTTCACTGACCGCGACGTTATGGATCTGTTTAGCAACACTTCGATGCCCTTCTTTTCGAGTAGCTAACTCAGCTGCTGTAATAAGCTCACTTGCACTTCGCGATTCCAAAAGATTTTCTACTCTCCGTCTCTTCGTTTTCGTTGATGAGTCTTCAAATGATTTTCTGGGTCGCCCTACGGAAAGAGCCGCTGATGATGTTGAAGTGCACGACTGGTTAACACACATCTTTATTTCGATTCCGGATCCCTCTAACCAATCTTTATGTTTAATTAGAAACATTTCTTTGTTACACTTTAAAGAAGTCCACTTTTAATTGAATTTTGCTGAAAGGCTTGATATTTTCATTTTGAGTCGTTTTAGAGAATCGTCAGAAACATCAGACATATTGAATTTTTCACTTATATAATAAAAAATGCCACTGTTTCGTTCAGTTTTGTCATGTTTTAGCCATTCTTCAAAAAACTCCATTTTCGTCATAGTCACGACTCGTTCTGAAAAAAATAAAATAATTTTACTTTCGGGCCTTTTCGGGGTCTATAATATATATGAATCTGTGCCTGAATGTTGTAGGTATTACATATAGAAAAATCTAGGTGGATATATGTGGATAAAAAAAGTTGCTACTTTTAAAGTTTACAATTAATGTAAAATTTGCTGGATTTATCTATACATTTACAAATTGATATTACACCAAAAGTATACATATTTTTTATAAAAAATATAAGTCATAATAGAGTACATACCTTCAACAGAATATTCCATCATAAAAAACTCTTTTCACTTTGCTACCAATTTTAAAATATTTTATCACAAGTGTGCATAAAATGCAACTGATTTGCAAATGAAAACGACCTCTCTTATAAGGGTTACTTTGACCCCCTGATAAGATACCTTTATGAGGTGATAAATAAATTAATTCTTGAAATTCGTTAAATGGGGGGGGGTTGTTTACAAGTCGTTATCATTGGTTCCTGGAAATTACGTCATGAATATTGTCCCGCTAGCATGTTCTTGCCGAATCACTGTGGGACGCGGGCAAGATATAGTTAGTTTTGGGACTCAAAAAGAAGTTAAAAAATATTATCTGCCATAGATCCTGGTTCTTTGAATTTCTACGAATTTTTGAACCAGTAGAGTTCCTGGACCCACCTAAACTCATTCGAGAGCGGCAGATAAATGAACCAGTGTTCGAATAGTATAATACGAGATGAAATCCCGAATATGTGCGATGAAGTCCAGTCCCTGCTTTTATCAGCATAGTTTTTGTATTTTTAATGTAAAGCTTAAGTTATAAATAAATTGATTTTTCCTATTCGCATTATTATTTTTCGACATAATATTAATAACTTAATATAATATTACGTAACTCGCTAAATTTGAATTCTCTGTTCAGTTTTTCAAAAACTCAATCATTTTATTATTATTGGCAATTTATTAGAATCATATTAATTTTTCTTTGGTAATTTAACACAAATACTTTTATTTAATTGCATATAAATAAATTGATTAGCTCTTAATTTTAATAAATCGGAAAAATGGATTAGAAATTCAGGCAGCAGATCAAAATTCAGCGCGTAAAATGTTTAGAATTTGCTATTATGGAAATAAATTCTATGAAATTCTGTTTATTAGCATAATTGTTTCTAATAAATTGTTTATAACAATAAAAACGTTGGGTTTTTGCAAAAATAGACTTTGACTTCATATTCAGTGGGTCGAAATACGTTTAAAAAAGTTGGATGGAGCGCTTAATAAACTTAGATTTTGCTAGTATAAAAATAAATTTTATCAAATTCCTTTCTTTAGATAATTGCTTGAAAAATTGTTAATAACAATTAATAGGTCATTTTTTTCAAACAACTAATTGCAGATTGGATTCTGCGACCCAAAAAAAATATAAAGTACACTGGAGTGGAGCCGCAACGCTCAAAGTTTTAAAAAGAACGCAGTGAAACCCGGGGTGGCTAATGGAGTATTCGGTCATTGTTGTATTGACATTAACCAAATGCAGCAAAAATGATTGTGCGTTTTAAATGTGTAAAATTTTGATTCTCGAAGTTTTTTGGATTACTCTTATTGTCTGTCATATCAAAAATCAAAATTTTCAAATGTATTAGCTAATATAGCTACCAAAAAATTTTTTTTTTAAATTTTCGTAATTACATATTAAAAGGGGTTTTAGGTCTTTTGAATATAAATTTTAAATGATAATATTACAAAATAAATATATTAATTTACTTATAACTCTTTCAATGGTGATTTGAGCGTCTTTCGAGACACTGGCGCATGTGTATAATATTTGAGAGAAAAACAAATTACAGGATGGGCGCGCGCGTTGTAGGACAGGCGCGCGTGTTTTATTGAAGAACCAGACTCCATTGTAGATATTGTCATTTTTAGTATCTACAAACCTCAACAAACATATTAAAACAAATTTCATTCGCTTCTCTATGGGTTCAGGTGGATCCTTTTTTCTGCCACTTTGGATCGTTATAACTCTGGAGTGACCCAATATCCATGGCAGATATTCATTTTTCAGTCATATTTCACAGAAATGAAGCTATACCCAGAATATCTTCCACTCAGCGATGGGTTCGTCCACCAACTTTTTCTTGCAGCGTTAAAGCGCATTTCCAGGAACAGGAACCAGACTTGAGGCTTCAAACTACCTGGAGGGATTAAGGGGGACATAATTAATAAAGTGCCACTCTTCGATGAGGTCACATTTTGGTCGTGAGCTCCCGAACTAGTATATGCATCGTACTGATTGGATTTTTTTTAAAAGTTATTTAGTTATAAATACTTAATAACTGATATATTTTTAATAAATAATCCAAAGTATCGTTTTAACTAAACATAATTTTTATTGTATATCATGTAAAAGTATCAAGGTTATTATAAATAACAATTGATTGCGTGTGACGGTAAGCAAGCGAGAAGCTACGTTGCCATATTCATTATACCTTGAAAACCAAATTATTTCGCGTCTTTCTCGAACATAATGCTTTCTCTGTCTTCTTGTAAAAAATACCCTAACTGCAAAAGTATTAGAGCTTACCTGTGGTAATTATTATTTCGTTTCCTAGCCACGGTGTTATTAAATTAGCTTTAGTTCTTTCCCAGCTGTGAGATCGTGGCGTAGATAAGTTATTTCAAAATATATGCTTTAGCTTAGGGTGTTATTGACTTTTTGCCGTATCTCTATGTTCTTCTCATGAATAAAACTCAGAATCCTATTGTTGAAGGTTCTTTTCGAAATAAAAGATAAACTTTCATTTCTATTCCTATATATATATATATTTATATATATATATATATATATATATATATATATATATATATATATATATATACATATAAATATATATATACGAGTATATATATATATATATATATATATATATATATATATATATATATATATATATATATATATATATATATATGTATATATATATATATATATATATATATATATATATATATATATATATATATATATATACATACATATATATATAGATATAAATATCTATATCTATAATATATATAAAATGCAACGTCTCTCTGTCTGTCTGTCTGTCTGTCTGTCTGTCTGTCCGTTAGTGACCTTATCACTGGAGAAACTTATCCGATTTACGTACTTTTTTTTTTAAAACATACATATGTTCTCTGGCCAGGTTATAGGCTATATTTTATTACGATAGGTAGCATAAGGAATGAGCAGTGACGATAATAGTGAATGAAGTCGGAAAAAAGTTTATCGCTAGCGCGTTCCCTTGCAATACACCGTCTAAACCATTAAATATGGAATAATATTATGTAGTAGAGAATATCTAGAATCTATAATATATATAAAATGCAATGTCTCTCTGTCTGTCTGTCTGTCCACTGGTGCGTTTATCAGGCTAGAACCACTTATCCGATTTACGTCTTTTTTTAAATTCATACATATATTCTTTGGCCAGGTTATATAATAATATATACCTATAATATAAACAAATTGCAACCTCTCTCTGTCTGTCTGTCTGTCCGTTAGTGCGTTTATCCCTCGAGAACCACTTATCCGATTTACGTGATTGTTTAAATTCGTACATATGTTCTCTGACCAGGTTTTAGATATATATTTTATTACATCTATAATATATATAAAATGCAACGTCTCTCTGTCTGTCTGTCTGTCTGTCCGTTAGTGCGCTTATCACTGGAGAACCACTTATCCGATTTAGGTACTTTTTTTTCTTAAAACACACATATGTTCCCTGGCCAGGTTATAGGCTATATTTTATTACGATAGGTAACGTAAAGAATGAGCAGTGACGTAAAGTATTGAATGAAGTCGGAAAAAAAGTTTGCCGCTAACGCGTTCCCTTGCAAGCACAGCCTAAACCATTAAATATGGAACAATATTATATAGCAGAGAATATCTATAATCTATAATATATATAAAATGGAATGTCTCTCTGTCTGTCCATTAGTGCGTTTATCACGCGAGAACCACTTATCCAATTTACGTGTCTTTTTTTAAATTCATACATATATTCTTTGGCCAGGTTATAAAATAATAATAATAATCTATATCTATAATATGTATAAAATGCAATGTATCTCTGTCTGTTTGTCTGTCCGTTAGTGCGCTTATCCCTCGAGAACCACTTATCCGATTTACGTGATTTTTTAAATTCATACATATGTTCCAGGTTATAGATACATATTTTTATTACATCTATACTATATACAAAATGCAATGTATTTCTGTCTGTCTGTCCGTTAGTGCGCTTATCACTGGAGATTTACGTGCTTTTTTTTAAACATGCTAAACCATTAAATATGGAACAATATCATGTAGCAAAGAATATCTATAATATATATAAAATGTAACGTCTCTCTGTCTGTCTGTCTGTCCGTTAGTGCGTTTATCACTGGAGAACCACTTATCCGATTTTCGTGCTTTTTTTTAACCATACATATGTTCTCTGGCCAGGTTATAGGATATATTTTATTACGTTAGATGACATAAGGAATAAGCAGCGACGATAATAATGAATCAAGTCGGAGAAAAGTTTGCTGCTAGCGCGTTCTCTTGCAATACACTGCCTAAAGCATTAAATATGGAACAATATCATGTAGTAAAGAATATAATATATATAATAAAATGCAACGTCTCTCTGTCTGTATGTCTGTCCGTTAGTGCGCTTATCACTCGAGAACCACTTATCCGATTTACGTGTTTTTTTTTTTAATTCATACATTTGTTCTCTGGCCAGGTGATCTATAATCTAAGAAAATATATAAACATCTCTCTGTCTGTATGCCTGTCTCTCTGCCTGTCTGTCTGTCTGTCCATTAGTGAGCTTATCACTTGAGAACCACTTATCCGATTTAAGAGTTTTTATAAATTTATACATATGTTCTATATAATTCAATATAAGCCTAGATAATGGGAGATAAGATGAGATAATGGGAGATAAGGAGAAATAATGGGAGATAAGTCGAGATAAGCCTCGATAAGGTGAGATAATTGGAGATAAGTATAAATAATGGGAGATAAGGAGAAATAATGTGAGATGAGCAGAGATAAGTCTAGATAATCAGAGTTATGGCGAGATAATGGGAGATAAGAAGAAATAATGGGAGATAAGGAGAAATAATGGGAAATATTTTATTACGTTGGGTAACATAAGGAATAAGCAGTGACGATAGAAGTGAATCAAGTCAACGCGAGCGGAGCCGCAGGTCCGGCTAGTATATATATATATATATATATATATATATATATATATATACATATATATATATATATATATATATATATATATATATATATATATATATATATATATATGTACATATATATATATATATATATATATATATATATATATATATATATATATATATATATTATTGATAATATCATGGAGTGGAACTGCTTGCTATCGTTTGTTAAAATATGAAGGCAGTTTACCTCCTAGCTGTCGCAAAAATATTAGATAAATGTTACATTTTATTGAATTTTATGAAGTGAATTTTCGCTGTGGCAACGTAGCTTGAAAAAGACTGCTTTCACGGACGCGGGCAAGATATAGTTAGTTTTGGGACCCAAAAAGAAGTTAAAAAAATATTATCTGCCATAGATCCTGGTTCTTTGAATTTCTACCAATTTTTGAACCAGTAGAGTTCCTGGACCCACCTAAACTCATTCGAGAGCGGCAGATAAATGAACCAGTGTTCGAATACTATAATACGAGATGAAATCCCGAATATGTGCGATGAAGTCCAGTCCCTGCTTTTATCAGCATAGTTTTTGTATTTTTAATGTAAAGCTTAAGTTATAAATAAATTGATTTTTCCTATTCCTATAGATATAAATATCTATATAAATATATATACATATATATATATATATATATATATATATATATATATATATATATATATATATATATATATATATATATATTGATAATATCATGGAGTGGAACTGAGACAATAAACAAAAATTTGATTTCGGATGGTTGTAGCTTCTATTTGTTGAAAATTCATTATAAATATATAATAAAAGACTGTTTTTAGTGAATTTCCACTAGTTTATTTTGTGATGATGCGTTTGCTGTCGATGCTACATACGCTAATCATCTTTAACAGAGAATCACAGGTTTAATAAGAATTTCAAAATTTTACATACCCAACAAAAAGGTTTAAAACTAAACCTTTTGGAGACAATGCAAATAAATTGATTAAGGACTACAGGTACTTTACTCAACGACCAGGTAGATTTAAACAATTCATCATTATTGAATTTATTCTCCTAATTCCATGTCTGTGTGGGTTTTCCAATACCATCAATATAATTTAATTAGGTATAATATTATATTTAAGAAATTGTATAAAATTGTGAACATTAAACCTAACTTAACAGTGCAAAATGTAGATCTCAAGAAGCTGAATCGACAGCGAAAACGCGTCATCACAAAATAAACCAGTTAAAAATTTGATAGCACTGACGATCGAGTAGGAATGAAAAAAAGAGCAAAATTAATTTGGACAATTAACAAGTGCTATCAATTCTGCTCATCTGTAATTCGGGTGGTCAGTTTCATATTGTCGAAGATTATTTTTCGAAAGACTTCTACACTATTCTAACAAATTTCCATCTATAAATGACAGGCCAGGATAAAGGAGTATAGGTTGTGAGCAGTGGTCAAGAAAAGCGTCCAAAATGAATTGAAAAACATACTAGGTTTGCTCATATATGGGATACCAAGGAGTGGCTGCTTGAACTTCTTCAAAAATATTAACCTAGTTGCTCGAATAACAGGTGTAGTTAAAGGATTAATGGAGAGATTTAGGACTATAAGCGATATGATATCCTGTGGATGCCAGATCACTGAGAATAGATTTCGAGATTAATGACTTGAGACATTTATGTTATCTGCCTAGTTGTATAATTTGAGTCTTATGACAACAATGAAAAGCTAGAAATACGTATTTCATGCAATTTCGCTGAGAACATCCAAAAAACAACGTAGACACTTTTAACAGGTTGTGGTTGTTTTCAGAACAATTTATATTACTTCAAAAATTCGCAATAAGAAAAGGCAAAAAAAAATCACTTAAGCAAACAGACAATCAACTTATTACAACAATTAGAATACTATCAACTGATAAAGAGGAAAATTTCAGATAAGGAAGTAATGTTAAATTAAATTAGCAAAAAAAATCACACATTTTTACATGTAGTACATAGTAGTATATAGAGACAGTTTACTTCTAAACATAAAAAACTATATAAGGATAAGTTACAAGTAAACATTTTTCTTAAATTCTAATGAAAAAATTGTTTTACAAGTTTTCCTATTTTAATTTTTTTATTTTGTCGAGTTTATCAAAAATATATACAGATTTTTAAATTTTATTCTAATCAGATGTTAATATTATATGTTATTTTTCAACCTAGTTATCTGGAAGGAAATTGAAGAAAAAATTATGTAAATTAAAAAAGTTTTTAATTTGTATATTGGATTTTTTTAAAATTAATTAAAACTTTTTCAAGTGCTCTGTTATCAAAAATTTAAGAAAAATACGACTTAACTTTTAAAGACTCTCAAACGATATTTTTTAAAATTAATAAATATTTCGAAAAAAAATCCTATTTGTTTTTTTGTTCTCCATATAGTTAGATTATATTCAATACTAGCCGTGCCCACGGCTCCGCTCGCGTGGACTTGATTCACTACTATCGTCACTGCTTATTCTTTATGTTACCTAACGTAATAAAATATCTGCCATTATTTCCCCTTATCTCCAATTATATCTCCTTATCGCTCATTATCTCTACATAAGTTCCATTATCTAGGCTTATCTCTGCTCATCTCCCATTATTTCGCCTTCTCTCCCGTTATTTCTCCTTATCTCCCATTATCTCACCTTATCTCCCATTATCTAGGCTTATCTCGACTTATTTTGGTAATATTTCTCTTTATCTCCAATTATTTCTCCTTATCTCACCATAATTCCCATTATCTAGACTTATTTCTGCTTATCTCCCATTATTTCTCCTTATCTCCCATTATTTATTCTTATCTCCCGTTATCTCATCTTATCTCCTAGATAATGGGAGATAAGAGTTATCTCATCTTATCTCCCATTATCTAGGCTTATATTGAATTATATAGAACATATGTATAAATTTATAAAAACACGTAAATCGGATAAGTGGTTCTTAAGTGATAAGCGCACTAACGGACAGACAGAGAGACGTTGCATTTTATATATATTATATTCTTTGCTACATGATATTGTTCCATATTTAATGCTTTAGGCAGTGTATTGCAAGAGAACGTGCTAGCGGCAAACTTTTCTCCGACTTGATTCACTAATATCGTCACTGCTTATTCCTTATATCATCTAAGGTAATAAAATATATCCTGTAACCTAGACAGAGAACATATGTATGTTTAAAAAAAAAAGTACGTAAATCTAATAAGTGGTTCTCCAGTGATAAGCGCACTAACAGACAGACAGATAGACAAAGAGACGTTGTATTATATATATATATATATATATATATATATATATATATATATATATATATATATATATATATATATAGAAGATATATATATATATATATATATATATATATATATATATACGAGTATATATATATATATATATATATATATATATATATATACATATATAAATATATAAATATATATATATATATATATATATATATATATATATATATATATATATATACATATATAAATATATAAATATATATATATATATATATATATATATATATATATATATATATATATATATATATATATTATATTATAGATATTTTTTCCTACATGATATTGTTCCATATTTAATGCTTTAGCATGTTTAAAAAAAAAGCACGTAAATCGGATAAGTGGTTCTCCAGTGATATAGTACTAACGAACAGACAGACAGAGATACGTTGCATTTTATATATATTATAGATGTAATAATTATATATATATATATATATATATATATATATATATATATATATATATATATATATATATATATAAACCTGGTCAGAGAACATATGTATGAATTTAATAAATCATGTAAATCGGATAAGTGGTTCTGGAGGGATAAACGCACTAACGGACAGACAAAAACAGACAGAGAGACGTTGCATTTTATATATATTATAGATATAGATTATTATTATATAACCTGGACAAAGAATATATGTATGAATTTAAAAAAAAGACACGTAAATCGGATAAGTGGTTCTTGCATGATAAATGCACTAATGGACAGACAGACAGAGAGACATTGCATTTTATATATATTATAGATTATAGATATTCTCTGCTACATAGTATTGTTCCATATTTAATGGTTCAGGGTGTGTATTGCATTTATTCTCTATTATCGTCACTGCTCATTCCTTATGCTACCTATCGTAATAAAATATAGCCTACAACCTGGCCAAAGAACATATGTATTTTTAAAAAGAAAGTACGTAAATTGGATAAGTGGTTCTCCAGTGATAAGCGCACTAATGGACAGACAGATAGACAGACAGAGAGACGTTGCATTTTATATATATTATAGAAGAATAAGCAATTTTAGATGCAAAATAGACCTAAAAATACTTTGTGCTTTTTGCCACTTTTGAAAGGTAGGTTGCCTTAAATGGTTCTTGCTACCGAATCTGATCACTATTTCGTTGTTTCGGAAACGGCTTTTTAAAAAGAACGATCTTGAGTTGTCTTCCGTAAAAAAATTCCTTGTGCCGTTTTCCAATATTTTCAACTTTTGTCGGTAGACAAAAAGGGTTATTAGGTCATATTTTGTACATTAAAATTGCCTCCTGAGTTACTTACCATTTTTTATGGATATAGCACAAGTGATATAGAGAAATCCCTAAAGCGTTACAGGCGCGACGCGTGTTTAGAAAAAGCGATTCACGTTGGTACTGAATCACTGTAAATTGTACTACGTGGGAAACACAGTTCTGGGAAAATCATTCCAAACGTACATGAGGTTTTCCATATAAAATACTATTTGGCAAGGAGTAAAAGGAGTGACAAGCTGAACCTCATATGTATTTGTTGTATTAGCGCAATGTGTATTCCTACCATGCTCTACGAGGAATTAAGAGGGCTACATCCATCGAACACTTTCCTGGAAAGTACTTGTAAAATAGACTCAAGTCGCCTTCGATGATCCAAGAAATCAAGATTGTTGGTGAATTTTGGGTCTCCAGTCAGGCGAACAGCTCTCTTTTGAATACAATCCAACAAATGCGGTGTGTGTATGGAAGCAGAGCTCCAAACATGAGAGTGATATTCCATCGTTGTTTGAATTTAAGCTTCGTATAAAATTAAACAATCGAGGCACCGGATTGCAGAACTGCCTCTAAGCGTGACCCTGTGCAGAAAAGAGGATAACGCTGTGAACGCGTCGATCGACGGACAAAATCAGTTTACAACGCAATAATAAACTCGTCGTTTTTCGGTTAATAATTAACGAATCAAGCTAATCTTTCAGTAGAAACGCTCTTTGGGCTTGCGCGCTTTTTATGGATATAGTCGTTTGATAAAATTGTTTGTTTAATTTGTTATTAACAATGAATAAACTTTATGCTGAAAAATTTCAATATTAATTAAAAAATTGGCCAAAATGGACAATGTCGACTAATTTTTCATACATTTGCCAGTATTATATTAAAAACTCAGGTCAGTATGTTAATTTTTGCAACAATGATGTGGGTAAATAAGCAAACGCGCACGAGATCTTAGCGCACATGCGCGTTTTCATGCAGCTTGTAAATGCTTTCAGCTGCCAAAAAAGATATTTCGTTTTCTTATTTGGTTACTTCATTTGAAATAAAATATCCAAATGTTAATGTTAATTTGTTAATTTGTCATAGCGAAATCTAAAAACTAAATGGTGTAATTGTGTAGATATAAATTTTCAAACTAAAAATTATAAAAAGGTATATCAACGCTTCAAAATGGTTTTTACAATTTTGAATGCTAAAATTCAAAAACCATTTGGTTTTACAATTTGGTTTTTCCGTTTGATTAAACTCTTAAGAAAACCAAATTGGAGAACCAAATAATCAATAGGAGCTATTTCACTGACTTTCCACAACGTTTACAATAATGATTACCATTTTTGAAAGTATCAAATTTTTTCTCTAAAAATTTCTTCAATATTTGATTTCATTTGTACTCAATGGAAAAAAAGTTTGGCACGAAAACTTTTTCTGAATAGAGTAAAAAGTTTGATTTGGTTTGGAGACAGAAAATTTTTGACTTAAAACTCTTTTTAGAAAAAAAAATTGATTCTGAAATATTTTGTCTTGAGTCAAAATTTTTTTTCTGGGTGTACAAATGAATTATCCTGTTTTGAAGTCGTCGAAAATTCAGTAATAATTAATTGTGTTTCTTAGTAAGAAATACCAACAAACGTAAAGAAACTGAAGTAAACAAACTCACTCTTTTCTTAGGAAAGAATCCTCCCTCACCAAAATTTTGTTCATGAAAAGCCAGTTGTTCTTCGACCGTGGATAAGAAAAGTTGCAGTCTTGAAACATTTTAAAGTATTTCTTGGTTTGTGAAAAGAAGATGGATAAAATGCGATGTTGTGAATTGAATGTTGTGTTTAAATGGAGACAAAAAATTTTGGAAATGCGTCATTGCAAAAAAGTCCAAAAATCAGGTAAATTAAAATAAAACTATGTTTCTTGAGACACAATAATGATTTTTTTTAATATAATAACCACATAAGAAAAAACATACATTTTTCTGGCTGCTGAAAGCATTCAGAAAACAAATTTTCACTGTGATTAGCTGCATGAAAACGCGCGCATGCGCTAAGAGCTCGTGCGCGCTTGTTTATTTATCCACATCATTGCTGCAAAAATTAACATACTGACCTGAATTTTTGATATGAAACTCGCAAATGTATGAAAAATAAGCCGACATTTTTCATTTTGGCCAATTTTTTTATTAAATATTGAAATTTTTTAGCGTAAAGTTTATGCATTTTTAAAAACAATCAAACGACTATATCCATAAGAAGCGCATAAGCTCAAAGAGTGTTTCTACGCAAAAAACAACTTGATTCGTGAATTATTAACAGAAAAACGACGAGTTGTTGTTGCGCTGTAAATTGATTTTGTCCGTCGATCGATGCGTTTACAGCGTTATCGTCTCTCCTGCGTACTAAGGAAACAGGGGTCACGCGTAAAGGCAGTTCTGTAATCCGGTGCCTTAATTGTTGTAGAGTGTAAAGCTTTTTTAGTTCGAAATAAAATTTCCAGCTTTTGAGTAGCTCCTGCCGGTTTTCTTGTTATATATACCAATATAATAAAAAATAAAATAGTAGTGCTTTCAGATGGCTTATACTTTCGAGCTGGTGATATATGAGTCTCTTTACGCAACCTCTTACTATACTGATTAAATACAGCAATGATGATGCCCAACTTTTTTGCTTACAATATGTCACCAGTAGGTTCTCATTCTTTAAAATATGTTGTTTTTACTCATAAGTTATTTTTCTTTGAATATTAATTTTACAACCTTTATCTGCAAGGAAAGTACGGCGTAAATATGTTTCAGAATTTTTTACCGCAGTTATCCAGATGACGAAATTAATAAATCCATAAATAATGAATTTTTTGCGCTTAACGAGAAAAAAATCTCATCAATATTCAAGCTAGGGTCAGAAGCCTTAAATGGAAATCTGTGTTTGACTATGCAAATTGGTTAATCTTGACATACTTACATGAGAGTGTTCGGTCAGGCAATTTAGATAAAGTTGGCTCAAAACTGGATTTGCATTCAATAAAGCTTTTCCCAGAAGAACGATTTCAAATTGGCTTATAAAAGTTCCATAAAAGAATTTCCTTGGGGAGAATCATAAAAAAGATAGCATGGTAGAAGGCGCGCAATTTTTCAATATCAAGTTTTGTCGTTAAACAAATAGGATTATTAGAATGATTTTTTACCCCAGATTTTATTTTTGTGGCATTTTGATCTTATTTTTCTTGTGTTGTCCATTTACTATACTGAATGGCTCTGAAGTTACTGTTCGCGACTATATAATCAAACCACTTTAGATTGCAAGAAGAGATTCGCATAATATTATAGTTAGCGGAGACCCTAGTTGAGAATCACTTCCGGGTTCACGGGAAATGTGAAATACTTTCATATTTTACATGAAATACCTATATATTTTTAATTTTTTTAGAGTCTCCGTACGTCAACTACTAATTGATAATTAGATAATGGCCTCCGAAAATAAGCAAATTTTTTTATAATTTTCAGAGCTTCAGAACCACGTTTGACAATAACCTTAAAAATACTATTTCTCTTCATAGTTCTAATATGTTAGCCAAACGTAATAAATAAAATAATTTTAACTGTAATTTTCAAATTTTGCAGGTTTAAGTTACTTATATTTCAAATAGTCGCATTCAAGTAGTTGATTGAGTGACGATGTCAGAGGAATGGAGTGCCCCGACATAACTATGTGGGGTTCAGCAACGTTAACTTTTTAGAAAAAACTGCCGCCTGGGTTTTTGTAGCGTTAAATTCCACTTGGTTCGTGTCACCCCAAGATAGAACTTCCTCCAGGTCTTTGTTAAGTTGAATGACCTCCTGCTGTTCAAAGTGAATGAAGAGATAAGCGTACTGTCATCTGCAAAGCTGTAGAAAGAGAGTAAGAGACAGTAGGGAGCCTTGGGGCACACCGGCGCTGGTAATGAAGGTGTTAGAAAGAAATTCGTCGACTGCCACTCGTAAAGATCGCTTGGAAACATGAGAGCCACAAACAGAACTTCTCGGACATACCATAAGAGCGTAGCTTAGCCAACAGTCCATCATGCCAAACACGGTCAAATGCCTCGGATATGTCAAGAGCAACCGCTCGAGATTCTCCAAAGTGTTCAATTGCGTTGTTCCAAACATGTGTTACATAAGTCAGAAGATCTCCTGTTGATCTATGTTTACGAAAGCCATATTGGTGATGGCTAATAATATTGAATCCTTTAAGATATTTTAGAAGATGCTGATTGATACCCTTTCCCATGACTTTCGATATTATTGAAAGCAGTGCGATTGGTCGGTCTTTTTGCCTTTTTTAGGTATCGGCTGAACTGTGGTACATTTCCAGAAGGAAGGAAATATTCCCTTTCTGTAGGATAGGTTGAAAAGACTACAGAAAACTGGTGTTAGTTCCCTCGTACATTTTTTAAGAACTATGGCAGGTACTCCGTCAGCGCCAGAAGCTTTTTTGGTGCCTAGCTTCATTAAAATACGTTTTATGATTCGCTGTCTGAAGACAATATCGGACATCCTTGACTGCACTATGAGAATAATAGGTAGTGTTTTTCCTTGGAAATCGACAATAGAATGTTAAGCAAAGAGTTCAGCCAACAAGTTCGCTTTCTTAGCAGGTGACGCTGCAATAGAATTTTCTGGCCGTGTGGGTGGTGGTATGGTGCATTTGACGAAATTTTGACTAACTGCCTTAGCGACTGACCAAAAGGACCTGGAATTGTTGGGAGAAACGAGAAATTTGTTTCTAACTCGAAGGCACACAATCAGCCTTCTTGGTTTCGTCGATATTTTCTTTGCATCTGTGTCGGGCATGAACAAAGATGTTACGATTTATGGAGTTAGGATTTTACGCCATTGTAGGTAGGCAAGATGTTTAGAAGCAACGGCTTCTTTGCATTTTCGGCCAAATTAAGGCTTCCCGTTGGAAGGGCATTTCTTTGAAAAACGAATGTAAGCTTCCATATCAGCCAAAATAATATCGGAAACCATGTAAATCTCCGGATTGGTAGTTAAAACAGATCAAAAAGAATGGCGAACTCCCCGTCTTGATTAGGGATCCATGTTGGTTTGTCAATAAGCTGAGTTTAGCCACAACTGATTGAGATGTTGTGGACATTAAAGTCACCCAGGATGGCAAATTCGGCATTTGGATAGGTAATTTGAAAATGATCGATGGTGTCTTCAAGAGAAGCGAAAAGTTTTCTAAAGTTAGTATCACTTGGTGGTCGATAGAGGATACAGATGAACCTTGTGCTTTATTGAGTCATTATTTTTAACCACATAACATCAAAGTTTGGGGCCTCCAAAGCCTCTTCTCGTTGGCAAGAGAGGTCGCTTCTGACGAAAAGATAGATTCCAAAATTACGCATAAATCGGGAATAGAAGTTGTACCCAGGATAAAGATAGTTGACTGTGCTGGTCGATGACTGGCCTTGGTTTCACAGAGAGCGATATAATTCTGAAGCGAAAAATTAAAGTAAAAAAATGACCACCTTTATATGCGGAAAAGCTGTTTTTTATTCTTATAATATTTATCCGAGCAATGATAAGTAAAAATAAAACCTGTAAAGTTATATTAACTTGCAACAATAGTATAACCATTGATTTGTTTTTAAAACCATAACAGATTATAAACATTGAAGTAGGAATTAGTAGATTCTGGATTAAAGGTAATTCCTAATTCGGGTGGTAATATTTAACTTGAAGATGTATTTAAAGGTTGACTTTTGAAAACTGCAAGGGACATTTACCACCCCCTAAGTTTCACTGTTTTAATGTAATAGTTACTCAAAGTTTATATTTTTTGCATTTTGAATTTTTAAAAATTAGAAATGGCTATTAAATTTAATTAGAATACTTTATTATGTAATAAGGAACAGTCATTATTTTAGGGCTCTCGCAAAACATTGACTGCTTTTCAGAGACCAATATCTCAGAAACTACATAACTTTATAATATATGTATATACTATATTGTTTAAAATAAAAAAGTATGGTTAAGATAATATAATAAATGAAAACGGACAAGCCCATTTTTTAGCAGGTTACCAACTATTCTCTTATTTGTCAAATCTATTCCGAGACGCATTTCGCCGTATTACAGCTCGTCAGTCGGGCTAGAATTGAACAGGAGAACAGAATATATGGGTATTTTACAAGAAGTTACGGGACACGAAGGTAGAATACAATATTGTACTAAGTACGCATACCTAATACTCCATCAAAAGCTGACATAGCAGCTTTCAAGCAGATAGAATGGTTGACACGGTCAACTCTTAAAAGCAGGCAGCGCTTTTTGAGGGATCCTCCTCAGGCATATATGTATATTCTGGTATCTTGTTTGTCAATCCTGGGGATGGATTTGACAAATAAGAGAACAGTGGGTAAATTGCTGAAATATGGGCCTTGTCCGCTTTCAGTTATTTTACATTAACCACAAAAGCGCTACCCGCTTTTAAGTATTGACCGTGTCAATCATTCTGTCGGCTTGAATGCTGCTGTGTCAGTTTTAGATAGAGTATTGGGTCTACGTACTTAGTATAACTTGTTGTATAATAAAGTATGTCACATTTCTTGTAACAAAATAAGTCACAGCCAATCGTTTTTCTATTTATTAGCGGTTCAATTATGGCGCTGTGGAAATTAACTTTAGGTTAACCCGGTATAATGAAATGGTAATGTAAACTGTAAATCAATTTTTTTCGTAAAAATAAATGGTAGAGCTTTAACAAGGTGTATTAAGGCTCAAATGATCACTTGTAGAGAATTGTTAAACAAAATTTTACGTGGAGGTAATATTAAGTGAATAATGCGTCCAACACATCTTTTCTCGCGGAAATATATACCGACTGTACTCAAAGATTAAACAATTATTTTTGTTTAACAACTTCTAGAAATTCATTTTCGAAAATTTTATTTTCTATTATGTCGTTTTTCTGGTTTTTTTGGTTCCCCTGAATTACAGTTACAAATGAAATTTGTCTGACAAAAGTAAATCTCTGTGGGTAGGTTTGCTGGTTTAAAAAGCATCAAGTCATTCGCCGTTATTAATACATAAAATTTGTATCGATATTAAATCTTTCGAAATATTTGACGGAATTAGAATTAATAAAATAATCAACGTTTTTGTCAAGAAACCAATTAAAATCTTTTGAATTGAAAGTAAAGCGTTTAGGAAAGTCAAGTTCATCCTCCTCGCTTGATGTTAAAGCCGTCACCATTTTTTGCTTTACTTTAGAAGAAATACTTTCATCGAAAAATGATAAAGCTGCTGCTTCAGTACTTAAATACCATAAATGGTTTCTGAACTTCGCCAGAACTACTTCGGATAATTTTTTATCAATTGTTTGATAATTATAGACTGCTTTTAGAAATTTTAGATCTTGATTCGGAGCAGTTGCAGCTAACGGTGCCGTATACCAAAATGGAACGTATACAAAAACAATAAATAAAGAAATTTCTAGAACACTTTTTTCGTCTTCCTTGGTTAAATTGAAACAGTTTCGGAAAATATAAATTTTTAAACAATAAATTGCTTTGGACATCCATCGAGCGTGGTGGAATGCTCCAGGTTTATAAAATTTTATATTTTCAGAGTCCATTGTCCCTAGAAAGATTTTACTCAATCCCAAGAGTTCTCGATAGTCATCACGTGGTAAAAGAGTATTTAAAAATTCATCAATTTTTGCAGTCACTTCTGGTATTTGATCTAGTATTTTCTTCAATTTATTTTTCTGTACAGACTTATATTTAGTATTATTTATAGAGCTCCATTCACTTTGAAATTTTTCAAATATTGGTACATTTGGTCCGGTTGTGCCTGGCATCTTTGTAGAGTGAACGCAGGATAATACCAATTCATATATGTGGTGTCTACAGGGGAGGTATAACAAATCTCTCTCAAGTTTGCGTTCTAAAATCACTGCAGCTCCGTTTCTCCAACCAAGGTTAGAAGCAATCGTATCACAACAAAGTGCTTTAACGGAATGGTTTAAACCCCACTCACAAATGATGTTGTAAATTTCCTCTGCTTGAGTAGACTCAGATCCATCAGATAATGCAGGTACACCAAGGATTTTTTCTTGTCCATTACAAGTAATCAAAACAGGCAGTCTTTCAATACGTTCACCAGTCATACTGTCTGGGATTAGTTTACCGTCCCAGTGGACGGCAGGCACAGATGACTGCAACATCAACAACACTTTTGTTAAACAGTAGTTTAATTTTTTCAGCCATATTCCTCCGTAAATTAGATTGTATTTCATGGAAAGGAGACTTATTTAACACGAGATCTTGTGGATCAACTCCCATAGCTGATGCCAAAGCTGATGTAAGACGAACTGATTCTCTGTAAGAAATATTACAGCTGTCAAACGCCGCAACTACATGCTCTGTGAGGATGTTAATAGTTCCTCTAAGACGTTTTGATTCATAATATCGCCCAGCTGCCTCATATTCAGACACAGAAGTTGATGGCGAGTTACTAAAAGTTTCTGCACTAGATTTTATTTCACTAACGGTTTGTGAAGTGCTAGGCGTATCGGTATCTGTTGAACAAGAAAAATATTTTAAATTAATAACATTGCAAAAACTGGAGATTTTATGAAATAAAAGCACTTAGTATTACCAGATATTTTTTGTGGACTCGTTACAACGTGATCTATTACGGCAAATGATTGAATTAAAGGCGCATTCCTAGGGGACTCGTCATTTTGCAGCTGATTCTCAGAAGATGAAATGAGTATTTTTATAATTAAATTATTCAGTATTAATAAATTTAAATAAAATGTTTAATTGAACTTATTTATCATTTTCATATTACCTGATTTCGGCGACAATTCAATATTGGTTGCAACGCAATTTAAATGTAAAATCCTTTGAGTTCGCTGATCAATCAAAAACTTTTGTGTCTCATCATCTATCATTTCAAAAGTCTTACTATGAGCGATATCAAATAATTTGTCAAAAATATCACATAATTCTTGTTCTTTTGTTTTATTTTTTCTGTTAGCAATTTTTTGCACGTGTCTGTAGTCTGTATAAAGCTTATTTAATTTTGCGACACATCGTGAATTATCTTGAGTTGGGATTCCCGCTTTATTCCAAATGTTTTTAATTTCTGATATAACAAGTAAACAGCTGTCCTCTATTGATTGTTTTAGATCTCTTGTGTGATAAAATAATAGCTGCAAGGCTTCTTAATTTGTAGCTAATTTTTTATCACTTACAGTATCTATTGTTTTACCAATCAAAAATATATTTTTTCTTAAATCCATACATTGATTGTCACTCATCGTGAATAACAATTTAATTAAAATTCTAGGTTATGACTGTTTATAAAATTGTAATAATATAATCTTTGATACTCTATATAGATTCTACTTACACGTTTATATTATAAAGAACGTCACTAATAATAAGGTTACACTTCACCGATTCCAGATAATAATATAAATCACCTGTAATTATAATATAATAATGAAAGCAACATCTCCAATATTTGACGACAGAAATTTTTGCTAACAGCTGACCATAGTCGACACACTGAGCCGACTAGTCAAGGTACTATATTTTTTGCGCATGCGTAACTACGAGTTTCATTTTTTCATTCAAATAATTGTGAATACGAAATTTTAAGTTTATCGGACTTTCTTGTTGATAAATTTTACATTCCTCTTTTCAATAATTTTAACAGATCCAACAAAATAGTTGAAATCAGATATTTCTTGCAATAAACAATAAATTTTAATATAAATGATAGTTTTTCGGTCAAAATACAAAGAAAATTAATAAGTTATTTTTTAGTTGAAATTTGACCTTGAATATCTTTTAAGCAAGTGAATTTATCGAAAAAACTACTAAGAAATTTTTGTAGAGCGTTCAATTTACTACAAAAATCATTGATTGCCACAGCTTTGTATGAACTGGTTGAGGAACAAAAAAATTAATTGCAAAAAGTACAAAAATCTCATGTTATTTAAATGGGAAATGAATCGTCGTTGTGGCACAGTTTAATACTAATAGTAAGGGCTTATATGGGTCTGATATTTTTTTTTAGGTCATAAACTAAAAACTTTAGGGGCGCTGCAAAGTCAAAAACCAAATTGGTATATAATGGACACCCTAATATATATATATATATATATATATATATATATATATATATATATATATATATATATATATATATATATATATATATGTATATATATATATATATATATATATATATATATATATATATATATACATATATATCCCTTAGGATTACAGTGTGAAAAAAAGATCTTAAAGTTCTTAGTAACTGTAGTTTTATTCTAAAATCGGGCTTTCGATGCCAATTAGTACATCTTCAGGACTGAATATACATAGCTGGCCCTCTGTCAAAGGAGAAACGATCTATGTAGGGAAATGAAATGGTGACACATGATTTTTAAAAACAATAATAGCCAACGAACTTATTTTTCTACATCTAAATTCCCAGCAATAAACATAAGTTTGTTAATTAAAATTTTATTTAAATTAGATAAAACTCATACTTGGGAATTAAGAGAATTTTTTATCTTTTTTTAAGTTTTAAAGTTACAACATCACTTTTTCTCCCAGCTAACACGTGCTCAGCCATTTTGAAAAAATTTTTGAGACTTAAATTAAAATTCTCCTAATTCCCAAGTATGAGTTATATCTAATTTAAAAATAATTTTAATTGACAAACTTATGTTTCTTGTTGTAAATTTATCTGTAGAAAAATAAGTTCGTTGGCAATTATTGTCTTTAAAAATCATGTGTCAACATTTCATTTCCCTCGACTGCATAGATCGTTTTCTCCTTTGACAGAGTGCCAACTGTGATTATTCAGACCTGAAGATGATGTACGAATTGGCATCGAAAGCTCGATTTAAGAATAAAACTACAGTTACTAAGAACTCTAAGACCTTTTGGTTCACTCTGTAATCCTAAGGGCTATCCTTAAGTAATAAAAACCCTCTTGGTTGTTACCAGTAAGCCCTTTTACTAAAGTTCTTCTTCTATATATATATATATATATATATATATATATATATATATATATATATATATATATATATATATATATATATATATACATATATACATATATATATATATATATATATATATATATATATATATATATATATATATATACATATATATATATATATATATATATATATATATATATATATATATATATATATATTTATATATATATATATATATATATATATATATATATATATATATATATATATATATATATATATACATATATACATATATATATATATATATATATATATATATATATATATATATATATATATATATATATATATATATATATATATATATATATATATATATATATATATATATATATATATATATATATATATATACATATATATATATATATATATATATATATATATATATATATATATATATATAATTCATTAAAATTCCGCATTTCAATCCGTTCATCTAACAATCAATTTGCACGACGTTTCGTCAAAATCTCATTTGGCATTTTCAAGTGCTGTTGCTGCTGCAGCTACTCGATACTGTCGACAGCATCGAGTAGCAACAACAGCAAAAGCACTTGAAAATGCCAAATGAGATTTTGGCAAAACGCCGTGCAAATTCATTGTTAGACGAACGAACTGAAACCCGGAATTTTAATGTATTACATTTCACCATCCGTGAAAACCTCTATTGTAATATGTATCCATATATATATATATATATATATTATATATATATATATATATATATATATATATATATATATATATATATATATATATATATATATATATATATATATATATATATATATATATATATATATATATATATATATAAATATATATATATATATATATATATATATATATATATATATAAATATATATATATATATATATATATATATATATATATATATATATATATATATATATATATAAATATATATATAAATAAATATATATATATATATATATATATATATATATATATATATATATATATATATATATATATATTTATGATACATCAAGTAAGGAGAAACTTGCATTTTTGAGCAATACTTATTCATGGGAAAATGGTGAAAAGTTGAAAGACCAAAAAATATTGTAGAGATTAAAAAATATTGTTTCAAAATTTTCCTGGTACTTAGATCTGAGAATGAATAAATTTAGGCATAATTTTTTAGATTTAACGAATATATTATGTTATAGGTCCTTTCCAGGATTCTCGGAGAAGAAAAATGCAAAAACCACAAATATTTTACATTTTTTCCATTCTTAAACGGAAAAAATATATAGAGAGGTCTGGAATATCATCTGACCTAAAAATTTAAATTTGTGGTTGCTAGAAAGTACTGGATACATAAATTCTCCAATTTTCTTCTTATGTTAATAAATAACATTTGGTTATACTAATGTAATTCATTTCTCCTCGCATAGAACATATTTATTCTATATTTTACAAAAAAAACTGCATCAATAATTATTCACATTAAATGTCTTATCTTATTCCGTATTTGATATCTTGTTAATACTCAAGTAATTTTCTATAATGGATAACCAAACTTTGTTAATTCAAAGTAAATTATTTTCATCTGACTACACAAACTAGTTAATTCAAACATATTTATATGAGAGTGCTTGTTTTAATAAGATGATTTCAATAGAATATATTTTGATAAGGTAAAGTATGCTCGAGGTTTAATCCGCTTAGGCGTAGTCTTACCCGTGAGAAAGTAGTAACGTTATATATATAGGTCAGTCAATAAGTTTTGAAAGCGGAAAAGAAGCAACATGAATTAATGAGTCAAAATACATTTATTCTTCAGCATAATCTCCCTTAAGCTCAATACATTTTTTCCAGAGATTTTCCAGTTCATTTACTCCACCTCCGAAATGGTTTTCCGGAAGAACTGAAAAACGCTTCCCACATAGAAATCTTTTGAGGTTTGTAAACAGACGCAAGTCAGATGGATCCAGATCTGGCGAAAAGAGTGGATGTTCCAACAATTCATACTTTAATCCGACCAGTTTTGCCGTTGCCGAAGCACCTCTCTGAGCAGGTGCATTTTCATGATAAAAGTTGACTTTTTTCTTCTGCAAACCGGGCCTTTTCTTGCAAATTTTATTCCATAAAATACCCAAACATCTCTACTTTAACTAGCTGATGAACATAAAATGCTAGATGAAGCTTCAAAATGGTCAATATATGGTTCAAGTGATGCCTCATAGGGGTCGCTTTCAGAACAATATATATATATATATATATATATATATATATATATATATATATACATATATGAATTTCCATCAAGTAGAAGCTACAACAATCCGAAAAAAATAAGGTTCAAAAAAGGAAAACAATATATAAATATATATATATATATATATATATATATATATATATATATATATATATATATATATATATATAGGTATATATATATATATATATATATATATATATATATATATATATATATATATATAGGTATATATATATATATATATATATATATATATATATATATATATATATATATATATATATATATATATATATATATATATATATATTGTTTTCCTTTATATATATATATATATATATATATTATATATATATATATATATATATATATATATATATATATATTGTTTCCCTTTTTTGAACCTTATTCTTTTTCGGATTGTTGTAGCTTCTACTTGATGGAAATTCAGTATAAATACATAATAAAAAACAATTTTTAGTTCAGGTTAGTTCAGGTTCCACTAGTGGAAATTGACTTAAAACAGTCTTTTATTATATACTTATTATTTTTAATTAACTACGTAATTTTCCTACTATTAAGTCACTACTGCCACTGACCGGTACACTTTTAAAAAATGTAAAATATGAGGCCCAAAAAATTACGCAAAATGTCAACTAAAAAAGAAAATAAAATAATCGTTTCATTACTGAACCTAAACACCCAATAATAGGAATATTACGTAATTAACATAGAATATCTAAACAGGAGCCCGTACAAAATGAAGAAATCAGAAGACAGACAGGAAGAATAAATACAACAGAAAGAATAAAAACCATATAGGTAATTTGGTACGGGCACAAGAAAAGAATGTCCGATACTAGATGGCCGAAAGAAAGGAAGACCAGCACTGACCTCGCTCAATGGAATTATCGACATAATGAGTGACAAAACTATCCACGAGAATAAATGGAAAGACAGAAAGACATGACGGTCGAAATACGAAATGCAGCAGAAGCTGTAAGACTCTCGATATATTATTTATTATATATATATTATATATATATATATATATATATATATATGTATATATATATATATATATATATATATATATATATATATATATATATATATATATATATATATATATATATATATATACAAGGCTGGTTTGAAAAGTCCGTGCAAAGTCCGAGAGATGGCACCACTGGCGCGTATCGAGGTCATGTTTAGTTAGTAGCATCTCTTGAATGAACCCACACCAAGTTTCAGCCATACTGGTCTATTTCTTTGTGTTTGGCATTCGTGTGAATCAAGGAAGTCGAGTGATTTTCAAGAAATGGACGAAAAAGAATTTCGTGTGGTGATTAAACATTACTTCATGAAAGGCAAAACGCCTCAGGAGACTAAAGAGAAGCTTGATAAACATTATGGTGACTCTGCACCTTCGATTAGAACAGTTTATAAGTGGTTTCAAAATTTTCGGACTGGCCATATGGGCACAAGTGACACTGAACGTTCTGGACGGCCTGTGGAGGTTACGACTCCAGAAATCATTGATCAAATCCATGATATGGTGATGGATGACAGAAGAGTTAAGGTGCGTGAGATTGCTAGTGCTGTGGGTATCTCGACTGAATGGGTACATAATATTTTGCATAAACATTTGGACATGAGAAAGCTATCCGCAAGATGGGTGCCGCGATTGCTCACGCTTGACCAAAAACGGAATCGTGTGAAGTGTTGCAAGGATGGTTTGCAGCTGTTCCAGAAGAATCCGGAGGACTTTAAGCGTCGTTTCGTCACTGTGGATGAAACATGGATACATTACTATACTCCTGAGACCAAACAACAATCTAAACAATGGGTTACCAAGGGGGAATTTGCACCAAAAAAGGCGAAGACCGTTCCTTCGGCCGGAAAGGTTATGGCGACTGTGTTTTGGGATTCGCAAGGGATAGTCCTCATCGACTATCTGGAAAAGGGTAAAACTATTACAGGTGAATATTATTCATCGTTATTGGACCGTTTGAAAACCGAGCTGCAAGAAAAACGCCCGCGATTGGCCCACAAGAAAGTCCTTTTCCATCACGACAACGCACCAGCACACACCTCAGCAGTTGTGGTCGCAAAATTAATGGAAATAGGATTCCAACTCGTTTCACATCCCCCCTATTTTCCAGACTTGACTCCCTCGGACTACTATTTATTCCCCAATTTGAAGAAATGGCTGACGGGACAAAGATTTTATTCAAACGAGTAGGTGATTGCAGACACTAATGGATATTTTGCAGACTTGGACAAATCCTATTATTCGGAAGGGATCAACAAACTAGAACATCGTTGGAGGAAGTGTATAAGCCTAAAAGGAGACTACGTCGAAAAATAAAAAAGGTTTACTCCAAACACATAAGTAGTTTTTATTTTTGCACGGACTTTTCAAACCAGCCTCGTATATATATATATATATATATATATATATATATATATATATATATATATATATATATATATATATATATGTAGGAAAGTAGCAAGGTATTCTTTTAGGAAAGTAATCTTCTTTTTTCTTTTCAGCCTGCTCTCTTCTGGATGTAGGCATCTTCCAAATCTTTCCATTTTTCCCTGTCTAGAGCCATTCTTCTCCGGATTCCCTCATTTGAGATTCTATCTCTCAAACTCACTCCCAGCATAGCACTCTCCATTGCATGCTGGGCCACTTGAAGTCTATTTATCGACTTACGTTTTAGCGACATATTTTCATGACCGTACTTGATAACTGATAACCAGAGTTTACTAAAAGCTGTCGTACCAAAACCGACTCTTCGAGAAATTTCTGCTGTTTGGTTCTCCTTTCCTAGAACTATTTTTTGTCCGAGGTATATATATTCGGATATGTTCTCTTTGCCAATTTTTGATGGTAATCGTTATTTGCTCTGAGCTCATTATCTTTGTCTTGCTCAGATTAATTTTCGGTCCGACTCATGACGATGCATGGTGCAGTTCTTCCAACATAGTTGTTAATTTATTGGGTGTAGTACCGATTAGAACTATATCGTCCGCAAATCGTAGATGATTAAGTCCGTCTATGTTAATCTCCTTATTTTGCCAATCTAAGATTTTAAAAAACGTCCTCCAGTGCCAGTGTAAGCAGTTTTGGTGAATGAAATCGTATATTATTGACGTACTCCTCTTTTTATCGGTATTTTTGAGGTCTTCATGTCTTCATTTACTATTATTTGGATGTACGTATTGTCATAGATATATTTAATGAAGGTCGAGTATCTGGTGTCTATCCTAGGGTTCTCTAGGGCTCTTAAAGAAAAGTAATAGTTTGCAATATTATTTTTTTAAGAGCACAGCTTCAAAATCGCTGCTGTGCTCGGTGGAGACACACACAAATGTAGGTCGAAGATCTCCATTGACAGAGTTCTTGAAGAAGGTGGTATGAGGTGTACCAGCTGTACCATATTTGGATGCGATGTATTAGCGTTAATTTTATTTCTAGCACTAAACGGATGATATCAATGGAACACTTTGCTTTGTTGGATGTTCAGCAAAATCAAAATTTTTGTTGTTTGGGTTTCCCGTTAAGACCAACCGCTCTTCTCAAACAACTCTTCTCCTTTTGATAGAATTTAATCGATGCAGAGTGGGAGCAGTATTCCGTTGACGGTTGAATTTGAGGTTAGTATAAAATTAAAAGCTTTCTGGTACGAAATAACATTCCGAGATTTTGCTACGTATGCAATATATTCTATATATTGCCATATAGATCCTATCGATTTGGGCGATAATATTAATGAAATAGAGAGACCTGAAGTAGCTGCCAAGTGTATTTATATAACTATGACCAGAAATTTGGATATAATTCTACCTCTGATGGATGTTGTAAACTGGCAAACACAGGAAATAAAATTTAAAAATTGCCGTTTTGGGTTCTATCCATAATACTTAACCAACTAATTTGAAATATTAATATTACATGAATCATATTAAACATAGCTTTATTAAATTTATAGATAAAAAGTAAATCATCCAAATGAATATGAATTATAAGGTATTAATTAATTAAATTCCCTATTTATTATTCTCCATTGAAAGAGTTCCTGAAGAGGAGTATCAGCTGCACCATATTTGGATGCGATGTATTAGCGTGAATTTTATTTCTAGAGTGATACGAATTACATCAGTGAAACACTTTGCTTTGTTAGATGTTCCACAGAATCAACGTTATTGTTGTTTGGGTTCCCCGTTAAGGCAGACAGCTCTTCTCAAACAGCTCTTCTCTTTTTGATAGAATTTAATCAAAGCAGAGTGGGAGCAGTATTCCGTTAATGGTTGAATTTGAGGTAAGAATAAAATTAAAAGCATTCTGGTACGAAGTGACATTCTGAGATTTTGCTACGTATGCAATATGTGTTATATATGGCCATATAGTTCCTATCAATTTGAGCGATAATATTAATAAAATAGAGAGATCTGACATAACTGCCAAGTGTGTTTATATAACTATGATTAGAAATTTAGATATAATTCTACCTCTGAGGGTGTTTTAAACTGGCAAACACAAGCAATAATATTTAAAAATTGCCGTTTTGGGTTCTATCCATAATACTTAACCAACTAATTTGAAATATTAATATTACGTGAATTATATTAAACATGAATTATTGCTGTATTAAATTTATAGACAAAAAATAAATTATCTAAATGAATATTAATTATAAGATATTAATTAATTAAATTCCCGATTTATTATTAGTAAAATATTTGTAATGGAAATTACTATTATTTTATGTAAACTGTACTTACTGAATAAAATTCCGTATTCATATCTGATAAATTTTATTTAGGTTCCTTGATGTCAAAATTTTAAATTATGAATATATTTCTTTGTAGATGGCTTTATGGAGAATTTTTTTATATAAATTCTTTCGTATAGCTCGGTTTTATTATTTTATTAAAGAAAAACTTGGCTAGATGGTGTACCTATGTATCGGAGAAAACTAAATGGAAGTGAGATACATATACATAAACACATATACATACAGGAAAAGGTTCAATTTTATACATATAAAGATGAAATAAGTGCAAGATTTTTCTTTATATTTCGTACTCCACCTAAAGATTTTAGTTATTGTCGGAAACACCAGTTAACTTCAGTGTTCGAGTACTTGATATTGTGAATTGAGCAAGTTTAAGTATTCGACTGATTTTTCATCTTGAATTCATATTTAAGCAAGGTGTGACGAGCCTCAATTGAATTGTTGAAATCGGTCATAATAAATACCAGGTACTGAATGATTTTTCACTTATAATTGAATTTAAGTAAGTAAATGATTTAGTTCTAAATAATTCGTTCTATTTATTTATTTCTGGCTACTAACATGTAATAAGCACGAGAAACTATTTCTGCATGCTGGTTACTATATGATTTGCGATTAGCAGACAAATAAATGTATAAATACACGAGATTGCAAAAAATCTTAGTGTCCCTGGCACCCTAGCTGGAAAGGGGCTTTTCGAAAGCGGGACACCTCACAAAGATAAGACGTATTCTTGTACTAAAAAATTTTTTGAAATTACAATTTTTTTAAAAATTTATGGTCATAACTTTAATAAATTTAATAGGTAGTTTGCAGAAATGCAAATTACGTAAATGGCAGAACTGCCGCGTTGTTTAAAAGGTGGCATGAAATACAAAATGTATATTTCGGCACTTGGACAACGTTGACGGGTATTACTACATCCTCGTCGATATCCTTGGGATATGAAAAAAGGGTAAAATCCCTACTGAGGCGGGAAGGTGAGCGATAAAAAAAAGAGGATTTAACCACCACTTTTACATTTACTTACATACCTATATAGACATGTATAATTGTTTTTTTAGCATAATTCTGTGTCTATATATTTAAGTTTCTATCGTTACAGTCACGTGCTCGAATAAAGTTGGGAGACATTCTCTCTGAAAATTTTTCTGTAACAAAGGGTGACAGACAGGGTTGCTGTATGTCTCCTACATTATTCAAAATTTATCTGAATGAGGCATTAGAGAGATGGCAAAGAGCATGTGGAGGAACGGGAATACAGCTGATTCACGAAACAACTTTATACATTCTACATTTTGCCGACGATCAGGTGGTTATTGCACAGGACAAGGGAGATCTTGAATTTATAACAAGAAAACTGTTTGAAGATTATAAGAACTGGGATTTAACAGTTAACTGCAAGAAAACCAAATAATTGTGTAGAGGAGAAAAACAGGGAAGCCTTACTCTAAAAACTGGTGAGGTGTTAGAGGCTTGTGAAGAGAATATATAACTCGGAACTAACAACAAAAGTAAAGAGGGTAGAATGAAAAAAGGAGTGGAGAGTAGAATAAGCAAAGGAAAGGCGGCCATAAGACACCTAAACTTTATTCTATGGTCTAGGAACATAATATCACAGAGAAAGCACCTCATTTATAATGCAGGATTTAAGAGTATAGTGTTATAAGGTTGTGAAACATAGAAATTGACGAAACGACTGGAACAAAAACTAACGGTACACGAAATGGATTACTGGCGAAGATCGGCTGGAGTGTCAAGAATGGATAGAGTTAGAAATGAAAGAATAAGGGAAGTAATTAAAGTAAAAACTACGATTATTGAGGAAATTCAACAACGAAAACTTATATGGTACTGACATGTGAAAAGAATAAAAAGCACACCGAATACCTAAGATGATCCTAAAGTGGGTACCAAACGAAAGGAGGAGAAGAGGGAGACCATAAGCAACATGGTTTAGACGTGGTCAGACAGTAATGTCAGAGAAAAATTTAAGACTCGAAGATTGGGAAGCTCAAAGAGGATGGAAAATGGTAACCGGAAGGCGAAGAACGCTATAAAAGACCGGATTGACGATGATGTTCCTTACAGTATTTTCAAAAAAAGGTAGTTATTCGGATTTGTTTTTTGGCTAAAAGATACTACAGTAACAGGAGAATGACTACAGAAATAGCATGTTCTGGTGACGTACTTGATCCAATAACTTAGTGATAACGGTTATTTAAATGTTCGAGTAATCGGGTGATTTTTCACTTGAATGATCGCAAAAGTAATAGGATTATTTCTCTATTATTGTGTAAACACACACAGTTATATTGTACATAGCAAAGAAAATAAAAAACAAATGTACTTACAAAACTGAGATGGGTACATGACATATTTATCTCCCTCAAATAAACTGATATCGAAAAGAGAGGACATAAGTATCTTATTACGTCGCCCTGATTTGACGTATACGAATTTTTGTGTTTTTTTTTATGGGTCTAGCACACATGCTACAGGGAAGTTCCTAAAGCGCTCCTGGAGCAGCATGTGTGCGGAAAAAAAGCGATTCACGTTGTTCTTGAATCGCAGCAAAATTGTACTCGGTGGGAAACATAGCCTCAAAGGGATCTTGTTCTCCATATAAAAGACTGCTTGAAAAGCGTTGTATGCCGAGTAACAAGCTGAACCTCATATGGATGTGAAGAATTAATAGTTGTGGAGTGTAAAGCTTTCTGGTTCGAAATAATTCATGCCGCATACATTTGCTTCCAAATTAACGCCCAACCAATTGAGTGACGATGCTAGGGGAATGGAGAGCACCGACATGACTATGTCGGGTTCAGCAACGTTAACTATTTTAGAAAAAACTGCCACCTGGGTTTTTTGTAGCGTTAAATTCCACTTGGTTACTGTCACCCCAAGATAGATTTTCTTCCAGGTCTTTGTTAAGTTGAACGACTTCTTGCTGTCTGCGGATATTCGCCTAAGTAGACGATGTAAAGTGAATGAAGAGATAAGCGTACTGTCATCTGCAAAGCTGTAGATTGGATTCCGGTCTTTTTCAGCAGATCGCTAATGTAAATGAGAAAGAGAGTAGGAGACAGAATGGAGCCTTGGGGCAGATAGTGAAGGTGTTAGAAAGAAATCCGTCGACTGCCACTCGTAAAGAACGCTCTCTGAGGAAACATGAGAGCCACAAACAGAATTTTTCAGATATACCATAAGAGCATAGCTTAGCCAATACTCCATCGTGCCAAACACGGTCGAATATCTTGGATATGTCAAGAGCAATCGCTCGAGATTCTTCAAAGTGTTCAATTGCGTTGTTCCAAACATGTGTTACATAAGTCAGAATATCTCCTGTTGATCTATGTTTACGAAAGCCATACTGGTGATCGCTAATAGTGTTGAATCTTTCAAGACATTTTAGAAGATGCTGATTGATAACCTTTTCCATGACTTTCGATATTATTGAAAGCAGTGCGGCTGGTCGGTAGTTATTTGGCAAGGTCTTCTTGCCTTTTTTAGGTATCGGCCGAACTGTGGCACATTTCCAGCAGGAAGGAACTGAGAAATATGGCAGGTATTCCGTCAATGCCAGAAGCCTCTTTGGTGTCTAGCTTCATTAAAATACGCTTCATGATACGCTTCTGAAGACAACATCGGGCATCCTTGACTACAATATGGGAATAGTAGGTTACCAGCCAAATAACATCGGAGACCTCCCTGGCGCAGTCAGATGGGTTGTCGGATCAAAAACAAATGTCTATCCAAGGGAAAAGTTCGAAAATATTCCATGAGATCTTCCTATTTAGCAGCTTTCTAGTGCCAAATCTTGCGCAGCTTAGGCGCCTCTCTGTCACTGATTGGTAGGATACTTGATGTCACAAGCAGTTTATGGTCGGAGGAACCTAACGGTGGATTTATGGTGGCCGTGTAAATCTCCGGATTGGTGGTTAAAAAACAGATCAAGAAAACTGGCGAACCCCCTGTCTCGATCAGGGATCGTGCTGGTTCGTAAATAAGCCACAACTGATTGAGAATAATTCAGCTTCACGATCTGGTTCGTCGGTAGTATTTAAATATTGAAGCTAGTTGATATTGTGGACATTAAAGTCGCCTAGGATGGCAATTTTGGCACTTGGATAGTTAGTTTGTATATGATCGTTGGTGTCTGCAAGAGAAGTGAAAAGTGTTTTAAAGTTGGTATCACTTGGTGGTCGATAGAGGATAGAGTTGAACCTTGTGGTTTGGAGGCTCCAGAGCCTCTTCTCATTGGCAAGAGAGGTCGCTTCTGACAAAAAGACAGATTTCAAAGTTACGCCTAAATCGGGAATAGAAGTCGTACCCAGGATAAAGATAGTTAAATGTGCTGGTCGATGAACTGACCTTGGTTTCACAGAGAGCGAGTACATGAGGTTTATTTGAATGTAGGTGTTGCACTGAATTTTTGTTCGAGTTTAAACCTCATATGTTGCAAAAATCTATTTTAAAATAATGATCTCTGCATGTCAACGCCCCTGAACCAGCCCCTTCGGAGATCCGAATGGGGGACTATTTTACTTCCTGAATTTTTTGTATCCAGGTGCCTTATCATGCTATTTGGTCCCACAGCAGTTAATGTGGAATTTTCTTGTTCTGTCACATGTTTATGTTTTTCTTCTTCGGCTTTGATCCAGGCGGTGTTATTATTTTGTAGTTTGGGATCTGACCAGATACTTACTCAATAATCTGTGAGTTCTTGTTTGTTTGGTGGTTCAGTCACTGCTGTTTGTTTGTTGTACTTAGTTTTACGGTAGACCTGTTTTTCGCTTCTTCGGAAGAGGTTGTTGGTGTCTTTCCTCTCGCTTGATTTTTTGTATCTACAGAGTCTTGCGGCCTATACGGATAGTTTTTGTTTCAAAGTATCAAGGAATTCTGGCAGTGTTCTGTTGGGAGACTTATATTTGATCTTGTCTACACCCTGTGCGACACGTTTGGACGCGTTCCCGTTCATAAACTGGGTAAGGTCACATTCACAACTGAAATTTGCATTTATCATCCTCGTTACCGGTTCACATTTGCATAACATAACATTCTTTAGATTGTAATTTAATGATTTCGTTTTTTTATTTACCAATTTGGTTTTTTTTATTTGGTATAAATATTTTAAACTATTTTAAAATATTCCATGTATAAATTACTATATTATAATAGTTTTTAACTTCACATATTACAGAAGTTATATTATTTTAGAAATTAGCTAAATTATAGAGTGAGTTAGTACGATTGTATACAAACTAACTCAATATAGCCTCTAAAGCTTTTCGTTTATGTACACCCTGCATAAACCTACATATTACCATTTACCTCGAAAGCTTTATTACGTTTTCAAGACGGTCCTTTAAGAGCTTCGAGCTCCATTTGCAATCCCTTTTGGTCCGTTTTACCTAAATTTTCTGACTGTACACATTAATGTAAGTATGTCCAAATTACACATTTACAAAGATTTCCACTTTGAGTTTGTACTTTTATTCCCCATGATCTTTAGATACTCAAGATAAACATCCTGAGGTAACGAAAAAAAATCGGTAAAGAGATTTACTTAGTATGTTCCTTACAAACACGTGGTTCTAAAATAAACGCTAAATAAGACTTTCTCGAGGTTAGTTCAGATTAAATCTTAATATTGAAAATTAAAATAGAATTAATAGAGATTTAGAATATCGTGTCGACGCAAACATTATATATATATATATATATATATATATATATATATATATATATATATATATATATATATATAGCTAGCTATATATATATATATCTATATATATATATATATATATATATATATATATATATATATATATATATATATATATATACATATATAGATACAGATATAGATATAGATATAGATATATATAGATATATATATATATATATATATATATATATATATATATATATATATATATATATACATATATATATATATATATATATATATATATATATATATATATATGTATATATATATATATATATATATATATATATATAGGGTTATATTAACAACCATTTGGTCCGAACAGGTCGATAAATTTATTTCAACTGAAATTTTATAAAAAATTGTCGACCGATAAATTCATTTATAAACGTGTTATACTTTATTAAGTTTACAAAATTTCTATAAAATCTCCTGTAATGTTTCAAACGATTTTTCGAATTTTGAATTTTTGTAACTAGCGATAGGGACTTTCAAAAAAATCTAAGACGGGTCTTTTTTTTTGTTTTTTTGCAAACAAAAAATAACAGTATAGTGAGATTTTTTTTTTTTTTAAAATGCCATTCTACCTATTTTTCTTCATTTTTAATGATTTTTTTTTGCGAAGCGGTCTCCTTTCAGGGACTCCTGCACATGCGTAATATTTTATTTTCAAAAATCTCCCACCGGCATTCAAAGCTAAAGTCATTTAGCTTTAATTTGAGTCCGCGCAAGCTGCTCTACGTGGCTCCAAATTTTGGCTTGGTGGGGGGTTCGGTAAAAAGAATTACCCATATAAATTGATGTTAATATAACCCTGTTTGTTTTTCAATGCTAGACTTCATACAAAAATAATAAGGGGTGTTCTTAATTAAAAAGGAGGAGTAAGAATTTATGCAAAGTATAAAGCAAAGATATAAAGACTTGTAGAAATACAAGAATACTTTTCTTTACATAAACAATTATAAAATATATGCGGTTTCATCTTAAGAGCATTGGTGGACTCATCAGTAAGAAACAATGCTCTCCATTTTAGACCGTAGAAAGATCGTAGAAGCCAAGATTTTATGTGGCTGTATGTATGCTTTTTTGATTTAACTTATCTTGAGAGAAATTTTCCATTCAAATCTAAGGCGCAAATGTCTCTGAACTTTTGCATGTTCCACTTTATTGAAAAAAAATACTTTAAAATTTTTAGATTCCTTAATAGCCCATCTGCATATAATAAATAATAATATAATTAATAAATATAATAAATCCAGGATTTTAATTTATTAAAATTTCCTATAGGATTTGAAAATGAATTTTCCATGGAAAAGTTTAGCGTCAATTTTTGAATTTTAGATTTTTTCGTTTGTGCAAAAAATTAGAAAAATGAAAAAATGCATTCAGATTTTTTTTTTCTCGCAAGCAACGCGCTTTAGAATTCAGGTTCACAGAACAAAAAAGTTTTGTTTTGCTATCAGGAATACGTACGAATTTCTTTAGATTTTTTCAAGCCCTTTTTCGAATTTTGAATTTTTGCACATAACCTCTTGTAACTTGCGATCGGGACTTCCAAAAGAAATCCACTGGGGCTCATTTTTTTTTGTTTTTCGAAAACAAAGATAATAGTATAGTGAAGTTATAAAAAAAAATCCATTCCACTGTTTTTTTTTTTTTTTATTTTTAATAATTTTTTTGGAAAACAGTCTCCTTTCGACGACCTCTGCATATGCGCAACATTTTATTTTCAAAGTCGCCCAACGGCTTTCAAAACTAGAGTCTTTAAGATTTAATTTAAGCCGTCGCAAGCCGCACTACGTGGCTCCAAATTTTCGCTTCATGGGGGATTCGGTTTAAAAAGAATGACCCATATATATATATATATATATATATATATATATATATATATATATATATATATATATATATATATATATATATATATATATATATATCATTAGCTTATTCCATCCATAGTAGGATATAGGCCTCCCCAAGTTGTCTCCAATGAGCTCTGTTGTTTGTTTTTTCATCCAATCATGTCCCGCTAATCCTTTTATGTCGTCCGTCCATCTTACTTGTGGTCCACCTCTGCATCTTTTATGTTCTCTAGGCCTCCATTCAACTATACGGCGTCTCTATCTTTGATTATTTGTCCTTACGATATGCCCCGCCTAATTCCACCTTAATATATAAATTCGTTATATTACCATACATGTGTCACTTTTGATCTTCTTCTCATCTCGATATTAGGAATACGATCTTAGAATCTAATAATTAGCATTCTCCTCTCCGTTGTTCTTTGGGTTACCTAGAGTTTACACATTATACTTTTATTTAAAGCCCACGTTTCAGTGCCATATATTAATACCGGCAGTACACGGACCAAGCTAATGAGACTCTAATTCGATTTCTAGTCCTAAATATATGAATGTTTGTACCGTTCCGATTCTTTCACCTCCTGTTGATAGTTCTTGGCTGTTATCTTCAGTTTAGTTGTTGAAATCTTTGGTTTTGGGAAGTTTATTTTTTAGATTTATTTCTCGAGACTTTTTGAAATAACCTAGTAATTTTAATTTGTTTAATTGTCAATGCTGTCGAAAAACTAAACCTGCATGTTGAGAAAAGTTATTAACAAAAGGTCAAATTAACATCGTTCAAATAAAATAAAATAAGAAAAAGTGGAAATTTATGCAGTATCAAAATTCAAAGAAACTGGTATAAGCGTCATTGGTTATTATTTTTTTAGTATGCTCTTGGACCAACCAATATGAGTAAATGGAATTTAGACCTTCGACGTCTTTTTTATGGTTAAGATTATCCTGACAGTTCTTTATATAGCACATTTCCAAAAAATTCCGTCTGAACATGTTACTTTCAGTGAAGGTTTCGTTATAATGGACTTTATGGTCGTATTTATTCACATGTTGACTGAGACTGGTAGAATCTGGTTTGGGCTTACAATCGCTTTTATGTAGAGCTATTCTTTTAGATAATTTTTGCGATGTTTGGCCCATAGTCACATTTAATTCCCTAAACTACACTTGACTTTTGACAAAGATCAGTTTTATATTTTTTATAAAGGTAGTAACACTCAAGCTTCTTCAAATTGTACTGAGCTATTTTAACGCTTGTGCCTTTGAATATGTACGTATGTAATATATATATATATATATATATATATATATATATATATATATATATATATATATATATATACATATATGACTATAAAACAAATAGCAACATCGAAAAATGAAAAAACGTAAACATTAAGTAAAGAGACACAAGGTCTAATGAAATAGAGAAGACAATTCCATCAGCATTTCGTGTAATTCTTCATTTATGCTGGCGATCAGAATGACAGTAAGTAATTTATTCGTTCATCGTCTATTAGTATTCCTTTATTTTCCCACTTTAGCGATTTGAACATGTCTTCTAAAGTCAACGTGAACAGCGTTGGGATATTGAACCGCCTTGTCTAATTCTTCTTTTAATTTTGGTTTTATTTGTTTTTTTTTTTTCAAGCATTATTTGTGATGTGGCATTTTTCATATATGTATTCAAGAAGAGTTGTGTATCTTTCGTCGACTCTGATATTACTTAAGGCGTTAAGGACTGTCGATATCTCTCCCGAATCAAATGCTTTTTCATAGCCAACCACTGCTATCCACAAGGTGACCTTATATTCATTTGCTTTTTTCACTAGTAATCTAATTGTTTGAAGATGTTCCAAAATGCTGTATCCCGTCTAAATCCCGCTTGTTCACGTGATACCTGTTTAATTTGTTCATTAATCTATATGTCATGATTCTAGTGAGGATTTTGTATAGTACCGATAACGGCTGATGAGTCTGTAATTCTCCAATTTAAATTTATTCCACTTTTTTAAAATAAGCCCAATTAAGGAGTTTACCCAAGGTGTTGGTATATTACTTTCTATAAGGCATCTGTTAAGTAGAGCTTGAAGAGATTTTATTATCTATACCCCTCCCTTGGTTCTTTCTTGTTCTGCATATGTTGTACGGCGTTCATTATTTCATCTCTTGTTATATCGAGAAATTCTTCAGATCCCACATTTCTTACTATCATTCTATTTCATTCTTCTTTCCTAGGCGGTAGCGATTTTTTCGTATCATGTAATGTTTGATAATATTTTTTTGTAGCTTCCTTTATCTCTTAAATTTATGCAATCTCTTGGTTATCGTTTTTCATTCAAGTTTTTCTATTTGATGTCTCTCTTCATTCATTTTTTTGTTTAGGTGTTTCAAACTTTTTCTCTCTTTCAGAGTTTCTTCTGTTTTCGAGTTTCTGACGCCTTCTCCGATCTTTTCCTTTATTTCTGCCAATTTTATTCTGCCATTTGTAGGATCATTTCTTAATAGTTTTCTCTGTTTCATTAAATTTTGTGTCTCTTTACTTAATTTTTTTTTTTATTTTTCGATGTTGCTATTTATTTTATAGTTATATATATATATTATATATATATATATATATATATATATATATATATATATATATATATATATATATATGTATATATATATATATATATATATATATATATACATATATATATATATATATATATATATATATATATATATATATATATATATATATATATATATAAGCTTGGGTGTTACTACTTTTACAAAAAAGATAAAACTGATCTTTGGCAAAAGTCAGGTGTAGTATATGGAATTAAATGTGAATGTGAGTCAACCTACATTGGCCAGAAATCGCAAAAATTATCTACAAGAATAGCTCTACATAAAAGCGATTGTAAGCACAAACCAGATTCTATCAATCTCAATCAACATGTGAATAAATATGATCATAAAGTCCACTATAACGAAATATTCATTTTGGACACTGAAAGTAGCATGTTCACACGGAATTTTCTGAACATGTGCTATATAAAAAACTGTTAGAATAGTCTTCACCATAAAAACGACATCGAAGGTCTAAATTCCATTTACACATATTTGTTGGCCCAAGAGCATACTAAAAAAATAATAACCATTAATGCTTATACCAGAGTTTCTTTGAATTTCGTTACTGCATAAATTTTCCACTTTTCTTATTTTATTTTATTTGAACGATTATAATTTGACCTTTTGTTAATAACTTTTCTCAACACGCAGGTTTAGTTTTCGACAGCATTGACAACTATACAAATTAAAATTACTGGATTATTTCAAAATGGCCGAGCACCTGTCAGCTGGGAAAAAAATTGTGGTATAACTTTCAGATTTTGATAATTCTATTCCCAAGTATGATTTTCATCTAATTGAAAAATTAAATTAACAAACTTATGTTTAATTGTTGTGAATTTATTTGTATTAGAATAAGTTCGGTGTTAATTATTGTTTTAAAATTATGTATCAACACTTCCTTTCCCTCAACTGATATAGATCGTTTTCTCCCTGGACACAGAGCCAACTGTGATTATTCATCCCTTTTTTATTTCAATAACTCTGTCTTTTATGAATATTATAAAATTATAAAATATGATATGGCCCCTTCCTTTCTTATTTTTGACGTATGGCATATTCTTTCAAGTGGTTCTCTGCCTGATGAGGTTTCTTTCTGTGTCTCCTAGGTCCTGAAGATGATGAACGATTTTTTTTATGGGTCTAGCACACTACAGGGAAGTCCTTAAAGCGCTCCAGGAGCGGTGTGTTGTGTACATACTTTACCTTATCAAAATATATTCTATTGAAATCATCTTATTAAAAACAAGCACTCTCATATAAATATGTTTAAATTAACTAGTTTGTGTAATCAGATGAAAATAATTTACTTTGGATAAACAAAGTTTGGTTATCCATTATAGAAAATTACTTGAGTATTAACAAGATATCAAATACGGAATAAGATAAGACATTTAATGTGAATAATTATTGATGCAGTTTTTTCGTAAAATATAGAATAAATATATATTTTTTATGGGTCTAGCACACGTGCTACAGGGAAGTCCCTAAAGCGCTCCAGAAGCGGTATGTGTGTGGAAAAAGCGATTCACGTTGTTCTTGAATTGCTGCAAATTGTATTCGGTGGGAAACACAGCCCCGGGCAAATAATTCCAAAGGGATGATGTTCTCCATATAAAAGACTGCTTGAAAAGCGTTGTACGCGGAGTAACAAGCTGAACTTCATACGGATGTTAAGTATTTCTAACATGCACCGCTCTGGGAGGAAATTAAGCGGGTTACATCCTTCAAAAACCTCCCATGAAAATACTTGTAGAACAGACTCAAGTCGCTAACCGTTCTTCGATGTTCCAGCGCCGGTCAGTTCCGGGTCTCCAATCAGACGAACAGCTCTTCTCTGAACAGAATCCAACAAATGCAGTGTATGTTTGGGAGCGGCGCACCAAACATGGAAGCAGAATTCCATAGTTGGTCGCATTTGAGCTTTGTAAAGAATTGACAGTTGTTGTGGAGTGTAAAGCTTTCTGGTTCGAAATAATATTCCCAACTTTTGAGAAGCTTTTCTTGCTATGCCTGCAATATGTTCATGTCAGGACATATTTTCTTCCAAATTAACGCCCAACAAATTCAGTGACGATGCTAGGGGAATGGAGTGCCCCAACATAACTATGTCGGGTTAAGCAACGCTAACTTTTTTAGAAAAAACTGCCGCCTGGGTTTTTGTAGCGTTAAATTCCACTTGGTTACTGTCACCCTAAGATAGAATTTCTTCCAGGTCTTTGTTAAGTTGAACGACCTCCTGCTCTCTGCGGATATTCACCTGAGTAGCCGATGACCGAGCGTTCAAAGTGAATGAAGAGATAAGCTTACTGTCATCTGCAAAGCTGTAGATTGGATTCCCGGTCTTTTCCAGCAGATCGTTAATATAAATGAGAAAGAGAGTAAGAGACAGTATGGAGCCTTGGGGCACACCGGCATTGATAGTGAAGATGTTAGAAAGAAATCTATCGAACGCCACTCGTAAAGAACGCTCTCTGGGGAAACATGGGAGACAAAAATTTGGCATTAAAAGCTTGATATTAAATAAAATTACAGTTACTAAGAACTTTGAGATCTTTTTGTTCACTCTGTAATCCTAAGGGCTATTCCTAAGTTAAAAACCGTCTTGGTTTTTAACTTAGGGATGCCAGTAAGCCCTTTTACTGACCTTCCTCTTCTATGTTCATGTGCATTCCCACACTTTATTAACAATCACCAAAAGCATTTCTTGAGCTAAAAAACATTTCTAGCTCTTAATACACAGTTTGTTCAAAATTATTTTTACGTTTACAGAGCAGCAAGTCTGGTTAATTGGTGCGCTAAGAAATCACTAAAATTAATTTACCCTATATCATATTATTAAAATTTGTTATTTGAATTGCTTCTGACAAGTAGTTAGTTTGTATAATCGAAATTCAATTTGCGTACGATAAACCTTTGAATATATCTTAACTTTTAGAACTATGAAGAATCTCTGTTCTACTTAATGCATAATTTATTATACTATGATGTACATATTGGAGAGTATTGAAATTTTTAATTCCTAGGAACCTCATAAACATTGCATAATACAATTCTAAATTGAAATAGTAAGGTTTTTTCTAATTAAATCAATCAGTCTATTCAAATACACTTATATAAGACTACTCTGTTGTAAAGTACAGAAAAAACTAAACATGCTGTCTTGTAAGTAAGGCCTAACATTAAACCACAAAAGTATTTTAACAAACATGTCAATATTGGATTCAAGAAATATATGAAAATTAAATCTTTGATAAACAGGTTCTATTTGATTTACTAACCATACAATAATAAAGAAATTAAAAGTCCATATTTGCATGACCCATTGCATGTTTGATAATAAAACAATAGTTAATGTAGAGATGGTACTGACGGCATTGGAATTAAAATGATATGCAATTGCTGTCCATATATTGTACCCATTGTTTTGCATCTGGTCAAAAGTTGTATAGAAACCAAAACGTTTCCTGATCGGTGGAAAAGCTCGTTTTTACTCCCGATTCCAAAATCTTCCAACCCAAGTGAACTAAAAGACCTGCGACCCATAAGCATCTTACCAACTATGGGAAAGATCCTTGAAAGAGTCCTAGATGCTCAAATACGTAGATACATCGAAACCCATAACTTGTTACCATCAACTCAGTCAGGATTTCGCAAAGATCACAGCTGCACCACTGCTCTTCTAAAAGTGACCGATGACATCTTCGAGGCTACCGATCGTGGAGAGCTTACTGTGATTGTTCTGCTGGACTTCTCCAAAGCATTTGACAGACTAGATCATCATCTGCTTATTGCTATACTAAGATATCTTGGGTTTAGTGGTGAGGCTTGTCTTATGATTGAGAGTTATCTTACAGGAAGACTGCAGTGTGTAAAACTAAATGGAGAAGAGTCCAAACCAATAAAAATCTGTAATGGTGTTCCACAGGGGTCTATCTTAGGGCCTCTGTTTTTCACTCTATATACATCTCAGCATTGTACCTATCTTAAATATTCAGATTTACATCTTTACGCTGACGACTCACAAATCTACTTGTCTTTCAAGCCTGAACAAATTATTGAGGGTAATAATAAAATTAACGAAAAACACTGTTTGGTACTAAACCCAAAAAAATGTCAGTTGCTATTGTTTTGACGTACCGCTTGGAGAAAAGCAATATTCTAACCATTTAAACATTATTGTAGGTACTGAGCGGCTAGAAAACTGGATAATGCTAGGAACTTGGGTTCGATAATGGATATAGAGTTGAGATTCACAGCACATATAAATAATTGCATAAAAAAGGCGTTTACTAATCCTAAACTTATATATAGCCAGCGTCATTTATTAAGTGTAAATCTGAAAAAACTATTATGCGATAGCTTAGTTTTGTCCGACTTCACATTTTGTGATACAGTGTATGATCCCTGTCTCCTGGAATGGGATGCTCGGCGTATTCAGCGCATTCAGAATTACTGTGTCAGGCTGATTGGTGGTATAAGAAAATATGATAGAGGTGTGATTGCAAAGATGAAAGAAGTTGGGTGGCGCTCCATGAAAGAAAGGAGACTTCTACATAGTTTAGTAATATTTAATAAAATAATTTGTAAAATGCGCCCAAATTACTTGTATCAAAAAATTAAATTTAGACATGATGCTCATAACCTAGACTTAAGGCATAAACAACAAATATCACCACCCTTGCATAGAACAGCACAATATCAAAGATCATTTAGTTACCAGGTCTATAGCATTTATAATAAAGTTCCAGATAATTTAAGAAGCCTTAAAGGCTTGAAATTTAAAAATGAAATTGGCAAAATTATATCATAATTTTTATAAATTGTTTTCTTATGTTTACATGATACACCCGAAATATGTTTGCAACAGTACATGTATGCCCCATAATTATATATGATACATAAGTAATATAATAATTTTTAGGTTAGGATAGGTTAAGATGGGAAGCCAAGCTTCAACTTCGCCTTTTGTATATTATACAATAAAGTCATCATTATTATTACAAAAAGTTCTTCTTTCTCACATTTGATCAATGTGGTTCCATGTTTGGCTGACGGGCCAAAACCAAGTCAGCACAAACGCTATTACCATTCCGTATTAAGGAATGACCTGACAATGTTACATGTTTTCAAAATCACTGACTTCTGAATGTTTCTGTGTATGTCCGTGTTGAGTCCCAATTGCACTAAATGTGGTGTGAATGTTATTGGTGTAAGGCCTGTGGCTGATATAATGAGGGGGACAATGATGACTTTTTCCTGTCTCCATAGCCTTTTTATTTCCGTTGCAAGGTCTGTGTATTTGGAATTTTTTTCTGTGTATTTCGCTTGGATGTTTGTGTCGTTGGGGACAGCTATGTCAATCAGATAGGTGACTTTTCCTTTTTTACACTGAAAAAGTAATATCGGGTCTATTGGCGGAGACTGTTTTATCTGTATGGATACCGATATCCCAGTAGAGCTTGTAATCTTCATTTTCAAGTATGGATGTTGGCGTATATTTATAGTAGGGATCTGTGTTTTCTATGAGTCTGTATGTTGTGGCCAGTGCTTGGTGAACCACTTTGGCAGCTGAATCATGCCTGGCTGTGTACTCCGTTCCGGCCAATATTTTACATCCGCTCGTTATGTGTTCGATCGTTTCTTTCTGCTGGTGGCATTTCCTACATCTGTCCTCTGCAATAGTCGGGTCTTTGATGATATGCTTTCATCATTACTATTATTATTATTATTATTAGATACCCTGACTATTACTTTTAAATAGGATCTTCAATGGGTAAAGTTAAAAAACGTGTTTTCCCGCATATCTTCAAACCGTCTAGGAAATACAAACATTTCGTCTGCATTAGAATATTGGTATTCTGTAAAATAATCTACCTTTTAATTAAAATATTTGTTGTATGGGAGTTACAAGAAGGAAAGATATTGTAAATATTTTCTTAACCTTAATTGTAAAGTTTTAAATTTGCTATCCAAGATTTTAAAATGTTATGGGTTTACAGAAAAAGTACTAACACCTTTAGTGAAATGCCCCATTCAAAAGGATAATTAATATAGAAAATTCATATTCTGTTAAGAACAAGATTTTTCTGTAGCTTCCGACAAGAAAATCTCTAATACTCCGAGAATAGATTTCTCCCATTCTAGATTACAATCTTCGCACAAAAAAGAACAGCTTTTTCTAAATGTGACACGAGAACATCTTTAAATAAAACTCATTGTCTCCTTAAGGAAAAAATGAGAGTAAATAAATTAAATTGAAAATGGTGTATCCTATTGATATAAAGCAAGAAAACGAACTTTACGAGCTCTTTAAACTTTTTGGTTAAAAATGAAATAACTGTGCGAATCGAATCACATCAAATGAATAGCAAGTAACTATCTAAGTCCTTTTAAATTGTGTTAAGGTTCTAAAACCTTCAAAATACAGTAAGATAGATCACATAATTGAAAGAACAACACCGTTTTGATTGAATTATTACTTAATATAAATTAAATGCGCCTAAATTATATGTTTAAAAATACAAAATTATAATACTTGATTCGCCGCCACTAATCCCGCGTGATTGATGCTGCTACTCTTAATTAATGAAAAAAAAATTTGATAAATAAAAAGTTAGTAAAGTTTCATCTTTTTGCAAATAAAAATTGAAAAATAAATGCTGAATACGTCCAAAGAAATATTAAGACCTAGAACACACCTTTTTTCGCTTTCATGAAGTCAATTAAATAGTGGTTTACCCTTCTCGATGGCATCACGTTCTTGATCAATCAAAGTGTATAATTTAAGTCTCACGAGAACTAACTGTTCAGGCATACTTTACGACAAAAATTCAAATAAACCCACTAAAAAGGAAAAACTTGGGTTTCAGAGCTTACAGGTATAATTCTAATGGATTTCTCATATGTCGATTGACGGTTCGTCGATCATCTTGCAGGAATCTTTAGAGCTTTTTCCGAGAATCGACTTCTTCGAAATCTAGCAAGAAACTGAGTTAATTCGGCTTGCACACGCCTTTTTGTATTAGTGAACTAAGCTGAGGGTGGCCGGGCTTCATGAATGATCTGTTCCCAATTTAAAGAGAGGTAAAGACCAGTGATTAAAGTTGGTTGGATGTACAGATATTTCGTTGGACTCTTGAATTTTTGCTAGGATTAAAAAAGGAATTTGTTGCAAAAATCTTTGATTTGTTAAAAAGAATCTGGTGTCCTGTTTTATGTTGTTATTCTGCAATTATTGAAGTAGAAATGTTACGAAGACGTACTGTTATTAGTGTTCCATACGGAACACTTATAAGATCACTTCGGAGTCTGTCTGTCCGTCTGTCTGTCTGTCTGTCCGTCTGTCACACCCGATTTTCTCCGAAACTATTTGTCATAGAAAGTTGAAATTTGGTAGTACTATAGAAATTGATGGCCTCATCAGAGCCATGTAGTTTTGAAAGTTAAATTTTGACTTAGGGGGTTAGTTTTGGGGGGTGAAATCGGAAGTAAAAAAAAAAAATTTTACTAGGTAATCGAGTATGGTGTCAAATGAAAGCTTGTGAAAACACGAGTAAAAAATATATATATAATGTAATACTTGCGCGCACTTTTCTTTGTATTATTTTTAAAAAATCGAGAAAAATCGCTGTCCTTATCCTTATCTCGGAAAGTACTTATCAAAAAATTTTGAAAAAATTCTGAAATGTTCTCCACGTAGATTGAACGAAAATTATCACGAGTGCATTATATGTAATAATTTATCTGGTATATAAAAAAAAAAACAGATATTTCAAGGTCATCAATTTTCAGTACAGATTGGAAATAAACTTTGTTGAAAACTTATTTGGGGTGTGTTTTGTGAAGTCACTGATCATTTTATATCACCGTAACATAAATTTTGACTTAAGGGATTCCTTTTGAGGGGTGAAATCGGAAGTGAAAAAAAAAATTTTTTTACTAGGTCATCGAGTGTGGTGTCAAATGAAAGCTTGTGAAAACACAGTAAAATATATATATATATATATATATATATATATATATATATATATATATATATATATATAATGTAATACTTGCGCACACTTTTCTTCGTATTACTTTTAAAAAAATCGTGAAAAATCGCTGTCCCCTACCTTATCTCGAAAAGTACTGATCAAAAAATTTTGAAAAAATCCTGGAATATTCTCCATGGGGTATAGATTGAACGAAAATTATCATTCCTTTAATAATCTATCTGGTATATAAAAAAACCAAAATTTCAAGGTCACCAGTTTTTAGTAAAGATTGGAAAGAAACTTTGTTGAAAAACTCATTTGGGGTGTGTTTTGTGAAGTCACTAATCATTTTATACCACCTTAACAAAATTTTTTATTTTAAAAACAATCAACGTACGGAACACTTATTGTGCAAGTTCAACTTGCACTTGACCGGTTATTATTTTATAATTACGGTACATATTTTTCTGGTCGTATCACCGATATAAGTTTTAATACAGCTACATGGGATACTGTATACTCCTGGGTGTTCGAGAGGAATCTTATCTTTAACAGATCTAGGGTGCTGTGACAGTTTGGGGTACATAGAGAAAACGCGTTATTTTTTATGTTTCCGTAGAATTTTCGAAATATATTCTATGACATTAGTAATATATGGAAAGTTTACAATCCCCAGAGACCGATCTGCTTGACCTCTAGTCTTTGCAGATACCTGGGGAGATATATGTTTTTAAATGGAGCGTTTTATATCTCTGTACTGGAAATTGTTTGATTAAAGAAGGGAAGTAAGATGCTTTAGTTTTAATTCCCCTTGACAAATCAAAGATCTGTCCAACAAATTTCTTTTTCTATCCTAGGAAAATTCGGGAGGCTAACAACCTTATTAGTGACACTAGTCTTTACCTCTCTCCAATCTAAAAACAGATTATTCATAAAGCTTCGCCCATCCTTTCACCCTCCACCCCCATCCTGATTCACTAATATAAAAAGGCGTATGTAAGCCGAATTAACTCTGTTTAGTGTTGGATTTTTGAAGAAATCAGTTCTCGGATCAACCTTGGAAGGAACCGGCAGAGTGGTTTGAATTATACCTATAGACTAAATTTTGGGTGATATTATATTTAAAACTAGCCGGGCCCGCGGCTCCGCTCGCGTGGACTTGATTCACTACTATCGTCACTGCTTATTCCTTATGTTACCCAACGTAATAAAATAACTCCCATTATTTCTCCTTATCTCCCAATATTTCTCCTTATTTCCCATTATCTCTACATAATTTCCATTATCTAGGCTTATCTCTGCTCATCTCCCATTATTTCTCCTTATTTCCCATTATTTCTCCTTATCTCCCATTATCTCACCTTATTTCCCATTATCTAGGCTTATCTCGACTTATCTCCCATTATTTCTCCTTATCTCCCATTATCTCACCATAACTCCCATTATCTAGACTTATCTCTGCTTATCTCCCATTATCTCTCCTTATCTCCCAGTATTTATACTTATCTCCCATTATCTCACCTTATCCCCCATTATCGAGGCTTATCTCGACTTATCTCCCATTATTTCTCCTTATCTCCCATTATCTCACCTTATCTCCCATTATCTAGGTTTATATCGAATTATATAGAAACATATGTATGAATTTATAAAAACACGTAAATCGGATAAGTGGTTCTCGAGTGATAAGCGCACTAACGGACAGACAGACAGACAGAGAGACGTTGCATTTTATATATATTGTATTCTTTGCTACATGATATTGTTCCATATTTAATGCTTTAGGGAGTGTATTGCAAGAGAACGCGCTAGCGGCAAACTTTGTCCGACTTCATTCACTATTATTGTCACTGCTCATTCCTTATGCTACCTATTGTAATAAAATATAGCCTATAACCTGGCCGGAGAACATATGTACGTTTAAAAAAAAAAGTACGAAAATCGGATAAGTGGTTCTCCAGTGATAAGCGCACTAACGGACAGACAGACAGACAGACAGAGATACGTTGCATTTTATATATATTATAGATGTAATAAAATATATACCTATAACCTGGTCAGAGAACATATGTATGAATTTAAAAAAATCACGTAAATCGGATAAGTGGTTCTCGAGGGATTAAGCGCATTAACGGACAGACAGACAGACAGACAAACATTGCATTTTATATATATATCATAGATATAGATTATTATTATTATATAACCTGGCCAAAGAATATATGTATGAATTTAAAAAAAGACAGGTAAATCGGATAAGTGGTTCACGCGTGATAAACGCACTAATGGGCAGACAGACAGACAGAGAGACATTGCATTTTATATATATTATAGATTATACATTACAGATATTCTTTGCTACATAATATTGTTCCATATTTAATGGTTTAGGCTGTGTATTGCAAAGGCACGCGCTAGCGGCAAACTTATTTCCGGCATCACTCACTATTTTACGTCACTGCTCATTCCTTATGCTACCTATCGTAATAAAATATAGCCTATAACCTGGCCAGAGAACATATGTATGTTTTTAAAAAAAAAGTACGTACATCGGATAAGTGGTTCTTCAGTGATAGGCGCACTAACGGACAGACAGACAGACAGACAGACAGAGAGACGTTGCATTTTATATATATTATAGATTACGTTGTTACTAAGTTTTTAAACTACTTATTAAACACTTTTAAAAAAATATAGATTACGTCACAATTTTTAAGCAGTTGAGGAGTCGAAGTCTATTCAAATCTGTCGTAATATTTAATTTAAGCGGCACATTTCTCATAAATCCAAAATGTGAAAGATTTTAGAGGTATTTAGGACTAAAACTGCAATTTTTGCAGCGTACGGTGCATGTTAGAGTAAACGACATAATGAGTTTTTATAATATACTCGGAAGTGTTAATTGTTCAATTGAAAATACTAGTTCGCTGAGAACTGATTAGAGGTTGTAAAATTAAATTTACCTGAAGTTGTAATTTTTGAATAAAAAATGAAAAATAAAAAAGAAACATATGAAGTAATAAGTCGTAGAAGTCAAAACCTTTTTAAAATTTACGTATTTTGGGTAACTAAAAAAAAACTATTGTACATATCTAGAGCATTTCCTTACCTATATAATTATTCGAAAGATTAGGAAAACATACTGTACATGGTCCATTATGAAAGTAATGCGCATGATTTTATTGTGACGCGATTATCCATCATAGCGGGGTAAAACGGGTCGAGAAATGTGGTGGGGGGTCTGCCCTTCCAATGTAGCTGGTCGCCAGTTTGCTCCGAGTAGTCTGAGTGGAAAGACGCGCCTCCGCGTGAAGTGTGTTTTTTCGACTTTGTAACACAGCGCGATGGAGCGTTCGCTTGAACAGCGATACGTAATCAAGTTTTGTGTGCTGCTTGGAAAGAATGCAACCGAAACATTCCAGATGCTTCGAGAGACCTTCAAGGACGACTGCATTTCAAGGTCACAGTCCGGGATATGGCACAAAGCGTTCAAGGAGGGCCGGGAGGAGATCGCCGGCGAATCTCGTCCTGGACGCCCAACAACGGCCAAAACCGACGAAAACGTAAATCGTGTGCGCGAAGTTTTGCGTTCCGACCGTCGATTGAGTATCCAGCAAATCGCTGACACCCTAAACATGTCCACATTTGCGGTACATGGGATAGTGACCGAGGAACTGCAAATGCGCAAGGTCTGCGCGAAGCTTGTGCGGAAAGTGTTGACGGAAGACCAAAAAGAACTTCTAGTTTCGCGCTGTCAAGAATTGTTGTATTTGATTCAAAATGAACCGGACTTTCTTAACTCTGTCGTAACCGGAGACGAATCCTGGATGTTCGAGTACGACCCAGAATCGAAAAGGCAGAGCATCGAGTGGCACACAAAATCATCCCCCCGCCCCAAGAAAGCGCGAATGAGCAAGTCTCGCATCAAAACGATGCTCATTGTCTTTTTTGACGTCCGAGGAATCGTCCATTTTGAGTTTGTACCGCGGGGAGAAACTGTCAACTCAGCCTTTTACCTGCAGGTGCTCAAGAGACTGAAACGCCGGGTCGCGCGTGTGGGCTGACATCAAAGACACGGTCAGGCTCCACCATGACAATGCCCCCAGCCACACGGCCTTCATCGTTACCAATTTCCTGGCCCGGAGCAACATCCCGGTGGTCCCCCAGTCCCCTTACAGTCCCGACTTGGCTCCCTGCGACATTTTTTGGTTTCTTCAACTGAAGAGAGAGCTGAAAGGAAAGCATTGGGAGTCCGTGGAAAACATCCAAAAGCATGTTACAATGTTCCACAGACATTCCCGTTGAGGAGTTTCAGAGTGCCTTCCAGGCATGGCAGACACGTCTCTGAAAATGTATTGATGCTGGGGGAGAGTATTTTGGAGAATATTAAGCATTTGTACCCCAGAAAATGCGCATTACTTTTATAATGGACCCTGTATTACCTCAACATCATGTATTTCCATTTTTTTTGTATATACAATCATCGACTGTGTTTTATAAATATTATTTTAAAATATTTTTTTTATGTCTTATGTGATAAGTGAGTAAGTTGGGACCAATATCGACTTTTATATTTATTAAGCTTTTTCTATGTCAAATTTCTTGGGTATAATAAGATATTATTTGAAAGAACGTCTTTTAAATCTAACCTTTTAATAAAATTCTTGTTTTCTGAATTTATGTCTCTTATATATGTAATGTAACGCTGTCTTTATAAAATTCTGTTGATTTTTATTCTGAGAGCACTCTCGTAACGGTATCTAAACCCCCTCGACATGCTCTCGATATTAGAAGATTGAGAATAACAAAAATAACAGCATTTTTACATTATTCTAAGAACTTTGAGAAGTACGCTTAACAGTCTCTGGCTAATCCTTTCCCCTATGTAAATCAAGAAAAAATTCTGATATTTCTACTAAATCTTGTCAAGTAGTCTTGCTCAAAAATTACGTGTTTTTTGCTCACTTAAGGTGCTCTACCTGTACCATAATTTAGAATCGATATTCCGTTTCGTTCGGAAGCTGTTCCTTCTTTATGAACATAAAATTGATTATTATATTGAACATAATTTTGTTCCATAAAAACTTTAGATAATGTTAAGTATTTATGAATACTTTCGTTCTCAAAGTCATTCATCCTAAGTAATTCTTGGAGATATTGTAAAGTTTGTGGTAGTGGCACTGACATCAAAAGAAATTAGGATTTCATCTTCACCGAGAACTAGATCTTTTCTTTTTTTAATGAATTCTAGAGAATTCTTCCCTGCGAACGCATTTAATGGTAAATTCTCAAGTTATTTTAATAACCAATTGGATATCAGATATATAGGTGATCCGACCGATGAAAAAATGGGTCGCATTGCTTTTTCAGGTTTGTGAATTTTGAGCAAGCAAAACAACTTTTGTATGGCCGGATTACATACGAACAGACCAACGGATATTTATATTGTGACTTTGCCCTAAAATGTGAAAGAAGGCAAAAAGAACTACCGTTTTTTTTCTCGATACTCTTTACCAAGGAAAGTAGTTAAAATCTCTTTATTATTAAAAATAAAAAAGTAATAATCAAGCGTCGTAGTTAACATGCAGCCACTATAAAACTACATTTACACGTAGCAAGAAGTAATTGAGCATTAAATTAAGATTTCCAAAACGTGTGTAGTGGTCATTTAAGAAAAGCTATTAATCATACCAACTTAACAGGCTAATTTATTCTTAGTTAGTAAACTACAGTGCATTGTGGTTTCTCATACTGAGAGGTATGGGCAATATTTATTAATTTCACCAGTTAGAGATTTTGTTTTCCGAAAATACTAACTGAAGTCATATAAAGAGATATTTAAAAATGGCTGAACTCGACCCCTCGAAAAGATCATCTAGAAATAATTTAAAAAACCAAAGAAATGCTAACGCCATTTTTAACTTTTTAGTTAACTTTATATTTTAATCCTGCATCTTTAACATTTATATTGCCATATTTCTTTTAGTGTTCTGTACGGAACATTTATAGGATAACTTCGGTGACCACCTTTCTGCCCGTCTGTCACACCCGATTTTCTGAAAAATTATTTGACGTACAAAGTTGAAATTTGGCACAAATATAGGAATTGATGGCTTAATTATAGCCGTGTAGTTTTTAAAGTTAAATTTTGGCTTAAGTTTTGGGGGTAAAATCGGAAGTGAAAAAAAAAATACCGGATCATCGTGTGGAGTGTCAAATGAAAGCTTTTAAAAACATGAGTTTAAAAATATATATGATGTAATACTCGCGCAAATTTTTCTCCATAATATTTTTAAAAACCGCTAAAAATCGCTGTCCACCCCCCTTATCTCGAAAAGTAGTGACCAAAAAATTTGGACAAACATTCATTTAGGATGTGTTTGTGAAGTCATTGATCATTTAATACTTCTGTAACAATTTTTTTTTTATTTTAAAACCAATTACCGTACGGAACACTAATTGCGCAAGTCCGAGTTGCACTTGGCCGGTTTTTTAATAATGGATCGTCGCATAAATATTACCAAAAAAATCATGATCAATATAGTTGCTCCACAAATACTATGAAGGTCGGATTCCGTCAACTAACATCCTTAACTCGTTACGAAAGGAGACTGCAATGACAAAGATTATGTGATCACAGTTAAAAATCATAGTGAGAAACACTTAGTATCTGTTACTTTTGTTTATCCAAATTGCAGCCCAGTAAAATGAATAATAAATAATTTTTCTCAATATTTCTGTTAATAAATGCTAAAAAATTAGAGATTTTACAATTGAAAACCCTGAAAAGGACACATAACGTGATATAACTGCAGCTATTATATTTAAATTCCCTCCTTATATACATATAATAAATAGGTTGGTTTTACAAAAAAAATTATGCTGCTGACCAAATGCAAGAAAAATTTTCTATAAAATAGCAACTAGACATTTCACAGTCTCCTTAATTTTAATCTTTGGGGGAGCTCTGACTGATTCAGAAAGCATTCATAGAAGCAAGTTTCTATTAGCGTCGTACTTTTTCTTTGGACCTATCAACTATTTCCAGACATCTTGTATATTATGTAAATAAAATATAAGGAGTCAGTACATCAAATATGACCTTTTTTGCTGAATTAGCTAATACTTGGTGGAAAATCGTAATCAATTGTAGGTAAACGGAATATTAGCAAACTATTTCTAGTTAATGAATTTTATCATATAGGGAAAAATTAGCATAAAATGGTTTTATTTTACTTCGTTCACCTAAAATTATATAGGAACATACATAAGGAAATTTAGATTTTTCTACTGCTGTTGCCATTGAGTTTATCCAATATTTTTACCAACATGTCAGAGACTCTGTGGCTCGTCTTAGTGTGAATGTAATTTTGCAATCGATAAAGTTTATTTCTAAGAGACTAACAGATAGTCTTCAATGGCCTCATAAAACTGCCTAAAACGATCATCTGGGAAAACGTTTTATGAGGTTATGATAAGCTCTACCGGTTTTTTATATATATTTGGAATTTTGTATTAAAAAAACGTTATTCGAATTTATAATCTTTTCGTTATTCGTTTATAAACGGGAAATAATAACATTCTTTTATATTCAGGTATATATATATATATATATATATATATATATATATATATATATATATATATATATATATATATATATATATGTGTTTTGACGAATGTTTTCACGGGTGTAATATGATAACTGTGTGTCTCGGGTTTCCCGTGTAGGCTGGATATCCTGAGAAGGATTGTTTAACAGCTGACGTTTCAATGGAATCTCACCCATCTTTTTTCAAAGTAGACTGTCTACTTCGAGATTCCATCACGTAAGCTTTGAAAAAGATGGGTGAGATCCCAATGAAACGTCAGCTGTCAAACAATCCTTCTCAGGATATCCAGCCTACACGGGAAACCCGAGACACACAGTTATCATATACATATATTCTCATTCTCAAAAATTAAGATATACATAAGGGGCAAATAACGGCTCTTATTTAATAAATAAAGTATTTATTAAGAAATAGAAAGAAAAGAGCACGACAATATATGTATACATATATATATATATATATATATATATATATATATATATATATATATATATATATATATATATATATATATATATATATATATATATATATATATATATATATATATATATATATATATTTTATTCTAAAATAAATGGTACCGAAAACAGTACAACTAAGCTTTAAACAACTGTAGAGACTATCTTCAAAAGACAAAAAATATCTCGATCTCCATATCTCTTCAAAGAAGACGGGCTAGCTGATATCTTAATTTGGTTCTCTCTCAGTATTAGTATCCAGTCAATCGATTCTCAAATATGAAGATATACATAGGGGGCAAATAACGGCTCTTATTTAATAAATAAAGTATTTATTAAGAAATAGAAAGAAAAGAGCGCGACAATATACAAATATATATATATATATATATATATATATATATATATATATATATATATTTGAGTAAGCGAATATCGACCGTAATAATTTATAATAGAATTTGAATATGTCAGGATAGCGGTCTATAAGAACCTTACTCATTTGTTGTTAAAATAACTCAGTATTTCGTCGATATTTTTCAGCTTCATCAGGAGTATAAAACTAAAATTAAAAGTAGTATCCTTAGTAAGCTTATCAAAAAATAACTTAGCAACTAGAGCAGACATCATTAGAAAAGGGGTCACAACACATACATATTAACTGAGTAAAAATTTTACGGTAACACGACAATTGAACACGAACAAACGTAATTTAGTGATGGATACTACATGACTAACGGTTTTTACTGTATTGGTATATATATATATATATATATATATATATATATATATATATATATATATATATATATATATGTATGTATATATGGTATATATTTATATATATATATATATATATATATATATATATATATATATATATATATATATATATATATATATATATATATATATATATATATATATATATATATATATATAAATCACAACATTAAAGATACTTTTCCTTCGTAAACGCATTTAATAACTTACAACTACCAACAGATTATGTATTAGTCTGATTGGATGTTATATCGTTATTTACCAACATATCACTTGAATGTTAACATCTTGAGCAACGAATGGGATCTAATAAGTAACCATACGACTTTATCAAAAACTAATTTTTTAAAGCTAATCACTAGGCTGAACACAATTATCAAAATTTATGAGGAAATTATTAATAATAGGATAAAGAAAGTAATAGAACCACAACTATCAGAATCGCAAAGTGGATTTAGACCAGCAAGAAGTACACAAGACCACATATTTACACTGAAACAGATTATCGAAAAAAGATCAAAATAAAATAAAAGTCTACACCTTGCTTTCATAGACTTCGAGAAAGCATTTGACAGTGTGCCGAGAAATAAAGTGTGGAAAAGCCTGGAAAACAAGGGAATAAACAAGAAGAAAATAAGAATCATGAAGGAAATATACAGCAACAATGTGTAGTATGTAATAAAAAAAACAACATGGAGTTGGAGGGATTACAACACAGGAAGGTTTGAGGCGGGGAGGAAGCTTGAGCCCAACATTGTTCACTGTATACATGGATGAAATAATCAAGGAATGAATAAAAGTGAAAAGAGTGACAATTGGATACTGGAAGCTAAAAAGAATAGAAATATATGATGCGGCTTTTGCTGATGATATTGTGCTAGTGGCGGAAAATGAGAGATATTTACAAGGAAATATCGATATTTGGAATAAAACGTTCAAAGAAGAAGGTATGAAAATTAATATAGATAAAACAAAAGTAATGACAATGGAAAACCAACAAACATTTACATAGAAGGGAATAAAATACAACAAGTGGAACAGTATAAGTATTTGGGAGTGATAATGGAAGAAACTGGAAAACAAAACAAAGAAATTAATGAAAGAATCGAAAAAAACGAACAAACTTTACTATGCAATAAGTAATAAATTCTTTAGGAAGAAAGAAGTGACGAAACAAACAAAAATAAAAGTGTTCAAAGCAATTTATAGGACAATCCTAACATATGGATGTGAATCATGGACCCTAAGAGACAGGCAGGAAAACAAGATACGAGCCGTCGAAATGAAATACCTGAGAGCAGCACAAGGAGTTACAGGGAAGGACAGAATAAGAAATACAGAAATAGGGAGAAGGCTGAGAGTACAAGCAATTATGGACTATATACAACAAAGACAGCTGGGATGGTGGGGACATATACAGAGAATGAAGGATGATAGATAGGTAAAACAAGTGTATGAAGCCCGAATACAGGGAAAACAAAAGCGAGGAAGACCTAGATAGACCTGGAATAGGAGTATTGGAGGTATACTTAAGGAGAAGGAAAAATCTTGGAAAAAAGCAGTGAAAATGGCAAAGAGTCGAGACGGACGAAGAAGTTTATATATGGAGATTGAGAGGAAAAAAGGGAGAATGTATAACTGCCCTACACCATATAGTAGAAGGGATATACGATTATATATATATATATATATATATATATATATATATATATATATATATATATATATATATATATACATATATATATATATATATATATATATATATATATATATATATATATATATATATATATATATATATACTAGCTATGAGAAACAGAATAACTCACATTAGTGTGATTCCTAAATCATAATTAAATAAAAACTGTTTCATATTTTCCTCTTAACAACGGATATCCTAAACATACTCTTAGGAGGATCATTTTTAACTCAAATTTTTATGATGGCCCCTTAGATGACAATTGTTACGAAACGAAGTATATTAAGCTATCATTTATACCTGATTTAACAAACAAAATAGTGTCGATTTTTTAAAAATTTCCTCATATAAAAATTGTGAAATATAACAACTTGTGCAATTGGAACTTGTTTAGTAAAGTAAAACAAAAACTCCACTCTTATATAACAACGATGTAGTATACAGGATATCCTGCCTAGACTGTGACAGTGTTTATATTGCACAAACATTACAGTGGCTCAACCAAAGAGTGACGCAACATAGAAGTGATTGTTTAGTGGGGAGAAACTCTTGTGCAGCAGTTAATCACCAAATAGCAACGGGACATCAGTTTGATTTCAATAATGTAAAGTTATTGGAACATGAGAACAATTACAAAAAACGCTTATGCCTTGAAATGTGTCACATAAATAAAGAAATAAATTCGATAAATTATAAGTTGGACACCAACAATTTAAGTAATATATATTGTAATATTTTAAAACATTTAACATTTTGTAAAGATAAGTCACACATTAATCAATAGCAATTACTTGTCATTTTCAAAAATTACCGGTAATGTAACAAACATGCATTTGGAAATTGGGATCACATGTCTTAACCACTGTTTATACTACTCAGTATATATCACCACTACACCAAACACTTTATTTTTGCACTCGACGCGCGTTTCGCTAACCATGTTAGCTTCATCATCGCTCCTGATGAAGCTAACATGGTTAGCGAAACGCGCGTCGAGTGCAAAAATAAAGTGTTTGGTGTAGTGGTGATATAGACTGAGTAGTATCATTGTGCCAAAGATTCCACATTCCCAACTTAGCACTGTTTATACATCTAAATAAACCAATACAGTAAAAACGGTTAGTCATGTAGCATCCATCGCTAAATTTTGTTTGTTCGTGTTTGATTGTCGTGTTATCGTAAAATTTTTACCCAATTAATATGTATGTGTTGTGACCCCTTTTCTAATGATATCTGCTCTAGTTCGTAATTTTTTTTTGACTGGTGTATGTATGTGACAGGCTTACTAAGGATACTACTTTTAATTTTATTTTTACACTCCTGATGAAGCTGAGAAATATCGGCGAAATATTGAGTTATTTTCACTTCACTTTCACTTCTATTTTTTATATATATATATATATATATATATATATATATATATATATATATATATATATATATATATATATATATATATATGAGCATTTTGATACCAATTGAGCCCCGTTGACTTTTTAATATCGTCATACCAACGTTGTTGACGTTTGCCAGTACTTCTCTTTTTCTTCCATGGTCTCTACCGCTCCAGTTGTCAGTATCGGGCCACATGGCCAGCCTAGTTCCACTAGAGGGAATATATCCTTTCAATTATGTCGTGGACCCCCGTTTTTCTCCTGATCCAATCGTTTGGCTCGCAGTACCTAAGTGATATATCTAGGAATTTTCTTTCAATTGCTCTCTGGCGAACTTGCAATTTTATAATAAATTTCGTGTCGAACCAAATTTTTGCTACCATGTTGTTACTGGTTGAATGCATTCGTTATATACTTTAGTTTTAAGTTTTTAGGGCAGTTTGGACTGAAAGCCTTGCTTTCTTCGATTGACTGCTAGATCTTGATTCACTTTTCCGACTGTAAGTTCCTGTCCCCAATATACAGTCCCTGGCCAAATTATTAGACGCACTGCAAGATTTCATGTAAAATATTAATTACCGAGTGATATTTTACCGTTTTATTATTTTAAATTGATTTGTTTTTTATTTTTATATTATCCAATCAATTACCTATTTATTTAACATAAATAAAACAGCATTAATTTAGAAAAGCATAAGTTTATTAAGTTTTAAAGAAAAGTGAAATTAATGTTAGTAAAAGTCAATATTTAGTTGAGCCACCTTTAGCCGCTATCAAAGCTTTAATTCTGCGCGGCATGCTATCAATGCAAGATTGTACTGTCTCCTGCATTTGAGGATGATGATTCCACACATGAACAATCTTTTCTAGGAGCTGGGTTTTGTTGGTAATCACATCTTTAGCCACTTCTCTTTTCATCAGCTCCCACACATTTTCAATGGGATTCATATCAGGGCTATTTCCCGGCCAATCCAACAGAGGGATATTTTTTTTCTGCCAAAAAAGCTTTAACAGACCGAGCAGTGTGGCAGGGAGCTCCATCTTGCATGAAAGTGACGTCCAGTGCCCTTGCCGCTGATGACTGACCAAATCATCACTTTGGTGGGATGTTTAACCGTCGGGACGACACAATCAGGATGAAACTTTTCTCCATGACGACGACGCACATACTGAGCTTTATTCTGCAAAATTTCGAATGTGCTTTCGTCACTGAAGCAGACCTGTCAAAAATAGGAAAAATATATAAACTTCCATGTTTATTTGCTTTATTTAACCGAAAATAATAATAATGTATCAATTATTGATTAAATTGCTGTATCTTACTGATCTCCAGAAGTCCACATCTTTGTCTTGCCATTGTTTGGCCCACTTCAGGCGCTTTGCTTTCATTGCAGCTGTTAACTTGGGCTTCCTGGCGGGGCGACAGGCCTTAAAATCTAATTCTTTCAATTTTCTTCGAACAGTGCGCTCAGAAGCATTTACGCTAGCATCCTGGAGTTGTGATTTTATTACCTTTGTGGTAGCAAATCTGTTTTCTACACAAATTTTCTTCAAACATCTCTCTGACCGTGGAGTGAAAATTGGTTTTCTACCGCATCTTTTCTTTCTTTTCGGGCTTAATTCCTTCCCTGACTCAATTTTCTTTTTTATGCGTCGTACACTAGCTTCAGAAACCTCCAATCTTCGTGATATTTCTCGGTTTGTAAATGTTTTCGCAATCACAAGGGCCTTCACTTCAGCTTTTTTACGTGGTGAAAGATCGCCTTTTCTACCCATAATGTAATAGTCCAATTAGTTTTTTAAAACACTGCATACAAAATAAACTAATAACTGAGTAGTAAAAAACTGTTAAACAAACCATCACAGTCCATAAAGCCACAGAAACACGTCCGTATCTGACTCGATTCCGATCGCGACTGATACAGGTTTGTACTTGTTTACGTTCATGTATCACTTTGTCAACACAGTGTTGCCATATACCATTATTGCATAAAAACTCTTAAGAAACATAAAATTACTGAAAAAAATACAGTGCGTCTAATAATTTGGCCAGGGACTGTATATATAAATCCACCCTTTCCACTTGTTGCCCGTGTATGGATATTGCGTCATTAATGGTTGTTTGTTCGTTCGTCATGAATTTGGTTTTTGTGATGGTCATCTCTAAACCTACCTTTATTGCTTCAGTTTGTAATCCTTGAAACATTTCTTTCAATTCGATTTTATTCTCGGCAAAAAGTGCAATGTCATCAGCAAATCTTAAGTTGTTGAGTCTGTCTCCAGATATGTTAAGTCCCCTGTAATCCCAGTGGAGGCTCTTGAAGATATCTTCTAGTACAAGGGTGAATATTTTGGGTGATATGTTATCACCTCTCTTTATTTTTACTTCCTTGGTATCCCCGTGTAATCTTACTTACAGGTTTGATGTTTGATTGTTCATTGATTTCTGTCAGTATGTACATATATATATATATATATATATATATATATATATATATATATATATATATATATATATATATACGAGGCTGGTTTGAAAAGTCCGTGCAAAGTCCGAGAGATGGCACCACCGGCGCGTATCGAGGTCATGTTTAGTTAGTAGCATCTCTTGAATGAACGCACACCAAGTTTCAGCCATATTGGTCTATTTCTTTGTGTTTGGCATTCGTGTGTATCAAGGAAGTCGAGTGATTTTCAAGAAATGGACGAAAAAGAATTTCGTGTGGTGATTAAACATTAATTTATGAAAGGCAAAACGCCTCAGGAGACTAAAGAGAAGCTTGATAAACATTATGGTGACTCTGCACCTTCGATTAGAACAGTTTATAAGTGGTTTCAAAATTTTCGGACTGGCCATATGGGCACAAGTGACGCTGAACGTTCTGGACGGCCTGTGGAGGTTACGACTCCAGAAATCATTGATCAAATCCATGATATGGTGATGGATGACAGAAGAGAGGTGCGTGGCATATCGACTGAACGGGTACATAATATTTTGCATAAACATTTGGACATGAGAAAGCTATCCGCAAGATGGGTGCTGCGATTGCTCACGCTTGGCCAAAAACGGAATCGTGTGAAGTGTTGCAAGGATGGTTTGCAGCTGTTCCAGAAGAATCCGGAGGACTTTAAGCGTCGTTTCGTCACTGTGGATGAAACATGGATACATTACTATACTCCTGAGACCAAACAACAATCTAAACAATGGGTTACCAAGGGGGAATCTGCACCAAAAAAGGCGAAGACCGTTCCTTCGGCCGGAAAGGTTATGGCGACTGTCTTTTGGGATTCGCAAGGGATAATCCTCATCGACTATCTGGAAAAGGATAAAACTATTACAGGTGAATATTATTCATCGTTATTGGACCGTTTGAAAACCGAGCTGAAAGAAAAATGCCCGCGATTAGCCCACAAGAAAGTCCTTTTCCATCACGACAACGCACCAGCACACGCCTCAGCAGTTGTGGTCGCAAAATTAATGGAAATAGGATTCCAACTCATTTCACATCCCCCCTATTCTCTAGATTTGGCTTCCTCGGACTACTATTTGTTCCCCAATTTGAAGAAATGGCTGGCGGGACAAAGATTTTATTCAAACGAGGAGGTGATTGCAGACACTAATGGATATTTTGCAGACTTGGACAAATCCTATTATTCGGAAGGGATCAACAAACTAGAACATCGTTGGACGAAGTATATAAGCCTAAAAGGAGACTATGTCGAAAAATAAAAAAGGTTTACCCCAAACACATAAGTAGTTTTTATTTTTGCACGGACTTTTCAAACCAGCCTCGTATATATATATATATATATATATATATATATATATATATATATATATATATATATATATATATATATATATATATATACGGCAAACCCACTTCCTCACTCCATTAACTCTTACATGTTTGACCATAACCAATTGAAAATAATTATAAAATAACAATTTTTAGTTTACTCAATTCCAAGAACCCTCAAAATGATATAACACGATATATACAAAACAACCCCTCTAAAATGTTCGTTGGTCCCCCTAAACCCCTACATTATAAGACTATAAGTAAGTATCCTTACATTTTGTTCATTATTTCGTTCAATTTTCAGAAGGTTTTTAAAAATACACAAGATTAATCGGCCCTTACCAATTTTCCGTCTTCTCCTAAAGCACGCTAGCTTGAAAACTATGGGTTTCAATCAAAGATCCTCAATACTTTTTCGCGAACTAAAAATCCTGAAAACGTGAAGAAATCCAAAAATTTTGGAATATGATTTGACTACAAATAAACTCCTGGACAAAATTAACGCAACAATCTGAAAATAAATTTATCTTTTTCTTATGTCAGTTTTAAAGTTTATCGAGTATTTGAATAGTAGGCTATGCATATTTTGTTTCGTTGTTCATGATAGAAATCAAAACAATTCGTTTAGATTTACAGTTTTAAAGAAATTTTTTAGAAGATAAACAATTTTCTGTAATAATGCGATAGATTTTCTTTAAAAGTAAGCTTATAAATTGTTCCCTTTTTCAAAGTAATACGTTTTTGTGGTAGACTGTTCTATTTTTGACCCAGAAGAATTAGAAAAATGAATCGAACAAGGAATTTAACTGAACACGAGGTAGTGCGAGCCTCAGTTTTATTGGATGAGGGATATTGTCAGAGTTATGTTGCCAATTTATTAGGCAAACATCGTTCCACAATAAGTCGTATGGTAAAAAACGCTTGAATCAAGTAGGAACTTATTCTAGAAGGCTAGGGCAAGGGCGAAAACGATGCACTAGCAACCTAGATGAACGTTTTATAAGACTATATGCTTTAAGAAACAGGACTATCACTAGTTCTATAATAAGAAACGAACTCGAAGCTGCTCGCAATATCACAATTTCTTCTAAAACAATTAGAAGACGGTTAAATGAAGCTGGATTAAACAGTAGGAGACCAGCCACTGCGCCCTTGCTTACTAGAGAGAACAGAGTTGCCAGGTTACGTTTTGCTCGAAATCACGAAAACTGGTCTGTGGATGATTGGAAACAAGTTTTCTTCACAGATGAAACTAGGGTTAGGCTAAAACATCCAGATGGTCGTGAGCGAGTATGACGAAGACCAGGAGAGAGGTTTGCTCCTTTCAATATCTCTGCAAGGATTCCATTCGGCGGTGGCTCTATTATGTTCGGGGGGGCATCTGCTTTGATGCTCGCACAGAGTTAGTTCCTGTCCATACGAGATCCATGAATGCTGACTACTATCTTGAGAATATTGTAATAGAACATGTGATGCCTTTCGGTTATTTTGTGGGGCCCAATTTCCTGTTTATGCAAGACAACGCTCGACCTCACGTGGCTAGGGAGGTACTCGATTATCTTAATCAAGTTGATATACCGATTATGCAATGGCCACCAAAAAGACCGGATCTGAATCCGATAGAACATGTATGGGATCACCTTAAGAAAAATATGAAACGTCATATACCTGCACCTAGAAACCTGAGGGAACTTGAAAATGCAGTTATCACAGAATGGGAGCGAATTCCTCAAGATTTTATCCAAAATTTAATTAAAAACATGCGTAGGCACATAAACGCTGTCATCCGAAGTAGAGGAGGCAACACACGCTACTAGTGTCCCAGTAACACCATTAATTTTGCTACTAGTGTCCCAGTTTATTTTTTTCATTATTACATAATTTCAACGATTTTGTTATTAGGTCTTAAGAATAATTTTAATTCGAATCTTATAGAAAAATTTGGTAGCTAATTCACTTTTAAAGTATCCGAATATTCTAACTTTTAGTGTAACCAATGTTCATAAAAAATTATTAAAATTAATTCATTATAGATATTTGTATGATTTAATATATTGTTGCGTTAATTTTGTCCAGGAGGGTATAATATATCACTTCAGCCAGAGAAGTAAAAAATTATTCCGATGGGTAACATGAATTTACAGGCCCAGTCCAGTCCCATAAGTGCTCCTTTGTCAGTTGAACATAATACAGCAGAATTTTGTTATTCGTGTCAAACCTTTAATGTTTAGAATTTTTTTAATGTAGTCAGTCAAAAATTGGCTCTATAAATTACAGCGAAGTTTACTACCAATACCAAATTTATATTAAAAAAGGAATAATTAAATAAGTTTTAAGCAACTCAATTATGATTCCAGTTAATTTAGTTACTGAACTTTCATGAAATTAGAAATCAAATATAACACTCAATTCTTAAATTTTCATGGCTGACGTTTTCAATAAATGTTAAGTATAATAAACTTTTTTTTTTAATAAGATATCACAAAAGTTAATAACCTACACTCAAATACTCATAATCAATATACAGTGGCACATTTCGCTTGTCTTTAAATCAGGATAGAATCTAAATATCATGTTTATTCGTACACTTGAATAGACGTCACGTGACTTACCATAGAATTAATGATCAAAGATTCTTTATTTTTCATTCTTTTTGGCATATACACAAACAAACCAAACAAAACACAAAGTAAATAAAACTTTCAGATCTACTGTAAGATTACATGCATGTACTCCTTTAGAGCACTTGGTAATGCCCTTTCAGCGAATCCAAAACATTAGTCTCTTTTAAACAAAATTCAAAGGATAAAGGAAAAGTTGTTTATCAGTTTTTTCATTAAGCTGTTCCCATTAGGTTATTCGGTGTACGACTGCTATGAAACTTAAAACATAAAATCATTCGCAGCATACCTGGCCATATGTAAAGATATATAAATATACGTATATACATGGTGTTATGGAAATCACTTAATATATTTAAACAAGTGACTCTTAGAATCATGTAGAAGCACATTCAACATATTTTTTTTTGAATCTGAACATTTTTGAAAAATTAAAAAAAAAAACTGTAAAACTGTACTTTACCTCTAAACCAACCTGCACCTGATAGGCTGTCGTTGTACAAAATAGCTTAGGGCAGGAGCATTGCTGCTACAGATTTTCAAATTTTAGGTATAATTAATCTCATAATAAATGAAAGCAATAATAGATAACACACCACACAACTAGTAAAAATAATATTTAACGAAAATTAAAAAGTTTTCCTATCTATTATTGCATTTGTGTGTGTTGGGTAACTAATGATTTGAATCTTGAAATTGAGGTACGAGTTCGCATTGAAATGGCTAGAGCGGCTTTTCTCAAAATGGGACACCTCCCCACAGACTCAACCGTTTCTTTGGATACTCGTTATCGTTTTGTAAAGGTATATATATATATCCAGTGCTTTTATATGGAGTTGAGGCCTGGACCTTGGAAGTACGATCTATTAATCGTTTGGAGTCTTTCGAATTATGGGTCATGCGCAGAATATTGAAGATCTCTTGGACAGAGCGTGTTACTAATGAAGATGTACTGCGTCGAACGGGTAGAGAAAGAGAACTATTGTTATTTATTAAAAGACAAAAAACTCGTTACTTGGGACATATTTATAGGGATCCACGTTACTCACTGCTCCGGTTGTTGATGGAAGGGAAAAGAGGTGTAGGGCGTCGAAAATGTTCCTGACTGAAAAATATACGAGATTGTACAGGTCTGGATACCCATACTTTATTAAGAATTGCCCAGGATAGGGAAGAATTCGCCGTGATTACAGCAACTTCAGTGATGGAGATGGCACTATAAGAAGAAGATTGCATTTCAAAAAAATTCTTGGAAACACGAGACACAAGTGTGTTTATAGTCATTGCTACTTAATTAACAGTTGGAGTTGACTTTCAGTTAATCTTATCTCTTTTGGCAAAATAAACACAGAATTTGAAAAAGGTTTTCCTTACTAACATTTCTAAGATTAATACCGAAACGGTAAACGATTTGCTTTTAGCAAATTTAAGGTTTTTTAGTGTTAAAGTGAAAAACAAGGTAGGTTTAAAAAAGTATTTGTTTATTATTATTTTTTTATTTTATTTGTTTATTTTTATTTTTTTTTTATTTAACATGCATCTGAAATCTTTTAACCATAAAAATTTTAATGTATAAAAATATTTTTGTTATTATTTCCTATTCTTTCTGCGGTAAAACACATTCAGATGTAGCTTACGGTACGATATATTTACTGTTTTCAATATCTCATTGAATTTATACATATATTTATTTACAAATAGACTTACTTTATAGACTGTTTTAAAAATATATGCAGTATATACTATATGTGTTTTCTAAACTTGCCAGACAATAAAAAATACAATTTTAGTCTAAAAATATTCATACAAAATTTTAGGACTTACAGTGACAATGCAGTACGGTATCTCTAACTTAAAAAGAGGTATCGCAGAGATTTAAAAGATTAAATTTCAAAACAGACATTACCTTTTTAGGACTTTTAGTGGACAACAGTCTTTAGTCGATATACCCTTGATTTTGTTTTGCAGAAAATAATCTCTGCTACCTAGATCATCAGGCAATTGAGAGATCAAATTAGTTTAGCTACAATAAGATTATGCTCTGGTACTGTTTCTCCACAAGAAAAGGGGTAGGATAGCCAATGAAAAGGATTGCTTTATGTGTCTGGTATTATAGGTTTTTTTCAAGATTTTTTAACCACCAATTTAGAGATTAACACTGTTTCCGCAAATCCGCCATTAAGTTCCTCCGACGATAAACTGCTTTTAACATCGAGTAACCTACCGATCAGTGACAGAAAGATGCTACATCACGCAAAAAACTACAAATCGGCTAAATGGGGAGGACTCATAGAATATTTTCCAACTTTTTCTTGGTTAGACGTTTGCTTCAAATCTGACGATCCATCTGACTACTCTAAGACAGTTTCCAATATTATTTTGAATAGTACGGAAGCTTACATCCTTTTTTTGAATAAATGCACTTCTAACGGCAAGCCTTTAATCGACCGAAAATGCAAAGAAGCTGTTGTTTCTAAACATCACGCCTACCGATAATTGCGTAAAAATCATATTGTCATAAATCGTAACATATTTGTTCGTACACAGAACAGACGCAAATAAATTATCGATGAGAACAAACTTCTTGCCTGCCCCAACTCCAGGTCCTCTTGGTATGTCGCTAAGGATATTAGTCAAAATTTCTACTACATCCCCACTCATACAGCCAGATAATAACATTGCAACACCAGTTGAGAAAAGCAAATTGTTAGCTGAACTGCTTGCTTCATATCTTACTGTCAATTTCCAAGGAAAAATACCACCATAACGCAATTGAATACTTTGGAGAATCTCGGTTTGCACTTGATATATCTAAGGCATTCGACGGTGTTTGGCATAACAGATTACTGGCTATAGTATGTCTTAGAAGTTGTATTTACGGCTCTCGTGTGTCGTCAAAGAGCCTTCTTCACGAGTGGATTCGACGGATTCCTTTCTAATACCTTCATTATCAATACCAGTGTACCTCAAGGCTCCATACTATCTCTTAATCTCCTTCTCATTTACATTGACAATCTGATGAAAATGACCAGGAATCCATTAGCTTTTCAGGGGACAGTATGCTTATTTCTTCATTTACTTTGAATCCTCCAAATATCCGCAGATAGCAGAAAGTTATTCAATTTAACAAAGACCTGGAAGGAATTCCTGAGGTGACACTAGCCAAGTAGAATTTAGCGTTACGAAAAGCCAGGCGTCAGTTTTTTCTAAAAAAATTTAACATTCTTGACCCTGACATAGTTATGTTGGGACACTTCATTTCTCTATTATCGTCACTTAATTTACTGGGCGTTAATTTGAGAGCAACTATATCTCGGCATGATTATGTTTCATGCCTAGCAAAGAGAGCATCCCAAAAACTGAGAATAATATTTCAAATTATAGTCAACGGCATTCTAATAAATCGGGACATCATTTCATTTTCTGAATCAAATCGAAAAAGCCAAAGTTCTCCAAAATGTGGGCGAAGAAAATTAGGCTTTTATCAAATTTAGTTTACCAGTTGTCAAATTTGATGTTGGTATGTTCAAAATTTGAAAAATTGCCCATAAAGGGTTGCGTTCAGCATTCAATAAAATACAGTTAAAAACAGGTTAAGTTTTAAAATTAGCAACACTTCACTCCAACTTTAAAAAACATCAAAACATGATAAATGAGTACAAAGGTTTTTTTAGTCAAAGTTAGGATGGAAATTATAATGAACTATGTATTTTAAACAGAATGAAAGGGAACGTACGTAAATATAAAAAAACGATCATCTACTAAAATGTACCTACCTAGGAATATTATATACTCGATTATGTATGTTGAAAGAGAAAAGTATGAAACACGTTTAGTAAATAAAAATCGGAAGTTTCTTCCTGTAAGTTTTGTTTCACAAAATATTTTGACAAAAAATTTTAAGGAGATTTTCTAAAATGTTACCGAAAGGACGCCTTGAATCCTATTTGCTACATATCGAATTATGTTATTATGTATATTTATACCTACAGGATAGTCCAGATAAAATAAAAGATTACAATGTACATATATCTTATCTCGGAGAGTTCTAAATACTCATATCAACAGTTTATAGCAGATTAATAGCATTTAGCATACTTATTTGAGGAAAAGAGGATACTTCTGATGATGTTTTTTTTCGCGACACCCTCACCCTTCTGAAGGGAGGGAGTCACTTTAAAAAATTTAAATGAAATGGGGTACTTCTTTTTTCCAAAATCGATAATCGATTCTATTAATCAAAAAGTGTATGCATATCTTTTTTTTAAATCGATTTATTATATAGTTTTAATTTTAATTTGAACGAAATTTGGCAATAGTTTTTTTTTACTGCTTACTTATTAAAAGCAACGGTTAACCACATTTTAAATCACTTTTACAGGCTCGTTAAGAAAACCTTTATTGTGGTGTTCTATCCCCACCCCTTCCGGTAACTTACAGTTTATTTTACGACGAACTGGATTATTACGTATTTTTAGGACACTCTACATAAAAAATTAAATTGTTCTCTTTTATTTTTATTTATTTAACAAGCAAAAAGTTTTTATGAACATTAGCTTTTTTCGCAAAACTTAAAGGACCAAATTTTCCATTTGATAGCAAGAAAAATCACGCACACGCTACGTGCTGTGTGTACAAACTGCACACAACTTATGCATTTACTACATATAGGTATGTAAGTAACAACTTACTTCAAAAATGGTGCTTAATTTATTACTACTCTAAAGAGGAGTAAAAAATATCTTTAAAAGGCGGTAACTTAATAAATCCGAAATCCACCCAGAAAGAATATATCATGAGTATTAAATTTAAACAGAAAAACTGAACAAACGGTTGTTAAAACAAGAAGTAACGATAATGCTACATTAAAAACAATAATAAAATTAAAAAATTAAAATTAAGAAAGATCTTTAGATAATAAGATAACTACACGGTTTACTTGGACGTCCAAAACTTTTGCTCTATCCCACCATTCCAAAATTATTTTTTCTGTATGCTCTACTACTTTTTTCCAGTACTCTTCGGTGATATGAGCTAGAGAGTTTTGCCATACCATTTCAGGTTCATGAGATGTAGGTTCTTCAGCAATATACTTTTCATGCCCATATTAATTCTATGGCATTAAATTGGCAATGGTAAGGTGGCAAACGCAAAACCTCATGATCCTGTTCCCATAAAATTTCATCAACCGTGTATATTTTAGGTTTTCTAAAAGTCTTTGCCATTAAGAGTAATTCTGTTTTTAATAAATTTGAAGAAGGGTTTTGATTTTGCTTTACTAGCCATTGAAATATTTCATTTTTTTTCTATGATGAATTTGGTTCTTTATTCAAAATTCTATAATGATATAAAGCATTGTCCAAAACGATTAATGATGGTTGATTTAAATTTGGAATAAGCATTTCTTTCAGCCACTTTTCGAATGTTTCATTGTTCATGCTGTCGTGGTAATCGGCACTTTTCGATGTAGTTGAAAATATTAAACTCCCAGGTACAAATGCGGTGTATGAACCAGCATGCAAAATGATAAACGCTTTCCAGAACTGTACCCCTTCTTCCTTTCTACTGATTTGGTCGAATTATTTTACTAGGATTTCGACCCATTTTCGTTTGAAAAAACCCATGTTTCATCCAAAAAAATTACTTTTCTAAACTGTGAATTTAAATTTTCAACATACTTCCTTAAAAATGTTACTCGTTGACTGGCAATATTGGAGAGTTCACACAAATATATACGGTCGCAGTCTTTTTTATATCGAAATCTCAAATATTTCATTAATTTTGACAAAAGACTTTAGTCCAATTTCTGAAATGTTTCTGTCCCGTAAAGTATCTTTTAAAGTCGTAATAGTTATGTTCATGTTAGATTTATACATGTTGTAAATCAAATTTCTCACATCCATTTTCAAGAATTCGCTTAAATCCTTAGTTTTTGGCTTTTTTTTTTTTTTTTCCTTTTTTCACATTTTTTCACGGTTATACTGCTGCGATCTTCATTAACAAGTCTTTGTATGGTTCTAATACTTAAATTTCCGATATTTGTTTCTGGATGGACTTCGGATTCATTTACTTACTGTCTTTAGTAGATTTTCATTGCTCCTTTTCAAAGTAGCTTATTAAATTAAGCACCATTTCCTTCGTCTGAGGATTTGAAAAGCCCGCAAAACCCTTTATGGCATCCATTATTATATGTATAATACAATTTTTTGACACTATTGAAAATTAAAAAAAATTGGCATTGACATTGACATTACATTCATTTTTAACATCCAAAAACATTTAGAGACATTTACAAGAATATTTTACAAATATTAAATGAATTAGAGGTTTTCGGCCTCGGTTTTAATAAAATATTCTGCATATTCCTATTCGTTAAGCTCCGAATGTTCTCAGATGAGAAAGCAAAAATAATTGCAACTACTAAGTTCAATAATATTTAAATATTGTGTATATTATATCATAAAATAAAATAATCTTCTTTTAAACATTTTTTGAACAATTTTAAAAGTAATATTTGAATTTGAACGCACTAATGTTTTTAATATTTAACGATTCTAAACGAGTTTTTTTCTCAAAATATTTAGATGATTGCTTGCCACTGGAAATTATAGTTGACTCTCTCTCTCTCGGACATAAAAAGTCTATTAGACTTTTTCAATTTTCCGACGTGGTATTAATTAAATTCATGCTGACTGCAACCTTAATAAGGACGACACCAGAAAAGTTTATCGCCGCTAAGACGATACACCCGACTTATTAGAATGCCCTCGACTACAGAACTGCTCCCATGTTTAGGGCTCTACTCCCAAACATACATTGCATTTATTAGATTCTATTCAGCAGAGAGCTGTTTGCCGTACTGGAAATCCAGAACCCCCCAGCAACCTTGAATCCTTGGAACATCGAATAACGATTGGCGGCTTGCATCTATTCTACAAGTACTTTCATGGAAAGTGATTGATCGATGTAGCCTGCTTAATTCCTCCCAGAGCGGTGCATGCTAGGAATATGCAACGCACTAATACGTCACATACAGATGAGATTCAGTTTGTCAGGCGCAGTACAACCCTTTTGAAGCAGTCTTTTCTATGAAAATAAGGTATAAGAAAATCGATAATCATGAAATCAGAAAAATTCTGGATTAGATTGAAATAATCATCATGTCTTCCATTTAAAATGATTTCCCCAGGACTGTGTTTCCCACCGAGTACAATTTACAGCGATTCAAGACCAACGTGGTATTTTACGCACACGCGTCGCCCCTGTAGCGCTCTAGAGATTTTCTAGCAGGACGTGTGCTATGCCCGTGCAAAAAAGCCATTTATTGACCAGATGTTATGAAATGCATTAAATGGGTAAAGTCTATCAGCTAAAACTTTCTTAATATTTCTACATTAGATTATTAGGAAAAAAAATCTATATAGCCGCTCAGAAATAAATGTTGTTGCAACATAGTAGCAAAATACCATAACACAAAGCAGATGGCTCTATGTTAAAATCAGTTGAGTGTGGGGGCATTCGTTTTTAGTGCACAGTAAAAGAAGGAATATAAGAGTAGCAAGAGAGAGGTATTTTGTAAATGGCCAGGATAATAAATCCTTATATTGGCTTTCAAAATCAATATTAAAGTTTCAAAGAAGTTATAAATTAAAAAAAAAAAACTAGCTCGTGGAGATGTATTACACAAGTCTGCAAAAAAAAAATTGAGAGCTGTTTTGGTTTTTTTTGCCTAATTCTTATGTTTTTGGGTGTACTGAATCCGAAAATGACTTTCATTTTGTCATAGAACGTCACGTTTTCTGACAATGTAGGTATCTATGTTAAACAAGTTATCATCTTAAAATAAAAGATAAAAGACTAAAATTTTTTTTTTAAATTTATAATTGCGTAACAAAACTTATTTTTTTTTATCTAAAATACATTCATTAGTACGCACTAAACACATTTCTTTTTCCCAGTGAGACTCCTTTTGGTACATTTTCGCTTGTAGGAAGCATCTGGAAGGTCTCTCTGAAGCGTCCAACAGTGGTCTGCGATCATTGAGACGCTCCATCTTCCCTGGTACCTATTTTCCATCTCCTTAATATCTTGGTGAAATCGTTCACCTTGCTCTTCACTCAGATCTCCTAAATTTTCTGGAAAGTAGTCGAGGTGGGAATGAAGAAAATGTACTTTTAAACTCATTAGGCAACCTAAAGCTTGAAATGTTTTTAACATTCTTTTGACGATTTGTTTGTAGTTAAGGTCTTTGTTATTGCCTAAAAATTTCTCTATGACCTCTTTAAAGGCAATCCACCCTTCTCTTTGAGGATCCGTCATGGTTGTGATGAATTGTGGATCAGCCATAAGCCGTCTAATATCTGGTCCAACGAAAACTCCTTCCTTCAACTTTGCCTCCGAGAGGCCTGGAAACTTTGATATTAAGTATTTGAAGCAATTTCTATCTCTTGGAAGTGACTTTACAAATTGCTTCATCAATCCCAGCTTTATGTGAAGCGGTGGTAGAAGAACTTTATGAGAAGGCACCAAAGTTTCATCCAGGACGTTCTTTTCGTCAACTTTAAGCTCCCTCGGAGGCCAACACTTTTTGGTCCAGTGATTTGCTTGGTCTCTACTATCCCATAGACACAAAAGCAAGGGAATTTGGTAAACCCAGATTGTTGTCCGAGCAACATGCCTAAGATTTTTAAATCACCGCACACTTGCCAACCGTGGTCTTTATATTTTAATTTGCAAAGAACCACTTCCAAGTTCTTGTAGGTTTCCTTGAGGTGTACGGAATGACCGACAGGAATGGAAGCATAGAAACCGCCATTGTGAAGCAAAACTGCTTTGAGGCTTCTTTTTGAAGAATCTATGAAAATACGCCACTGTGCTGGGTCGTATGAGATCTTAAATGTATCCATCAAACCTTCAATATTGGTACAATAAACTAACTCGTCCTCTTGGGCAAAGTAGGAAGTGAACTGCTTCTCACGATATCTAAACCAGGAGGAAGACACTCCCGGCAAAAGTAAGTTCCTGCTTTTGAGCCTTGATCCAAGCAACTCAGCAGCGTTTTTCGGAAGATTCAAGTCTCTTAGCAAATCATTTAGCTCGCCCTGAGAAAACAATTTCGGACTGCTGTCATCTTCAAATTGAAAACTTGACTTGTCATCGGGTTCAGTTACAGCACCATCTTCGTCAGAACTTGGAATCTCTTCCAAGGTAGCAGGGGCCTTGGGCACTGGTATTTCGGTCCCATGAGGGATGGGACGAATAGCTGACTGCATATTGGGGTATGAAATGGACTGCTTCCATTTTGAATTATACCCTTTCACATTACACGAACAAAAGTAACAATCATGGTTCTTCTGCTGGCGCCATACCATAGGAATCGCATATCGGAAAGCTTTTTTCTTGCTCTTAAACCAATTTCGAAGGTCTTCAACACATCGTTTGGAGACTTTATGAGGTGCCCAAACTTTATCCTGATCTTCAAGTTTTAAGCCAAAATACGTGAAGTATACTTTTTTTACAAAGTCCGTAATATTAAATTGTTGCTTTAATACCATATATTCGCCACAAATATAATAGAAACTGTCAGACGAATTCATACACTTCCGCACAGATGACATTGCACTATATTGAACCAAGATCTATAAAACAATGACGAGTTAACACGTAATTGTACCGTGCCACTTTCTACACTATCGGAGCGCGCACGTTCTGGTTACAACGTTTATATTTGTTAATTTAGCTCACACAGGGCGTTCTTTATTTAGAAAGTAATGATAGTTATGGCCTGTATACATTTAAAAACAGTAAACTTGAAGTCATAAATAAAATTGTACCTATTTATTTATGACTTCAAGTTAACCCAAAAAAACCCTTTTTTATAATAAAATTTTGCGTTTTGCAAAATAACCTGACGTTCTGGAATTTTTTGAGTATTTTTTTAGTTTTCAGAACACCTAAATACATAGAAATCAGTTGAAAACATCCAGACAGCATTTTTTGTTGCAGACCTGTGTTATCACTCATAAACTTGCATTAATTTAGAGGTACCCGAATATATTAAAGTGTATAAATCATTATTGTCTGGATATATTTAACCGACGTTACTGATTGGGAACGTAAGTCCTTAAGAGTTTTATGAATACACATGAGTAAGAAATCTCACCAGCAAAATATTCCAGAAGCAAGGAATTACTAGATGCGATTAAAATATTTCTTACGAGAAGACAGAGAAAGCATTATGTTAGAGAAAGACGCGAAATAATTTGGTTTTCAAAGAATAATCAGAGTGGCAACGTAGCTTCTCGCTTGCTTCCCGCGGCACGCAATCACGTGTTATTGCATTGCATATATTAGTCCGGGAGCTCAGTACCAAAATGCCTCATCGAAGAGTGACAGATAAGAGTGGCATATAATAGATAATAATAACTTTATTAATTATGCCCCCATTAGTCTCTGTAGGTAGTTTAAAGACTCAACTCTTGTTACTCTTCCTGGAAATAGGCTTTATAGCTGTAAGACAATGTTGGTGAACGAACCCAATGCTGAGTGACAGATATTTTGGGTACACCTTCATTTCTGTGAAATATGACTGAAAATTGAATATCTGTCATGGATATTGGGTCAATCCAAAGTTATAACGGTCTAAAGTTGCAGAAAAATGGACCCACCTGAACCCATAGAGGAACGAATGTAATTTGTTTTAATATGTTCGTTGAGGTTTGTAGATACTAAAAATAACATTATCTGCCATAGAGTCTAGTTCTTTATTAAAATGCGCGCGCCTGTCCTACATACGCGCGCGCTCGTCCTGAAATTTATTTTTCTCTCAAATACTATACACATGGGCCAGGTCTCGAGAGATGCTCAAATCACCACTGAAACAGTGCAATTTCGCTCTATATTTTTTTTTGTATTTAACCGCTAAATTTTGTTTATATTTATTATTTAAAATTTATATTCAAAAGCCCCAAAACCCCTTTTAATATGTAATTACGAAAATTAAAAAAAAAAAAAATTGGTAGCTATATAGAATAGTACATATGAAATTTTTGATTTTTAACATGACAGACAATGAGAGTGATTAAAATTTTAAACATTTAAAAGGTACAATAATTTTTCCTGCATTCGGTAAATGCCAAAACAACAATGACTGAATATTTTATCAGCCACCCGGAGTTTCACCGTGTTCTTTTTAAACTTTGAGCGTTGCGGCTCCACTCTAGTGTACGTTGTGTTTTTGGGTCGCAGAATCCGATCTGAAATTAGTTTTTTGAAAAAAGGACCTATTAATTGTTGTTAACAATTTGTTCAGCAATTATCTAAAAAAGGTAATTTGATATAATTTATTTTTATAATAACGAAATCTAAGTTTAATAAGTGCTCCACCGAAATTTTTTTAGACGTATTTCGACCCACTGAATCTATTTTTGCAGAAACTTAACCTTTTTATTGTTATAAATAATTTATTATAAAGAATTATGCTAATAAACAGCATCTCCATAGCAGCAAAATCTAAGGTTTTTACGAGCTCTACACGAGTTTTCTTAGATAACTTTTGTCCTGCTGTCTGAATTTATAATCCATTTTTCCAATTTAATTAATTAAAAAATTAAGAGGTAATAAGTTTATTTATATGCAATTAAATAAAAATATTTGTGTTAAATTCCCAACGAAGGATTAATATAATTCTAATAAATTGTCAGTAATAATAAAATAATTTAGTTTTTGAAAAATGAACAGAGAATTTAAGTTTAGCGAGTTAAATAATATTATATTAAGTTGGAAAAAAAAATATTTATTTGTAACAAAAATTAATAAATTTTTAGCAAAAATGAATTAGAAATTCGACTTTAAAGTGTCAAAAAACATATAAACTCATGCATCACAGCTAAGTGATGCATGAGTTTATATGTTCTCTATGCGAATAGAGAAAATCAATTTGTTTATAACTTAAGCTTCGCATTAAAAATACAGAAATTCTGTGGATAAAAGCAGGGAGTGGACTTCATGGCACATATTCGGGATTTCACCTCGTATTAGAGTATTCGAATACTGGTTCATTTATCTGCCGCTCCTGAATTTGTTCAGGTAGGTCCAAAAACTCTACAGGTTCAAAAATTCGTAGAAATTCAAAGAACCAGGATTTATAGCAGATAATATTTTTTCACTTATTTTTGAGTCTCAGACTAACTATATCTCGAATATCTACCATACAGCGTTGAGTTCATTTTTTGAGCCCATTTTTTTCAAGAAATAAGTTTACTCCTGCAGGAACCGGTCTCCGTGACAGATATTAAAGCTATAGTATTCTCATAACATATAAAACTGCCACTCTACGATTGGTTTACTTCCCTCAATTTTTTGCAACTTTCTCCCTCAATAATCATGGCAGGAACCGGAATTTGGATCTATAAGTGGTATTTTTTGGTTCAGTTTGTCACATTTAATAAGTGATATATTTATCTGCCGCTCTTCGATGAGTCCAAAATCTTGGACTATATATGATTTAAAATTTGAAAGAACGACTGCATCCGCGTGAGCCGTCTTTTTCAAGCTCCTTTGCCATAGCGAAAATTCACTCCATAAAATTCTATAAAAAATAATATTTATTTAATATTTTTGCTACAACTAGGTGGTAAACTGCCTTCATATTTTAACAAACCATAGCAAAGTATTTTATATATATATATATATATATATATATATATATATATATATATATATATAGATATATATATATATATATATATATATATATATATATATATATATATATATATATATATATATATATATATATATATACGAGGCTGGTTTGAAAAAGTCCGTGCAAGAATAAAAACTACTTTTGTGTTTGGGGTAAACCTTTTTTATTTTTCGACATAGTCTCCTTTTAGGCTTATACACTTCGTCCAACGATGTTCTAGTTTGTTGATCCCAAGTCTGCAAAATAGCCATTAGTGTCTGCAATCACCTCCTCGTTTGAATAAAATCTTTGTTCCGCCAGCCATTTCTTCAAATTGGGGAACAAATAGTAGTCCGAGGGAGCCAAGTCTGGAGAATAGGGGGGATGTGAAACGAGTTGGAATCCTATTTCCATTAATTTTGCGACCACAACTGCTGAGGTGTGTGCTGGTGCGTTGTCGTGATGGAAAAAGACTTTCTTGTGGGCCAATCGCGGGCGTTTTTCTTGCAGCTCGGTTTTCAAACGGTCCAATAACGATAAATAATATTCACCTGTAATAGTTTTACCCTTTTCCAGATAGTCGATGAGGATTATCCCTTGCGAATCCCAAAAGACAGTCGCCATAACCTTTCCGGCCGAAGGAACGGTCTCCGCCTTTTTTGGTGCAGATTCCCCCTTGGTAACCCATTGTTTAGGTTGTTGTTTGGTCTCAGGAATATAGTAATGTATCCATGTTTCATCCACAGTGCTTACAGTCCTCTGGATTCTTCTGGAACAGCTGCAAACCATCCTTGCAACACTTCACACGATTCCGTTTTTGGTCAAGCGTGAGCAATCGCGGCACCCATCTTGCGGATAGCTTTCTCATGTCCAAATGTTTATGCAAAATATTATGTACCCGTTCAGTCGAGATGCCCATAGCACTAGCAATCTCATGCACCTTAACTCTTCTGTCATCCATCACCATATCATGGATTTGATCAATGATTTCTGGAGTCGTAACCTCCACAGGCCGTCCAGAATGTTCAGCGTCACTTGTGCCCATATGGCCAGTCCGAAAATTTTGAAACCACTTATAAACTGTTCTAATCGAAGGTGCAGAGTCACCATAATGTTTATCAAGCTTCTCTTTAGTCTCCTGAGGCGTTTTGCCTTTCATAAAGTAATGTTTAATCACCACACGAAATTCTTTTCGTCCATTTCTTGAAAATCACTCGACTTCCTTGATTCACACGAATGCCAAACACAAAGAAATAGACCAATATAGCTGAAACTTGGTGTGCGTTCATTCAAGAGATGCTATACTAACTAAACATGACCTCGATACGCGCCGGTGGTGCCATCTCTCGGACTTTGCACGGACTTTTCAAACCAGCCTCGTACACGGCTAATTTTGTCTAACCTAAAAAGTTTTATATGATGATTTTCGGTCATATTTTGCCTTCGAGATATCTCTTTTCATGGTCCAGCATACTGGGACTCCATTTGCTTTGGTACCTCTTTTCCATGGTAGAAATCTGCTGATGAAAATGCTCACCAGCCCCAAGATTTTCAGGGAAGAAGTCTAGGTGGGAGTCCAAAAAGTGAATTTTTAAGGACATGTTGCAGCCCATTTCTTTATATAAAGTCAGAAGATCACTCACTATTTCACTATAGTTTTCTTCTTTATTACTGCTAAGAAATCCACAACAGATATTTTTGAATAAATTTCGATGCTGCTTTTTCTGGTGAATGTAACAGTTCCTCAAAATGTTCATCATCCAATATTAAATAAATAAATAAATAAATATGGTCTTTATTTCCAATTATGAAAGAGAAAACAAAACATCATAAACTAAATAAACAAAATGCTACATTAAATTGGAAAATGCCGAAGGTCAGCTGGGACTGTAAGACCATGAAGGTACAAACATGCCCCCTGTTCTTTACCTTAAGCATCCTAATACTAAAGTTTATCGAATACAATATTTATCTATTAAACTGTGCTAGTATCTTAATAAAACTGTGTAATGTTGTAAGTGTTAGGAAAAAAGAAAAAAAAAGACAAAGAAAATAGAGAATGGCTCATGACACAACTAGAGCAAACAAAAAAAAAAAAACTTGATATAAATTAAATTGTTAAACAGACAGGCGAGTCACCCCAACATATCCGAGATAAACAATAGAATTCATACAGAGCACAGATACACTCAAGAGCTAGTGATATTCCTTTCTGAAGGAAAATTTACATAAATAAGTACTATATCTTTATATATTTAACAAAATCCTCCTATACGCCGCCTTGAATGACCTAGGATCTAATAGTTTTATATTTTCTGGAATTGAGTTATAAATCTTAGCTATTTGAAAAGAGAAGGACGATCTAAATTTTTCAGTTTTGTGAGCCGGAGGCGTAAGGCGACCTCGAAAACGGACATTCAAATTATGAACATCTGATCTAAAGGTAATTTTTCTATGTAGGTAGGAGGGAACACCCATTAAGACAATTTTGTGGAATAAACAAGCCGCATGCAAACAACGTCTATCATTCATATTTAACCATCCCAGTTCAAACAATTTGTGTGTTATGTGATTCCTTTTACGAATACCAAATATTAGGCACAAACATGAATTTTGAAGAACTTGGATATGTCGTCTATCGGATGAGTCTATTGAAAATCCATATATAGTATCACAAAAATTTAATCTGGACAATACCAGAGACTCACACAATATAGTTTTCAATTTTTGATTTAAATAGTCCCTAGAATTGTAAATCATCTTCAAATTAAAGTACGCCCGACGTATAACTATGCTCACATGCGATATGTACCTCAAATTATGGTCCATAGTAAGGCCTAAATTTCTACATTTGTCATCAATCCGTAACACTTCCCCATTGATTTTAATATTAATATGTGGTAAGCAACTGCTTCTGAGCCTCTGAGTACCAAAAACCATGACTGTACTTTTTTTGTATTAATTGATAGGGAGTGGTCACTGGCAGCAGAAACTAGCCCACCAGATCATCATTGATTTCTCTGACGCATCTGTGAACCTCGTTAGGACGACATATGTGATAAAGCTGCGTATCGTCGGCATACAAGTGTACCCTGCAATACCTCACCCGATGTATTAGTTGTGAAGTGTAAATTGAAAATAATAGAGGTCCCAAAATGGAACCTTGTGGGACACCACAGGTGATTGGTAAAGGTCTCGACTCAATACCGGCGACTCGCACTGATTAACTTCGATTACTTAAAAAACTTTGCAATAATTTCAAACTGTTGTTACTGAGACCAATGTATGTTAGCATAGAACAAAGAAGGCTGTGACTTATTGTATCAAAGGCCTTAAAAAAATCAATGAGGGTCAAAACTGCTAAGCACCCTCCATCGATGCCTCTGAATATGTCATCAATTACTTCCAAAAGGGCTGTCTCACAGCTATGACCTGGTCTAAATCGCGATTGAAATTTGGGCAAAATGGAGAATTTATCAGTGTGGCCACGGAGTTGTGACTCCATGAACCGTTCCAAAATCTTAGAGAGGACGGGAAGAACACTTATGGGCCTTAAGTCTTTGTACTCATTTGGGCATGCAACTTTAGGCAAAGGTGTAACAATCGCATGTTTCCAATGATCAGGAAACTCACCCGAGAACAGACAACAGTCCACTATATGTGTAATAAAGGGTACTATATATGGAGTGGCAAGAAGCAAAAGCTTTATACTTAACCCGTCAACGCCCACCGCATTAGTCTTTATGGAATACAACAGTTTGATCACATCCTCTTCAGCAACTATATGAAAATCAAAATTTTCTACCTCAGGCTTTTTATTGTTTTGATACCAATTAATCTGTTCAGGGTTTAGACTCAGCTTAGCGATTCCATTAATAAAATAGTCATTTATATTATCAGGATCGGAAAGTGATGAAGGAATATCCGGTTTTCCTTTTCTAAGATTTAACATATCGAGTTCCCTCCAAATTTTATTAACTCCACCGGTATTAAGTTTTTGGGAAAAGTAGGCTTTTTTCTCTCTATGACATGCCAAGGTAGTATAATTTCTAAGAGATTTGTAATAATTGTAATGAGCCACATTTTTAGTCCTACGCGACTTAGAGGGTGCATTATTTCTCAAAGATATTAAAAATCGAATATTATCTGTTAACCATGGTGCAAATCTCTTAGTTATACGTATACGCTTTAGAGGGGCATGAACGTTAAAAACATCTATTAAAGTATTATTAAAAAACTGAACCTTGTCCTTTATATTTTCCAACAAAAAAATATTATCGAACGTAGCCCCATGTAAATTGGCCACAAAGGTATCAAGGTCAAAATCTTTGAAGTCTCTAATAATTTTAAAAAGAGGTAATTTTGGAGGATTTGAAATGTTTAAAACACATTTAATAGTATCATGATCAGATATATTATAAACTGGCTCAACCTGAACATTATTAATAATTTCGACATTGCTTGTTAAAATTAGGTCAATCAAGGTCGTACTAGTGAGGGTAATTCGTGTCGGAGCATCCACTATTTGGGACAAGTTTAAAGATTCAATTAAATTTAAAAAATGACGGGTACACGGAGTAACATGTTTTAATAAGTCAACGTTAAAGTCTCCAAGACACAGACACTCATTAACAATCTTATTTGGGGCCCTATAAAAATTCCTTTCTTCAATTTTGCATCACTTATTTTAGGAAATTTAGATTTCAAATACATAAATGCAGCAGAACCTTTATCCATTTTTCTTTTACAAAATTTTTTATAAGCCCCAGTTTTATGTGCAGGGGAGGTAAATACACCTTTTCGGGATCCACTAATGGGTATTTGATACATTTTTATGCTCAGGAATAAGAGATTCACGTTTAGGCCATTATTTCCTTATGTAGTGAGACTCCTTTTCCCTGCTATCCCATTCACACAAGAAACAGCAGAATTTCGTGTATCCACGTTGCAAACCTAACAATAAAGCTTCAAATCACCACAGATATTCCAGTTATATTTAGTATACTGAATTTTTTCTAACAGCAATTTCATATTTTCATGTCTCCTTCATATCACTGGTATGCGCGACAGGTATTGATGGTAATTCATTCCCATTATGGAAATTTAAATTGCCTTTCGATGAATCTATGAACAATCGCCACTCATCTGGCTGGTGTTGATGTTCAAGTGCCTCCATTACTGCACGCACATCATTACAAAAAACTACATGGCCTTCTTTAAAGAAGTAGTCACTGAAATCACTATGGCGTCTACGATAAACGCATATCCTTGTATCTTTCTGGAGTAGATTCCAACCTTTGAGTCTGGATCTTAAAAGCTCAGCTGACTGTTTAGACAAATTTAAATCCCCTATAAGATCATTAAGATCTTCTTAAGATAAAAAGTGAGGTTCTGATGAACTACTTGCTTCAAATGCAGGGTCACTTTTCTCGCGTATTCCGTCTTCAGTATGAACTGGATCGAAGTCGGAGTTATCACTTAAGGTCATGAAATCTGGAAACTTTGGTACAGGATACTCTTCACTATGTGGCACAGGTCTAATTGTAGATGCCAAATTGGGGTACTTAACTGTATATTTTGTTTTGGACGTAATTCCTTTAATGTTAGTTAAGTAGAAATAACAATCAGTTAAATGGTCCTTCTGTTCCCTCTAAATCATAGGCACTGAAAACGGCATATGATGAGTGCCATTTTTCTAACCAGTGAGAAGCCTAACATATAATACACAGCATAAATTTGGGGCCCAGTCTTTAGCAAAATCACCAGCTTTACACCCAAAATAAAGCTCATAACATTTTTTCACAAGCGGTGCAAAATTTCGCCTCTGAGACATGAAGGTCAGTTCACCACATGCGTAGCAGAAATTGTTTGGGTGATTTACACACTTTCTCGAATTGAATTTTGAATCGTTTATAAAAAAAACTTACAAATAAAAACAATAAACAGCACAAAAATAAGTAGGTACACGTGTTACCAGACTCACTACAATTACAGTACTATCTACTGGCCCTCTGCTTGCTAAAAGAGTGCAATATTTGTACAAGATAGGACAGGTTTGAACATCATTAAGCCTGGACAGAGTTAAAACATGTTTCAACATGAATAAGTCTGCCTGGTGCCTGGTATTCTGAATAAATCTCCCACTTTTATATTTACAAGAATTATAACAATGAAATCCTAATATAGAGAAGTATATTACACAAAAATGACTGTCACAAGAAAACTATGCCTGATAGAAGAAATCCAATAACATATTTGAATTCACCGTAAAAAAACTAAACTAGGGCCTCTATTCAGTTTCCTTGTGAAAAAAATCATGTTGACCGGTGTATTCTAATTTTGACAAATATCAATATCAAATTTTTTTTTTACTAGTTTGACACATATCATTTATAAAATAAAATAGTCGTAATTGTTCTCTTTTTAGACGCTGCCCTCGTATAAGAATTTCTTTTATCAATGTTAAAATCAGCTTATCAAAAATTTTTTTTTTCAAATTAAAAACCTTACTCTCACTAAAGATTTAATTGATTAGTTCGTTACTTTGTGAGAGTACATTTTAACAATAAAATTACTTATTTACTTTGTTAACTGAAACCAAATATATTTTTGTAAAGACTTCCAAATGCGTTATCGCGATTTCGTAGTACAATTACGTTTTCAAACGCTTAACTAAGTCTTAGTTCAGGTTAGGCCTAGATAAGCGTTTGAAAATGTAGTTCTACTACGAAACCGTGACAAAGCATCTGTAAATCTTTACAAAAATATATTTAGTGTCAGTTAACAAAGTAAATAAGTAATTTTATTGTTATTCTCACTAATTTGACATGTACCGTGTATTCGACCTGCCAATGTTAAAAATAGATTTTAAAATAATTCCACATTTAATGCACAAATCTGATTAAAGTTTATCCATAAATAGAAAAGATACAAGTTTAATTTTGAAAGCTATCTATGTCAAAAGCTTTTTTTTTCTGTTTACATTTTTTTTTGTGAAATTTTACATATAATATTTAAATTCATTCAAGTCATAATCTGTTTGTCTGGAAAATTTTATTCAGATTTGTCAAACCATTAACATGTGTTTTCAAAACAAAACCATAACCGTATAAATAAATATATAGATATTTAGATTTATATACTGGTTTGAAAAGTCCGTGCAAAAATAAAAACTACTTATGTGTTTGGGGTAAACCTTTTTTATTTTTTCGACATAGTCTCCTTTTAGGCTTATACACTTCGTCCAACGATGTTCTAGTTTGTTGATCCCTTCCGAATAATAGGATTTGTCCAAGTCTGCAATATATCCATTAGTGTCTGCAATCACCTCCTCGTTTGAATAAAATCTTTGACCCGCCAGCCATTTCTTCAAATTGGGGAACAAATAGTAGTCCGAGCGAGCCAAGTCTGGAGAATAGGGGGGATGCGAAACGAGTTGGAATCCTATTTCCATTAATTTTGCGACCACAACTGCTGAGGTGTGTGCTGGTGCGTTGTCGTAATGGAAAAGGATTTTCTTGTGGGCCAATCGCGGGCGTTTTTCTTGCAGCTCGGTTTTCAAACGGTCCAATAACGATGAATAATATTCACCTGTAATAGTTTTATCCTTTTCCAGATAGTCGATGAGGATTATCCCTTGCAAATCCCAAAAGACAGTCGCCATAACCTTTCCCGCCGAAGAAAAAGTCTTCGCCTTTTTTGGTGCAGATTCCCCCTTGGTAACCCATTGTTTAGATTGTTGTTTGGTCTCAGGAGTATAGTAATGTACCCATGTTTCATCCACAGTGGCGAAACGACGCTTAAAGTCCTCCGGATTCTTCTGGAACAGCTGCAAACCATCCTTGCAACACTTCACACGATTCCGTTTTTGGTCAAACGTGAGCAATCGCGGCACCCATCTTGCGGATAGCTTTCTCATGTCCAAATATTTATGCAAAATATTATGTACCCGTTCAGTCGAGATGCCCACAGCACTAGCAATCTCACGCACCTTAACTCTTCTGTCATCCATCACCATATCATGGATTTGATCAATGATTTCTGAGTCGTAACCTCCACAGGCTGTCCAGAACGTTCAGCGTCACTTGTGCCCATATGGCCAGTCCGAAAATTTTGAAACCACTTACAAACTATTCTAATCGAAGGTGCAGAGTCACCATAATGTTTATCAAGTTTCTCTTTAGTCTCCTGAGGCGTTTTGCCTTTTATAAAGTAATGTTTAATCACCACACGAAATTCTTTTTCGTCCATTTCTTGAAAATCACTCGACTTCCTTGATTCACACGAATGCCAAACACAAAGAAATAGACCAATATAGCTGAAACTTGGTGTGCGTTCATTCAAGAGATGCTACTAACTAAACATGACCTCGATACGCGCCGGTGGTGCCATCTCTCGGACTTTTCAAACCAGCCTCGTATTATTCTTTTGGTACTTTTTTCTCACATTTCGTTAATGTGGTTCCATGTTTCCACATTATATAGATTATTATTATTATATAACCTGGCCAGAGAATATATGTATGGATTAAAAAAAAACACGTCAATCGGATATATGGTTCTCGACTGTTAAGCTCATTAACGGACAGACGGACAGAGAGAGAGACGTTACATTTTATATATATTATATATCTTTACTACATGATATTGTTCCATATTTAATGGTTTAGGGAGCGTATTGATTCAACGTAATAAAATATATCCCATAACCTGACCAGAGGACACATGTATGTTTAAAAAAAAAAGCACGTAAATCAGATAAGTGGTTCTCGAGTAATAAGCGCACTAATGGACAGACAGACAAGCAGACAGAGGGATAAAGAGACAGAGAGACGTAGTTTATATATATTATAGATTATAGAAAACCTGGCCAGAGAACATATATATGAATTAAAGAAAAACACGTAAATCGGATAAGTGGTTCTCGAGTGATAAGTGCACTAATGGATAGATAGACAGACAGAGAGACGTTGCATTTTATATATATCTTTGCTACATGATATTGTTTTACATTTAATGGTTTAGGCAGTATACTGCAGAAGAACGCGTGGCGGCAAATTTTTTTCCAACTTGATGAATATATCCTATATCCTGGCCAGAGAACATATGTATATTTAAAAAAAAGCACGTAAATCGGATAAGTGGTCTTCGAGTGATAAGCGCACTAACGGACAGACAGGCAGACAGACAGACAGAGAGACGTTGTATTTTATATATATTAGAGATTATAGATAGTCTGGCCAGAGAACATATGTATGAATTAAAAAAAAAAAACACGTAAATCGGATAAGTTGTTCTCGACTGATAAGCGCACTAACGGACAGACAGACAGACAGAGAGACATTGTATTTTACATATATTATAGATTATAGATAACCTAGCCAGAGAACCAGCATATGAAACAAGAAAAAACACTTAAATCGAATAAGTGGTTCTCGAGTGATAAATGTATTAACGGACAGACAGACAGACAGACATTAGATTTTATAGATATCTCATTTTTTTGCTACATGATATTGTTCCATATTTAATGGTTTAGGCAGTGTATTGCAAGAGAACGCGCTAGCGGCAAACTTTTTCCGACTTGATTCACTGCTTGAGTCACTGCTTATTTCTTATGTTACCTAACGTAATAAAATATATCCTATAACCTGGCCAGAGAACATATGTATGTTTTAAAAAGAACGTAAATCGGATAAGTGGTTTTCCAGTGATAAGCGCACTAACGAACAGATAGACAGACACAGACAGACAGACAGAGAGACATTACATTTTATAAATATACTATAGAAGTAAAGTCTTTTTATTTTAAAATATATATTAATGTAAAACTTATGCAAGTAACCCCCGTTATATACCACCTCTGATATTTACATTAGGCAACTCATTAAATGCTATAAAACAATGTTGTCATTTAAAATTTCTACTTAGAGCATTCGCGTTTATTGATTCCTTATGACACTTAACGACTGGATACCTTAGAGGAAAAAAATATTTTCGAGGCGACCAATATACCCATTTATTATGAATTTCGCACGGCTAACGCCAGGCTGTATGTCTTTCAGTGGAAAAGTCTGCGGAACAAAAGGTTCAACTAAACCAACGAACTAACTAACATCAAAGTTATCAGCGTTATCACTTACTTAGGGTATTTAATATTTTTAAGAAATAACATAGAATAGGCCTTCAAATACGAAATATGTTATTAAATGGAGACCCCTATCTGGGTCTCCATTTAAAAATTTTCTTGGTCTATCGCTCATTCTCGCCACTTGTCCAGCTCAAATATACTTTAACATGGTTATTCTTTCGATGGCATCACTTATTTCCGTTCTTCGTCTTACTTCTTTATAGGGTTCTCTAGCCCTTCGAGCCACACCACCTTTGTGAATTGTTTTCTTAATGATGGTCAAGGTTTCAGCGCTATAAGTCAGTAGTGACTGAACATACTGGCTGTACACATTGGGTCACATGGCTGTTTTAAGAATATATCCTATGACATTTAGAAGAAAACTGTCTACTCTGGCTTTGTTTCCCATTTAAAAGTCAGTGTTATTTTATTTAAAATCAAAAAAAAGAGAAAGAAATATTGATCCACTTGTGTTCAGTCAAGGATTGTATAGTCTTTGCAGCAAGAATCTTATTAAAGACACAATTATTCTCGTAGAGAAACTTTTTTCTTCAAAGCGTGTACAATGTATTGAAACTTCGTAACATATTTTACTGGAACCAAGAGACAATTAGATTTATTTATTGAATATAATAACAAAAATAACTAATAAAATTTAAATAATTTTTTCTTTAATGATACAATGGCTAGGACTTTTTCTGAGATCTTATATCAGAATAGCATTTAAAAATAATAACTCAGTAGTTAAATTCGGAAAAAAAAACATGACGAAAACCAAAAAAACAAATCTAGAGTTTACAAATCGACACTAGGTAATTGCCAGAAGAAATACATAGACCAAACAGGTTGTAACATTCATTTTTTTCCTAGATTTTAAGATCATGTTAGAACACCGTTTTTATTTCATTAATTCATGTAATAATTGCTAATTTAAGTTAAGCAGTGAATTTATATCTTATTACAGTTTTTTATATTTGGTTAAGCAGTGTAACTCAACCAGTAGTAGGCACATGTTATTTCATTTGTAATGAATGTGTCTGATTTATGATTAAAACGAGCATCATTGGTTCTTGTCTACCAAGTGTACGTATAACCCCGTCTCATTTTTGCGTTCCTGAAGTGAAGCATTTTGAAGACTCCACTTCGACGGCAGGAGAATAAGAACGGACAAAGGTATATAATCAGCCATCTTCGATTTTTCGAGGCTTTTTCCTCTGCAATGCAGTAACGGCTTTTTCCTCCGTCATGAAGTGATGGCTTGTTGTTCCATCATGCAGTGAAGAGTCTTTTTTATCACCGAGTGGGTGCCGTTTTCAGACCTCAAGTCTGAGGCCTTTTTCCGTTCCAAAAATATTCTACTCATCCTAAGGCATTTTGGGTCAAAAAGTGATCAGTTATCCAAATGAGAATGGGGGAGTAGTGTGTGAAGCAATATTTTGATGAGAATCTTACCAGGAGAGGCCAAGGAGTTGATAGAAAAACTACGAGGAGAAGCCAAGCAGTAAGTCATTAGTACACCAGTTTAAATATCTTACTTCCTTTCTACAACGTGTGTTTCTCCCCCAAGTCGGTTTCACAGGAAGTGAATCAGACACAAACTTTCTATATCGTGCCTTTTAAAGCCATTTTTCACACTTAGAATAAGTGATGCTAGGATTGATACAACCGTTATAATTCTAACTTACAGACTCTCTGTAAGTGTGTGCACTCTCATAGCATAAGAAGTTTTTTTTATTTAGTATATGTAATTTTAAGAGTGTAATAAATGTAAGAATTTTTTCTTTTGTTAATATACTTTCCCCGGTGTTAGAGTAGTGTTTCACTGACCTCCCTTTCTATCTTATAGGACGTAAAAGTTGTATCCTATTCCTATAAATAGTCTTCAGTATTTTTTCATTTTTTGAGCTGAAGTTCTTTTTATTCTTAAATGAATGGTGCCCAAAACAGTACAACTAGGCTTTAAACAACTGTAGAGAATATTTTCAAAAGGCGTACAAAAATTACCTGGATCTCCATTTCTTTCCAAACAAAACGGGCTAGCTTATATCTTATTTTGTTCTCTCACAGCGTTAGTATCCACTCAATCCATTCTCAAAATTAAGATATACATAAGGGGAAAAAAGTGGCTCTTATTTAATAAATAAAGCATTTATTAAAAAATAGAAAAAAGATACTCTAATGATGCAATTTATTTAAATGTGTTAGAACTTGTTTTGTATGTACATTCTCAAACAAAAGATATGGAACTAAATGTTCTTCAATATCTTGAAATTAATGAACACAAAAACTCTAATATGTTACCTAGTGACGAAATTACCTTGCAATCGCCATTATTAAATTTGTTTTAATAACCATATTAATTTTCACCAGCTCAGATGTTCTCTGACTAGGAAATATTACTTCAAACCATATGAAAACTAAATTTTTATTACATAAAATTGTAAAACTAAAATTATGGTAAAAATCACATTACTCATTACTTTTATTGACTACTAGCTAGTTTCTACGCTATAACTATTATATACTGGCTTGATTGAAACATAATTTACGTTTGGATCTTAATAAATGATAGGAACCTAACTAACTTAGCCTAGGTATGGACTTTATACAAATGTATTGAGAAATATTTGAACTTAAAAGATTGAACATAAATTTAACATTAAACTTAATATTAATTAAGATTAACTTAAGCTAATTCGGGGTCAGGGGGTCGTTGAGTCTAGGTAGACGGCGGCGGGCTTGGTATGGGAGTGATAGGCGGTCTTAACGGGGAAGTTGGAATAGTAGATCTGGAGGATGGATCTGCGGGAGCGCAACATCTGGTACCATGCTAGGCTGGAGTAGGTCATTCCGGCTCGAATGATCAGCTTGTAAATGGCCAACTTGTTGGGAGTTGACAATTTGTTGGACTTGTTTAGGAGTGAGTACAGCTTGCCGAGGAGTTGGTTGGCATTCTTGGCGGAGGCGGTAATCTGGTCCTTCCATACTAGCCTGGTAAAAACCTAAATATTTTATGGTATACTTTCGGTAGAATATATATAACGTCATTTTTCAAAAGAAACTACGATATAGTGAAATATATGTATAAACTGTTTAGTTTTAAAAATTTTAATCCATAATAATTTTCTTATATAGCACCTTAGGATTTTAATAATAAACTTGTGTTCACCAAACCGTGACCCAATATCATATTCTCTATCAAAGTTATTAAGGTGGATGTAAGTTTCTATTATTTTCCTAAACTTTCTCTTACAGAAATTAGAAACTGAAGCAGGAACTCTAATTTCATTTTAATTTTTAGCAACAGTTGATTGTATAATTTTTCTTTTTGTATGTAGTTCACGTTCCTTAATTTTAGTTAATATCGATCTCCCATTTCCTCCTACGTACACCCTCTGAACAGGGAATTTTATAGAAAATTTCTAAACGAATCGTGTTTTTTGGTGATCGCAAGCATAGGCGTGATGACAGTAACAATGAATCACCGAAATTATGAAATATATTAAAAAGTTTCTAAAAAATGTTCTTATTTTTATATTAAAAGTGAGACTAATATTATTTTTGTTAAAATAAAAATGCAAAATACAGCAAACCGCCATGTTATGTGGAATACTAATTAGAGCGAATGACGTCACGCCTAAGTAAACATTATTTCGGCCGAACTTCTCTTGTGTTAACGATAATCTCTGCATCGTTTATCAATTAATTTGTGGTTTTAAACTAGCAAGTTGCCTAGTTTTTTCTAGAATCAAGAAACGTTAACGATGGAGGACGAATTTATCAAGACAAATAGCTCTAATTTACCTAGAATTGATTTGTTGATGCTTAGAGAGTTTCTTACGCCAAACAAAAACTTTTCAGCGCAGAATTTAGAAATATCAAAACTTCTATGTAAGTATATAAGTAATCTGTATTAAAATTACAATTTAAAACTCAAAAACTCATAAAAACTGCACTTTATTTCTACGTCATGGTTTTATTAGTTTTAGGTTAGGTTATGATTGTTATGAAAATGTTGATATATACTGAATATAATTCTCCATATCATTTGGCAACTGGTACAAGAATAAAGTATCCATTAAATAAACAGTAGTGGATAATAACATTAAAGAAATAAAACCTAACCTCAATAGTGATGTGACCATCTAAAGGTATTATTTAGATAATTAACAATTTCTCAAACAAGAGAGACACACCTCATTTATAATAATAAAATATTAAGTTAAAACTTACATCAAAATGGTCTTCACAGAAATAAATTGAAGAATTTGGAGAAATAACTGCTGGGTTTCGGCGTGCAAGGGTTAGCCACTTATTTCTTATCGTTTTCTTGTTTCGAACAAATAACTTGTTAGGAGTTTTTATCGATGTGTTTTTACACTGAGAGACCGCACACCACTTATACACCTTCATTTCAAACAAAATTATTTTATAGACACTATATACTTCACTGTTGTTGACATGGAGTTTACAAAGGCGTGACGTCACGAGCAGACGCCATGACACCTGCAAGCGTTTTGGCGTGAAATTCAAAAATTGGTTTAAAAAAGGTCAATTTTATGCTAGCAAAGCTGTAATTTCTCCAGAAATATATATTTTTTTGTAAATAGTAGTTCCGTAAGAACATCGTGGAGTAGTTTTTCAAAATTAGTCATCATGCCTATTACCTTATTTTTTTAAATAGTGTTGACGATTGTGCGAATGTTGAATCTCTTAAGTAATTTCGATATATTGTGTGCAGTACTGTGTATATAACGTAAAACCGCCCTATCTTTTTGGGGGTCTTTATTAGTGTTTGGTCTGGAAACCAAAATTTTATAGTGGTTAAGTGTCACTGTAATCTTTGTTGCTTTTCAGAACCCTAATCAGTTTATTTGTTTCATCATGTATTGATAAAGCTCTGACTGCTGGTTGGATAATGACAGATAGCTATTAAGAGAGATGATGATGTGAGTTACCATTTAGATATCTATAGTTATGAGTTTGCTTTTTGTAAACCGAATGTCCCAAGTTGCTGTTACTGTTTCTGTGGACACGTATATCTCGAGAAAGATTTAATTTAGCTTTTATCGTACATTTTATGTTTGAATATTCGTGACTAAATAAAATACATTCAAATAATGAACATGTCGTCAACATGAATTCACCAAGATGTTAATTTTAGGGAAATTTCCTCAAAGTCTTTCATAAAATATTCGCTACTACAGAATATGCAGGAGAACGCAAGGTGGCTCCTGAGGTTTGTTTTTAAAATGTTTCTTGTTTATTGTACGTTCTTTATGCAGTCTCAAATTTTTATATAAAAAAAGATTCATAGAATCAGTCGAATGTCCTAAGTATTTAAATATCGAAGAGTAAAGCGCACTAAGGATTTCTCATATAACTGTATGGGAAACATCGGAAAGTCCCAATTTGACACTTTTTGATGTTATTGACCAATCGATCTGTCTAGTGGGAACTTTTTTGTTTCGAGATATAAAATTCTGGATTTAAAAAAACTCTCCTTCTTTTTTCAATGTTTTATCCACTTTACTAATTTGTTAATTAAAGCTGCAATTTGCATTCAGGTAGAGAGAGGACCGATGTTATGATGAGCTGATGGTTGTTCACTTCAGGTAAGTAAAGCCGATATAAATTGCACATTTATAGGGAACTCTCTAGTGTAGCATTTATAATTTACTAATATAAAACTTCTGTAGTATTTTTTTAAGAATATATTGGACAATATGTTCATGATTTTTTTCTATGCATGGCTGCATTGGTTGCAGTATTTTGCAAAATAGAATTGGGAACATTCTTACAACGCAGTAAGCCAAAATATTCTATATTTATTAAAGGGCAACTTCTTTTAATGAAGTGCACCATATATCTTTATATTTTTGAGTCTTACACAAAATTTTAATTCTAAAAATTATAGTATAATAAATATCGAAAAAAAATAGTACCCGAGATGGTGACATCTAAGAAGTAAAATATTAGCACTAAGATTATCTATAAAATCTAAACGATGTATTTTGGTGCATTTTTTAAAGAAAATTAGCGACAGTTTACTCCAGTATATATTTTCATTTTAATAAGAATACTTTGAATAGAGACTTGCATGTTCCATGCAAGAAATTATTCTCGTCTTCTATTCAGAGCAGTATTTTTAGTGGTTCATACAAAACACTTATGGGATCACTTCGGTGTCCGTCCGTCATACTCCATTTTCTCCTCGACTATTTGACATAGAAAGTGGAAAATTGGCACAAATATAGAAATTAATGGCTCGATCAAAGCCGTGTAGTTTTGAGTATTAAATTTAGACTGGGGTTAGTTTTAGAGGATGAAATATGAAATAAAAAAGAAATTCTGTGTTATCGAGTGGGGTGTCTAATGAAAGCATGTGAAAACACAAGTTCAAAAATGTATATGATGTACGAGTAATACTTACGCACACTTTTCCGTGCATCGCATGTCTAGAGACAAAATAATTTTACTTCATTTGTTTATAATTAAATATTTACGTAATAAATATTTGTTTTACACTTTTATTCCTAGATTCTAGATTGAGCTAGATTGGCTATTAGGTAGCTAAGGTGTTTATAACTATTAAACATTATTGGCTAAGAAAAATCTTGAAAACATATATTGGATCTTAAGATATATACATGTCAGGGACCTAATTAAGATAAGGATTTTATGTTATTTTAAAAGCAATCACGGTACGGAACACTAATTAGGCAAGTCCAACTTGCACTTGATCGGTTTTTTCTCCTTTATTAAAAACCTTTTTTTCACATTTATAAATTTTGAACAAAGATAAGCTCTGATACGTAACAGTCTAGAAGAATAGCATTGCCAAGGCTTTAAAAAGGTTGTTAGTTATGTTTATTTTATTTGTATAGATTTACAGCTGGTCATTAGAGAAAAAAGAGCTCTTAAAAAATCTCTTTGTTTACTAGTAATTAATTTTCTCAGTTATTTATGAGTAAATTTTTTTTATTATAATATTTTTGGTACATATACAGTCTGAAATTATATTTAGTTATGAATGTAGTCCTGTTTAAAATTCATAATGTTTTACTATTTTATTTAATAAATTAATTTGTGCACTGCCATGAATTAATTATTATTTTAATTACCTAATGACTAACATACATTTTGTAAATATAATATTTTTTAAAAATGCATGAAGTAGGATCCAGAGTCTTCTTTTTCATTTCAATCATTTAAAAAAGGTTAAAAATTTATTAGTTTGTACACAATTTTTTATGAATTCTAATTTGTGAATTAATAGATATTTAAATATCATATTGTTCTAACACGTAGGCTGAAAAGTTTATGGTCTAGCTACTTAAGACACCTGTTTTTTGTAAAATTCCACTTTATTTATAAACGTAGTATCTTTCAAGAGCGATACAATCAATCCAACGCTTTTCTAACATTTTTCTATCTTTCTTGTAGAAGGATTTGTCTTTGCCTTCAAAACAGGCCCTATTTTCGGCGATAACTTCTTCACTGGAGCCAAATCTCTTTCCCGCGAGCATTTTTTTGAGGTCTGCGAATAGGTAATAGTAGCTGGAGGCCAAATCTAGAGAATACGGTAGCCAGGCCAAATATACTTAAATAAATAAGTATACCGACCTGCGGGATTGAACCCTCCAGCTTCGACACCGTAACCAAGGTACTATGCCACGAAGCCACGGGTCATCACATGAACTTGATGAAAGGGCTCCTTTTTTTGGTCATTTGGGGCCGTTTCTTTGCGATTTCTGCCTTCAAACGCACCAATAACTTTATATAATATTCGCTATTGATGATTATTCCATGCACATCACAAAATACAAAGGCCAAAACCTTCCCAGCCGACTGTTGGGTCTTTGTTGTTTCGGATGGCTTTCACCCGTTGCTGTCCACTTAGCTGACTGCAGATTTAATTCCGGTATGTAGTGGTAGATCATCCATTGTCACATATTGCATGAAACATCCTTTTTATTACGCTTAGAAAAGTCCAAACAGCGCTCGGAATCATCAACACGTTGTTGTTTTTGGTCCACTGTAAGCAAAGGCGGTAGCTATTTCAAACAGAGCCCAAATGTTCGTGCAAAATATGACCAACACGTTCTTTTTATATCTTTAAGATGTCAGCGGTCTCACGCAATTTCACTTTACTATCATCCAAAACAATTTTGTGGATTTTTTTATGTTTTCCGGTGTAACCAACTCATTTGGGCGTACAGAGCGTTCAACATCATTTGTGCCTGTACGACTGCGTTTAAATTCAGCATGCCGGTAAACGATATGTGATTTTCCAGGGGCAGAGTCCCCGTCACACTTATCAAGCCATTGCTTTGCTTGAACGGTATTTTTTCCCATCAAAAAACAGTGTTTAATTAACACACGAATTGATTTTTTTTTGATTGTTTTGAAAATATTAAAAGCAGCATCACTAAAACCACTATAATTTGTAAACTAATCGTCGAAATGTCATGAAATTTTGACACGTATCATTTGAAGGTTGGTACTTCCTAAGAATCATACGGATTTTTTGAAAAAGGCGACATCTATGTATGAAACTATAGTCGAAGAAGGAAAAACATGGAATATAGCATTCATGGGATCTTTGTTGGTCATTTTGCATGTGCAAATTTCTCGACTTTATATAATCTCTTTCTTTTATACTTTAAATAAATACTTTATTTATTAAATAAGAACAACGTTTTGCCCAAGGTGGTATAGTTGTTCGTATCACTTATTATTGTGAATTAAAAAAGATGGCTTTAAAAAGGTACGATATAAAAAGATGGTTCCAAGTTCACTTCCGGTGAAACCAACTCCGGGATCACACATGATATGTAGTCGTCAGGAACACATGTTGTGGGAAGAAACTGAGATATTTAACTGGTATGGTTATCGACTTACTGCTTAGCTTCTCCTCGTAGGTTTTCTATCAACTGCTTGGGCTCTCCTGGTAAGTTTCCCATTAAAATATTGCCTCACATACTACCTCCTTATTTTTATTTGGTTAACTAATCAACACTTGATCCAAAATGTTTTAGGATCGGTAGAATATTTCAGGAACGACTCGATGATAAAAAAAACACCCTATATCATGGAGGGCAAAAAGAATGCCTTCACTACTTGAAGGAGGGAAAAAGCCACTACTCCGTGATGGACGAAGAAAGTCACTGTTACATGCTGGACCGGAAAAAGCCCTTAAAAATTGCAAATGGCTGTTTATATACCATCGTTCTCTTTCCTTCGAAGTGACGTTTTCAAGATGTACTAGTTCACTACAGGAACGCAAAATGAGACGGGAGTGTTAGGCTCGCGATTTGGTAAAGAAGGAACGATGATGCTCGTCCTAATCATAATTCAGACATATTCAATGCAAATGAAATAAGTTAAATCGGTCACATGGGCCTCGTACAGGTTGACTGCTTAACCAAATATAAAAAAACTGTAATAAGATTTAAATTCACTGCTTAACTTAAATTAATAATTATTGCATGAATTAAAGAAAGAAAAACGGTGTTGTAACATGATTCAAAAACTTAGGAAAAAATGAGTAGAATTTGGAAGCAAACCAAATTGTTCTTCCCTGAACAACAATATTGATGTTAGAGAGTATTACTTATTGTATGATCCTGCTAAGGTGAGATAGAAGGCTGATTGGGTGATGACTGCCCATCAGTGATCTGTTAAAACCCGGCTCATGAATTGATATAATTTTTGGAATTAACTTAACCACTCTAGCTGGATTAGTTATATCTGCATTTTTTTTTTTAGGGTTTTTTAGTGATTTATTTTTAGTGTGATCGAAGCTAGGAATCTTTTTGATATTTAAATTTTGTGTAATGTTAATTTAATTTAGATCTCTAAATTGCCACTATTTTTTTTATTGCTTTAGTAATGTTTGTTGTTGGGTTTTTTGAAAATTAATCATCAAGGCCGTTTGCAAAATAGTCTGCTTTTTCATTTAGTTCTGTCATCAGGATTTTATTTATGACATCTTTTATATAAGACATAGTTAGAGAAGTTTCTTCAGTTAAAACTCTGGTTATTTTAAAAAGCCTATTGTTCTCTATATTTAAATTTTCAATTTTGATATTTCAGTGGTTTGATCCTATATTTTTTAGTAATGATGAGTCGATTAGTTCACTGATCCTTTAATACTGAAGAACCCTGTTCTATACGCTAAGCTTTTTAAACGAATTTTCTGCCTAATTTGCTCTTTGATTTCTCTGTTTACGATAATAAATTGTGGAAAAGGTAATGTTTTAATAATTGAAGACTAGGCAAGTGCTAAGTTTCTATTGTCTGGGATTATGGTTACTGCCATTTGTACATCTCCACTGTTGAGAATAGGAGGCAGGAATTCGTTTTGATTTAATAAAGGTTTAATTCTGAACCAGTGGGCTTATTTTTAGTGCTCTGTATGGAACACTTATAAGATCACTTCGGTGTCGGTCCGTCTATCCATCTGTCTGTCCGTCCATCTGTCTGTCCGTCTGTCACACCCGATTTTCCCCGAAATTTTTTTCGCAGAAAGTTGAAATTTGGTACTAATATAGGAATTGATGACCTCATCAGAGCCGTGTAGTTTTGAAAGTAAAATTTAGACTTAAAGAGTTAGTTTTGGGGGTGAAATCGGAAGTGAAAAAAAAAAATTACTAAGTCATCGAGTGGGGTGTCAAATAAAAGCTTGTAAAAATACGAGTAAAATATATATATATATATATATATATATATATATATATATATATATATATATATATATATATATAATAATATATAATGTAATATTTGGGCACAGTTTTCTTTGTATTATCAAATCAAATTTTGAAAAAATTCTGGAATATTCTCTACGGGGTGTAGATTAAACGAAAATTATCACGAGTGCATTACCTTTAATAATTTATCTGGTATATAAAAAAAAAAAAATTTCAAAGTCGTCAGTTTTCAGTAAAGACTGGAAACAAACTTTGTTGAAAACTCATTTAGAGTGTGTTTTGTGATGTCACTGATCATTTTATACCTCCGCAACATTTTTTTTTTTATTTTAAGAGCTATCAACGTACGGAACTCTAATTGCGCAATTTCAATTTGCACTTGACCGGTTATTTGATATATATCCATGTTTTCTTTTCGCTACATTACAGTATTCTGTTATTATATATAGATGGTCCCAACTGAGGTCATATAGTATCACTGGTTGGCACAATCTATCTCTATTTTTAAATATAAATATGTCCAAGATATCTGGTCGGGTGCGTCCACTAATCTGTGTCAGCAAATCGGAAAATACGATATGATAATTTTAGTCCATCATTGCATAGGCATAATCCACGTAAATTACTATAATTGCAATCTCATATTATATCCTTAGTGTTTAGATCAACGTCGATCTAACACAGGTAATTGTTTTATTCCACTAATTTATTGTGTTTATATCGTTAATTAGCTTAGCTGTCATTTATAAGTAATCGTTCACTTAGGGTACTACGCACTCTATTGTAGCATAAAATTAATACTAAAAAGTATCAAATACCTTACGTTTAATGGTCAGTTAGTTATAGCGAGTGCCCAAACACTCACACATACAGGCACTTACGTTTATCTCTTGAGAACACAGTTATGTTTTTCTTAGACATTCTTTTCTCCTTCTTTTTATGTATATTTCAGGTACACAGTAAAGAAATCTTTATATTCAGTTCAAATCGACTCGACTCGTGAAATATACATTCTTTTTTGTTTAAAAGTTTCGTACAAAAAGTCTTCGTGTGCAACGAAGTGGCGCAAATAATAAAAGTCGATCAAAGGGATCTCATTCAGTATGCTGGATAGAGCCAAGAGTTGAAAATGGAATTTGATTATTTAAATCGGTTAATCTTCGAGCAAGCAGTTAGAGTTAGTAAAACAAAATTAAACGTGCTTCGACTAATATAACCTAAAAGTACTGTATGGTTTGCAGTAAATTATATTGAATAAAATATGTTAATTTATGCTACAGAATGATGAATATATATAAACAGTGCCTTCCGGAGGAAATGTTGTTGGTTTCATCTCCGAGTTGCCTGTAAAGATAAATTTGTGTATAGATTCTTTAACAATATCTTTTAGTTATTAGCACCAGAAATTTGGTTCATCAGCAATTGGCACTTATGTTGATCCTGGATTTTGGCGTTGATCTCAAAATCACCATGTAGCAATGCAGTAATATTACATGCTATTTTAAATTGGGCAAAAGTGTGAAGTGATTAAAAACCACTAACAAGATGGAACCTTCAATCGCAAGAACATTTTTAAGTTGTTGCCAGATTCTGAAACAATATTGGAAATGATAAACGGCTTATCTGTGACAAACTGAACTGAACAAAACTTTGAAAAGTGGATGAAATTCTTCAAAAAATAGCCATTGCGTGTCTAAGGAATTGATTGAGGAGCTCACTGGTATCTTAAGCCTCTTTAATACATCTGGTGATAAGTATTTTAATCTCGAAGTGTCAAGACTCTTCAGGAATTTTTTGTGCAATTTTAAGCGAAATTTCGGAAAGTTATTCTAGTATTAGGAGGTTTAAAATAGTGATTTATTTGGCTAAAACCCCTAAAACTACCCTTCTACCAATTCTAGAGAAACATAAACCTTAAAAAAAAACTAAAAGGTGATTTACAAATTTTTTAAAAATTGGTCAGCTAGCCTGGGCAGCGCAGTGGGTAAAGAGGCTTCCGAGTGATCCGATGGTCGCTGGTTTAAATCCGGTGCTAGAGGTTGGGCGTTGTGACGTCCTCGATTTTAAATTAAAGAATCATATATACAAGTTTGTGGCTAATACGCTTCGGTCGTTAGGCTAATAAAACAGAAATCAGTCAGGTGATTTGATAATATAAGGTATTTTATTGTCCTCCTCCTCTTCTCTATCCGTCAACCTACGTAAGGACGTAGTGATATCAGGTATCTGTGCAACTATTTTAGCCCATATTTCTCGGTCTTGAGCTTGATGTGATGCTTCCGAGAATGTGGGGCCTGCTGTTGTTTTAATATGGTCCGACCACCGTGTGGGATACCGTCCTCTCGGTCTTTTGCCCTCGACTTTACCTTCCACAATCAACTGCTCTACTGTGTCCCTGCCTCTTGCTGTGACCAACGTATCTTAGTATGTTTCTGTTGATTATAGTTGTCAGTCTTATTTTGATGTTGAGTTCCTCTAGGACGGAAGCATTTGTGCGATGTGCCGTCCAGGGTATCCGGAGCGCATTTCAAATGCGCTAACTCGTTTTTTGTTATTTTTTTAATGGTCCAGGTTTCGGCTGCGTATGTAGCAATTGGAAATATTAGTGTGTTGATAAGTCGTAATTTGGTATTCTGCGCCAAATCACTATCTCTCCATATTTTTGTTAGTTTGGCGGTCGCTGTTCTGGCCATAGCAAGACGTCTGTGTATTTTATTCTGACATCTGCCAGTGTTTGTTATTACTGAGCAGAGGTAATTGAAGTGACTGACTGTTTCATACCCTGCAATGTTTCTAACGTAAAGCTGAGTGTTTCAGACTCTGTCAACGATCATCACTTTCGTCTTAGTTTTATTCAACTATACCCCGTATTTGTTGCTGACGAAGTTAAGTTTATCCATGATGTACTGAAGTTCTTCTTTCGAAGCCGTCAAGCCTACGGTGTCGTCGGCATATCATAGATTATTTATTTTATAACCACCTATTGTTATGCCGCGCAAATTAATTGATAGGGTGTCCCCATCTGTGCTAAAACTTCCCAGGTAGCGCTCCACTTTAGAGTGTCAAATGCCTTTAAGTAATCCACAAAGCAAAGGTGACACGTAGGCTGATTAGTTTTTGCTACTTAAAACACATTTTTTTGCAGAACTTTATTCGTCAATCTAATCTCCTTCAAGAGCAATACAATAAGTCCAACGCTTTTCTAACATTTACATACCTTTTTTGTAGAAGGACTTACCTTTGCCTTTAAAATAGGCCTCAGTTTCGGCGATAACTTCTTCACTGGAGTCGAATCTCTTTCCCGTGAGCATTTTTGTGAGGTCTGCGAATAGGTAGTAGCCGCTGGGAACCAAATCTGGAAAAAATACGGTGGATGAGGAAGCAATTCGAACTTTAATTGATGCCATTTTGTCATCGTAACCACTGACTTGTGACACGGCGCATTGTCTTGATGAAAGAGCACTTATTTCTTGTTGATTTGGGGTAGTTTCTTTGCGATTTCTGCCTTCAAATGTACCAGTAACTTTATATAATATTAGCTATTGATAATTTTTCCCTTCTCAGTACAGTCGATGAAATTTATTCTATGCGCATCCCAAAATACAGAGGCCGAAACCTCCCCAGCCGACTGTTGTGTCTTTGGTCGCTTCGGGCGGCTTTCAGCGGCTGGTGTCCACTCAGCTCATTGCCGATTTGATTCCGATCTGTAGTGGTACATCCATGTTTCATCCATTGTTACATATCGTATAAAAAAATTCTTTTTATATGCGTTTTAAACAGGTCCAAACAGCGCTCAGAATCATCAACACGTTGTTGTTTTTGGTCTACTGTGAGCAAACGCGGTACCTATTTCGAATAGAGCTTTCTCATGCCCAAATGTTCATGCAAAATATAATTAACACATTCTTTTGATATCTTTAGGGTGTCAGTTATCTCACGCAATTTCACTTTACGGTCATCCAAAATAATTTTGTGGATTTTCTTATATTTTCCAGTATAACCACCTCGTTTAGGCGTCCAGAGGACCAGTAAATGATGAGTGATTTTCCAGGGGCAGAGTCTCCGTAACACTTATCAAGCCATTGCTTTGCTTGAACGGTATTTTTTTCCCATCAAAAAATAGTGTTTAATCAACACACAAAATTGGATTTTCCCATTGTTTTGAAAATATCAAAAGTAGCGTCACTAAAACTACTGTAACTTGTAAACTAATCTCGAAATGTCATGAAATTTTGACACGTATCCTTTAAAGGTTGGTACTTCCTAAAAATCATATGGATTTTTCGAAAAAGGCGACATCTTCCGTGTCAGACCAAAAGCTTTTCAGCCTCTAAATTGAATTCTATGGATTATTCCACGACTTGACAAAGATTGAGGATCTGGTTGCGGGTGCCTCTTCCAGGTATGGCGCTCCACTGTACTCTTGAGGTTTGAGGAAGTAGAAATGATTTTAACCGCTCATTGATTTTATGGTAAGGTATTAATAAAATGAAAAGTTGAATAGTTTAAAAAACTTCGGAGACCTTTACAATTAAAATCTGGCGTTTGTCTATGGGTCATTTCACGGACGTTCGACATAAATTGGCAGTGAACGGCTTGGAGTGTGATGAAATTTTGCTACTAAGCGTGACTTGATCCAAGGACTTGAAAAACAAAATTTTATAGAATTTTTTTTTTTTTGACAGCATACAACCATAAAATTTGGTATTTTTGAACACGCCATTATTTTAAAAAGTGTAGACGTGATGATTTTATGCAGTCTGCAATGGGTATTCTGAAAAGCTAATAACGAGCTCTCGTAATATAAAAATTCAAAAACAATTTTTAAACTAACATTTTTTTATTAGAATTTCATATTTTGAAGCCTATAACTTGTCTTACTAAACTATCGAATTAGAAACATTAATAACATCAACAAGCAGGGCAATTATTTTGGTTTGTCACTATGAAGTAGCATGTTTTACCACTATACCCATCTGCACAAGGATGCCACGCAGGTGATCCCTATTATACTTCTCCATACCCCATCCAACTTCTCTTCCAGTATACCCCATATCTTTCCGTCATCTTTCACACTTCTTCCCTCCCGGGTCACTATACTAAGCATCCGTACGTTTATCTGAACTAACCTCTCATACTTTTGACTATAAATAAATAAGCTTGAAATTTGATTATTGTTCCAACAATAACAGAATATTTACCAACCGCCACTGTTCTCGCTACATTCCACTCAAATTATCTGTTCGTTTCATACTTTAGGTATTATAGGTATACTGAAATCGATATCTTATTATGTTTTAGAGGTGTCATGTTAATAGGCAGACAAACAGACAGATGAAAATTGAAAATTACATAGTGCAACAAAAAAAAATATTTGTAAACGCTTTTTAAACCAATACCTATAAGTATTTTTGGGTGCTAAAACCGTATCTGGCTTCAGTTTTTTTATATCACCCACAGTTCCTTTACAATGTGACATCGATTAAATTTGAAAATTTGTTACATGTTACATAAAAAATAAAAACTTAAACCGTACTTTTATTTGATTAGGCTTTTATTTGATGTTCCAGATTCCAATAAATGTTTTTCTTTCAGCCTAGAATCAAGCAATTCTGCTTTTTCCTTAGTCAAACCCAAATCTCTCACTAAATCATTTAACACAGCTTGTGTAAACAACTGTGGTTTTAAATTTTCTAGAGAACATTGAAACTCATCATCATCCGGTCGACTTTCATTAAATTCGGGACTGGACTGTAAAACATCATCAACAGACTGAGGTGGCTCAGAGACAAGAAGTCCCGGTCAATGTCCTACTGGCCGATTAGCTGAAGTAAAGTTAGGATAGACAATTACTTTCTTATTTTTGGAGTTATATCCAGAAACCTCAACGCTGCAAAAATAACAATCATTTGAATGATTTTCTTGCTCTCTCCATATCATGGGTACTGCAAACCTAAAAGCTTTCTTTTCTTTCTTATACCATTTCCTAAGATCTTCGACACAAACATAACGTACTTTGTGAGGAGCCTAACATTTTTCTTTATTACCGATTTCTACACCAAAATATGCAAAGTATACTTTTTTACAGAGTCAGTAATGTTTCTTTGATGTTTTTTAACTACAAACTACCACATATATAATAAAAAGAGTTTTCACAACCACGATTAGCCGTACTTTGAGTGTGAATTAAAGCACATAGGTTAAACACTGCAATGCGAGGTTATATTGTCTGGAAGAAATCCAACAGCTGTGACATTTATCGGAACTGCCAACCTAATAACATTTGATTTTACTGCCAACCTTATAAAATTCTGATTTTATTACCAACATAATAACATTCGAATGATAAAAAATAAACTTTTCACATTTTGAATTTTAAAATGTGAAAAATTGGTGGGTGATACGACTTTTTTATTATTATTTTCGGAGCACACCAAAAAACATAGGAATCAGGTAAAGTTATTTAAAAAGTTTCTTCATCATTGGTCTGTGTTATATTGTAGCTATTTTTGAATAAACGTAGCTGAATTTTAAATAAACATAAAAAATTTCAGGGTGTAATTTTTAGATAAATATAATACTTCTTTTGATCAGGAAATGAAAACGACTTATTCTACATTAATATGTTAACATTTAAAGTAACTAGAAAATATGACTAGTACGAGTATCAAACTTTTATTTTTGCATAATTCCCTCATACAAATTTGCCATAGCGGAGAAAATGTATTTTTATTTTTGTCGAAAGAAGAGAAAATTTGAAAATTAAACTAACTTTATAGAACTTCAAGTTACGTCAAAATAACTTCTGTATATCAAATAAAGAATTAAATCAATATTATTTAAAACAAAAATTTGCATACCGCTTCAGGATACAAAGCCAAAGACCCAATAAATACAAAAAGTGGAATAATTTTCCATCTCATGACGCTCGATGAAAAGCCAGAAATTTTCCAATAAGATTAAAGCAGTCTGCCTTTAAAGAGCTGTCATTTAGAGCCAAGGAGATTATTTGCAGCGGACTTTTTATCGAGAAATGTGCTTTTTAATTCTACGATCAAATATAAAATAAACCATTGCAATAATCAAGACTATACCTTTACTTTTAATAATATTTTTAAATAATAACATCAGTATTTATATAGTCTGTTAAAAAAAATGTCTGGCTAAATCTAAATTTAGATTCATCTCTTTAAAAAATAATAAATATCTAAAACTTGTTTATAAATATTATGTCAAGAATTAAAAGTAGCTCCGATTGCTAAAATACCTCAGAACATATAACTATTTCTCAATTACTTGGAAAACTGGTAGCATTATACCAATTTTCAATGTTCATAATGCTTAAAATATAAGCGATATTTTCTCTGTTTCTGTACTACAGTTTTTAAAATTTATAAACGTGCACAATTTAATCAAGTAGTCAAACTTATTAATAAATATAATATAATATCTAGTAATTCATCAGGTTTTAAAAAAAGTACAGAGATATTAAGATGCAGCAACAGTACTTCGTAAACTTGCTCTGCTTCCATATTTTCCCACTAACATAGTTTTTTTTCCATGTGTTCTTCCTTTTCTGTATAAACACTACTAGCTTTTTATTACCGATTTCACCTACCTCAGATGAGAAAGATTGTCGCTCTAAAATTTTCGAAATCAACCCATCTTTTCTCTTAGTGGTGACCTGCCTCTGGTAATTCCATTCACTCCATCGTTGGTCATTCTATTTATATGCTTATTTTATTGTATCTTTCTATTTAATGTTCGAGTCGTCTATATTATCTATTTTGCATCTGTAATATTTAAATTATTTCTGTAAACAATGAGATCTTACCCTCTAGCAGTGTTTTTATTGTTGTTGATTCAAGTGTCTGTTTTGTTTCTGATATCTAGCTAAAGTTTAAACTTAAATACATTTTTAGTCTAAATAATTCTCAGTGGTATGTTTATTATCTTGTTAACGGAAATTGAATTAAAACAATTAAACGAATGTACGGTTGGTATTTTAAATCTTCTACAAGTGTAGGAAAATATTATTCAAAGATATTTCGCACTGCTTTCAATAATATAGAAAGTCATGGAAAAGGCTATCAAACAGCATCTTCTAAAATATCTTGAAGGATTCAACATTATTAGCGATCATCAATATGGCTTTCGTAAAAATAGATCAACAGGAGATCTTCTGACTTATGTAAGACTCGTTTGGAACAAAACAACTGAACACATTGGAGAATCTCGAGCGGTTGCTCTTGACATATCCAAGGCATTCGATCGTGTTTGGCACGATGGGCTGTTGGCTAAGCTACGCTCTTATAATATGTCTAAAAAGTTCTGTTTGTGGCTCTCATGTTTCCTCAGTGAGCGTTCTTTACGAGTGGTAATCAACGGATTTCTTTCTAACACCTTCACTATTAACGCCGGTGTACCTCAAGGCTC
>CM032455.1:48176770-48205082 GCA_019049505.1 Pachyrhynchus sulphureomaculatus
TTCGACTTTTTTAAATTGAAAAATCTCAAATTTTTTAAATGGCACACCTTTTATATTATTATTTTTTCTGATAGAATTTATAAAACCCTCCAACTTTTATTAAACATGTCATATACCTGTTTCTAATAGTTTTCGATTTATTTTGAATTTTTCAATTTATATCCTTGTTTTTTAATACACTTACGCTATAATATGATGGTTGCAAAGACAAAACAAAAATGTAGCCATTGTCAAATTTTGGCGTGTCTTTAAGCAACTAAAAAATAGTTTAGTTTGTTGTAGTAAGTGACGTATAAAGGTAATAATTATGGATGTTCCTAAAAATGAATTAATTGATATGTTTTTATATACTGGGAGAGACGGGAAAAAATTGTCTTTTGGCAGTAAGGTTTTACGGAGCGAAGTACTGTATACCATCTAGCAAATCTTTTCAGTGCTTAATGGAACAGTTTGATGGTAGTGGTAGCGTTGAGCATACGAAACAGAAAGTAGTAAACCAGAATGCTACCAATGAGGAAAAAGAAATGGAGATTTTAATTCATGTTAAAGATAATCCCCAGGTCAGCAGCCGTCAACTAGTTGACTTATCTAACACATCCCAATCTACGGCTAATGGCACCACGATAAAATACAAGTATCATCCCTTTCATATGGAACTACACCAAGAACTTCAAGACCGTGATTTGAACGACGAGTAAACTTTTGTACCATCATAAATGGAGCAATAGAGCCCGACTCAAATTTTTTATCCAAAATAATGTTTTCTGATGAAGCTACTTTTCGCAGTAATGGAGCAGTTAACAGCCATAACATGCAATATTATTCAACAGTTAATCCATTTTGGGTCCGGGAAGTTCGAAACCAAAACCATTGGTCGCTTAATGTATGGTATGGATATTAAATTTTCGAATTATTGGTCCATATTTTTTCCGCGAACCGCTTAACGGGCCTACATATCTAAATTTTTTGCAAAACGAATTACCCCAGCTTCCTGAACAAGTTGATAACTTTGAAAGGGAACAAATATGGATTCAACAAGACGGAGCTCCTGCTCATTACCACCGGGAAGTTCGGGAATTTTTAAACTATCATTACCCACAAAAATGGATCGGTAGGGATGTATTCATTCAGTGGCCCCCTCGATCATGTGACTTAACACCTTTAGAATTCTTTTTGTGTGGCTTCATTAAAGATCGTGTTTATGTGAATCCCCCTACAGCATCAGTAGGATACGGGATGCGTGCAGAACAATAACGCCCTTTATGTGAAGGAAAGTGAAGGAAAACGAACGAAAACGACTAAACATGTGTATTCAAGTAGACGGGCATATTTTTGAGCATTTATTACGTCATAATAATTAATCCTTAGTTAAACTATATTAAAATTATTATTTGTGTATGTTCTCACAATAGCGTAAGTGTATTAAAAACAAGGGTAAAAATTGAAAAATTCAAAATAAATCGAAAAATTATTAGAAATAGGTATATGACATATTTAATAAAAGTTGGAGGGTTTTGTAAAATCTATCAGAAAAAATAATAATATACAGGGTGTGCTATTTAAAAAATTTGAGATTTTTTAATTGAAGATAGTAGAAATGCATAAATTTATTTTAAATACCCTATAGCATCAAATCAAATTGTTTTACATATATCTTTTTCATTTCTATAGAACTCTCGTACCAATTATGAGTATTCCATCTTCAGAAACAATGGCGCTACTGGCAATTTTTTTACAAAACTGAAAACTAGTATTTTTAAAAAAAAATTGAAATATCAGAAAAAACTAATAGGTTTAGGTATATAACATTATTAATAAAAAGTTATAAAATTTTAAGCAGAATTTAAAAATAAATTAGAAAATAGGATGTCCTATTTAAAAAAACATAAGTTATGTCGTTCACACTTTTTTGAATTACCCTGTATACTAGAAAATAATTTTAAATTATGCACCTTAATATTCCCTAAAACTATTATATTTTACATGTTTTCGTCATTCCCGAAACAAATGAGATAATGAACTTTACTCTATCATTGACTCACCCTGTGGATACATTTACGGGGATTTTAATTTGTCAGCCCGTATATGCTAAGTGAGTTGTTTACTGATCTTCCAAGTATTATTTTAATAACTAAAAAAATGACTTAAACCTGTTTTTTTAGTCCTTAAAATTTTCAATTTCATAAAAATATTCTTCATTATTTTTACACCCCAAGCTGTGAGAGGCAGGGGACTCAGATTAATCAAGCACTCTAAACCGTGATTGGCTAGGGACTCACGTTAATCAAGCACCCTGAATCGTAAGAGCTAAGGGGACTCACGGTAATCAAGCATCCCAAGCAGTGAGAGGCAAGGAGACTCACGTTACTCAAGCACCTCAAGTCAAAAAAGGCAATATTCCATGAATCTCATGCATAACTGCAAGATAGATAAAATGCACTTTTGCCCATCTTGAACACATTTTTGGACGCTAACCGAATTCAATAGATGTATGGGACAATCAGATATCATATTTGGATTCAGGGGCTAAAAATACGTCGGAATATGTATGTCTCGTTATTATTGTTAACTTGACGACTTTTGACCACGTGACCCAAAGATACCTAGGACATATATCTGGTTAATAGTAAATCAATAGTAAAGTCAATAGTATTTTTTTTCTCGGATTGATCAATTTTTTGTCACAGTATTTGCGTAAAAATAACCATTTAAAATATATATTTCCAAAATACGTATCCACAGTTTTTATTCTTACTATAATTAAAACAATTTATATGCTGATCCGATGAAATTTGAGGTCTGTAGGGATTTTCGAAAGGTAATGTTTTTTTTTCTACCCACTGTGCGTCTCCCTAGTCACTAAGATTTCTTACCGAATATTTTCTATAATTATCTCGAAAAGATAAGGTTTTTATTGCAAAGCAGGAAAGTATATTAGCGTCACACCAGAGTTACTTTGTGGGCAACCTACGCCACCTCTTGGAAATCAAGCTTTTTGGGAAAATTTCTTGAAAAACTTGCCTAGAGGTGTATAAAACATATAATGTCTTGCTGAAAAAAAGTTCGATGGTTATAATCATCAAAATTTTGTAAAGTAGGTGTTAAAATGTTCTTATTTATCTCCACATATCGCACCAAATTAACAGTTGCGTACTCTCTTTGATTCATACTTTAGCATATTTATATTAAAATACGATCAATCATCTAACGTGTACTCAAAATTTCTTTATTGTCCTGTTTAGTAACGAATCGGTTAAATTTAAAATTTTATTCAGTAAATTTCGCTTCTTTCTTCTTTAGACCACCGACGATCACAATAACATTAAAAGTCTAACCTAATGAAGTTCATAGTTTTATCTAAAAAAGATGTAAATAAATAAAATAAAAAACCTGAAATTTTTTTTAAATTGGAGTTTCATTAAATTAAGATTATCATATGCAACACAGTTACGGTATCCAAAGAGATTCATACGACAAAAATCTTGAAAGATTGCATAGACCTCGAATAAAGAAAATTTATACATATCTTCGTAACACGCTAAAAGGTCACGGAGGAGTTTTTTATGAGCATAGCACATGTTCTGCAGGAAAATCCCTAAAGCACTACAAGAAGGACACGTGTCCTGGGCAAAGTATTCTAAATGGCTGAGATTCTCCATATAAAAGACTACTTGAAAAGAATTGTACTAAGAATAACAGACTGAACTTCATATGGATGTAAAGTATTAGTACGACGTGTATTTCTAGAATACACTGCTCTGGGAGGGCGGGCTACATCCATCGAACACTTTCCATGAAAATACTTGTAGAGTAGACTCAAGTTGCAAACTGTTCTTTGATGTTCCAAGCTATTAAGAATTGTGGTGAGTTTTCGATCCCCAATCAGGCGAATCACTCCCTTCTAAATAGAACCTAGCAAATGCAATGTATGTTTGGAGGCAGCGACCCAAACGTGGTAGCAATATTCCAACGTTGGTCGCGCTTAGTGCAGAACTAACAGTTGTAGAGTATAAGACTTCCTAGGTCGAAAAAATAATCCCAGCTTTTAAGAAGCTCTCTTTGCTATACAACATGGACATATTTGCTCCCAATTTAACGCCTAGCAAATTTAATGGCGATGCTGGGAGAATGAAGTGACCCGAAATAACTATGTTGGGTTCAACAACGTTGACTTTTCTAGAAAAAACTGCTGTCAGAATTTTTGTAGCGCTACATTATGGTGTTGACTGTTTATGTTTAAATAAATACTTTATTTATTATATAAGAACAATATTTGCCCCTTTATATATATTCCTACTTTTGAGAATATATTAAGTAGATATTAATACTGAGTTTGTTTCAAGAAAAAAAATTAGAATATCAGCTAGCCCATTTTTTTACTTTAGAGATATGGTGACGAGGTAATTTTTGTACGCCTTTTAAAGATGATCTCTATAGTTGTTCAAAAATCTTAGTTGTACTGTTTTGGACACCATTCATTTTATAATAAAAGAGAATTTAAGTCCAGCTCAGAAAATGAAAAAAATACTGAAGAAATATTTAGTAGCTTGGAGATAATTAAATAAAGTACAACTTATACGTCTTGTAAAATAGAACGGTAGTTCAGTGAAACACTACGTTAAAACAAAGTAAAAATGTATTAATAAACAGAAGAGACATTTTTACATTAAATTCACCCTTATGATTAATTAATCTAAATAAATAACCTTTTGTGTGATGAAAAATATACACATTCACAAATAGTCTCTGGCTTAAAAGTTTGGAAGTTTTTGGATAGTTTCTCGTATACCACTTTTTTTTGGGTTTAGAGAACGGCTTTAAGATGATACTGTGTTAAAAGTTGGTCCCAGATTTACTTCTAGCGAAACTAGTTCCAAGAACACAGATGTAAAAGTGTTTTCAAGAGCACACGTGGAAAACAATTTAAGAAACACACGTTAAAACTAGTCTTCAGGAACACACGTTAAAAGGAACTAAGTTAGATATATTAGCTGGCTTTCAACTTAGTCTTTTCCTGTGGGTTTCTTATCGCAATACTACTCCACACACTACCCCTTGGCTTCCATTTTGGTAACCGATCAAAACTTGACCTAAATATCTTAGGATGGTCAGAATATTTGTCGAAGATGAAAAAAGTCTCGAACTTTAGAAAATGTCTAGTTTTACATCTCCCATCTCTACCGGTCGAAGCGAAATTTTTAAAATCTTTCTCTTAAGGAGTATAAAATGAGATAGGAGTGCTGAACTTGAAACGTGATAGACAAGAACGGAAGATACTCGTCCTAATCAGAATGTATACATATTCAATGCAGATAAAATAAATTAAATAGAAGACTTACGCTTAGTACAAGTTTAATTACACTACTCAATTAATATGAAAAATGTAATAACATTCAGATAGCTATACAATGCTCAACTTAAGCTAACAATTATTTTGCAAGTATTAAAAAAGAAAAATGATTTAGTCACATGATCTTACAATTTAGAAAAAATGAATGTTACAACATTCTGCTTAGTTACTGTCACCCCAAGATAGATTTTCTTCCAGGTCCTTGTTAAAATTGAACTACTTTTTGCTATCTGCAGATATTTGCATGTTCGAGCATTCAAAATGAATGAAGAAATAAGCGTACTGTTATCTGCAAAACTGTTGATTGGATTTTTGGTCTGTTCCAGCAGATCGTTAATGTAAATGAGAAAGAGAGTAGGAGACCGTATGGAGACTTGGGGACATACTGGCGTTGATAGTGAAGATATTACAAAAAAAATTCGTCTTCTACCACTCGTAAAAAACTCTCTTTTGAGGAAACATGAGAGCCGCTAACAAGACGTTTCGGACACACCATAAAAGCCTAGCATAGCCAGCAATCCGTCATGCCAAACAATTCAGTCAATTTAGCAATTTAGTCTACTGTTCTTCACTTGTCCTCACCATTCAGTAAAATTGTAAAAAGATGATAAATTTGGCTGGAATCATGTCTTTGGAACGATAAAAAATTATGGTTTTTTTAAATAGACAGTGCTAAAGTAAAGCGATTTTCCACATACCATACACAAAACATCTTTGCTTAAATTTGACAGAAGAAAGGTATTTCTAGTCTCCGTGGATATACATCTATGGAATAATTATTCGACGTGCCGAGACACAAGTGCAAAAGCAACATTTTAATCGAAACATAAAGGCTTTTAATGCTTTAGTTTTAGATTGTTGGAACTGTAAAATGGGATTTACAATTATTGATGTGAGGTGGATATTCGTCTTATATGGGAATTAGAATTGATAAACGTTGAAAAGAATGTAGACGTAGTTGAGCCTCTAAGCAATTGACTCTAATTCTTGCACCACCTGTATCTTGCAGCGATGCAAAGATAACTCTTTACGAAATTTGCCTTAAAACGAACGAACGAGAGTCTCGGGAATTAACACTCCTCCGCATTGCATTGTTTGTTGATGTGCTTTGTCGCCCTTTCCGAGGCTTACTTAAAGTTGAACCCGTTGTTTTAAACTTTTGTGATTGTTTGTTAGTCAGTAGAACACTCGACTTCGTTTATGCTGTGTAAATGATATTAAAAGCAAAATTTTTGCCGTTTAAAACGCGCAAAATAATATTTTTATAAAAGTCTTGTACACACAAGGTAAGCTCTACTTCTGGGAAAGGCTTCAAGCTCATGGCGTTCGTTCAAAACGCTAAACAAATTGGAAGTTATTTATGAAACACCTTATATTAGTTTATGTTATATTTACAGAAAACGGGATGTAATAAGCCCTTTCTCTTAATAGGGTCGGAATTCAACATCAAATATTTTGACAATAAAAACAAATTTACAATCTTTGTGTCTATGCTAAACTAAACAGATTGTTTTACCAACTTTTTTTTTATAGTTCACATCCCCGCCTGAGTAGGGATTTTACCCTTTTTCATATTCTAAAGATATCGACGAGGATGTCGTAATACCCGTCAACGTTGTCCAAGTGCCGAAACGTACATTTTTGTATTTCATAGCACCTTTGAGACAACGCGGTAGCGCTATCTCGGACGTTATTGCATTTCTGCGAACAACTACTATCTATGTACGTAGCTAAACAAAATATACTTAAATAATTTAATAATTAAGCATACCGACCTGCGGGATTGAATCCTCGACCTTCTGCACCGTAAACAAGGTACTACGCTATGGAGTCCCAGGCCAGAGTAACGGAATAGTGAAATCGTCCAAAGCAGTGGCTGAAAGTAAACGCCAGCAAATTTTCTGTGGTCTTATTATATCGTCTAAAAGCAATTATCACGAGTGGAAGTATTAAAATACACCAGAAGATCTAGGATAAGGATAATAAGAGATAGTTACGTAAGGGACTCATCAATACTTCTTACGTGCAAGTTCTCAATTCAAAACAGTATCATTCTTCCTATATTGCTGTTGTCAGTAAATTACGTTGGGATTTTAGATCTTTAGAACCTTGATACTACACAACACTTATCACCACTACATTATTGGAAACTAGAACGACAAATATTTTAGGTTTCATAAAGAACCAAGACAATACAGTCAAAAATCTATATGATTTGTTGTTAGAACTATTTTAAGATAACTGAATGGTTTATAAAATAAAAAAAAAAACACTGCATGACTTTGTTAACTAAAAATAATAAAATAAAATATATTTTTGGGTTTTAATGTATCACAGAAAAAACTTAGTTTTTAAGTACTTGTAGTAAAAAAGTAAATTGCTAGATAAAAAAAACACAATTACAGTTCTTGGAAAATTATCCTATTCTAGGCTTTCTACTAACCGAAAGGTGAAATTATTTGTGACTGCTTGACATGACGTTTTCAAGATACCTATCATTTTTCACCTGATATTTTTCTTTAGTTTTTCCACGGAGCGAGTAATATTACTATAAATTCTAGTTTTAAGATATCTTCGAAAGAATAAATCCACCAGCGCAATATCAAGAGTAAGTGGAGGCCAATTTATGTCAGTCCTCCCGGGAAACAATGTTTTCCAAAACATATCGCGAAGAACCGATTACAGTTCTTGGAAAATTATTTCATTCTAGGCTCTTTACTAACCGAAACGTGAAATTATTCATGACTGCTTGGCATGTCGTTTTCAAGATCCGTACCATTTTTTTTTTACATTTTTCTTCAGTTTTCCCACGGAGCGATCAATATTACTATAAATTCTAGTATTAACATATCTTCCAAACAATAATTCTACCAGCGCCATATTAACAGTAAGTGGAGGCCAATTTATTTCAGTCTTCCCGGGAACCAATTTATTCCAAGACATATACCGAAGAACCAATTACAGTTCTTGAAAAATCATCTCATTATAGGCTCTCTACTAATCGAAAGATGAAATTATTCATTACTGCTTGGCATGTCGTTTTCAAGATCCTTATCGTTTCTCACCCGAGATTTTTCTTTAGTTTTTCCACGAAGCGAGTAATATTTTAAGATATCTTCGAAAGAATAAATCCACCAGCGCCATATCAAGACTAAATGGAGGCCAATTTATGTCAGTGTTCTCAGGAACCAATTTATTCCAAGACAAATCCCGAATGACTAGCAGAGATATGTTTGTAGTGTGCTAATTCGCTACATCCTACAGAAGCCAGGTTCTCAGGTTATAGTCATCAACATTTTATGTGAAAGTTCTCTGTTATCTGCATATTTTGTTCCAAGTTAACGGTTATTGGAAAACCTTTGGCATTCTCAGAACTAGACTTTTTTTTTTATGGGTCTAGCACACATGCTGCAGGGAAGTCCCTAAAGCGCTCCAGGAGCGGCACGAGTGCGGAAAAAGCGATTCACGTTGTTTTTGAATCGCTGTAAATTGTACTCGGTGGGAAACACAGCGCTGGGCAAATTATTTCAAAGGGATGACGTTCTCCATATAAAAGATTGCTTGAAAAGCGTTGTACGCGGAGTAACAAGCTGAACCTCATACGGATGCGAAGCACCAGCGCGACGTGTATTTCTAACATGCATCGCTTTGGGAGGAATTAAGCAGGCTACATCCTTCGAACACTTTCCATGAAAATACTTGTAGAACAGACTCAAGTCGCCAACCGTTCTTCGATGTTCCAGGGAATCAAGGCCGCCGGTCAATTCCGGGCCCCCAATCAGACGGACCGCTCTTCTCTGAACAGAATCCAACAAATGCAGTGTATGTTTGGGAGCGGAGCCCCAAACATGAGAGCAGTATTCCATAGTTGGTCGAATTTGGGCTTTCTAAAGAATTAACAGTTGCTGTGGGGTGTAAAGCTTTCTGGTTCTAAATAATATTCCCAGCTTTTGAGAAGCTCTCCGTGCTATGCCTGCAACATGTTCATGCCAAGACATATTTGCTCCCAAACTAACTCCCAACAAATTGAGCGACGATAACTATGTCGGGTTCAGCAACGTTAACTTTTTTAGAAAAAACTGCCGCTTGGGTTTTTGTAGCGTTAAATTCCACTTGGTTACTGTCACCCCAAGATAGAATTTCTTCCAGGTCTTTGTTAAGTTGAACGACCTCCTGCTGTTTGCGGATATTCGCCTGAGCAGCCGATGTCCGAGCGTTCAAGGTGAATGAAGAGACAAGCGTACTGTCATCTGCAAAGCTATAGATTGGATTCCCGGTCTTTTCCAGCAGATCGTTAATGTAAATGAGAAAGAGAGTAGGAGACAGTATGGAGCCCTGGGGCACACCGGCGTTGATAGTGAGGGTGTTAGAAAGAAATCCGTCGACCGCCACTCGTAAAGAACGCTCTCTGAGGAAACATGAGAGCCACAAACAGAACCTTTCAGATATACCATAAGAGCGTAACTTAGCCAACAGTCCATCATGCCAAACACGGTCGAATGCCTTGGATATGTCAAGAGCAACCGCTCGAGATTCTCCAAAGTGTTCAATTGCGTTGTTCCAAACATGTGTTACATAAGTCAGAAGATCTCCTGTTGATCTATGTTTGCGAAAACCATATTGGTGATCACTAATAATATTGAATCGTTCAAGATATTTTAGAAGATGCTCACTGATAACCTTTTCCATGACTTTCGATATTATTGAAAGCAGTGCAACTGATCGGTAGTTATTTGGCAAGGTCTTCTTACCTTTTTTAGGTATCGGCTGAACCGTGGCACATTTCCAGCAGGACGGAAATATTCCCTTTCTGTAGGATAAGTTAAAAAGTCTACAGAAAACTGGTGTTAGTTCCCTTGCACAGTTTTTGAGAACTATGGCAGGTATTCCGTCAGCGCCAGAAGCCTTCTTGGTGTCTAGCTTCATTAAAATACGCTTTATGATGCGCTGTCTGAAGACAACATCGGGCATCCTTGACTGCAATATGGGAATAGTAGGTGGTGTTTTTCCTTGGAAATCTACAGTAGAATGTGAAGCAAAGAGTTCAGCCAACAAGTTCGCTCTCTCAACAGGTGTGGTTGCAATGGAATTATCTGGCCTTGTGAGTGGTTGTATGGTGGATTTGGTAAAATTTTGACTAACTGCCTTAGCGACTGCCCAAAAGGACCTGGAATCGTTGGGACAAGCGAGAAGTTTGTTTCTAATTCGTTGATTGTGTGCCTCCTTGGTTTCGTCGATAATTCCTTTGCATCTGTTCCGGGCATGAACAAAGATGTTACGATTTACGGTGTTAGGATTTTCACGCCATTGTCGGTAGGCAATATGTTTAGAAGCAATAGCTTCTTTGCATTTTCGGTCGAACCAAGGCTTGAGTTGTTGAGTTGTTGAGTTGAGTGAGATAACTTGGAGTTGGTTGGCTTTAATTCTCTCGTCGGCTCCATCTTATATGAGTACAGACATAATCCTTGTGATACAGACGTAGTAATAGGTTCCTGGTGACTTTTACGCTCCTTGATCCTTTGGGTATTAGAATATTAACACTCGAACAAACTTTACTTTGCACCGCTTCTTAATAGCTTTGTTCGCTCTCGGTTCAGTTAAAGTTCAACCAGTGTCTTCAAACTTCTATATTCATTTTTTAACCAGTTAGGCCTCTATTTACGCTGTATAAATGATATTTATTGAGAAATTTTCATCATTGAGAATCATAAAATTGTGATATTTGTAAAACTCTAACACACGCAGGACACATTTTGGTCTGGTGAAATACTCCATATCAACTAAATTTCTGCACCCCTCTTTGGCCCATGTCCGCCTTTAGATTTACACAATATGCCAAACATATTGTAAAATCACTACTATAACCATAATGTTACATTACAGTCAGACTCGTTTTCATTGTGCCTACACGGTCCACTCGTGTAGTAACTCAATAGGTCATTGTTATATTAACCTGGACAACAAACGTGGTTCAAAATATATTAGCTACACGTAACAAGAATTTTATACCTCATTTTTAGTGTTACGGAACACTTATAAGATCACTTCGGTGTCTCTCCGTCTGTCTGTCGGTCTGACTGTCCGTTTGTCACACCCGATTTTGTCCGAAACTATTTGACAACTATTGGACTGTTGCCTAAGATACGCTCTTGGACTGTTGGCTAAGCTACGCTCTTATGGTATGTTCGAAAGATTCTGTTTGTGGCTCTCATGTTTCCTCAGAGAGCGTCCTTTACGAGTGGCGGTCGACAGATTTCTTTCTAACCCCTTCACTATCAACGCCGGTGTGTCCCAAGGCTCCATACTGTCTTCTATTCTCTTTCTCATTTACAATAACGATGTGCTGGAAAAGACCGGGAATCCAATCTACAGCTTTGCGGATGACAGTACGCTTATCTCTTCATTCGCTTTGAACGCTCGAACCTGGGCTATTCAGGCAAATATCCGCAGACACCAGAAGATTCTTCAATTTAACAAAGACGTGGAAGAAATTCTTTCTTGGGGTGACAATAACCAAGTGGAATTTAACGCTATAAAAACCCAGGCAGTAGTTTTTTTAAAAAAGTTAACGTTGCTAAACCCGACATAGTCATGTAGGGGCACTCCATTCCCCTAACATCATCACTCAATTTGTTAGGCGTTAATTTGGGAGCAAATATGTCCTGGCATGAATATGTTGCAGGCATAGCAAGGAGAGCTTCTCAAAAGTTGGGAATATTATTTCGAACCAGAAAGCTTTACACTCCATAACAACTGTTAATTCTTTACAAAGCTCAAATTCGACCAACTATGGAATACTTCTCCCATGTTTGGAGCTTCGCTCCCAAACATATACTGCATTTGTTGGATGGAATACTGCATCCAGGTTTGGGGCTCCGCCCTCAAACACACACTGCATTTATTGGATTCTATTCCGAGAAGAGCTCTTCGTCTGATTGGAGACCCAGAACTGACGGCGGCCTTGATTCGCTGGAACATCGGCGATTTGAGTGTGTTCTGGAACGCTTTAGGGACTTCCCTGTAGCACGTGTACTAGACCCATAAAAAAAACAGAAAGTTGAAATTTGGTAGTCATATAGGAATTAATGGCCTCATTAGAGCCATGTATTTTTCAAATTTCAATTTTGACTTAAGGGGTTAGTTTTGGGGGATGAAATCGGAAGTGAAAGAAATTTTTTTTATAGAGTGTGGTGTCAAATGAAAGCTTGTGAAAACACGAGTAAAAAATTTATATATTATATAATACTTGCGCATTCTTTTCTTTGTATTATTTTTAAAAAATCGCGAAAAATCGATGTCCCCCCTTATCTCAAAAAGTACTGATCAAAAAATTTTGAAAAAAATTCTGAAATATTCTTCACGAGATGTAGATTGAACGAAAATTATCACGAATGAATTACCTTTCATAATTTATCTTTCAAAAATTTCGAGGTCATCAGTTTTTAGTAAAGATTAGAAACAAAGTTTGTTGAAAACTCATTGGGGGTGTGTTTTGTGAAGTCACTGATCATTTTATACCTCTGTAACAATTTTTTTTTTTATTTTAAAAGCAATCAACGTATGGAAAACTAACTGCGCAAGTTCAATTTGCACTTGACCGGTTATTAAGTAAAAACCAGAACGTTGCCAAAAATTTTTTAAAATTAGACTCACAAACAGTTTTTAACTGTAGTATTTTGTAGTATTTTATTTTTAAATTTTTACCAGAGGCGTGCATCACGGTAACGTAAGTAAGACACTACTTTTTTAAAAATTTGAATCGCTTTTTGCAAGTTATTCAATAAAATAAAATAAAATTTGCCCTTTATTTTTCTCCTTAAATTATTATCTATAGAGACATTTGAAGAGTTACAATAAATACTTTTTAGTCACAATAAACTTATTTACACTTAAACAACATTTACAAAATTTTAATAAATAACTTGTATAAAGTAATTTGAAACAAACTGTGGTGTACCAATATTTTTACATTTTCACGTTTCCGCTATACACCCCACTAGGAAGAACGTGAAATGTTAACTGATTTGCCAGAAAGTAAATGCATTAAAGCGAGAATTAATATCCTAAATTAATTTATTTGAGAATAAACAGGATATGCAGCAAAAATTGAAAATAAAAGTTTTTCAAATTTTTCCATTTTTGCCTGATCTTGCCGTGATGATTGTCTATCATAGTAAATAATAATATCACTGAAGTGAACATTTAAAAAAAATGGTGTCAAAGATTCAGAGTAGTCATGCCCAGTAATTTGAAACTTAGAATTTTCAGTTGTAAACAATATTAAAATTTTTTCCTTTTAGTTAGAAACACGTAATATAAAGAGGTAAACTTAGAACTACCAAAATTTATAACTCCCCAACTTCCTAATTTCCTTCAGACGGACTTTCACCCATTTCCCGATTTCAGAGATTTTCAAGTCAGCTTTTTCCATCAGTTTTTGATTTCTAGCTCCTTCTATTTAGTTGAGACCAATCACTTCTGGTTCTTTCCATTCTGTTTCTCCCTCTTTGCCTTCTTCCACTTAGCAGCTTCATAACAAAGTATTTCATGAACTGAAGCTCGACGAATTTATAATTGTTGTTGTAAATGTCAGAGATCTTGCGTTTACTATCCCGAGTAACTTTCGAACTGCCGTAACCCACAATAATATCCTCAGCCCTCTCTAAATTTTTGTGTTTAAGTTTACGTTAAAGATGAAATCTTCTCTAACTGCTTCCTCTCTGGCAAATATTTTCATAGTAGAGTAGAATGTATACAAAAAAATCTAGCGCGGTGTACCGACGAAATTTTATCAGGACACGCTAGTTAGTGCCACCATTGGCAAATGTAATGGCTTGTTCTTTAGAGCTTCTTCTTGTATATTGTCGGGGCTTCCGTATTCCATAATAGCCGTAATTACTTTTGGTTTAGGCGTAAGTCGTAGTTACTTCTGCCAATTCTGTTTTCACTCTGTTATTCTCATTTGCATATTTCATCCTAAGAATTTGCAAAACTCTGAAGGTTACTATCCTGTTTTCTACCTACCTAATAATATAAAATTTTTAAAAGAAAGTGATAATCTCCTGGTAATGTTAGTAAAATTAGACCTGGAGCATACTAAAAAAGGTTATACAGGGTTGGAAGAAACTTTATAGTGCTCCAATCCAAATTTTTACAGCTGATTTTGAAAGCTGCATGGATGGTGTGAAGCTCGCAATTATCGAAACTTAACCGAATTGGGACATCTGGGTCGCCATCCTTCCGTAACCTAGTAATCAGGTCAGTAAAAAATATTTTTGACATTTTTGCAACCCATTGACATTCAGATTATCTTCTTTTACTTATTTAAACATTCTGATCATTTTTCATCAGTAGAGGAAAGATTTCAGTTTTTCTAAAAAAACGGAAGTCCGATATATTTAGTTTCTTTCATCCTTTAAGGGATCCCAGGAACGCACAACAAGGTCCGTCTGCTGATTTTTGCTAACTTTCTTAAGGCTTTTCAAAAACCCTACGCGAACATGTCTCTTTGTGAAAGAGTATATCGGAATCGGCTGCGGATATCACATAAAACTCTTGCGAAACAAAATATCCATGAACAGTGATATCGCGCTTACTTGCAGTGATCGTAACTAATACTAAAGAAAATTAGAATAAATATGAATTAATAGAAATCCTCTTAAAATTTCTGTTGCTGGCATGTCAAATTAGGGAAGAATATAATAACTCTCAGTCGAAAAATTCCACTTTGTAAATGAAACATAAATCGTGTTATCGTAACATTCGTAACAAAGGAAACCACAACACAAGGAATGCATTATTTACGAAGACCATATTTCATTTTCTTTTTCCCCACATATTTTCCTCAAGTTGCTTCGAACTAAATCTCTTTTAATCATCTTTTCTATTTTAAGTTGTTTGTTCACTTTTAGTTTGTATCCAGTACTTTTTTGCTGCACTCCTGTTCGTGTAGCAGTTTTTTAATTTTGGTGTAAATAGTCCGAAAGCATATAGCGCCACTCATTAATGTGCAGATAGAGGAGACCTCCAGTTTTACGGAGGCGTGTTGATAAGTTTCTAGCGTAACATAAAAAACATCAAAATATGAAAACCATTATTTATTCAATGTGATTTTTTTTTCAACTTTATAAATTTTGTGCAACAGTTATAAAGTAACTCTAGACCTTTGAAAATAAACTCTTAATCTTTGTTTACAAGCCAGTCTTCGGCAATAATTATTACTTCTTCATTTGAATAAAATTTGTTATATTCTTTCTTGGAAATTTTTCACTTTTTGTTATCGATTTTAGTTACTAATGAAGAACCATCTTCTTTAGTCACTGTTTTACTGTATTCTAAATAATCTGTGAGCAGTATCCCAACTTTTCCTGTCGATTTCTGGAAACAAACTTTTTGGGACGAGGTGAGTCAGCATGTTTCCACCCCTTTAACTGTTCCTTTATCTCTAAATCATAATGATGACACATGTTTAATCCATAGTTGTCATTAGGCCCAAAAAGCTAGATGAATCCTCTTCAAAACGACTAAAAATAAACTTGGATGGCATAATTCTTAGTCACTTTTGGTCGGCGTTTAGATATTTAGATGATAATGGTCTTCTACCCAAATTGGAATTTATAATGTGCCAAAAACATTCATATCAAATGTTTAGAATTTCTGCTATTTGTTTCAGCTGAATCTGTCGATTCTTCAAAGTTCTTGCATCTCCTCAGCACTCTCTTAAGTAGATACAGAGACAGGTCTTTCAACACTGTGTTTATCACTTACGTCGATTCTTTGCGGATATTTTTTTTAAAAAAAACAGTACATCATCGATATTTCATTTTTCTAATTTCAAAACCTCAGCATACCTATCTTCTTTAAAAATTTACTATAAATACCACATATGTTGGGAATGTGGAATCTTTAGCACAATGACACTACTCAGTATATATCACCACTACACCAAACACTCTATTTTTGCACTCAACGTGCGTTTCGTTAACCATGTTAGCTTCATCAGAAGCGATGATTCACTAAACTAAAAATCTACCCTATTTATACTTACCCTAACACCTGAATTACTCAGGCGGAACTAATGGCATAGACGAGGCCATCAGTTCCGGCCAAGTAACCGGTAGAGGTGACTATCAGGAATAGGCCCTCTGTATTTATTTAAACTCCTTTTACATTTTATAATTTCCATACAGTCTCCTGTCAGACACATTTTTAATTAATATTAGACTATCTAATGTTACAGTATGATTAACTTCAAGGGCATGTTCGGCAATGCTAGACTTTCCTGTTCCACTGTATTTTAAATGTGCTAAATGTTCTTTAAATCGTGTTTTGATTAACCTTTTAGTTTGCCTAAAATACTTTTTGTCGCAATCATTACAACTAATTTCATAAATTCCACTTTTCTCACAATTAGAAATCTTATCTTTGGGCTTTCCTAAGATAGTCCTCAGATTGTCTGATGACTTATAGACTAAGGTGAAGCCTACCCTAATAAATACCTGATTGGGTCCCCTGCTATATTTCGCATTATATGGTATGGAGTCTTATTTTCTTCGCTTGTAAAAAAGGTGGAATTCTGAATATTTAACCTGAACTTATGTCCATTTATTAACTTGTTTACTAAGTCATCGTCATAACCATTAACTCTAGTTATATTTCTAATACGATTCCTTTCATTATTGAAGTTTACTCTATTCAGAGGAAAAGTGACCAATCGATGAACTAAAAAATGTAATGCGGCTAATTTGTGTTGTTTGCAATGAAATGAGTCATGAGGAATATATTTATCTGTTACTGCCTCTTTTCTATAGATATCAAATTCGAACCTATTATTATTTTTAATAATTAAAATATCTAGAGAAGGTGGTTGCCCTTTGGTCTCGATTTCGTAAGTGAAATGGAAGCATATCGGCTATTTAATTTAGAAACAAAATCACCTATATTTGCTATCTTTTTATCAAAAATCGCGAAAACATCATCCACATACCTATACCATACCCTTTGAAAATATTCAAATTGTTGACTAGCTTTGGTTTTAAACTTACTCATGAATAAATTGGCTATGAAAGGTGATAAGCAATTACCCATAGCTCTTCCTTCTTTCTGACCATAAAATTGATTATTATATTGACGAGTTACGTTGGACATTTTGAGAAAAAATAGTAGGTGTTGCATGACCTCTGGTATTCTGCCTTCACATAAGCAGTCTTTCTCGTTTATTAAACCCTATTTTATATCTTTTGATTTAACACGGGCGACGTTTGTTCTTATTCTGTTCACTGTTCTCCAAGTTTTCCATTGAAAGTTGCTTTTGGAAGAGCTGTATTGGGACAAGGGCTAATTTGTTTGGAGATTAATGAGCACATTTTCTTGGAAGTCTCACCTGGATTTCGGTCTCTTCTTAGGTGGTTCTGTTATGTAGAGAACATGCCGTCGGTTTGTTTAAATTTTTTAGTGTCTCTCACTATTATACGGCTTTTAGGAGTTGCAAAGCGCAGCTCGTAAAGAAAATTTAATAAAGTGAGTTTTATGCATCCCGTCACAATCCTGTAAGTTTCATTAAGGGCAGTGTCTACTAGCCTAGAGTGGACTAACAGATTCCACACTTGGCTGGAGTATTCTCTGGCTAAGCAGGGCAATTGAGTAGTGCTTCTCAGTACAACCGGATTTGTGCCCTAGTTGATTTTTACTAGTTTTTCAGAAGAGCGTATCTGGTCACTATTTTTGTCGGTGGCAGTGCTGTTTAAGCAGAGCTATTGAGTAATGATTCCCAGTACAACGAAATTTGCGCCCGAGTTAATTCCTGCTAGTTTTTCAGAAGGACCTAAAATATATAGAATAATTTACGCATCAGTTTTCTATGATTGACTATGTCGTTATACACCGGTGGGTCGACCAACGTAATTCCACCCTCGACATGGTCGGTGATATTGAGTACCTGACCAATGTAGGACTTTTCTAGCTTGAACTCTCCACCTGTTCCGATATTAACGTAGAGTCGGCTTGTGACTGTATTCGTGGTAAGGTGAGTCTCTTGTATAGCTTGAAGAGATGGCGCTGTAAAGAAATTGCACGATAGTGCTAGGTGATTGCGAATTCTTTTCTGGTTTAATTGACGCCAACTATTTTGCTTTAGATCCTAGCTTAGAGATTTTGTGGGAGGAGGTGTAGCTTTGGAACAGTCTCATTAGCTATTATTTAGTAATGTCTTCAAAGCTTTTAATTTATTCTGTAAATGGGCCGTCAATGCCTGGAGACTTACCACCATTAATTTGGTTTATGATTGCACTTAGCCATTCTAGTATAAATATTGTAGAGAAGAGATTGGTTTCACTTTGAGTGTATAAATAAGTTTTAGTCTCTTAGATGAAGTTTCGGGATTCTTATTAAGTTGAGACATTGATCATAACTCAAGACACACAAAGAAGAAGTTTCGTTGGCATAAGCTACATTTAAAAATAAAAATTTCGTTACAAGCTGACGCTGCAATCCAAATAATGGGTTCGCTTGGGAAACATTATTTTCCTCTTAAAACCACAATGGATAATATTAATTAATCCTACAAAATACTTTTCTGTGTTCAAAAATTAGCGAAAATTGTTGCAAAACCTTATTAATATCAGTCAGTAACTCAGTAATAAATCATTTCTTTTTCTACTGGGAAATTTTCTCCACGAAAGGGTAATATTTTTCCTAATCATCCGTTTTGACCTTAGCTGTTTATTTTTATTTACTTTGCAATATTTTATATTGTGCTTTGTGCTCTAGTTTATATACAACGCAGCGGCAGATAAGACTGGACCAAATAAATATTTATTACAGCATGTGGTTTGCTAGTTTCAAATAAATCGTGGTAATGTAATATCTAAAAAAGTATTAACGTTATATCGTTTAAATATTATGATTGAAAAATCGTTCATTTTACTATATTATATTTTTTTAACAGCTTAGGGAAACATGTCGTTCAGGTTGGTTAGAGCTGGCGGAACATTACAATGACTTTAAAATAACCATTACAGAGAGTAATAAAATAAAGTGTAAGAGTTAGAAAATAATTTACACCTAAAAAGAAAAGGCGGATAGTGAGAAAAAAATACAATTTTCTCTGAGCACAGTGTCCATCACAAGCATTGTTGACTGCGTTGACTGAAAGGACTTTCATCAATATATCTGAAAGTGAGTTACATACACTCTAATATTAAGGAAATACTGTTTGCAAAGCCTATAAAAACATTCACAAATTAGATTCAAATTATCCGTAGTCTTTCAGTTTGACAAACAAATCAGGAATAAAAATGTCTAAATCGACAGAATAGTCATATAATATTTTTTTCATGTTTAGTGTTTCGTACAAGATCACTTCGGTGTCTGTCCGTCTGTCTGCCACACCCGATTTTCTCCGAAACTATTTGACATAGAAAGTTACAATTTGGCTCTAGTATAGGAGTTGATGGCCTCATCAGAGCCGTATAGTTTTGAGAGTCAAATTTTGACTTAAGCTTGTGAAAACACGAGTTCAAAAGTATATATAAAAAATTTCTGAAAAATTTTTGGAATATTCTTTACAGGGTGTATATGATTCACCCAGCTCCACTTCAACCTGCTTATCCTCTCAGCTACATCAGTTACATTGGACCTACTTCCAATTTCTTCATTAGTTAGCCTAAACCTCAACGATATTCCCAACACCTTCCTTTTCAGCGCTCGTTGAACTACTTGTAGACGATATCTTGATTCAAAGTCCACGTTTCCGTTCCGTATGTCAATACTGGCAACACGCATTGACCAAATGTATTCGGAAGATGTTCTGCAATCTGCCAAACGCCGACCAATGATATTCTCCTTGATAAATCCGCTTTCAAGTTTTTTTTGGATATTACAATTTTTGGTCCAAGATATACGTATGAATCCGTTCTTGAGATTTTCGTTTTAAACGTTCGGTATTGCCTCTTTATCACATTCCTCCTTTGTCATGAACATGGTTTTGGCAATGTTTATCTTCAGACTAATCTCCCTGGACTTGTTGTTAGTTTCGTTCAGCATTTCTTCCAATTCTTCTTTGTTGTTGGATATAAACACAATATCATCAGCGAATCGCAAATGATTGAGTTGCTTTCCTCCTTTATTTATACCTTTGCTTGTCCATGGAAGGTGTTTGAATAGATCTTCTAGTACCAAAGTAAACAATTTCGGCGAGATGGTATCCCCTTGACGTACGACTCTTTTCATTTTTATCTTATTGGTGTTTTCTTTCAAAAATTGTCGTATCTAACAATTTTTTTTTTCCAAGATGTAATTAATTGGGGGACTTGGTAAAGGGCGTAACAGATCTTCACACCTGGGACCTTCATCAGGGTACAAATCTGGAAGCGCTGGATCTTCCTATTGTCGTTTGGTCTATCTGATATCAGGTTGTTCATGCATCCAAAGTTTTGTACAATATGTCTAGGGACAAGTCCCATTGAGCGCCACTTCAATAAAAAAATTCCTCCTACTGGTTATTCTAGCCAACTTGTAGTTATATTTAGCCCAGTTCCGGAAAAGGTTAATTGTTTCCGCTCCATATCTCCTCTATAAATCTTGAAAAAATCCTATTTCTATAAAAAATAAAAACAGGGAGCACAGGTTGCCGTATCTAACAATTTTTTTTTCTATGATGTAATTAATTGGGGAACTCGGCAAAGGGCATAACAGAACTTCACACAATGTTTATTTGGCCTATATTTCGATCCTTGGTTGGGACCTTCGTCAGGGTACAAATCTGGAGGCGCTGGATCTTCCCCCAATTCCGGAAAAGGCTAGTTGTTTTCGCTCTATATCTACTGTATAATTCTTGAAAAAACTCTATTTCTATAAAAAAATAAAAAGAGAGAGCAAAAGTTGCCGTATCTAACAATTTTTTTTCCATGATGAAATTAATTGAGAAACTCGGCAAAGGGCATAACGGATGTTCCCACAATGTTCATTTAGCCTATATTGCGGTCCTTGGTTGGGAGCTTCATCAGGGCACAAATCTGGAAGCGCTGGATCTTCCTATTGTCATTTGGTCTATCTGACATCAGGTTGTTCATATATCCAAAGTTTTATACAATGTGTCTAGGGACACATTGTATAAAAGTCCCGTTGAGCGACATATCAACCTTTCCGGAATTGGGCTAAATATAACTACAAGTTGACTAGAATGACCAGTGGAAGGAATTTTTTATTGAAGTGTCGCTCAACGGGACTTGTCCCTAGACACATTATACCAAACTCTAGATGCATGAGCAACCTGATGTCAGATAGACCAAGCGACATTTGCGATTTGTGCACTGATGAAGGTCCTAACTAAGGACCGAAATATAGGCTAAATGAACATTATGTGAACATCTGTTATGCCCTTTGCGGAGTTTCCCAATTACTTTCATCTTCATATATATATAAATATATATATATATATATATATATATATATATATATATATATATATATATATATATATATATATATATATATATATTGATATATATATATATATATATATATATATATATATATATATATATATATATATATATATATATATATATATATATATTATATATATATATATATATATATATATATATATATATATATATATATATATACATTGAATAATCTGCGAGTAACTGTGTTGTCCATTCTACAGTTACTTAGACTTTAATTTCTCGTAATCCACAAAGGCCACCCACATCTTAAAATTATACCCGTTTGACTTTTCTATTAAGGTTCTTATTACTTGAAGGCGGTCCACTGTACTAAAGCCTTTTCTAAATCTGGCTTGTTCTCTGTGTTGGTAAGCGTCCAATTTCTTTGTGAGTCTCGCAGTTATTATTTGCATAAATAACTTATACATTACATAGTAGGCTAATTAGTCTATAGCTGGTTAATTTAGACTTATCTCCGAGTGCATTACCTTTAATAATTTATCTGGTATTTAAAAAAAAAACAACTTCAAGGTCATCAGTTTTCAATAAAGATCGGAAAAAAACTTTGTTGAAAACTCATTAGGGGGTGTGTTTTGTGAAGTCATTGATCATTTTATACCTCCGTAACCAAAATTTTTATTTCAAAAGCAATTAATGTACGGAACACTAAATGCGCAAGTCCCACTTGCACTTTGCCCGTTATTAAAACTTTCAATTAAATATTATTTCATTGACTCTACCCACGTAACTTTTAGAAATTCCAATCGTTTTATCGATATATTGGGAACTACCGATATGTTGACAGTTGTCAATACCTGAGTAAATGTCAATATATCGATAGTTGCTAATATGTCGATGTATGAAATGAAATTTGTAAAAGTTAAGTATTAAAGACCAATAATATGATATTCATTAAAACAGTGCATATGTATTTTACAAACATCATAAATAAGAATTTAAAAACGCCAAAAAAATATACTTCAAAAATATCGATAAAATAGCAAATCCAAATCGTAAAAGAAGGATTATTTTATGTATGATCAACAATAACCATTATAGTAACAAAAAATTGCAACTTAATATCAATTCCAAGATTCACTGAGAGAATGACAAAGATAAAGACCACGCGCGCCGTATGTAGAGCGTAATAATGAAGAAAACACTTTTTGATTTATTAACTTTCACAATGTTAACGTACCTAAAATTTATTTAAAGAACCTATTATCACGAATTTGTGAAATGGCTAATCAGATTTTTCGTACAGTTTTTTTTAAGTAAATCGTTTAAACCAGAGGTTCCCAAACTTTTTTCTCTCGTAGACCACTTTCAAAATTTTACTGGTTTCGGTGGACGCCTTACTGCTACATTTCTACCATACTCCCAAAACTCGTCAAAAAATGTGAAGATTAGATCCAACGATGGAAGTTTGTGTCGTGGCTGAGTTCCAACTCTAAATTCGGAGTGGTAAACATAAAAACAAAAATAATATATTTTCTTGTGTTCTATTTATTAAAATAATATGATTACAGACTTAATAGAATTAAAATTAAACATTAATAACGTACCGTAACTTCAACAACGCAAATCAACAATTAAAAAAAAATAGTCATAATTTTAATGGGAGGGATGTACTTGATGGATTGACAGCAAATTATCAATATTTGGCTTCAGTTTTGTAAGGAATAACCGCAAATCTCCCCGTTCTGTGATGTTCAATCTGCTCCTTTTTTTGTTAATAGGTTTGTAACAACACTAAAACTTTTTTCGACAAGGTGTGACGAGGGAAACGCTATCAAAAGTTTTCCACAGCCCAGGATATTTTTCGGGTATTTCTGCCTGCAGCCGAAATGTTTGATAGCCTTTTTTAAATTTCACCTTCAGCTCCTTATTGGTGCTAAGTTCGAGTAGCTCCTCTTGTAATACCACATTCGCCACTTCCGTTTCATCAAATGGATTTATGATCCATGGTGGTATTTCCATAGTCAGAATATTTTCAAATATATTTTCGAAGTCATCATGCAGGGCATTTAAATGTTGAACGTATGTCTGAATATCCTCATCAAGACATTCTGCCTGTGACAAGTTTGGAAACTGGGAGAATTCGCGCCGACTAATATTTTGCTTCATAAATTTCAATTTTGCAAGAAAAGTCGAAATTACATCCTTTGTTTTTATTAAATTTAGGCTGTCCCCTTGTAACTGCAAGTTAATATCATTAAATTTTTTGAACAAGTCTGTCAAATACGCGATGTCTGGTTTCAATTGGTCAGGTTTTCTTTTGAATCTGGATCTTTCCAGAAACTCTAAAACTGATTCAAAAAGTGAGTAAAATCTTGTTAAACATGCACCTTTCGACAACCAGCGTACTTCAGTATGTAAGAGCGTTGGAAGTCTTCATCATTTTCGTCGCACAATTGTGCAAATAAACGGGTATTCAACGCATTGCTTCTTATTTTGTTAACTGCTTTAATCACAAATTGAAGCGATTGGTGCAATCTATCACTCAAATTTTTCGCTACCAGGTGTTGTCGGTGGATGACACAGTGAATTGCAGTTACTCCTGGTATAATTCTTTTAAGATGGCTTATAAACCGACGATATCGCCCGAAGATGGCAGGAGCTCCATCTGTTGCCACCGAAATGTTTGTAAATGGAATCGATTTTTCCTTAAAAAAAAATCACTCAGGACATATTGATTTACCTTTAGTGTCCGTCTCCAAAGTTTTCGCGAATAGCAGCTCTTCAGGGATTTTTTCGTCGATAACAAATCGAACATATGCCAATAATAATGCTTCATTACCAGGTAAAGTTGACTTGTCCAGCTGAATAGAAAAATGAGTTGTTTGCAGATAATTACACAAGAAGCTGTCAATATCAGAGCTCATTTCATCAATACGTCTTTGTACAGTGTTGTTACTCAAAGGACTTCTTTTGAGTACGTCAAATAGAGGTTTGTGCAGAACAGTTTTTAAAACTTCTTCAACAGCGGGTAAAATTAACTGTTCTCCGATGGTATGCGGTTTTCCAGATTTCGCTATAAGCAATGAGATATTGTAAGATGCCCGCAAGCCATCATCGTTACTTTGAGATGTTGAAGCGAACATACTGTGCACGGTGGCTCTCTTTTACCATATTTTTCCTTCAATGTTTGAAAATATTTCAAATCTTTACCTATTTTATCAGGATGACACCTTCTTAGATGATCTTCGAGCTTCGATGGTTTCATAGAGTCACTGCTCAAAACTTTGTTGCATAAAAGGCATATGGGCAATCGTTTGTCTGCCTTTGATGGCAGAAAACCAAATTTCAAATAATCAACACTGTACTGTGATTCAGCCATGTTTCGTATCAGTTAGATTCAGCCATGTTTCGTATCAGTTACCTACCTGTAAAGAAAAAAATGTTTGTTTTAGTAATCATAAGGCGGCTTTAACAGGATATGGCTATTTTAACAGAATAAAATAGGATTAATTAATTATTGCAATGAAAAAACCAAAATGCCGGCGGCAAAACTGATTTTAATTATTAAAAGCAATAAACTGCTAAGACCCATATAGAGGTTTTCACAAAACGGCTGAACCTATTTTAATGTAATATAAAATATTTTTTGAATAATTATATTTTGATACATTTCTGCAAATTCGAGAGAAAATACTTTTAAAGGATATTTTGACATCATAAGTCCGCGATTTTAATGATTTATTTATTACTTTGATGTACGTTACGAGTGATACATAAAGACACGTAAAATTTATGAAAATATTTTTAGTCATTTAGAATTAGCAACTACGAGGACACTGAAATATGTACAAACATGCAGGTCAATCATATATCTCTCCTTTAGTGAATCATCACAGTCGGGTAAATAAATAATTTTATAATAAAAAGTACTAAAAGTTCAATCTTTCTCGGCTTTCTGTTCTTTTATAGAAGTATCGAATAATGGCCCTGTTCAGTATTTAATTTTTATTACGTACCTACTACACGCAAACATAACAAATATAATATTATTACAATATAAAATAAAAGTATGAATAACAAATAGGCAGGTACTTACTTTTTCCGGCACTGGCAAACACTGACATCGATTCACTCACACTTTTCCTTTCAAAATTCCGGAAACAAATGAATAACGTTTGTCCTTGGCATTCGTATTTATATTGGTGAAGAATCAAACAAGTTCATGCAAGATTGCAAGCACAGCACAAGTCGTATTTCGTCCCTTTGCACGTCTGAACGGGTTGCATTGCGGGCGGCGCTTTGCAAGTCTCGACGCGCGTTGTACTGAATATCGAATATGCAAGTTTATACAAGTAACAGTCGTTGACCTTCTTAAAATACACTACTCGAAAAAATTAAGGGAGGTTTGAAACAAGGAAATTAATGCTAAATAAACAGGCTATCTGATCCATATGCCGGCCTAACTGAAAAAAAATTTTTCAAGCCCGTGGACCAAAAAAAAAGCAAAATATTTGCAATATTATTTTTTCGCGCTATCTGTTAGGATTACATGAGAACCGTAGCTCCTAAAAAATTTAGCCAAAAAATCTGAAAATTAGAATCTTAAAGCTTCAGAATGCTTTTTCTTAAAGTCTCAATACGACCATTTTTCATCGAAATACAGCCTGTCAAAAATCACAGAAAAATTTGGAATTTTTTTTTTGCTGCTTTTTTGAGTAGTGTATTATCTGCCTACCTTGGTAGGCAAAGCCAAGCCAACATTCTTGTTCTTTACTATCGAAACCAGATAGATTTTCGTGGACCCCCACTTACAACTTGTGAACCTCCATTTTTTTTTCACGTCAACGTAGACCCCCGTCGAGTCTCCCGTGGACCCCTGGGGGTCCACCTGAACCACTTTGGGAATCACTGGTTTAAACCGTCTGTTCTATTAAGTGTAAATGTCGTATTTTTTAGATAATGTCACGTAATGACTAAACAACATTTTAAATGGAATAAATGGTCAAAAATATCATTATTTATTTGTTGATATACTTCAAATGATAACACATTCGCTAATTTTTAATATCATGCAATCGAGTTCACTAGTTTTACATAACGAGAAACAGTCCATAAATCACAAAAAGTAAAAAGTGACGATCCTGAGGAAGAAACACTAATGTAAAATGATATCCGACTTTAAGGCAACATATCCAAAGACAAGATATTACTAATGTGAAATTATTCGGTTATTATATTGATCTAAGTATTGAAACTAAGGTCTTGATTAAAGATGACAATCGTTTCCGATATACTAGGCTTCCTACGAAAATTAAAAAGCGTACTAGACATTTTCACGCTCCCACCATTCACTCAATTATTTTCGCCCTCCGTGACGTAGAAGATGATGGACCAACTGAGTAAAACACAGAGAGCAATGGAATGCCAAATGCTGAATGTAGGATTACAAGACAGAATCAGAAACAAAAATATAAGACAAGAGACCAAAGTGATAGACGTAAGAGATCAGGTAGCAGGTTTGAAATGGAGATGGGCAAGTCACACAATGAACAAAAAGATGAGAGAGGGAATAAAATAATACAAGAACGGGGCCCATCGTTGGGACAAAGATCCAGAGGAAGACCCCAAACAAGCTGGAAAGATGTTCTGAAAATAACGGCTGGTTTAAGAGGGATCAGAAACACGCAGAATCAAAAGGGATGGAAAAAGGAAGGGGAGGCACTGAATGGAAGAAGACTTATTAGGTAGATAGATAGAAGTGGCGTACTTAACAAATTTTTAATTTACTTTATTAATATATCTAATCAAAAACTGAATCAGAATTATAATAGTTCAGGTAGCACTAGGCCTTTAACTTGTAATTTTATCGTTAGAGATACTGTCGAAAAGGACGACATTTTGTAGGCTCAAAGCATAAAAAATTCTCAGATTTTAATGACAAGAATGTTAACATTATTAAACCAATGAACAACCTTATTGTCCACCTTCTATTACACAGGTTTACAAATTTTTAATTTGGAAAAATACCAAGAACGCCACATGCCTAGATAAGTTAATTGGGACCTCCTGAACACGAAAAACGCTATAATTTTTTTTTTTTAAGTACCGTTTTTTAGATAACGGTACTTTTGTGTTTTTCGGTGTATGGTCCCACTCAAACCCTTATGGAGCCCAACCGAAAAGTCCGATCGAGATAAATGTCATACCGTTGGAAAGGCAACTAAATGCCTTTTCCGGCGGTATACTATAAATTTCTATATGACAAGAAGTGGCTGAGTTATAACACCTCAAAGTTCAAAATTTGCCTATTTTTTTTACGTTTTTTTTTTCAAAATTTTTCATTTTTATTTGGTTTTTTTTTTTACGTTATTGTAAAGATCTGGAATGTTTTATTTTTTTACCAAGTAGTTTATTTAATAACCAACATTTTAAACGTAATTTGAAAAAAAAAAGGATGAAAAATAAAGTTTTTAGTAAGGATTTTGTGGAACGACAATATTTTCATTTTCATTGCTCACACGCTATATTCGGCGTCCATCAGAATTTGAATCAC
>CM032455.1:48205182-48327682 GCA_019049505.1 Pachyrhynchus sulphureomaculatus
CCGACTTGACTTATTTAGTTCGCATTGAATGTGTCGAGATTTGCATGCCGGGAAGTAGACCCAAGGAGAAGGGACAAGTAACGGTTTCTAGCTCTCAAGTTTAAGGTCTTTTTTCTTTCTTGAAATATCCTGCTTATCCGCAGGGATTTCAGGTTAAAAAGTGTTTAGCAACACAAATGAAACTAGGATGTTAAATGGCTGAGATAATATTTTTATGAGAATCTCACCAGGAGAGACCAAGTAACTTATGGCAAACCCACGAGGAGAATTCAGTCAGTAAGTCATAAGCACACCAGTCTAATGTTTCACTTTCTGTCTACAAGTGTGTTTCCAACGACTACTCAACATGTGTAATTCGCGGAGTTAATTTCACCAATTTTTAATATCGTGTTTCATCAAGCCTCTTATTAAAAACTTAATAATCTCAATTTAAAGACTCTGTGCTCTAGTGTACACTCTTCTAGATTAAGGGGTTTTTATTTAGTAAAGTAATTTTAAGAGTGTAATAAAAGTAGGAATTTTTATTTTGTTAATACACCCGTCTTTATTTAAATGTGTAGTGTCTCACTGAATTCCTGCTCTTTCTTTCAGGACGCAACGGTTGTACATCAATTAATTTTATTTCAACAACAAAATCATTTTTTCAGTTGAACTTAAATTCTTTTTATCCTAAAATGAATGGTGCCCAAATATGTACAGCCAAGTTTTAACAACCATAGAGACTATTTTCAAAAGACAAAAATTATCTCTTAACCATAATCTCTCCAAACAAAACGAGCTAGCTGATATCTTAATTCTGTCCTCTATTAGTATTAATATCCACTCAATCCAAAATTAAGAAATACATAAGGGGCAAATAACGGCTTCTATTTAATAAATAAAATATTTATTAAAATAAGGAAAGTTAGAGCTAAACAAAATAGCGCTCCAACGTGAGGCCACGTTATAATAATATATATATATATATATATATATATATATATATATATATATATATATATATATATATATATATATATATGTTAACAGGCTACATTTTAGCATGCAGGTAGTTCTTTGGACGTAAAGTACGAAAAAAAAGTTTGCTATTCTAAAGTGTAGGCTAAGCCTATAAAATCGAAAATAAAATTAAAAATCCGGTTATTCGCAAATACCTCTACAAATAAAAAAGGTATCGAAAAATTAATAGCACCGCGTGAAAGAACAGGAAATTTTACAGGAAAATAGTATAGTTTTTTTTTTAATTTTACCGTAATTAAAAAAAAAATATTTAAAATAAAATTGTTGGCGTAACCCCTTCAGTTGTAGTGGGCTCTACTTCCTCTCCCACCCCCGCCAGCCCAAATTGGCTATTAAGGGGTTTCTCGGGGTCCTGAATAAGAGTCCGATGACAGATGTGAAAAATTCAAAATGGCGGATCCAATATGACGGCCAGAAAGTACGTAATGCATATAATTTCTTCGAGTGATTTAGAATTATTGTGTATTCAGTTACTGTTTTCTTTGTATCTGGATGTTTAAATGAAATATAAATAATTTATACTTAAATCTTAGACTTTTATCTTTCATTTCCCACCTTTAAATATTTTTTAATTTTAAATTTGAGTTTTATGATTAATGATAAGCATACACTTTTTTAAGAGCAAAATTCCAAAAAAAGACTAAGTTTTTAATTATGTATCAAATACACTTTTAACTGTAAATAAAAACAAATTGTCCGACGATTTTTTTTTTACATCTTTTTTTTTTTTTACCATTTCGTACTGCTTGGAACGTCAAATTGACGGCGGCTCACTACATCAGGCAAATTTTCTTATTTTAAAACTCAATTTTTAAATAACACAGACAATATGGGTATCTTTAATTATTCTTATATTAAAACTTAAGGTACGATAACGATATTTGCACAAGGATTTTTTTTAATACTATATTTTATTAAATATTTGTAATTTACTGTATGCCCGTGAAAATCATGCAAACAAAAATTTCGTTTCAAGTTTTACAAATTTTAAAGCAACAGAAATAAAAACTATTAGTATCATCGGAAAGCTGAAAGTCTCTTCTTCAAAAAGCTGACTCTTAATTTTTACGTTTTAATGTTCGAGCGGTGCGCGCAGACTTTCAAATTAACCTGTTTGGCACGCTACACTTTCTGAATCACCTATTCGAATTTTTAATAAATTCTTACGCTAATAAAAAAAAATCTTGAAAAAAATCTATATACTACTTTTTTGTAAAATTTCCCGCTCTTTCACGTGGTGTTATTAGTTTTTTCGATATCTTTTTTATTTTTCGAGATATTATCGAAAAACCGAACTTTTGATTTTATTTTGGATTTTGTAGGAATACCATACATCAAACTTTAATAAACCTTTTTTTATCGTATTTTATGTCCAAAAAAATGCCTGTGGGCCAAAATGCAATCTGTTAACATTTAAGAAGAGCTTAAAACCCCTGGTGACTCGGCTATATATATATATATATGATAATTAAAAACAAATATTGGCAAGATATATTTAAATAATTTAAACATTTTTTGGAAAAATGTTGTTAATTGAAATAAATTTCGACATTCCTTGCATTAATTTGATGAAGATATCTGGGGAGATTTTATTCCAACAGACTTGTAAAACACTCCCACAATTGATTCTCGTTTGTTTGAATCATTTTTCGTACATGTTCATCTAAATGTCCCAAAATACTTTAATTAGATTTAAATCAAGAAATTGTACTGACATAGTCAAAATTTTGTTATTTTTTTTTCCTTTCCTTACTCAAAATATTATCTATTCAAAGTATAGGAACGACAAGAAGGTGTGTTTTGGATTGTTATCTGTTTGAAATGTGACTCTGCAACCGATAAATGTTTTTCTACGAGAAAATCGAGGCTGCATAATGGTCTTCCTTTGGTGAGTTTCTTGTCTTAATTAGTCCACGAAAGTCGTTTTTTTGAGTTAGCTCTGTGTATTAGTATTATCTAAATTGCTAAAGTGTGCATAACCTTTTATGCTTTTCACGTGAGCTATATTGTAAGTAAAAATTATAATATCAAATTATTATACTTCGTCAAAGTATAATGACTTGCCTATTTTGGTTTTTTACGGACCCTGTTAATTATCCATCGTAATTTGTTTCTAGTGCGAAAAATGGTCTGGCCACGTTTACGGGGGAGAATGTAAGGATTGGTTCGAAAAAAGTACTTTCTACGGGCGAAACCAAGTTTGAATTCTCTGGCGGGAAACGGAGACAATTTGTCCGGTGATTAGAGGGTGAAAGAATATTTTTACAGTCTATAATGTTTACCATAAAACTTGGGGGTGGAAGAATAATGGTATGGGGTTGTTTCGCGGGTGAAAGTGTAAGTAATTTTGTTAAAATTGATGGTATTATGGATCGGTATCGGTATCACCGTATTTTAATAGCTTTTTATTAAATTGAAACCATATTTTGGATAACTGTAGCATTAAAAAAGTTGAATTTAGCCAGTCGAATAACAGCTAATTTTGAAGCAGTCAGCGACCAAAAAGATCTTGAAGTAATACATTGACTGCCATTATGAACATCCTATTTCGACCAGGGCTATTTTTATTTTAATTATTTTTATTTGTAAGCTATTAACAACTGGTAACAACATAATACTGTTCATTAAATTGCTTTATTATTTGACGAAACCATAGCACATTTGCATTCTTATTTGTAAAAGCGTTGTAGATTTAAACTTGAAACTGTGGTAAACTCTATGCACTGTTTCGATCCGTCATACTAAAAAACAAGAGCTCAGGTTAAATTAGTGGTAGACTTGATCACGAGCCACTGTCACCTCAGGAGACATTTACACAAAATGAGTAACCACAGTAGTTCCACGACATGCGGAGAGGAAGAAACCTTTATGCACATTCTATATGAATGTGCAGCCTAATAAAGTGTACGAAGAAAGCCAATAAACCTCCTAAGGGAGGATATTCATATAACCAAGATATGGGAGCACAATAAGCTAAGAAGCTATAGGGCAAAAACAGGCACTACCTTCCTACAACCAAGGGAAGACGGGTAAAATATGCGGGTAAAAATAGATTTTTAATAATTAAAATTAGAAAAACTCTAGGTTCTTATGAAAAAAAGGTGCTGTTTACTGAATACGGTTAAATTAGCCATTTTTGAGATAAATTTTAAGATTACCTTGCATGGCAAAAAAACGCAAGCATATTTTATTAATCTCGTTCAATAAATTTTTTTATGTTTACAAGGGCCAACGATGAAAAAACATTTTTTATAATTTTACCTGATTTCTATGTTTTTTGCTGTGCTGAGTCCGAAAGTAATAATAAAAAAGTCGTATAACCCACCAATTTTTCACATTTTAATATTCGAAATGCGAAAAGTTTATTTTTTATCATTCGAATGTTATTAGGTTGGCATTTCCGATAAATGTCACAGCTGTTTGTTTTGTTCCAATTAAAATAAACTCGCATTGCAGTGTTTAACCCATGTGCTTTAATTCACACTCAAAGTATGGCTAATTGTGGTTGTAAAAACTCTCCCAACACTTTCTGTTATATATGTGGTGAGTTTGTAGTTAAAAAACATCAAAGAAACATTACTGACAAAGTATACTTTGCATATTTTGGTGTAGAAATCAGTAATCAAGAAAAATATTGGGCTCCTCACAAAGTATGTTATGTTTGTGTCGAGGATCTTAGGAAATGATATAAGAAAGATAAGAAAGCTTTTAGATTTGCAGTACCCATGGTATGGAGAGAGCAAGAAAATCATTAAAATGATTGTTATTTTTGCAGCGTTGATGTTTCTGGATCTAACTCCAAAAATAAGAAAGTAATTCTCTATCCTAACTTTACTTCAGCTAATCGGCCGATAGGACATGGATCGGGACTTCCTCTCCCTGAGCCACCTTATGACGTTTTACAGTCCAGTCCCGAATTTAATGAAAGTCGACCAGTCGGCCGATGACAGTTGTTTACACAAGCTGCGTTAAATGATTTAGTGAGAGATTCGGGTTTGACTAAGAAAAAAACAGAATTGCTTGGTTCTAGGCTGAAGGAAAAACATTTATTGGAATGTGAAACAACAGTTTGCTCAGTTTTTTAAGCAGGAAAAGGATTTTTTTTCCCTATTTTGAAATTTAATCGATGTCATATTGTGAGAGAACTGTGGGTGATACAAAAAAACTGATACCATGTAACATTCATTTTTTCCTAGATTTTAAGACCATGTAATGTTACTGATTTTTCACTTCAAATTGTACTTATTTTCATTTTTGTATCGAACGGTATATTAAACAGAGATTCCAAGACGTTCGGTATATACTGTGCAGTGCGGTTGCCGACCGAATCCATCGAATTTGTGGTACGCCGGGATTGGTGAAAAATTTGTATCCGGTTTTGGTTCCGGCGTCGCCATATTACAGGCAGAGTTCGCACGGTTTATTTAAGAGTCCGGTGAACGAAAATCTAGGTTCATTTCCACCGAACCGCCAAGTGGTGAATTTCCATCCAGCCGCCGAGTAGGCGAGGCTAATTTCATCGGAGCCGCGAAGTAGGCTTCCTTCGACTGAGCTACAAAAGCAAAGCTCAGAACAACCATCATGCGAACTAAGTAAAAGTACCAGTTTCTTAACTAAAAGCCGTAGTGGGTTTTCAAAGTGTTAGCTAGAAAAGTGTGAAATCGGTCGAATGCCATCAAAGCAGGAAAAGAACCGTAAGTTACCAAAACTTCCTTCAATAGACTTATTCCAGAGTAGTGCCTTAACCGCAATCTAAAACAGACTAAAAAGTGAAGTGTAAAGCACTATTTTTTCGTCTTCGGGGGTTATCATATTTCAGGATTTAAATGTAGTAACTACTAGTTAGGCTAGAATTTTTTGTAGAACTGCAAAGGTTGGAACTTTTTTTTTAAAAAACATGAATAAATTCTCTTTTTTTGTTGATTAAAGCTAGTGTCTCACTGAATACCTACCCTACTTTTCAGGACAAGAACGGCTGTACCAAACTGATTTTTTTATTTACCAACAATACATTCTTTCAGTATTTTTCCATTTTTTTTAGCTGAAGTTAGATCCTTACTATTTTAAAATGGATGGTGCCCAAAATTTGTACAGCTAAAGCTTTTTAAAAATAGAAAATAATTCCAAAAAGACGTAAGACAATTATCTCTTACCCATATCTCTCTACCAAGGAAAACTGAGCTAGTGTTTCTTTAATTTCTTTAGTTCTTTTAAAATCAGGTTTCACTCAATTTATTATCAGAAATTAAAGCGGGGGGCTGCAAGAAAATTGTGTTCAAGCTTGGGGCATCCAATATTCAAACGGTACAAAATGACACCACAACGTGCGGGCAAGTTCCAATGTTACAAAATTGCGCTCAAGCGTGGGACAAACAACTTCTCACAGGGTACAAAAAAAAGATGCCTCAAACTGAGGACAATTTAACAGGTTACAAAATAGCGCTGTCAACGCGGGGCTTTTGGAATTTTATTTTTTAAAGGGTTCAGTGTACTAGCTTTCGAACAAAGTAAAAGCTCTAACTTTGTAGATATTTTTATTTCATAATATTTAATTAAACGAAACTACACTATAGCAGTAAGACAAAATTATATTGCGGTAAACCAAACAAAAACTGTTCTTTTTTCTCACCTATATTTTGCATGAATATTAAAAATACTTTGCTTATACGAAACGGTACTTAGAGATTTTTTTATAGGAAATTCTTAACATATTTGGTAAAAGAATTTGAATAGAAGGCAATACTTAGAAATTTTTTTTTGAAATTGTTGAAGATTTTTTAAATGTTTGATAAAGAAGTTTACATATTTTAAGTGCCTTTACGTATTTTTTATTTAGGCTATTGGGAGCACAGGAGAAATATTTTTATGATTTTTTAAACAATTCTTTTAAATTTTATACATTTATCATGGAAGCCTTCAATTTTAAAGTCAATCACCTACTGGAATATGAGTTAGACTATGAACTGAAAATCCGTCGTACTTTCTCAGAACGTCCGGTCGCGGATAAAAGAAAGATTCTAACGAGGATCTTAAGTAAAGAAATTAATGAGCCCGAAAAAAAAAAAAAACGATAAAAATAGGGGATGACACCCTGTCTTTTAAAGAAGAAACAGCTGGTATCGAAAAGAGTTTAAATTCTATCCAAAACTTAATCGATAGTTATGACGGCGATCCAAATGATTCACTAGTACACCGGGTTAAGTCACGTTTATCGCATGTTGCGGGTCGCGTACAAAGAATTCCCATGCCGGATGACGAAGAGGAAGCGTCGAAGTTTTCCAAATATGTTCAGGAAACAATAGCTACGTGTGTGCTCATGGAAGCAAATCTTGCAGAAAAGATAGCTCCTGGTCATGAGTTACCACAGTTGCCTATTACAACCCCAGTCATAAACGTACCAGCTCCAATCGTGAATTGCGCAGCCAGAAATATTCCTGTCAGCGAATGGCAATTGAAATTTAATGGAGACTCAAAGAGACTCTATCCTTTTTTGGAGAGGCTGACTGAAATAGCACAAGCTAGGAAAGTATCGGAAGATGAACTTTTCAGCTCTGCTGTTGAATTTTTCACTGGCGATGCCTTCATATGGTTTAGAAGCATAAAATCAAGCGTCAACGACTGGCATTCCTTGGTAGATAGGCTAAAGAAGGACTTCTTGCACTGTGATGATGATGAAGAATTGTGGTCGGAAATAAAGAGGAGGCGACAAAAGAAGAATGAGTCCACTGTGATTTTTATTGCCCACATGGAATCTTTATTTAGTAGGTTGTCCATCAAGCCTTTGGAAAGTACCAAAGTTAAATTTATACGGAGAAATATTCTGCCTAGTTTCGTCAATCGGTTAGCTCTACTAGATATTAATTCGGTAGCCGAACTCGCCGGGTTATGTAGAAAACTTGAAGAGTCCGATTATTTGTTGGAAAAGAGCAGACCAAAAAGCGAAACTAATATACATCAAGTAGAGTATAATCCAAATGGCCGAAGTGGAGTCTCGACAAATAAGGTTGGGAATGTAAATCGGAACCCTAGGAGTAACCAGAAAACGGGCAAAAGAAAAGATAATGACTCTAAAATTAGCGATACTGCAACTAAAGTGAACGACAAGCCGGTTCCACCTAAGGCAATTTTCACGTGTTGGAATTGCACAGGCCCGAACCACACTTACCAAAATTGTACAGCACCAAAGAGGGTATTTTGTTTCAAATGTGGAACAACTGGTGTGAGACTAACATCATGCCCCAAATGTACAAAAAACGAGTAAGGACGGTATATTACCGAGGCGGATACCCTAAGTCCCACAAAAAAGCCTCTAAACATTCGGCTAAGTTACAAGCTCACGTTAGCAGTATAGCCCCTAATCCAAAACGTTCTAGAAACACAGATGGACAAAAATATTCCAATAGATCAGATTGGACTAAATGGTTACAAAAAGTTTCTGATTTTTTTAAGTCTAATAAAAATTCTCCTTCTCAAGTTAAAACTCCTGCTTCTCCAAATGGTCACATGTCTCCTTTATTCGTGCATAAATATTCAGATAACAGACCGCATATCAAGATAAATCTATTAGGTGCCCATTTCTCGGCTTTATTTGACTCTGGTGCAAATGCCTCCGTTGTAGGTCAGAATGGTATAAAAATTTTAAGTCGTTTAAGTATAAAAATATGCCACGTCAAAAATAGAAGTGTTACCACTGCAGATGGCAGCCGTCTAAAAGTTTTAGGTACGGTTGAGTTGCCGCTAGTCTGCAATGGTCATTGTTTAGTAATCTCTGCTCTAGTAGTACCTTCTCTATCACATACTTTGGTTTTAGGATGTGATTTTGCACAAAAATTCGGAATTCTAGTAAACTTTAAAAATAATTCGTGGTATCCACAGTCCCTAGAAGTCAAATCTCAAACAAGTTATAAAGATTGTTATTCAGAAAGCTCTTTAGAAAACCTTTTCTCGCGTCTATGTACCCTAGAAGATCTCTCGCGGACGGAACGCTTAAAAGCAGAAAAAGTAATAAGCTCTTTCAATGAAATAAGTAGTAAAGATAGGTTAGGCCGAACGAATAAAATCAACATGTCTATAGATACAGCTGATGCCAGTCCTGTAAAGACAAGGCCCTTCGCCATGTCTCCTTATATGTCAAAAGTATTAAATAAAGAGTTAGACGAAATGCTGAAACTCGGAGTGATTGAAGAATCAAACAGCCCCTGGTGTTCTCCAATCTTATTGGTGAAAAAGGCCGATGGACAGTATCGTCTATGCTTTGACGGAAGAAAGCTCAACGAGGTCAGCAAATTTGATAACTATCCATTACCGAACATCGACAGAATTTTGACATCACTCAGGAATGCTAAGTATGTATCTTCGATAGATCTTAGAAAGGCTTTCTGGCAAATTCCTTTAGACAAATCCTCTAAGGAAAAGACCGCTTTTGCAGTAGTAGGCCGAGGTCTATTTCAGTTCGTCACTATGCCGTTTGGTCTAAAGAACGCTGCTCAAACTCAGCAACGTTTAGTGGACGCTATATTTGGTCCGAAATATGAGCCACATATTTTCACCTATCTCGATGATATTTTAGTAACATCGGAAGACTTCGAATCGCATATTCGCTTACTTAAGGAAGTAAAAGATAAATTGAAAGAGGCCGGACTGACGATAAATTTGAGCAAATGTGATTTTTTCAAAACTTCTCTAAAGTTTTTAGGCTATATTGTAGGCTCAAATTCCTTGCGTACCGATCCGGATAAAGTAGCAAGCATGGTTAATTATGCGAGACCTACTAATACTACGGAAGTTAAGCGCTTCGTAGGAATGTGTTCATGGTACAGACGTTTTATCGAGAATTTTTCTACCCTGTTGTCGCCTATTAATGACCTTTTGAAAGGACGAAAAAAAGGACAATCAATAGATTGGACAAAGGCAGCCGAAGAATCTTTTATAAAGATTAAAGAGCTATTGGTTTCAGCTCCAATTTTATCCCAACCAGATTTTTCCCAACAGTTTTATATTTCTAGCGATGCTTCTAATACCGGTTTAGGGGGCGTCCTAACACAGAAAATCAATGGTAAGGAAAGAGTGATAGCGTATGCCAGTAGAACTTTGTCAAAGGCTGAACGTAACTATTCGGTTGTTGAAAAAGAATGTTTAGCAGTACTCTTTAACATCGAAAAGTTTCGACCCTACATAGAAGGTGTTCCTTTCACGGTCATAACAGATCATTATAGCTTATTGTGGCTTAATTCTATTAAAAACCCTAGTGGCAAACTAGCGCGTTGGGCGATTAGGTTGAGACAACATACGTTTAATTTAATTCATAGAAAAGGAGTCCACAATGTTATTCCTGACGCTTTGTCAAGAATCCCAGATCATACAGTGGACGAAAACAGTCTTAATGCACAAATTGACGTAAGAATAGATACAGTTGATATAGATCACATTGATCCATGGTACGATAATTTACGGCAGCAAATTAAAGAATTTCCTCAAAATTTTCCGCAGTGGAAGGTGGAAAATGATTTCGTGTACAAATTTATCCCAAACCAGTTGCCTTTAAAAGTTAATGTACCCGAGTGGAAAATACTAGTTCCTAAACCGCAGAGAGAGGAAATTATAGACATGTGTCATACTCCTCCTACTTCTGGTCATTTTGGTTTTTATAAAACTCTTCACAGGGTTCAGGAACAGTATTATTGGCCAAAAATGCGTTCAGATATCTTAAAGTTTGTGAGGACTTGTGAAGTATGTGGAGCGCAGAAATCTCCAAATACACTACCTATGGGACTGATGGGAAAAGAGAAAACGGTCAATTACCCCTTTCAAGTCATAGCAGCTGATCTAGTAGGCCCATTCCCCCGTTCAAAAAAGGGAAATAAATGGCTTCTCGTGGTTTCTTGCTGGTTTACAAAGTATACCATGCTATTTCCTTTGAAAAGCTCTAAAGCTGGATATATAGAGAGAATTTTGGAAAATAATGTCTTTCTAATCCACGGGGTCCCATCGCTCTTAATATGCGATAACGGTACTCAGTTTACTTCTAAAAGTTTTAAGAGCTTAAGTGAAACTTATGGTTTTAACATCCGTTTTAATCCCGTGTACTCTCTCCAATGTAATTTTGTGGAACGTAATAACCGAACAGTCGGGACCGCTTTAAGAAGTTACGTGGATTCACATGACACTTGGGATGGCAATATTTCCAAAATCCAACAAGCGATAAATACCGCAAGACACGAAGTAACCGGGTTCACACCGTCTTTCTTAGTTTACGGCAGACATATACCTCTATCCGGATCGTATTATAAAAATTTAGATTTGGATGTCAATGTTGACAGCGAAATAATTCCGGGTAACAGGGGTGAGTATGCCGAAAATTTAAAGGGTTTAAAGGATATTTTCACTGATGTGCGTAGTAGGATACATAAGGCTTATGAACGGAACTGTAAGTCTTACAACCTTAGAAAAAGGGATTTTGCCTTTAATATAGGTGATCACGTTTGGCGAAAAAAATAAAATTCTTTCCAGTGCAGCAGATAAATTCACATCTAAGTTGGTACCTAAGTATGTGCATTGCGTGATAAGAGAAAAGATTTCAGACTTAGTTTATGGTTTAGTTAATTTAGATGGGACTAAAATAGGACGATGGCATATTAAAGACTTAAAACCATTCAACGGACCTAACCCTAATGAAAGTTTGTCAGAAGAAGAATAATTTATATTTACATTATCTTAATTGCTTAAATTTTTTTTTGATGTTGCTCTGTAGAGGTGACGACCTCGTTTTTTTTGACTGTTGTAAAAGTTGAGCAGAGAATAGCTTACTTTTATTGTTTAATGCTAAGGTTTTGGGTATTGGCCATATCCCAAACTTAGGTTGATTGTGGTTGATGTTTAGCATCGGCTCAGTTTTGCGAGCTTGCGAAGGAGTCACACTCAGGATATATCATAGGACTGGTATGTCGGTGGTCGCGGGATTTGATTTGCTTATGACCCCAAATAATATCCGGTTCTTGACACTTGGAAGCGAAATTTTGATTAGAGGCAATCCAAGGTGATCTTGAGTTAGGACAAGCGCAAGATGGAGCTCGAGTAGTGTGATGTAGAGTCAAAATTTTTATGAGCAATTTCAAAGTTTGTTACCCGAGTGGGTGTATTTCTATTACCTTAGTGGTATATGTTGGGTGCAATTAAGAGTAAATTGATTTTGGTTTATCCAGTAAGTCTAAGACTTGGATTATTTTGATTTAGATCTTCTTCTGAATTGACAAACTGAGGGTATACTTTATTCTTTTCAGAGCCGTTTAAACGTTACCTTTGAGTCACTAATTTTTTAAAAAATTTTTTTGCATGGACTCATAGGCGTATGTTGATTTTTTTTTTTTTTTTTTTTTTCGGTTTACTATCAGATTGATAGGAAATTGAAGTCCTGCAGGAGAACTAAAGGCTGATCATTTACAAGAGATGAGATCAGAGTAAGACAGTCGTTTCACAAAGAAATAATCAAAATCTGATACCGAGATGAGAACCTTGTCAAGAGAGGCTAAGCGCAGTGAAGGAAGATTCCTAACCGAATTTTTAGATTTTCACCAGATAATCTAGAAGTTTGGGCTGACAGAAAACGGTTATGCCTGATACCTGTAGCAGGTTCTTCTAGAGGCTATTGTCTAGGAAGACGATTAACACCATGATCGAATATTCTAGCTGTCAACGATGTTTTCTTCTTGTTTCTGATTAAGCTGGAAAAGCTCTTGTCGTCTTCAACAGTTTTGTTGCGTTGCCACCGAAAAATAGAGAAATTTTTGCTTCATGTAGCTTTTTAAGCTCATTTTCGTTTTTTGGAAATTTCCGTTAGAACCGTAAACCTTTTAGGTTGTATCCCATGAGTTATTTGTTTTTACAGGCTGTGATGCACCGGGTGCTAACAGATGCCGTTACGACGTTTGGCAGGGAGTTAGTCTTCCTGAGGAACAGACTGATTGGAAGGGTAGTCTATGGGGGGCGCACGTTTAACCTTTGGGACCTTTAGAGGTTTTGTTACCCAATGGCTATTTCTATTTGAGCCAAAGGAGAGCCTAGCTACTGTAGTCGACCTCAGCTCCAATTAGCCTATTAGTGGTGACAGGCTGTTGGCAGTAGTGTGTTTCGGAACACCCTATTGATTAAATTTTTTTGACTTATGGTGGTGTGGTAGACACCGTTTCAGTTTAGTGGATGCTATAATCTACTCCCTTTTGTTGGTGGACACCAGGGTCACCAATTCTGTATTTTATTGTCTCCACCATTCAGTATATCGTGGTGAGGTGTTTGTCTCCTGTTATGTGGGATGGATTGAATGTTTTTCGTTGTTGTTCTAGGGCGAGACCAGTACACGAGGGTTCTTCATGCAACTTGGAGAAGCGCAATGCTGGTTAAGTTTTATATCTCTGTGTAGCCACCCTGAAGAATGACGGAGGGCGTTTTTTTCTGGCTCATGTTTCTAGGCAGATTTGTCACTTTGGTGCGATGTGCCGAAGATTTGATTAGCTTTTGCTAAGAGCTTTCACCAAGCTCAGTATGGAGTTATCATAACCAAGAGTTTGGGATTTGAACTCCTGTATATATTTCTGTACATATTTCTGTATATATTTCGGTGTATGTTGGTTGCCTGAGGGCATGTGCTCAAAATGCGAGATTTTCAGTCGTTTTGCTTATGGACTCCCATATATAGGATTATGACTTTAGGGAGGTCCTATTTACAGGCTAGCTGTCTCATATAGTTATGTTGGGAATGTTTCCTTGAATGTTAGTTGTGCGCAGACTAATCATTCTGTTCTTAGTGAACATTGCTTTTTGAAGCAGGATCATTCAGTTTGGTGAATTTTAGCTTTTATAGCTATTCACTGTGTTTAGAGTGAATTTTAGCTTTTATAGCTATTCACTGTGCCTATAGTGATATTGTTAGCTTTTATAGCTGCTCACTATGTTAATGGCGAGATTGTTCTTTTAGAACGCAGACTTTGTGTAGTCGAGGACTATTTACAGAGTGTTTTCTTGGCGAGGAGCCGAGGTTTTTTCTGGCGATATACCAGAATGTTTTCTTGGCGAGGAGCCGAGGTTTTTTCTGGCGATATACCAGAATGTTTTCTTGGCGAGGAGCCGAGGTTTTTTCTGGCGATATACCAGAGTGTTTAGTTGGCGATAAGCTGACGTGTTCCCTGGCGATTTTTGCATGTCTGGATGTCTCAGGACGTCGACATTGCGCGATGTAGAGTTTTCCCTAGCGATTTTAGCATGTCTAGATGTCTTAGGACGTCGACATTGCGCGATAGAGTGCGATTATTTTCCGAGTGCGACTAGTAGTGATACTAGATTTAGAATGTTCTCTTAGTGATGAGCTAGAGCATTGAGGGCGATTTTTCCCGAGCGTTTGTCTGGATATTTATCCTGATATTTTTTTTTTTTTGGCTTTGTGCGAAATGGTCTGACAAGACTTTTTTTTTAGTGTAAGTGTTTGCACTAGAATCATTTTTTTATTTTTTTTCTTTATTTAAGAATTTTTATAAATTTCTTTTGCTGAAATAGAAAATTTTCAGACAATCCTTAAAATGTTTTAAGGGGGGTGTTCATATTTTATTTCAGTTCACTTTTTTTGATTTAGACAAGAGTCTAGACAAAGTTATATTTTTTTGTTTGGTAACAATAACAGAGCTGATTCTTTTATATAAGAAGACCGCGATGGTTATTTTGAACAGGTATTTCTTATGTTCATGCAAGGATTTTTATTTACTTTTTGATGTACTTAACATTAGTGCTTAATTAAGTTAAGTCTAGTTATAAGATTCTTGTGTACTTGCAAAGATTTTCATTTGGTTTCCATTGTACTTAATATTAGTGCTTAATTAAGTTAAGTCTAGTAGTAAGGTCCGAGTTTGTACTTTTGTTTTAAGTTCTGACCTTAGTATTAAGTGATAGTGTACCACTTTGTACCTTTTCATAAGTAGCATAAGTTTAATAGACTAGTGTAGTCTATTTCTTTTTGGAAGGGGGTAAATGTAACATTCATTTTTTCCTAGATTTTAAGACCATGTTACTGATTTTTCACTTCAAATTGTACTTATTTTCATTTTTGTATCGAACGGTATATTAAACAGAGATTCCAAGACGTTCGGTATATACTGTGCAGTGCGGGTTGCCGACCGAATCCATCGAATTTGTGGTACGCCGGGATTGGTGAAAAATTTGTATCCGGTTTTGGTTCCGGCGTCGCCATATTACAGGCAGAGTTCGCACGGTTTATTTAAGAGTCCGGTGAACGAAAATCTAGGTTCATTTCCACCGAACCGCCAAGTGGTGAATTTCCATCCAGCCGCCGAGTAGGCGAGGCTAATTTCATCGGAGCCGCGAAGTAGGCTTCCTTCGACTGAGCTACAAAAGCAAAGCTCAGAACAACCATCATGCGAACTAAGTAAAAGTACCAGTTTCTTAACTAAAAGCCGTAGTGGGTTTTCAAAGTGTTAGCTAGAAAAGTGTGAAATCGGTCGAATGCCATCAAAGCAGGAATAAGAACCGTAAGTTACCAAAACTTCCTTCAATAGACTTATTCCAGAGTAGTGCCTTAACCGCAATCTAAAACAGACTAAAAAGTGAAGTGTAAAGCACTATTTTTTCGTCTTCGGGGGTTATCATATTTCAGGATTTAAATGTAGTAACTACTAGTTAGGCTAGAATTTTTTTGTAGAACTGCAAAGGTTGGAACTTTTTATTTTAAAAAACATGAATAAATTCTCTTTTTTTGTTGATTAAAGCTAGTGTCTCACTGAATACCTACCCTACTTTTCAGGACAAGAACGGCTGTACCAAACTGATTTTTTTTATTTACCAACAATACATTCTTTCAGTATTTTTCCATTTTTTTTAGCTGAAGTTAGATCCTTACTATTTTAAAATGGATGGTGCCCAAAATTTGTACAGCTAAAGCTTTTTAAAAATAGAAAATAATTCCAAAAAGACGTAAGACAATTATCTCTTACCCATATCTCTCTACCAAGGAAAACTGAGCTAGTGTTTCTTTAATTTCTTTAGTTCTTTTAAAATCAGGTTTCACTCAATTTATTATCAGAAATTAAAGCGGGGCTGCAAGAAAATTGTGTTCAAGCTTGGGGCATCCAATATTCAAACGGTACAAAATGACACCACAACGTGCGGGCAAGTTCCAATGTTACAAAATTGCGCTCAAGCGTGGGACAAACAACTTCTCACAGGGTACAAAAAAGATGCCTCAAACTGAGGACAATTTAACAGGTTACAGGATACGGTTTCCGCACTTAAAAATACGTAACACTTAGATGTATTGGTTTAAAAAGTTTTTACAAATATTTTTTTGTTGGCCTGTGTTACTGTTAGAACCAAAATATTTAAATTGTTGTTTATTGTTCTAATATTTGATTTAAATTTCTTGTTAAAAAAATTAATTCTATTTTAGTTGACGTCTGTCACAAGAACAAGTAAAGTAAATGTCAAAATATGTTTTTAAAAAAAAATAAATTTCAACGTTCGTATTTTTTTTTTGAGCTTGTTATGCCAAATTTTAGCGGTTACTAACAGCACGATTATTTGCCCATCAATTTTCTGTTCGTGACTTACTCGACCGTAGAACTTTTTTATGTGTTGATCGCGAAAAACAGGTAGGTTTCGTATGTCGTACACGGACTGTGAGCCTAAAATACAGCTGAATATTTTATATGCAATATTGTATAGTATTTTTCAAGATCTAAGAAAGTGATTTGGCAAATTGATGCAATAAAAACATTAAACGACCGTTAAGATCTTCGCACGTACCTGGCCGTAACAGGATCGTAATTGATAATATATATATATATATATATATATATATATATATATATATATATATATATATATATATATATATATATATATATATATATATATATATATATATATATATATATATATATATATATATATATATATATATATACCTCCCTTTCAATCTAACATTTTATTGGCTACTTCGTGTTTATAAATATAAAGAATATTCTTCATTTTATCTGCAGTATTATACTGAAACAGTGTGTGTTATAAAGTTCAATAGTGTCTTAAAATGTCCGAAGCGTTTTCCATCAGAAGCCGCAAATGTTTGCCCGTTGAGGCAAAAGTGATAGTTAAAAGTGTTTATTTAAAGTTAGTGAAGAGAGGCCACGAAAAGTACTTTTCATTTATGGAGACATCAGCTTTAACAAGCATCCCTGAAACTACAGTTTAGAAAATTGTAAACAATTCGATAGTGCCAAAAAAAACACGAAAAGACAAACGTGTGTTGAAATGTATTGATTTCTGTCAAGAAGACTTAATCCGCCGTAAAATTTATGAAATGTATACAGAACAAAAAGTTCCTACGTTATTGTCACTTTCACGGAGGCTGTCCGAGGATAGTTGTGACATAAAATGTCCCACTACAACTTTATGGCGTATTCTACATCGTTTGGGGTTTTTGTTCAAAAAATAGACAAAAGGCAAGTTATAATGAAATCACGGCGCTTACAACAACTCAGAATCTTGAAAAAATAAATACAGGTAGATCGGAAAATCGAACGATAATCTACCTAGATGATAGTTGGTATGACACCCACGACACACCCAGTAAAGGATGGATTGATAAATCCATAAATGCTACACCAAAGCCCCATCAAATAAAGGTAAAAAAATAACTATTTTACATGCGGGGTCAGAAGAAGGTTGAATACCGGAATGTCTATTTCTAGCAGCCAAGAATATTTCAGATTCCAGCTTGGATTATCATTGTGATACAACCGCTGAAGTTTTTGAAGATTGGCTTCAAAACAAATTAATACTGAATATACCACCGAATAGCTAAATTGTTATGGATGCATCCTATCATAGTCGCCAAATGAATAAGGTACCGAGTTCTACCAGTAGAGAAAGGGAAATACAAGCCTTTTTGTGCGAACGTGACATATATTTCCATAAAAGTTATACAGTTAAACAATTGTTAGACGTTTTCAAATAGGAATATGTTTGTGATAAAATTGTAAAGGAAGCAGGACACGAAATAATTCTGCTTCCACTATATTATTGTATCTTTAATGAGGTCGAGTTGATATAGCATAAAATAAAGTCTAATATACGTGCTCACAATAATACACCCACTTTAAACAGTAGTGTGATTGAGTTGATAAAGACAGAAGTCAAAAATATAACCGTTGAAAACTGAGAGAAACCGTATATAACACTTCAAGAAAATTGGAAACTCATATAGACGTATAAATAGAAATAGTTTAGAACCTGTAAAAAACTTATTATTGATTTGCAAGATAGTAGCGATAGCGAAATTGAACTAGATATTAATTAATAACTAAAATTGTAACAAATACGAGGACACTGTACACTGTTTTAATATATTTGTGTAATTACTATATTCTGTATTATTCAGTACATAAAACATTAAACTTCAACTGTCTTATCACAATAAAATTTTAAAGCCATCAATTATACAATCAGGTATAAGTAGGTATATGTACGATGCCTTGTCATTAAACAGCCATAAATTAATCACTTTCGAATCTTGTTGAACTTTAAATGGATCGATCGTGAAAAATGTTATACCAAAACTAGGTGGAGTAATTAGTCCAAGAAAAGCTCGTTCTATTGAAATATAAGCAAATATTATAGATTAGTTGGGTAGGTGACGAAATAAATAGTATAAAAAAATTAGCGGCACCATTTCATATCTCAAAATCTTTAATACATAATGTGCTTCAAGAGAAATTACTCCCTTAATATCACCAAAAAGTTTACGGCTCTATGTCCATAGATAAATATCATGCCAGATTAGGCTAATTAGGTTTAGCAAAAACTAAAAAATACTCTTTAAAAATGAGACAGGATTATCTACAGATTGTGTAATAAATTTCCATATTCTTCATTTATAGGATAATGAAAAACCCCCATTGCGATTATCTAAATTAAAAATCAACGTAAATTTCTGATAAAGGCCTGGATCAAAATTATTGGAAATTATCAAATTAGACTATATGTGATTGACCGACGGTTGTATGGGGAAAGCTATTTGCAATTTCTTCAGGAACAATATATTGGAAGACGTTCCGTTACAAATTCGTCGTAATGTGTGGTTTATGCACGACAGTAGTGCGTCACATTTCAGAGAATATTTAAATAATTAATTTTCTAATCAGTGGATATGTGGAGATGGTTCATTTTTATCCTCCGGTTTTAATTTTTTTCTTTGAGGCCACCTAAAAATGTTTTCATTCGACTCCTATCCAAATACGAGAAAAACTGTTAAAAAAATTTCGTTCCATTGTGCCGAAGTAAGGAATAATCCAGTTGTTTAAAGCTCAAAAAACTTGTCTAAATTAAAAAAGCTAGTAGCAGGAGAGTAAGGCTATATTGAGCAGATCTGTTTTTTTTTTTTTATATTTTATCATTATTGATTACGACGTGCCGTTTGTATTTTCCAGATAGTAAATAAATTATTACTTTTATTTTTACCTATCTTTATTTTTCATTATAAACATTTTTGTGCCAAAAAACCCCAACCAAAATTCGATAAAATCATAAAATTTAAAATTCTAATTTTTAGCAAAAAAAAACATAAAAAATAAAAAGAAAATTGCTAGAAAATTGTAATAAATGAGATTAATTAAACATTCTGTGTAAGAATGTGCGTTTTGGCGTACAATATTTAAATCAGTTTACCTCCGAAAACCATTCAGCCTATTATCTTCAATAAAGGGCACCCATTTTTTTTCCTGAAAAATATATTAAATTTCTATAATTTGACTAGACAAATATAGATTTCAACGTACAAGAAAGTTGCAGCTATTTAAACCACGCCCACGCTCTTACTTTTTGAATTCCATGTCAACAATTTTAGTATCACTATTGAAATCAATGCATACAGTTTAGGACAGTACCTAAATTTTAAGTTTCCGTCTATAACAGTTTCACAAATAATGACTAACAACCATTTTTTTGGGTGCCCTTTTGGGGGGCTGTAGCTCGGTAATAGCTGGGGACATAGAAGAAAAGTTTGATATAAACTTCTGACTTATTTTCACATAATTTTTTCGATTCTCAATTACTGCCATACGTTTTGGAACACCCTCTGTATATATAAATATATATGTATACAGGTGTACAAGTATGAAATGCGGATTTTTTTTCTAAAAAAACATACTAAATTCGGAAGAATGATAAAAAGTTCTTTATTCAAAGTATGCTCCATCGCTTGTTATAAATTTTTCCGTTCTTTCGGGCAATTTGTGAATATCACGCCAGTAAAAATCTTCCCCTTTTGCTGCGAACCATTCATCGAACCATTTTTTTCACATCTTCGTACGAACCAAAGAGCTGCTCAGCAAGTGCGTGACCCATCGATGCAAACAAGTGGTAATCGGAAGGAGCCAAGTCTGGTGAGTAAGCCGCATGGGGTAGAACTTCCCAGCTGAGTGCTTCCAACGTGTCGCGAACTGGTTTTGTTTATGATGGAGCATTGTCATGAAGAAAAATGACTTTGTGTTGCCTCTTTCGGTATTCTGGCCTTTTTTCAAGCAGCGAACGGTTTCAAATCGGTCAATGTGTCGTTGGTAACGTTTAGTATTAACCGTTTCCCCAGGTTTTAACAGCTCATAATAGACCACGCCCCTCTGGTCCCAACAAACACAGAGCATCGTCTTTCTGCCAAAGCGATTCGGTCTTGCGGTCGATGTAGATGGTGTGCCTGAGTCTACCCATGATTTTTTGTGCTTGGGATTCTCAAAATAAATCTACTTTTCATCTCCTGTAACTATACGATGCAAAAACTACTTCCTTTTGTACCGAGCGAGCAAATGTCACACGTGTTTTTGCGCTTTTTCCATTTGCCTGTCGTTCAACTCATGTAGTACCCATCTACCGGTCTTCTGAATCTTTCCCATCTCTCGTAGCCGATTGGAAACAGCTTGTTGACTAACGCCCAATTGCTCGGCGAGTTGTTTTGGGTTTGCGAATCATCTGCGTCCAACAATGCTTGCAATTCCACATCTTCGTATTTTTTTGGCGGTTTTCCACGTTCCTTGTCTGCAACATCGAAGTCACCAGTTTTGAAACGCCGAAACCATCGTTCACACGTATCTTGCGACGGAGCATGTTCACCATAAGTTTCTCGAAGTCGAAGTAATCGGTATGATTCAACAGTAGTTTTCTTCAAATGAAAACAAAAAATTAATGCTGTCCGCGAATGCTTTTTGTTCGGTATAAATTTCGACATATTGAACACAACACAACACTATGCACACACTTTTCCAATTTGTCACTCGTGAGCGTCTGGCACTTGTTGATGACACAACAAAATGGCGCAGTGTCAAAACTTTATAGCACAAACTGTATTGGTGCACCATCTGTTGTCTGAAATCCGCATTTCATACTTGTACACCTGATATATATATATCTGTATATATATATATATATATATATATATATATATATATATATATATATATATATATATATATGTATATATCTTTGATTATTGATCTTTTTTACAGTTCCGCTAAATATTTAAAAGTAGTATTGGCACCCTATTTTAGAGTTACTGGTAATCACTTAAGAGTATTAGTATCCTCTTCGCACTTGTCAAAAAAGGTATAAAATCTTATTTGTTCGACCGTACTTTGCCCTGGCATTAAAAGTTCACATTGGATGGTGCTGATATTTGTTGTCTGTTAATGTCGTAAGTTTTATGCTTTTAAGATCTTTGACGTCCTTTTGTTTCGCATTTGTTTAGCAAAATATGTCGTATCCTAATTTGGTGATTGATAAATTTCACGCACAGGTTTTCCATTACCCTTGGACTGCCACATTTGTAAGAGGAAATTTACTCATAGTTTTGGTCCGTTATACCATTATATATGTTTTCTGCATAAGTTTACAGACATAAAATATTTTTTTGATTTGTTCTATAAACTAAACAAATAATTATAATAAATAACAAGATTTTTTATTTCATAAAATAATTCTAGTGATAAACCACTTTTAAGAGAACCTGGTACATTTAATAGTATGACTTTTGGGCAATTCCGTATGTCTCGTAGGCGAGGTTTATAGCTTTTCTACGAATGAAAATAAAGATAGAGATAAAAATAAAGCAACAGTTTACAGCAATGAGGATTTCCAGAAATTTTAAAATTGCTGTCTTGATGGCAACTTCCAAATGGCCATTACAGCGAGGAAAGTTTGACGAAATATTTTAATGATATATCGTCGGTGTCGATATTCTCTGTCAGAAATATTTTATGAATTTTTGGAGCAGTATTCCGAGTGAACCATATATACTAGGAGAAGGAAATAAAATTTATATTAATATTCTTCCTATAAAAATAACCATAAATACTCCTAATTTAAGCTGTGTGTAGGATTAGTAGCTGTCGTGATGTACACAACTTTCTGGCACTAAATAATATTCCATACTTTTAAGAAACTTTCTGTGTTATGCAAGCAACATGGTCTCCCAAGCCATATATGGTTATCAGTAAAAAATTTGGATTTTACTTGATTATGAGAATCGAAATGATTAATTTTTGTAACTGATATCAGGCCTACCATAGGTATAGCTGCAGTATTCATAAACTTAACGGCAGCCTATGACACCGTTTGGAGACAAGGTCTAATGTATAAAATGGTCCCTTTCATTCCCTGTAAAAGGATAACCAACCACATAGATACTATGCTATTAAATATAACTTTCCAAGTAATAATGGGGAACAAGAGGAGTAAACATATGAAACTTAATAACGTCCTTCCACGGGGCTTTGTTCTTGCCCCTCTATTTTTCTGAATTTGAACGTTCGTAATTTTTTTTGAGTTCGTTATGCCAAATTTTAGTTATATTGGCAGTTACTAACGGCAAGATCGTACGCGCATCAATTTTCTGTTCGCGACTTACTCGATCGTAGAATTTTTTAAAGTGTTGGTCGCAACCTGCGAAAAACAGGTAGGTTTGGTATGTCGTACACGTACTGTGAGCCTAAAATACAGCTGAATATTTTGTATGTAATATTGTATAGTATTTTTCAAGATCTAAGAAAGTGATTTCCCAAATTGATGCAATAAAAACATTAAACGACCGTTAGGATCTTCGCACGTACCTGGCCGTAACAGGGTCGTAATATATATATACATATATATATATATATATATATATATATATATATATATATATATATATATATATGTATATATATATATATATATATATATATATATATATATATATATATATATATATATATATATATATATATATATATATATATATATATATATATATATATATATATATATATATATATACGAGGCTGGTTTGAAAAGTCCGTGCAAAAATAAAAACTACTTATGTGTTTGGGGTAAACCTTTTTTTATTTTTCGACATAGTCTCCTTTTAGGCTTATACACTTCGTCCAACGATGTTCTAATTTGTTGATCCCTTCCGAATAATAAGATTTATCCAAGTCTGCAAAATATCCATTAGTGTCTGCAATCACCTCCTCGTTTGAATAAAATCTTTGTCCCGCCAGCCATTTCTTCAAATTGGGGAACAAATAGTAGTCCAAGGGAGCCAAGTCTGGAGAATAGGGGGAATGTGAAACGAGTTGGAATCCTATTTCCATTAATTTTGCAACCACAACTGCTGAGGTGTGTGCTGTTGCGTTGTCGTGATGGAAAAGGACTTTCTTGTGGGCCAATCGCGGGCATTTTTCTTGCAGCTCGGTTTTCAAACGGTCCAATAACGATGAATAATATTCACCTGTAATAGTTTTACCCTTTTCCAGATAGTCGATGAGGATTATCCCTTGCGAATCCCAAAAGACAGTCGCCATAACCTTTCCGGCCGAAGGAACGGTCTTCGCCTTTTTTGGTGCAGATTCCCGCTTGGTAACCCATTGTTTAGATTGTTGTTTGGTCTCAGGAGTATAGTAATGTATCCATGTTTCATCCACAGTGACGAAACGACGCTTAAAGTCCTCCGGATTCTTTTGGAACAGCTGCAAACCATCCTTGCAACACTTCACACGATTCCGTTTTTGGTCAAGCGTGAGCAATCGCGGCACCCATCTTGCGGATAGCTTTCTCATGTCCAAATGTTTATGCAAAATATTATGCACCCGTTCAGTCGAGATGCCCACAGCACTAGCAATCTCACGCACCTTAACTCTTCTGTCATCCATCACCATATCATGGATTTGATCAATGATTTCTGGAGTCGTAACCTCCACAGGCTGTCCAGAACGTTCAGCGTCACTTGTGCCCATATGGCCAGTCCGAAAACTTATAAACTGTTCTAATCGAAGGTGCAGAGTCACCATAATGTTTATCAAGCTTCTCTTTAGTCTCCTGAGGCGTTTTGCCTTTCATAAAGTAATGTTTAATCACCACACGAAATTCTTTTTCGTCCATTTCTTGAAAATCACTCGACTTCCTTGATTCACCCGAATGTCAAACACAAAGAAATAGACCAATATGGCTGAAACTTGGTGTACGTTCATTCAAGAGATGCTACTAACTAAACATGACCTCGATACGCGCCGGTGGTGCCATCTCTCGGACTTTGCACTGGCTTTTCAAACCAGCCTCGTATATATATATATATATATATATATATATATATATATATATATATATATATATATATATATATATATATACCTCCCTTTCAATATTTTATTGGCTACTTCGTGTTTAAAAGTATAAAGAATATTCTTCATTTTATCTGCTGTATTATATTGAAATAGTGTGTATTATAAAGTTTAATAGTGTCTTAAAATGTCCGAAGCCCTTTCCATCAGAAGCCGCAAATGTTTGCCCGTTGAGGCAAAAGTGATAGTTAAAAGTGTTTATTTAAAGTTAGTGGAGCGGGGCCACGAAAAGTACTTTTAATTGATGGAGACATCAGCTTTAATAATCATTCCTGAAAGTACAGTTTGGAAAATTGTAAACAATTCGATAATGCCTAAAAAAACACGAAAAGACAAAGGTGTATCGAAATGTATTGATTTCTGTCAAGAAGACTTAATCCGCAGCAAAATTTATGAAATGTATACAGAACAAAAAGTTCCTACGTTATTGTCACTTTCACGGAGGCTGTCCGAGGATAGTCGTGACATAAAATGTTCCACTACAACTTTATGGCGTATTTTACGTCGTTTGGGGTTTTTGTTCAAAAAATAGACAAAAAGCAAGTTATAATGGAATCACGGCGTTTACAACAACTCAGAATGGAATATCTTGAAAAAATAAATACAGCTAGATCGGAAAAACGAACGATAATCTACCTAGATGAGTATGACACCCACGGCACACCCAGTAAAGGATGGATTGATAAAACCAAAAAAGGCCACACCAAAGCTGCATCAAATAAAGCTAAAAGAATAACTATTTTACACGCGGGGTCAGAAGAAGGCTGGATACCAGAATGTCTATTTCTAGCAGCCAAGAATATTTCAGATTCCAGCTTGGATTATCATTGTGATACAACTGCTGAAGTTTTTAAAGATTTTTAAAGATTGGAATATACCACCGAATAGCTGTATTGTGATGGATAATGTATCCTATCGTAGTCGCCAAATGAATAAGGTGCCAAGTTCCACCAGTAGAAAAAGGGAAATACAAGCCTTTTTGTGCGAACGTGACATATATTTCCATAAAAGTTATACAGTTAAACAATTCTTAGAAGTTTTAAAAAGGAATATATTTGTAATAAAATTGCAAAGGAAGCAATTCTGTATGCCTCGTAGGCGAGGCTTTTCTAAGAATGAAAATAACGATAGAGGTAAAAATAAAGCAACAGTTTACAGCAATGAGGATTTCCAGAAATTTTAAAATTTCTGTCTTGATGGTAACTTCCAAATGGCCATTACAGCGACGAAAGTTTGACGAGATATTTTAATGATATATTGTCTGGAGTCTTAAGGATACGTCGGTGTCGATATTCTCTGTAAGAAATATTTTATGAATTTTTGGAGCAGTATTCCAAGTGAGCCATATATACTAGGAGAAGGAAATAAAATTCATATTAATATTCTTCCCATAAAAATAACCATAAATACTCCGAATTTAAGCTGTGTATAGGATTAGTAGTTGTCGTGATCTACACAACCTTCTGGAACGAAATAATATTCCATACTTTTGAGAAACTTTCTGTGTTGTGCAAGCAATATGATCTCCCAAGCCATGTATGGTTAACAATAAAAAATTTTGGATTTTACTTGATTATGAGAATTAAAATGATTATATTTCGTAACTGATATCAGGCCTACTATAGGTGTAACTGATGGAAGCTTCAATAATTTAATACAAGCAATCAAATATTTTCATTAAAACGCCATAATCTAACGTGCTCCCAAATATAATAATACATCTAATACCAACGAAACGGTCAAATCTGTAGTATTTTCAGACTACCAAAATTTGAAAAATTCTTTGGTTCACCGCCTGTCACAACATCATTAAAGTCTCACCTAATAGAATGAATAGTTACAATTAACACTGGAATATTTTCTAAATTTGTATTTTAATTATTTTAAAATGAGTAAATATAAATGGCAACGCTGCTACGATATCCAAAGTAGTTTGTACCACTAAATAGCTGGTGGCCGTTCAATATTTCATTTTTTCTGCCGCGTTGCATTGATGCAGCATAGTGTAACTTTTTGCATTGGACTGGTTGCAATTTTATCTACTGTTTTCTATTTGTCTTTGTCTGTCGCCTTCATAGATATTTAAACAGTTTAAAATTACTATCATCATTAGATACATCTGGAACAATGCCTTTATGAATAAAAAGGCAAAAGTAAGGATATACAAAACATGTGTCAGACCCACATTAACATACGCTATGGAAACAGGAGCAGACAATAAAAGCACAAAAATCATTCTTCGAACAACAGAGATGAAAATTCTTAGAAACATTTCAGGATACACACTAAGACATAGGAAAAGAAACACAGACATAAGACATGAGTGCGAAGTGGAAGACATAATCAGATGGGGACGTAAACGTAGAAGAGCTTGGAGAGAATGACTGAGGAGAGATTAGCCAGAATCGCGCGAGATGGTAAACCACGGACACGTAGACCCCTGGGAAGACCTTCAAAGAGATGGCTCGAATCGTGGACATCAACATCTCAAGAAAACTGATGAGTTGGAAACTACAGGCCTGAGGCCTACAGTACGTGGAAGAAGAAGTAGAAGAAGAAGAAGAAGAAAATTACTATAATTTTTCGTTCTCAAAAGGTAAAAGTGTATACTTATTTTTGAAGATATAGCAGTGGATCAAATTATAACTTTAAACTTGTTAATTTTAAAAATTTCAAATGTAAATTTAATAACAACAATTTTTTCCAATTTTAATGTTTGAATATTTTTATATTTTGAAGTGACACAATCTAGAAAAGAGATGATCAACACTAAATAAACTAGCACAAGAGAGATAAATCAGAGAAAAGACAAAAAAAATTGCTGCCTCACATCACAGATACAAACTGTTCTATGCGAAACGATATGCAAGATACACATAACGGTCCTTCTACGGACCAATTGACTAAAGATCTCGGACTCTGCATCCGAGTCTGTCATTCCAATATTGAGGACATAAGCAGATGAAAATGCCATGTATTGTAGAGAATTTTACGCGATAACGACATTGACCTGGTAGCCATACAGGAAACTCATGCTGAAGATAAAGCTCAACTTGCATCAAGAGGATCTGTTGGGAGCTACGTATGATCCTACGGCGTCGCAACTTATGTACGCAAAGATACAGAAAACATCTTCCTTCTTACAACTTCCAGTGAAAATAACGTCTACAAAATGGTCACTAGAATTGAAGAAGTCACTGTAGTTAACATCTTTAAGTCTCTCTACTACCTGGACACCTGAGGTGATAAAAACTTACCCACACTCGAGCATATACATTGGAGACTTTAATAGTAACCATTGTAACATGCGAAACTGTCCTCAGTTTGAGGCATCTTTTTTTTTTGTACCCTGTGAGAAGTTGTTTGTCCCACGCTTGAGCGCAATTTTGTACCGTTTGAAATTTGGATGCCCCAAGCTTGAGCACAATTTTCTTGCAGCCCCGCTTTAATTTCTGATAATGAATTGAGTGAATCCTGATTTTAAAAGAACTAAAGAAATTAAACACACACTAGCTCAGTTTTCTTTGGTAGAGAGATATGGGTAAGAGATAATTTTTGTACGTCTTTTTGGAATTATTTTCTATTTTTAAAGAAACCTCAGCTGTACGACTTTTTGGGCACCATTCATTTTAAAATAGAAAGGATCTAACTTCAGCTAAAAAAATGAAAAAATACTGAAAGGGTGTACTGTTGGTAAATAAAAAAATCAGTTTGGTACAGCCGTTCTTATCCTGAAAAGTAAGATAGGTATTCAGTGAGACACTAGCTTTAATCAACAAAAAGAAAATTTATTCATGTTTTTTAAAAAATAAAAAGTTCTAACCTTTGCAGTTTTACAGGATTACAAAAAATTTTAGCCTAACAGGTAGTTATGACATTTAAATTCTAAACTCTGACTACTCCCGAAGACGAAAAATAGTGCTTTTCACTTCACTTTTTAGTCAGTTCAAATTGCTGTTAAGGCACTACTCAGGGATAAGTCTATGGAAGGATGTTTTGGTAACTTACTGTTTTTATTTCGGCTTCGATGGAACACGACCGATTTCACACTTTTCTAGTAAACACTTAGAGAGCCCACTACGGCTTTTCGTTAAAAAAAACTTGTGCTTTATTTAGCTCTCATGATTGTTGTTATGAGCCTTTACTGCAGCTCTGTCGAAGGAAGCCTACTTGGCGGCTCCGATGAAAATTAGCCTGGCTGCGGCTTGATGGTACTCAGCCTCGATCCCTGTCCTACCGGACCCTTAAATAAGCCGTGGGCCTTCTCTCGGTCATATCGCGACGCCGGAACCAAAAATCCGGATACACATTTTCAACCAATCCCGGCGTGCCGATAGATTCGGTCAGAAACCCGCACAGCACACTAATATACCGAACGGCTTGGAATCTCTTATTAATATACCGTTCGATACAAAAATGAAAATAAGTACAATTTGAAGTGAAAAATCAGTAACATTACATGGTCTTAAAATCTAGGAAAAAATGAATGTTACACCATGAAATGTGGAAATACAGTGCACATGATGACAATGGAGAGCCTTTAGTTAGGTGATCTGAAGAACAAAACACATATTGTGTCTTCGATGCCAAAGATCATGGTTCATTTACATGAGCCGCATGGGGACGGGATTATAACCCGCATCTGTGCTTTGTTTCAAGAGACAAAAATCACAGGCCACTGACAGCCTCGAGGAGTGTTCTTTTTGACTTTCCAGATAGTCGGCACCGTCCTGTACTCATTAACATAGGCATATCGATTCCTATAATTAGGTCACACCCCCGACGGAAGTGGAATCTCAGAAGGGCTGATTGGGCAAAATTTTCTAAACAACTATCCAGCACTTTGAGCTGGATTTCTCTAACCAGTGAAAACTACAAGAGATTTGTGAAAGCAGTAATAGACTCTGCGAAAGCAGCTGTCCGTAGAGGGTATCGCTGGAAATACATACCAGGCTGGACTGAGGCAAACCATGAACTATACGCGAACTTCTTTGAAAGTGTGTAACATTCATTTTTTCCCAGATTTTAAGATCATGTTGCGACACTGTTTTTCTCCCTATAATTTATATTTTTTCTCCATTTTTATATTTATTGCAGTGATTTCAACTTTTGAGCAGTGTAGTTTAAAACAGTGTTTTAAATTTTTGGGCAGTTTAATTTAAATTTTATAGTGTGCATTGCGGGTTGACTACTGGACTCTTTAATTTGCATCGAATGTGTCTGATTGGCTATAGATTTGTATCCGGTAAGGAAGCCATTTTAAAGACGTTACTTTAAGGAAGGGAGAAAAATATTTAAGCGTGCCGATGTCATTGTTCAAGACTTTTTCCAGCCGAGATGTAGTAAAGGCTTTTTTCCCATCATAGAGCCGCAGCGAGCTCTCCTTTTGATCATGTAGCCAGAGAGGGCTTTTCCTTCAGTAAGCCGCCCAATAGGCTTTTTTTATCACGTTGCCGTACTCCTTTATTAGTGATGTAGTAGTGCAGAAACGGTTTTAGTTTTCAAGTTCACGGCCTTTTTCTTGAAAGATCCTGCTTATTCCCAGACCTTTAGGGGTCAAGAAATGTTTAGCAGCCCAAAGGGAACTGGGGTAGCCGAGGTGGATCCATCAGTGTTATCAATATCTCACCAGGACGGGCCAAAAAACTCATAGAAAAACCGTAAGTCATGAGTATTTCAATCCATAGACCTAGTTTCCTGCTGACAAGTGCGTTTAACATCGTTTATTCAAAACGGGTAGCTCGTGAAGTTAATCTCACGAACTTTTAACATCGTGTTTAGCTAAGCCTTAATTAGAATCTTGATTTAAAGACTCTAGATAATAGTACCATCTACTAGACTAAGGGATTTTATTTAGTAGTAGTAATTTTAAAGTGTAGCGAAGTTAGAACTTTTAATTTTGTCATTAATAAACCCTTTTCTTTATTTAAATCTAGAGTTTCACTGAATCACCCGTTTTATCTTTCAAGACACAACGGTTTTGTACCATATTAATTTTTTTTTAACAACTACATAACCCTTCAGTATTGTTTCATTTTTTGAGGTGAAGTTGGATTCTTTTTATTTTAAAATGAATGGTGCCCAAAATTTGTACAACTAGAATTTTAAACAATCTCTAGAGACTATTTTCAAAAGACGTACAAAAATTATCCCCCGTCCATAATCTCTCCAAACAAACTGAGCTAGTTTATGTCTAATTTCTCTAGTTCTTTCAGTATTAATATCCACTCAATCTATTCTCAGAAATTATGATATATTTAAGGGGCAAGTTAAGACGTTTCAAAATTGCGCCTCAACGTGCGGGCGTTATTAAAAGGTTACAAAATTGCGCCCAAACGAGAGGCAATTTTTTTAACACGCCACAAGTCGAGACCGTGAAATAGCTGACGAGCTATTGCACCACATCGACATAGCTAGACGCTAAAAATAGACGGCGACTGTCCAAAGTCTCGACTTTAAAAAATCAAGCGGGCAAACATGGTCAGTTTTGCATAAGCTCGGAGGCATCAATCCACCTAAACAGAGAAAATAAAATATCTCCCAATAATGTTGCATCCCACATAGTTTCTATATCTAGGGCCCCTCGAAATCGAACTCGCACAACTAAATTGAAAAGCGAATTGAAAGCTTTAAAGGAAATGTGTCCAGTCGACTCAGCAGACATGCGTATTGGTGAAATGACAAATAATAATAAAACTATAAAACTACTTAATTACTTGGTTAACTGTCACTGAATATATTTGTAACAATTTTATAATTGCGTTATCGCGATTTCGTAGTACAACTACATTGTCAAACGCTTAACTAAGACTAAAACAGATTTTTAGTATTTTATGTTTATATGATGAACAGATGTGGGTCAATTATATGTTAAAACAGTTGGAACAGAACAGAATTTGCTACGTCTAATTGACTATTCAGTAAATTTATATTATGGTCCTTTGAATGTCTGTAAATTTCTATGGATTCTAAGAAATTGAGTTTTGACCCTTTAGGTGTCATATGGAGTATTTGTAAACAATCGATATTGCGAAAAGTATGGCCTGTTTCTAAGAAATGTTTAGCAAAGTGTGATTTTTCATTTTTTAGCCTATAAGAGGCATTACGTTCTGCAAGCCTACGTAACAGCTATTGCACTCTTGACAATTAAGTTTATAAACTCCTGATTTATTGTATTTTTTAGTTTTATCTTTGGCATTGAAAAATATATTGGATAATTTTTGAGCAGGTTTTAAAGCTATTCTTGTTTTTTCGGTCGTGAGAATTTGGGATATTTTATCCGAGATGGTACCAAAATATGTCAGAGGTATGAATGTTTTCTTTTCTCGGTATTCTTTTACGGGGTAGATTAAGTTGAAAGTGATTTGTTTTCGTTTACGGTTTATTAAGGTATTAATTATTTTAGATTGGAAGCCGTTATTGAGTGCTATATTTTTGATTGTGTCCAGTTCTTTTTGGAAATTATTTTTACTAAGAGGGATATTGAAGGCTCTATGGATCATAGATCTATAGGCTGCCAGTTTATGGGATGGGGTGTATTGAGTCAGCTGGGATGGTGACATCTGAAGATGTTGGTTTGCGGAAGATATCGAATTCTAGTCTATTTCTGTTCTTCAAAATTGTAACATCTAAGAAATTTATTTTATTATCTGTTTCCTTTCCCAGTGTAAATTTTATGTTGGGGTGTAAATTATTTAGGTGATTTAAAGTGGAATTTAGTTCAATGTCATTTCCAAGGAAACATACTAAGATGTCGTCCACATATCTAAACCAAAAGAGAATATTTTTCGCGTGTTGAGTCTTTAGAAAACGATTTTCCAATTCTGACATAAAAATTTCGGCTCGCAAAGGACTAAGTGGAGATCCCATGGCAAGACCATCTCTTTGTTTGAAAAATTGATTATTGAACTGAAAATAATTTCCGGTTATACAACAAAGTAATTAAGTAGTTTTATTGTTAAAATGTACTGTCACAAAGTAACGGACCAATCAATCAACTCCTTGAAATGACAAATGCCCTGCAAAAATTGAAACTGGATAAAGCGGCGTATTTTGATGGTATTCATTCTGAGTTCTTCATATACTGCGGCGCCTACACGAAACAGTGGCTCACAACATTTTGTACAGATATTATTCATACAGGCAACATTCTCCCGTTACTTCACTAGCAAAGATCATCGTAAGCCTAAAACTTGGTAAATCAAACGACAGGTCAGAGAACTACCGCTCCATTGTCCTACTCAGCATGATTTATAAATTACTAGAAAGGCTGCTCCTCAACAGAATTAGCGCTGCTCCTCCATTAAATTAGCCAGAGAATACGCGAAAATGTCCCTAACGACATTTATAGAGGCCGGAGTTTAGAAGAAATATAAAATGGCTGCATTATTCATAAACTTAACGGCAGCCTATGACACCGTTTGGAGATAGGGTCCAAAGTATAAAATCATTCGTTCCATTCTCTGTAAAATCAACCACATAGAGTTATTACAGAGTGTTATAGAACTTTCCAAGTAATAATGGGGAACAAGAGGAGTAAACAGATGAAACTCAATAACGGCCTTCCACGGGGCTCTGTTCTTGCCCCTTTATTTTTCAGCCTTTACATTGCTGATATGCCTGCAACCCGACCACGCCAGTTTGGCTATGCTGATGACTGGCAACGGGTCAAAGAATACAGAAACTGCCGAAGATACTCTTGTGAATGACTTAGCAAACCTTAGCGAGTACTTCAAAAATGGAGACTCCAACCAAGTGCTACAAATATCAAAGTTTCTGCCTTTCATCTGAATAACAAGATGACAAATAGAGAACTACGAGTATATCTATAATCTATAATATATATAAAATGCAACGTCTCTCTGTCTGTCTGTCCGTCCGTTAGTGCGCTTATCACTGGAGAACCACTTATCCGATTTACGTACTTTTTTTTAAAAACATACATTTGTTCTCTGGCCAGGTTATAGGCTATATATTATTACGATAGGTAGCATAAGGAATGAGCAGTGACGATAATAGGGAATGAAGTCGCAAAAAAGATTGCCACTAGCGCGTTCCCTTGCAATACACAGCTTAAACCATTAAATATGGAAAAATATTATGTAGCAGAGAATATCTATAATTTATAATATATATATATATATATATATATATATATATATATATATATATATATATATATATATATATATATATATATATATAATATATATATTGCCTTAAAGTTGAAAGAGCAATAATTTTTTTTAAATCAAATTCAAAATTTGCACCTAATCCAGCTATAAATATTGTTATTAATGAAATAAATAATAAAAATCTTATAACTGTCGGAGAAAAAACATTATTAAATCGAATTAATAAATAAACACCAGCGGTTACTAACGTAGAAGAATGAACTAAAGAAGATACAGGGGTTGGAGCTGCTATTGCAGCAGGTAATCAAGAAGAAAATGGAATTAGTTTCTATTAAGGAAAAGTTTTCAGATAAAGCTCTTTTAATTCTAAAAAAAATTATATATATATATATATATATATATATATATATATATATATATATATATATATATAATGCAATGTCTCTCTGTGTGTCTGTCTGTCCATTGGTGCGTTTAACACGCGAGAACCACTTAACCGATTTACGTATCTTTTTTAAATTCGTACATATATTCTTTGGCCAGGTTATATAATAATAATCTATAATATATAAAAAATGCAACGTCTCGCTGTTTGTCTGTCTGACCGTTAGTGCGCTTATCCCCCCCCGAGAACCAATTATCTGATTTACGTGATTTTTTAAATTCATACATAGGTTCTCTGACCAGGTTATAGATATATATTTTATTACATCTATAATATATTTAAAATGCAACGTATCTCTGTCTGTCTACCTGTCTGTCCGTCCGTTAGTGCGCTTATTACTGGAGAACCACTTATCCGATTCACGTACTTTTTTTTAAAAAACATACATATATTCTCTGGCCAGGTTATAGACTATTTTTTATTATGATAAGTAGCATAAGGAATAAGCAGTGACGATAATGGTGAATAAAGTCGAAAAAAAGTTTGTTGCTATCGCGTTCTCTTGCAATACACAACCTAAACCATTAAATATGGAACAATATTATGTAGCAGGGAATATCTATAATCTATAATATATATAAAATGCAATGTCTCTCTGTCTGTCTGTCTGTCCATTAGTGCGTTTATCACGCGAGAACCACTTATCCTATTTACGTGTTTTTTTTTTAATTCATACATTTGTTCTCTGGTCTCAAGTTATCTATAATCTTCTATCTATAATATATATAAAACACAACGTCTCTCTGTCTGTCTGCTTGTCTGTCTGTTTGTTCGTTAGTGCGCTTATCACTGGAGAACTACTTATCCGATTTACGTGTTTTTTTTTAAAACATACATATGTTCTCTGGCCAGGTTCTAGGATATATTTTATTGCGTTAGGTAACATAAAGAATAAGCAGTGACGATAATAGTGAATCAAGTCGGAAAAAGGGTTACCGTTAGCGCGTTCTCTTGCAATACACTGCCTAAACCATTAAATATGGAACAATATCATGTTGCAAAGAATATAACATATATAAAAAATGTAGCATCTCTCTGTCTGTCTGTCTGCCCGTTAGTGCGCTTATCACTTGAGAACCACTTATTCGATTTACGTGTTTTTGTAAATTTATACATATGTTCTATATAATTCGATATAAGCCTAGATAACGAGAGATAAGGTGAGATAATGGGAGATAAGTATAAATAATGGGAGATAAGGAGAAAAAAATGGGAGATAAGCAGAGATACGTCTAGATAGTGGGAGTTACGGTGAGATAATGGGAGATAAGGAGAAATAATGGGAGATAAGGAGAAATATTGCGAGATGAGTCGAGATAAGCCTAGATAATGGGAGATAAGGAGAGATAATGGGAGATAAAGGGAAATAATGGGAGATGAGGAGAAATAATGGGAGATGAGCAGAGATAAGCCTAGATAATGGCCATTATGTAGAGATAATGGGAGATAAGGGGAAATGGGAGATAAGGAGAAATAATGGCAGATATTTTATTACGTTAGGTAACATACGGAAAAGCAGTGACGATAGTAGTGAATCAAGTCCACGCGAGCGGAGCCGCGGGCACTGCTAGTCATTATAATAAGTTAATCACGTACAACAAATATCCAAAATACCTTGGAGTTACCCTGGATAGGACACTTACATTCAAAGAACACTTGGTAAAAATCGCAGCGAAACTAAGAAGACGTGACAACGTATTGCAGGAACTCTGCGGCACTACCTGGGGTTCCTAGCGTTTACCTGGAGATCTTCCGCGCCTGACTTGGTGTATCCGATGGCAGAATACTGTCTCCAGTGTGGTTCGACAGCAAGCACGCTCACATGATCGATACCCAGCTAAACCTAACTATGCGCACTATATCAGGGACAATCAGGCCTACCCCCACAATATGGTTACCTGTCCTTAGCAACATAGCTCTACTCTACCTGCGCCGAGAACATGCCCTAGTTAAAGAATTTAAGAAAATTGTAGACAACCCTCAACTACAAGTCCATAAAAATATTCCTGTTATCCAGAAAAAATGTCTTCGTTTCAGGCATTCCTCAATAAAGACTGCACAAGTGCTTGACCAAACCAACTTTGACATAAATGATCGATGCAAAGACGAATGGGAAGGTAAAACAGCACCAAACTTTCATAGTATGCCGTGCATCTCCAGTATACTGGAAGGATTTGACCGCCTTTGCAGAATTTGATCAACCCTTAACTGCATCAGAACCAACTGCGGAACATGCGCCTACTTTTTGCACAGGTGGGCTAAACTCCTTTCTGCCCCTTGCGACTGGGGTGACTAGAGACAAACAGTCAAACATATAGTACAGGAATGTCCGCTGGGGGCGTACACAGGTGACCTACAGGATTTCCCTATGGCAACCCAGGAGTCAATCGATTACATATCTAAGTTAGACATTTGTTTGTGACTTAATCTTTGTGCGCCTATATACAGTTTACTAATGTTGTTATATACCATCCTATATATATATATATATATATATATATATATATATATATATTTATATATATATATTTATATATATATATATATTTTTTTTATTTTATTAATTAACGGGCAATGCCCAATTTTAAAACATTACAATAAAATATCTTAAGACGACAATAAAGTAAAAAAGAAAAATTTAGAATAAGAATGAGGGAAAGAGAAAAAAGAAAATTATAATAATAATAAAAATAGAAAAGGAAATAATGACTGTAACAATAAGTAACAAAATGTACATCATACTCCACACAACTGTCTATAAAACACAGATCTTCCAACGAAAATGTCCAGATTGGGATGCTCATTGGCAAGGCGACATGACCTAGATACAAAATTATTGCATCCGTAGTTGGTCCTGTGGGATGGCATAAAAAAAGTGGGCCTTGAACGGATCACTCTGGAAGGTACATGCAGACCAATTCTGTCCAGCAGAAAGGGACAATGGTAGTTACTATGGCGAACATTATAAAGCATTTTGAGATCGATAGCAACTCTGCTATCTTGTAAAGTTTGAATGTGAAGCTCAGCTTCGCATATATTAGTAGCCGCCCCTATAGATTCCCTTTCAGCATGAGTCGCGAAAGACGTAGGTCTGGCCGCCGAGCTGAACCTATCTCTGTACCACGAAGCATGTGGAAGGTTAAAGTCTCCTAGGATTCTCATCCTAACACTAGGAGTTTATCTATATTCTCACTAAAGGATTCGTAAGCTTGTAATGGTGAAAGGGGAGGAATGTAGACTGCAGCCAAAATTAAAGAAGCTTTTCCGTTTCCAATAAGAACAAAAATATCCTCCAAATTATCATTCACTACAATCTGTTTACTATTTATGGTTTTATGTATAGCTACTAGAACTCCTCCACCTCGTGTGCATACACTAGAGTGCTTTGATATATCTCTTCTGTAAATATAGTAATCATTCATGAAAAGTTCAGCGTCGGTAAAGGTGTCGTTTAGCCAGGTTTCAACAAACACTAAAATATGATAGTGACATCCCGAAACAGACTCCAAACGGTATTGCAGCTTTGTACGGAGTCCTCTGACATTTTGAAAATAAATTAGGAGCTGCTTCGGCGGCGGAGTAGTTAACGGTTTTTTGATACTATGGAAGGAACTCCTCTTTGGTATCTAAGGGTCAAGTAAGACTCTCCATGGGCAATTCTGTCCTTCAGCTCGGAACGAATGGCCTTTTCTTGCTCTCTCTGCATGGGAGTTAAGTCACGATCAATATAGACTTTCAAGGATTTAAGCTTCTGAGATCGGTTTTTTAGTAGCGACAATACTTCCTTGTGGCTTTGCAGAGTAACTTTAATGGGTCGAAATCCATTTTTATTTTTTCTCCCGACTCCGTTTACTGATGTAATGTCTGGAAGACTCTCAGTCAGAGACTTAAATTAGTTATTCAGTTCCAATACATCATCACCTTCCTTGAGATTAAATATCATCAGATTGTTTGCTCTTACCTGACGATCATGGAATTCACTATAAAGGTCATCTCCTGAACTAACAACTTTTGCTTTGTCTGAAGAAGCAGAGCGATTTCTCAATTCAGCAACTTCACAGCGAAGATCTTTAAGAGCGGTAGATGTAACATATGAAGACAATTGAGTCTTCAAATTATTGATCTCATCCCTCAGCTCAGCGACATCCTGTATGAGCCTTGGAACGCACACCAATTCCGATTGACAATCCTTGGAACAGTATTTAAAAAATTTCTTTGATTTTAGTTCCATCACTCTAATTTCAGTTGGTGAAAGATCAGAACACTCCTTCCCTTGTGCATTGATCGATTGCATCCGTCACAGGACATCAGCTCCATTATATTTTTTTCTTCAGTTTTGCACACAAAACAACTCATATTTGAAATAGTCAGATTACAATCATAGGTCGACAAACGGATCTGGCCTGTTCCACACTTATAGGCCAAGCAGACAGGCACGCAAGCAAAAAAATGTACGCCGATTCCTTATCAACTGTTAAACTTTTTTGTTTATAGATCTATTGTTTACTTGTTTTTGACTTTTTACAATCCATTTCTAATTTCAAAGATTAAGTAACACACTTTTTGGATAAGACACTAACACTGCTCGCACCTAGCAAGGTTTCAAGCCCAGCACTTCCGCGGCAAATTGCAAGTTTTAGAGAGCATAGAATTAACACATATAACAAAGGTAACTCTTCTGAATAAAATCCCTAAAAAAATAATAAGAATACATACATGCATATATACGAGGCTGGTTTGAAAAGTCCGTGCAAAGTCCGAGAGATGGCACCACCGGCACGTATCGAGGTCATGTTTAGTTAGTAGCATCTCTTGAATGAACGCACACCAAGTTTCAGCCATATTGGTCTATTTCTTTGTGTTTGGCATTCGTGTGAATCAAGGAAGTCGAGTGATTTTCAAGAAATGGACGAAAAAGAATTTCGTGTGGTGATTAAACATTACTTTATGAAAGGCAAAATGCCTCAGGAGACTAAAGAGAAGCTTGATAAACATTATGGTGACTCTGCACCTTCGATTAGAACAGTTTTATAAGTGGTTTCAAAATTTTCGGACTGGCCATATGGGCACAAGTGACGCTGAACGTTCTGGACGGCCTGTGGAGGTTACGACTCCAGAAATCATTGATCAAATCCATGATATGGTGATGGATGACAGAAGAGTTAAGGTGCGTGAGATTGCTAGTGCTGTGGGCATCTCGACTGAACGGGTACATAATATTTTGCATAAACATTTGGACATGAGAAAGCTATCCGCAAGATGGGTGCCGCGATTGCTCACGCTTGACCAAAAACGGAATCGTGTGAAGTGTTGCAAGGATGGTTTGCAGCTGTTCCAGAAGAATCCGGAGGACTTTAAGCGTCGTTTCGTCACTGTGGATGAAACATGGATACATTACTATACTCCTGAGACCAAACAATAATCTAAACAATGGGTTACCAAGGGGCAATCTGCACCAAAAAAGGCGAAGACCGTTCCTTCGGCCGGAAAGGTTATGGCGACTGTCTTTTGGGATTCGCAAGGGATAATCCTCATCGACTATCTGGAAAAGGGTAAAACTATTACAGGTGAATATTATTCATCGTTATTGGACCGTTTGAAAACCGAGCTGCAAGAAAAACGCCCGCGATTGGCCCACAAGAAAGTCCTTTTCCATCACGACAACGCACCAGCACACACCTCAGCAGTTGTGGTCGCAAAATTAATGGAAATAGGATTCCAACTCGTTTCACATCCCCCCTATTCTCCAGACTTGGCTCCCTCGGACTAGTATTTGTTCCCCAATTTGAAGAAATGGCTGGCGGGACAAAGATTTTATTCAAACGAGGAGGTGATTGCAGACACTAATGGGTATTTTGCAGACTTGGACAAATCCTATTATTCGGAAGGGATCAACAAACTAGAACATCGTTGGACGAAGTGTATAAGCCTAAAAGGAGGCTATGTCGAAAAATAAAAAAGGTTTACCCCAAACAGATAAGTAGTTTTTATTTTTGCACGGACTTTTCAAACCAGCCTCGTATATATATATATATATATATATATATATATATATATATATATATATATATATATATATATATATATATATATATGCATGTATGTATTCTTATTTTTTTTACCTTATCATACTGTGATGTTGTAAGCTATACGTTAAATAAATAAAGAAAATCTTACTCTCACAGAGCAATTCTCAAACTTAAAACCTAATTACGTATAAATGTATAAATATATTTATATGTTATTTATTGTTGGACTAAAAAAATATATATTTCATCTCTTAAAAGATTATGTACCAGTGTTTAATCGAGCATATTTCATTCCATGAAAAAACAAAAAAATCTTTCTTTACATGTAAAACATTATACCTAATTTATTTATTTACACCTACGCAAAAACTTTCTTCTGTTTAGTTAACATGAAAAGCTCAGGATAAACCTAGAATCTGGTTTTCTGTTTTACGTGCTTTACATTTGTTGAACATTCATAGTATGCCGTGCATCTCCAGTAAACTGGAAGGATTTGACCGCCTTTGCAGAATTTGATCAATCCTTAACTGCATCAGAACCAACTGCGGAACATGCGCCAACTTTTTGCACAAGTGGGCTAAACTCCTTTCTGCCGCTTGCGACTGGGGTGACGAGAGACAGACAGTCAAACATATAATACAGGAATGTCCGCTGGGGGCGTACACAGGTGACTCACAGGATTTCTTTATGACAACCCAGGAGTCAATCGATTACACATCTAAGTTAGACATTTGTTTGTGACTTAATCTTTGTGCGTCTATATACAGTTTACTAATGTTCTTAGATACCATCCTATATATGAATATATATATATATATATATATATATATATATATATATATATATATATATATATATATATATATATATATATATGTATGTATGTATGTATGTATGTATTCCAATTTTTTTTACCTTATCATACTGTGATGTTGTAAGCTATACGCTAAATAAATAAAGAAAATCTTACTCTCACAGAGCAATTCTTAAACTTAAAACCGAATTACGTATAAATGTATAAATATATTTAAATGTTATTCATTGTTGGAGTAAAAAAATATATATTTCATCTCTAAAAAGATTATGTATCAGTGTTTAACCGAGCATATTTCATTTCATGAAAAAACAAAAAAATCTTTCTTTACATGTAAAACATTATACCTAATTTATTTATTTACACCTACGCAAAAACTTTCCTCTGTTTAGTTAACATGAAAAGCTCAGGATAAACCTAAAATCTGGTTTTCTGTTTTACGTGCTTTACATGTGTTGAACATATCGAGTAAAGTTTTAGTTAACCCGTCTTAAAACTTACGTATAAGTAAAAAAGAGAAAGAACATATTTATGAAATAAAAAAGAAATAGCAGGTAAGTAAATAAGTTCGTTCGAGTAGCTGCAATTTTTTTTAGGTTCTACTGGACAACTTCGTAAGGCACTTGGAGTGTCATTTTTAGTGTTCCGTACGATCACTTCGGTGTCTGTCCGTCTGTTTGTCTGTCCGTCTGCCTGTCTGTTTGTCTTTCTGTCTGTCTGTCTATCATACCCGATTTCTCTCCGAAACTATTTGTCATAGACAGTTGAAATTTGACACTAATATAAGAATGAATGAAAAAGGTGAAGGAGTTGGGAGGAAAAACCATGAAACAATTCTGAGAAATGGTAGCAATGAAATTTTACTGGATATTAAGGACAAAATAAAGACATGGGAGCAATACATAAAACAACTTTTCAATGGACATAGATCAGAAAACTTACAGCTAAACAGAGATAATGAGATAGGGCTAGAAATAACAAGAAGAGAAGGGTGGAAAAGCAGTTGGTCCAAATCAGATAAAGTCCATTTATTAATCGATTGGTAATCTTATTTAACAAGATCTACGAGTATGAAACTGGACAAATCCCTCTTGATTGGCTAAATTCGATTTTCTTCCCAACTCCTAAAAAGTCAAAATCAATGAAATGTGATGATTATTGCTTGATAAGTTTAATATCTCACGTTCATAAGATATTCCTGAGAATCATCCATATTAGAATATATAGAAAATGCGAAGCATAAATAGATAACACACAATTCAGATTCCGAAAAGGCATGGGTACACGGGAAGCTTTATTCTCATTAAATGGACTGGTCCAGCGTTGTAAAGATATGAATGTAGATGTATATGCCTGTTTTATAGATTACAATAAGACTTTCGACTGTGTGGTGAAAAAAAAAATAATAAAAATTCTAGAAACAATAAATATAGCCAAAGAGATCTAAATATTATTAAAAATCTGTACTGGAATCAACCAGTGGAAGTTAAAATTGGGCTGGAAAAGTACAAAAGCATAAAAAAAAACACAATGTGTAAGACAGTCATGAATTCTCTCACCACTTTTGTTCAATCCTTATTGTGATGCTGTGTTTAATGAGGCCATCTATAAATCCATTGAAGGAATAACAGTTAATGGAAGTACACTGAACAACATACGATATGCCGGTGATACTATTCTATTAGCAAATAAGTCAAAGATTTCCAGTAACTGATCAATCGAGTCGTAACAGTCAGCGAAAGATTTGGATTAACTATCACTATAAGAAGTGTATGGTAATAACAAAGAAAAATCTACCACCAGATTCCCTCGAAAGCAGGGAGAAGACCTTAGAACAGGTCTCCACATTTAAATATTTGTAACCAATATAAATGACAGGCTTGAGTAACATACGAGGCTGGTTTGAAAAGTCCGTGCAAAAATAAAAACTACTTATGTGTTTGGGGTAAACCTTTTTTATTTTTCGACATAGTCTCCTTTTAGGCTTATACACTTTGTCCAACGATGTTCTAGTTTGTTGATCCCTTCCGAATAATAGGATTTATCCAAGTCTGCAAAATATCCATTAGAGTCTGCAATCACCTCCTCGTTTGAATAAAATCTTTGTCCCGCCAGCCATTTCTTCAAATTGGGGAACAAATAGTAGTCCGAGGGAGCCAAGTCTGGAGAAATAGGGGGATGTGAAACGAGTTGGAATCCTATTTCCATTAATTTTGCGACCACAACTGCTGAGGTGTATGCTGGTGCGTTGTCGTGATGGAAAAAGTCTTTCTTGTGGGCCAATCGCGAGCGTTTTTCTTGCAGCTCGGTTTTCAAACGTTCCAATAACGATGAATAATATTCACCTGTAATAGTTTTACCCTTTTCCAGATAGTCGCTGAGGATTATCCCTTGCAAATCCCAAAAGACAGTCGCCATAACCTTTCCGGCCGAAGGAACGGTCTTCGCCTTTTTTGGTGCAGATTCCCCCTTGGTAACCCATTGTTTAGATTGTTGTTTGGTCTCAGGAGTATAGTAATGTATTCATGTTTCATCCACAGTGACGAAACGACGCTTAAAGTCCTCCGGATTCTTCTGGAACAGCTGCAAACCATCCTTGCAACACTTCACACGATTCCGTTTTTGGTCAAGCGTGAGCAATCGCGGCACCCATCTTGCGGATAGCTTTCTCATGTCCAAATGTTTATGCAAAATATTATGTACCCGTTCAGTCGAGATGCCCACAGCACTAGCAATCTCACGCACCTTAACTCTTCTGTCATCCATCACCATATAATGGATTTGATCAATGATTTCTGGAGTCGTAACCTCCACACGCCGTCCAGAACGTTCAGCGTCACTTGTGCCCATATGGCCAGTCCGAAAATTTTGAAACCACTTATAAACTGTTCTAATCGAAGGTGCAGAGTCACCATAATGTTTATCAAGCTTCTCTTTAGTCTCCTGAGGCGTTTTGCCTTTCATAAAGTAATGTTTAATCACCACACGAAATTCTTTTTCGTCCATTTCTTGAAAATCACTCGACTTCCTTGATTCACACGAATGCCAAACACAAAGAAATAGACCAATATGGCTGAAACTTGGTGTGCGTTCATTCAAGAGATACTACTAACTAAACATGACCTCGATACGCGCCATCTCTCGGACTTTGCACGGACTTTTCAAACCAGCCTCGTATATGAATATGAATAAATTTCTCCATCGCCCAAGTCTCAGTCTCGAACTACGAATGAGAATGATGAGAGCGTTTGTATTCTCCGTGGTTTTTTTAAATGGAACATCCTATTTTCTAATTTATTTTTAAATTCTGCGTAAAATTTTGTAACTTTTTTATTAATTATGTTATATACCTAAACCTAGTAGTTTTTCTAATATTTTAATTTAAAAAAAATATTAGTTCTCAGTTTTGTAAAAAATTGCCAGTTGTGCCATTGTTTCTTAATGTGGAATACTCATAATTGGTACTACTATAGAGATGAAAAAAAGATATAAGTAAAGAAAGTTGAGTTAGATGCACACTCTTTATATTATTATTTTTTCTGATACACTTGCGCTATAACATCATAGTTACCAAGACAAAACAAAAATGTAGGCATTGTCAAATTTTGACATGTCTATTAAATAAGTAAAAATATTTTAATTTGTTGTAGTAAGTGACGCATAAAGGTAATAGCTATGGATTTTTCTAAAAATGAATTAATTGATATGGTTTATATATATACTGGGCGAGGCGAGAAAAAATTGTCTTTTGGCAGTAAGGCTTTACGGAGCGAAGTACCCTAATAGACGTACACCATCTAGAAAATTTTTTCAGTGCTTAATGAAACGGTTTGATGGTAGTGGTAGCGTTGAGTATACGAAAAGGAAAGTAGTAAACCAGAATGCTACCAATGAGGAAAAAGAAATGAGACTTTACTTCATGTTGAAGATAATCCCTAGGTCATCAGTCGTCAACTAGCTGACTTATCTGACACATCTCAATCTACGGTTAATCACACCAAGAGAAAATACAAGTATCATCCCTTTCATATGGAACTACACCAAGGACTTTAAGACTGTGATTTGGAACGACGAGTAAACTTTTGTACCACCATGAATGGAGCAATAGAGGCCCATTCAAATTTTTTATCGAAAATAATGTTTTCTGATGAAGCTACTTTTCGCAGTAATGGAGCAGTTAACATCCATAACATGCATTATTATACAACAGTTTGGGTCTGGGAAGTTCAAAACCAAAACCATTGGTTACTTAATGTATGATGTGCAATATTAAATTTTCGAATTATTAATCCATATTTTATCCGCGAACCGCTTAACGGGCCTAGATATCTAAATTTTTTGCAAAACGAATTATCCCAGCTTCTTGAAGAAGTTGATAACTTTGAAAGGGAAGAAATGCGGATTCAACAAGACGGAGCTCCTGCTCATTACCACCGGGAAGTTCGGGACTTTTTAAACGGTCGTTTACCCACAAAAATGGATCGGTAGGGATGGATTCATTCAGTGGCGCCCGCGATCATGTTACTTTAGACTTCTTTTTGTGGGACTATATTAAAGATCGTGTTTATGTGAATCCACCTATAACACCACTAGATATAGAAAATAGGATACGGGATGCGTGCAGGACAATAATGCCCTTTATGCTAAGAAAAGTGAAGGAAAATATAGTAAAACGACAAAACATGTGTATTTAAGTAGACGGGTATATTTTTATACATTTATTCCGTCATAATAATTAATCATTAGATAAGTTAAACTATATTAAAATTATTATTAACTATTTGTTTATGTTTTCACATTAGCGTAAGTATATTAAAAACAAGGGTAAAAATTTAAAAATTCAAAATAAATCGAAAACTATTAGAAATAGGTATATGAGATACTTAATAAAAGTTGGAGAGTTTTGTAAAATCTATCAGAAAAAATAGTAATATACAGAATGTGCCATTTAAAAAATTTGAGATTTTTCGACTTAAAATATTCGAAATGTAAAATTTATTTTGAACACCCTGTAGCATCTAACTCAAATTTCTTTACATATATCTTTTTTTTCATCTCTATAGAATGCTTGTATCAATTATGAGTGTTCCACCTTCAGAAACAATGGCGCTACTGGTAATTTTTAACAAAACTGGAAACTAGTATTTAAAAAAAAAAATTGAAATATTAGAAAAACTACTAGCTTTAGGTATATAACATTAGTCATAAAAAAGGTATAAAATTTTACGCAGAATTTAAAAATAAATTAGAAAATAGGATGTTCCATTTAAAAAAAAAACATATGTTTTATCGGCCACACTTTTTTTGAAGTAACCTGTATACTCAAAAATAATTTTAAATTGTACACCTCAATATTCCCTAACATTTTTTCGTCATTCCCGAAACAAATGAGATAATGAACTTTACTCTATCGTTGACTCACCCTGTACATTTATAGACGCCTTCTTTGCATCCCCTGGGTACAGAAAATAAAAAATACAGAAGTACTGGAAAGAGTGAACAAAATGAAGGAATTACTAACAACCATAAAAATAAGAAAAACTCAATACTTCGGGCATATAATGAGGGGCCCAAAGTACGAATTGCTACGTCTAATTATTGAAGGTAAAGTAAAGGGCAAACGATCGATCGGAAGACGACAGAATTCTTGGCTGAAGGACAGGGTAAGTCAACGTGTGCTTCGTGTGATATTTTTCGAGTAGCAGTTTCTAAAGTTCGTTTAGCTGTATGGATCGCCAACCTTCGTGAGAAGACGTCGTAAGAAGAAGATAAGAATCGATGGCCCCATCAGAGCCGTGTAGTTTTGAAAGTTAAATTTTGACTTAAATGATTAGTTTTGGGGGGTGAAATCAGAAATGAAAGAAAAAAAATTTATCAGGACATCAAATGAAAGCTTGTGAAAATACGAGTTCAAAAATATATATAATGTAACATTTGCACACACTTTTCTTAGTATTATTTTTAAAAAATTGCCGAAAACACTGTCCACCTTATCTCGAAACGTATTGATCAAAAAATTTTGACAAAATTCTGGAATATTTCCACAGGGTGTAGATTGAACGAAAATTATCACGAGTGCATTACCTATAATAAATCATCTGGTATATAGAAAAACAAAAATTTCAAAGTCATCAGTTTTCAACAAAGATCGGAAACAAACTTTGTTGAATCTCATTTATAAATCCGTAATAATTTTTTTTTATTTTAAGAGCAATCAACGTATAAAACACTAATTGCGCAAGTCCGACTTGCACTTTGCCGATTTGTTTATTTATCAGCTAAATATAATAAAGTGTAAATTGTATTCGGAATGTTTTGAAAAACCTTAAATATGAAGAATTCAAATATATTACTGTAAAAGGTCTATACGATAAGGTCAACTCTTTTTTTATATTTGGTAGTTTATTTTTTACGTATCCTATAAGAATTGTGTTTAAACTGTTTAGGAATAATCCACTATTCCTAACGTGCAGTCAAAGCTTCTGACGCTAATGGAATACCTACCATAGTGCCCCAAAAATGCGTGTGTGATCTAACAGAGATTTTCGGTAGACTTTTCAAATAGTCCTACAAAAAGGAAATATTCCCTTCCTGGCGGAAATGCGTTAGAGTTTAGTTAATGCCCAAAAAATGCAAGAAAGCCTTGCCAAACAACTACCGATCAATGGCACTGGTTTCAAAAATATCAAATTTATGGAAAAAGCTGTCAATCAGCATCTCATAAAATATCTAGAAGAATTCAATATTACTGTCGATCATCACTACGAGTTTCGTAAGCAAAGATCAACAGGAGATCTTCTAACTTATATCACACATATTTGGAATAACGCAATTGAACATTATAGAGAATCTCGAGTGGTTGCACTTGATATATCCAAGGCATTTAACCGTATTTGGCCTGATGGATTGTTGGCTAAGCTTCGCCCTTAAGGTATGTCTAAATGGTTTTGTTTATGGCTCTCGTGTTTTCTCATAAAGCGTTCTCTACGAGTGGCAGTCTACGGGTTTCTTTCTAACACCCTTACTATAAATACTGGAGTGCCCCAAGGCTCTATACTAACTCCTATTTTCGTTTTCTTTTACATAAACGATGTGCTGGAAAGGCTCAGCCAGACTACAGCTATGAAGATAGGAGTACGCTAGAACGCTAGAACGCTAGAACTTCGGCTACTCATGCAAATATCCACAGACTACAAGAAGTTGTTCAACTTAACAAAGGTTTGAAAGAAATTGTTTCTGGGGTGACAGTAATCAAGTAATATTTAATACAACAAAAATCCCGGGCGGTTGTTTTTCTAAAAAAGTTAACGTTGCAGAACCTGACAGTTTTATCAAGACATTCCATTCCTCTAACATAGTCACCCAATTTTCTGGGCATTAACTTGGAAGCGAGTATGTCTTAGTTTGAACATGTGTTACATGCATCACAAAGAGAACTTTGCAAAAGTTGGGAATATTATTTCGAACTAGAAAATTCTACACCTCACAGCAACTTGAAATTGCCTACAAGCTCAAATTTGATCATTGATAGAATACATTTGGTGGATTCTATTCAGAAGAGAACTGTTCGCTTGATTGGAGACCCAGAACTTACCAGCAACTTTGGTTCTTGGAAACATCAAAAAACGGTTGACGATTTAAGTCTACTCTATAAGTACTTTCATGAAACGTATTTCATCGATGTAGTTCCGCCTAATTTTTCATAGAGAAGTGCACGCTAGAAATACATGTTGAGCTAACATATCACAACCGTATGACGTTTACCTTGTCACGCCCTATACTTACAACGTTTCTCAAGTAGTTTTCTATATGGAGAATCTCATCGCTCTGAAATCATTGCCTTGGGACAGTGTTTTCACCTAGCACAATTTACAGAGATTCAAGACTAAGTTGAATTGCTTTTTTCGTACACCTATCGCTCATGTAAGGCTTTAGGAATTTCCCTACAGCATGTGTGTTAAACCCATAATAAAAAAATATGAAAAGTAAGAGAATATTTTGCAGCCACAGTTTGCCATGGTACTTCTAAAAAAGAAAACGCATTGCACAAGTCCATAAAAAATATCTTGTGTGTACAGGGTGAGCCAACGATATCCCAATATCTCATTTGTTTCGGGAATGACGAAAAGATGTTAAATGCAATAATTTAAGGGAATGTTAAGGTGCACAGTTTAAAATTATTTTTGAGTATACAGAGTCATTTAAAAAATTTTAGATTTTTCAATTTAAGATAGTCGAAATGCATAAATTTATTTTTAACATCCTATAGCATCTAACTCAAATTTCTTTACATATATCTTTTTTCTTTCATCTCTATAGAACGCCTGTACCAATTATGAGTATCCCATCTTCAGAAACAATAGAACTGAAAACTAGTATTTTTTAAAAAAAAATTGAAATATTAGAAAAACTACTAGGTTTAGGTATATAATATTATTAATAAAAAAGTTATAAAATTTTACACAAAATTTAAAAATAAATTAGAAAATAGGATGTTCCATTTAAAAAAAAAACATGTTATATCGGTTACACTTTTTTGAAGTACCCTGTATACTCAAAAATAATTTTAAACTGTGCACCTTAACATTCCCTAAAACTATTGTATTTAACATTTTTTTGTCATTCCCGAAGCAAATGCGATAATGAACTTTACTCTATCGTTGACTCACCCTGTACAAAACAAGCCGTGTGTGTCACAAATAGTTTGCCAGAATAGTTCTGACGATTTAGATGTCACAGGTGAGCGCCGAGACAGCCAGTCAAATGTTATCGAATCAGATGATATTGAAGCCCATTATCGAAAATGCAAAACTTGTTGCAAGAGGCATGTACAGGGATAATGTCGTAATAGAATTAACGTATCAGAAACAGTTTATCAAATTATATTTTGGAGATTTGGATGTCACAAGTGAGTCCCGATCCGGTCGATCAAATTATATCGAAGCTATCACTGAAAATGATCAGTCCCAATCCGTACGACACTTATCAGAAGACCTTAATATATCCCTTACAGCTGTCCTATTTACGTAAGCTGACGAATGTTTCTAAGCTAAATGTGTGGGTACTACACAAATGTACCAAGAAAACAAGGAGTGATATAAAATGGATTCTCTGCGACAACATCAAATGTAAGGAGTTAGCCACATAATATATTGTTTTCTAATTGACAAGTTACAAACGTGCCATTTATTTATTTAACTAATGATTGGCTGAACGATATATTGTTCCCAATTAAATATATTAGACTACACAATCCACAAGAAATTTGCACAATTAGCGATTCTTAAGGGTGTTGTCTTCCATCATGACAACGCTGAACTCCATCCATTTTTAAGCAGCACCAAACTAATCAGCCTTGAATAAAAAGTCTATTTTGTTTCTTGCAAATCTCTAGAGGAGGGAAAGCCTTCGTGCTGGGGAATACCTCAAAAGGTACCTCGATTCGTTTTTTCACCAAACAATGCTAGAGTTTAGCCGACAGGGAGTAAAGAAGCCGATTTGCAGACAGAGAGAGGTCAGTAAAAATTATGAGGAATGTATTAAAAATTATGAAAATTATATACAAAAAAGGTTTTTCATTTTACCCTTAAAAATTGAACGAATTATTCACTAACCATTAGCATCTACTACTTAACTTGAATAAGTCTATATCTGAGAAGTTATTCATTGTTCTTTCATCTGTCAGTCTATCTCGGGAAACAATTCATCGTATTACGGCTAATCAGTAGGTCTAAAATGAACCTACAAAGAAAACGAAACCGAAAGTAACTAATAAACTAAAGCAACCTAAAGTACTGATATATCACAAAGAATAACCAAGACATAATAATTTTCATCCCTGTAAGCGTCGTTATGAAGACATACCTGCTCTGTCGGAGTCTCTTTAAGGCAACAGATCGATGGAGGAATTGTTCAGCGAGTGGCTAACAATTGCCTCTAGGTAACGCCTGTATTAGGTAGAATTTTGTTCTCTTGTTTTGACGACCCAGGATCGGCTGATGAGCCATGTTAGAGCGAAATGCATATACTTACTACTTACAAATTTCTAGAGTATTGTAGACACAAACCATATCAAATCTATAGACTCTTGCAACTTTCTAGAATATTATTTTTTGGTCTACATAATTATTACAAGTTCGAAAATAGTAATGTTTTTCCATTCCATCAAATACCTACGTTTATGGCTTTGTCATTTTACACTACAAAACTTAAATAAGATTTGTATTTGATGGGTAATAATAAACGCAATACAACCGTAGCAAATGATTTGGGTATTATTTGTATAATAGAGAGAAATAAAATAACTACATATAGCTAACGATACATTTTTTTTTTATGGGTCTAGCTCACGTGCTGCAGGGAAGTCCCTAAAGCGCTCCAGGAGCGGCACGAGTGCTTCACATTTAAACGCCCGAAAAAACATTTGAATTTAGAATCACACACACTTCCATTTTTTGAGGTACCGGTACCAGAACTCAACACGGAATTTTTTCCAATAGTCGAGCCCGCAGAGCAACTTTAGTTTTGAAGTAGGCCACGCTGCCACATAGAACCTTCTAGTATCGTCTCGTTAATTTTATTAGTTGTTACACCAACAAGTCCACACATATACCTCCAATTTTTTTTTGTCTCTACATCTTAAGAATTATTCAAAAAATTTTTTAAGAAAATTCCATTCCATTACAAAGTTATAGCATTAAATGTGGTCTGGCGTCGGATTGGGACCGCTACCTGTCTTCAGACGCTATTTGCAATATTACTTAGTCAAATTTAACACTTTTTACCCTTTTCTTTTAATATTAATAACAAACTGTCGGGAGGTTTTTTTAAATGTTCTAATAGAAGTTTTTTTATGAATAATTAAACATACATTTTGTGGTTGAAAATTGCATACTAAAGTTTAAAATACCATAATTTTTTATTTTTGAAAAAAAAACCTGGGACAATTTTTAACTACACAGTTGTCCTGCAGACAAGGAAGCGCCATAGTTTCATCCGTGGTACATTTAATCCGATAAAAAATAATGTTTATATAATTAAAAAAAAAATTCTTTCCTATAATTTAAAGTTCAATAAAAATATATAATCTCCATTCTTTTGTATTATTCACTTAATAACCTTTAAAATATTTTTTTAAATATACTTTTTGTAGCGTCCAGGTGTATGTAACCCCTTAATCAACCAGGAAAGTTCCAAAGCTCTCAAAAATAACATTAATACAAGAAGTATGAAAAAATTGTACTACAAACCGTTGAATTAAACAAAATCAAAATTGAGAATAAAGCTTTTTTATTGTTAAAATAATAAAGAGAGATTGAAATTACTAAAAAAAACCGGTCAAGTGCCAGCGCAATTAGTGTTCCGTACGTTTATTGCTTATAAAATACGGAAGCATAAAATGATCAGTGACTTCACTAAATACATCCCAAATGAATTTTCAACAAAGTTTTTTTCCGACTTTAGTGAAAACTGTATAGCCTGGCACGTTGAGGCGTCATTTTATTATATCTCTTTTGTGGCGCTATTTTGCCTCTTATGTATATAATAATTTTGATAATGGATTGAGTGGATATTAATACTAATAGAGGATAAAATTAAGATATTAGCTAGCTCTTTTTTTTTCACTGGTAGAGTACATGGAGATCGAGGTTTTTTTTGTACGCCTTTTGAAAATAGTCTCTATAGTTGTTTAAAGCTTGGTTGTACTGCAACCATTGGCACCATTCATTTTAGAATAAAAAGAATCTATCTTCATCTCAAAAAATGACAAAATACTGAAGAGTTATGGAGTTGTTCGAATAAAATTAATTTACGTACAACCGTTGCGTCCTGAAAGAAAGAGCAGGAGTTTAGTGAGACACTACACATTTAAATAAAGAAGGGTATATTAACAAAATAAAAATTCTTCCTCTTATTACACTCTTAAAATTACATAGACTTAATAAATAACCTGTTAGGCTATAAGAGTGTACACATTCAAACTAGAGTTCTATGAATTACTGATCCTAAGTAAAAAACAAAAGGCTTTTAAAAGAACACGATCTAAAATTATAAAATAACTTCGTGGATTTCACGTGTGGAAACACACTTTGTAGACAGGAAGTGCTATATTTAAACTGGTGTGCTTATGACTTACTGATTGGCTTTTCCTCGTGGGTTTTCCATACGCTGCTTGGCCTCTCCTGGTGAGACTCTCATCGAAAATATTGTCTCAGCCGCCACTCTCCTAATCTCATTTAGGTAGCTAATCACTTTTGACCCGAAATGTCTTAGGATGAGTAGAATATTTTAAGATTGGAAAAAGGCATCAAACTTAAGATCTATAAACAACACTCACTTGGTGATAAAAAAAAGCCGTTACTGCACTACGGCACCACAGAAGAAAAAACTACTACGGCATGCTGGAGGAAAAAAACCGTTACTACATCACGGAAGAAAAAGCCACTACGGCCCTTATCAATTCGAAATGGATGCTTAAAATATCTTTTTCCGTTCCTATTCACTACCGGGACGCAAATCATTGCAAACTAAATAAGTTAGGTCAGCAACACGTTATACGTGGCTAAGGTACATTGTTCAAAAATTTAAATCACTGTTTTAAGTTACACTGCTCGAAAATTGAAATCACTGCCTAATTAAATATAAAAATGTAATAAAAATAAACTATAAAAAGAAACACAGTGTCGTAACATGATCTTAAAATCTAGGAAAAAATGAATGTGACAACTGATAACCTTGAAATTTTTGTTTTTTTTTATATACCAGATAATTTATTAAAGGTAATGTACTCGTGATAATTTTCGTTCAATTTACACCCTGCAGAGAATATTCTAGAATTTTTCAAAATTTTTTGATCGATGTTTTTTGAGATAAAGTGGAGGGACAGCGATTTTTCGCAATTTTTTCAAAATAATACAAAGAGAATTATACGCGAGTATTACATTATATATATTTCTGAACTCGTCTTTTTACAAGCTTTTATTTGACACTCCACTCGACCTGGTAAAAAAAAATTTTATCACTTCCGATTTCTCCCCCCAAAACTAACCCCTTAGTCAAAATTTAACTTTTAAAACTACACGGCTCTGATGAGGCCATCAATTCCTTTATTAGTACCACATTTCAACTTTCTATGTCAAATAGTTTCGGAGAAAATCGAGTGTGACAGACCGACAGACAGACCGGCAGACAGACACTAAAAATAATAGCAAAATCTTAAAGAACTTAATTGAACGTTATTCAGTCCCAAAATAAATCCGACTAGCCTAATATTTCCAATAGTCAAATTAAAGCATACACGACCGACTACTGTTCAGGATTGTTTAGGCATTTTTGTGTATTAGAAAAACGCCTGAAATATATCCTTATAAAGATATATATGTATAGAAAATTTAGCTTAAAAATCTCATCGTCAATACTAAGTTTACCAGGTCTATTCTTATACATGGGGTGAAAAGACTCGAGACAAACAAAAACACATCTAATTTTTAATTAGTGTCAACTTTCAGAAGATTCGTTTAAAATTTCCATGACATTCTGTCTATTACTTTACGAGTTACATCTGTTTGAGTGTCAATTCGTAACAACAGACGAAACATGCATCGAATACTACATGCTTGACTCCAACAGATGGTCCGTAGTGTGGTTGGAACTTCATGAAAGTCGACCGAAGCGTCCAAAAAAACAGAAACCTTAGCTGAAAGGTTTTGGAATGTGCATGGAATAGTACTGCGACTATCATGAGAAGGTGGCGAACAATCACCAAAGACTATTACGTTGGCTTGACATTGGAATGGTGAAATCAAGAAAAAAAGGCCACATTTAGCGAAGAACAAAGTGTTGGGAAACTAAGGCTTATTTTAGAAAGCTTGACAAATTCTACTATATTAAAGTTAGCTAAATGTTGGGAAATCATTGGAATACGCTCTTGAAGCAAACTATGTTGAAGAATAAAGTCGATTTTTGGAAAAATATTGTTTTTTCTTCAAAAGCCTCATGACTTTTCTCCTCATGTATACTACACAATTTTGGATATCGCAAAAAATTGTAATCGACCACTCTACAACTCCCTGAGATACCGATACAAAGGTGACTTTAAAAAAAGACGAAATATGTAATACTCTAAGTTTTAGTAGTGTAGTTGCATACTAAATTATAAAAAATCTATGCATCCAAATCACTTGTTCCTACTATGAACAGGATTGTACAATTTCTACGTTCCCCTAATTGTTCCAGTATCTAATTAAATAATTAAATCAATTTGATCTGAAATTAACAAATACTTTCTTCCTCCACAAGAATATTCATCCCTTTACTTGGGAGAGACCATCATTAAATCAGAAATCCATAATAAATGATATTATAACTAAAGTTCAATCCGCATTCAAGATATACGACACCAGAGTTAAGAGAGGAGCCAACTGTGACACAGATCACCATCTATTGACTACTAAAATAGTGTAGCCTTTTTCATCAAAAAACAATAAAAATATACAAACTTATCCCACAGACGAAGACAAGATAGAAATAAAAATAAAAAGATACAAAACTTATCTATTTCAACACGATTAAAGAGCTTTATCAAAGAAGATTACACAATGAATTACTTACACTGGAACCAACCGAAGATATAGAACAAGAATATGAACGCATTAAAAAAGTAATCCACAATATGGCACAAGAAACTTTAGGAGAGTATAAGTGGGAAGAAAAAATAACATGCAGATATTACATAATAGAAGAATTAAAAGAACCAATAGAGGAAAAAATAGATTACACCAAAAATATTTAACATACAAGTCAGAAACTACCCGGGCAGAATATAAGAAAATAAAAAAAGAAAAAAAATGAATACTGGGAACGAAAATGTGCACAGATTAACACGTATATCAAAAATATGAAAACGAACAACAAAGAGAGGGCCGTAAATTTAATACCCCTGGAAGAATGGAAAAATTATTACGAAATATTTCTAACTGAAAACAGACAAGAATAGAGGGCAATGAATCAGAAGACACAGAGGGAAAGGACTGGGACGAAATAACCATGGAGGAAGTACAAGCAAATCTAAAAACGATGAAGAATGAAGGAGCGGCGGACCAGGTGATATTTCTGTAGAAATGATTAAAAATGTAGGTATAACCATGTGGCGAACAATAACTAGCTTAATTAATAATTGTATATCACAAGGTAGAACACTTACCGAATGGAAAAAAAGTTACATTTCATCAATCTATAAGAAAGGAAAAAGAAAAGACCCTAATAATTATAGAGGTATATGCGTTACAAGCACTATGAACATACTGTACGGCAAAATATTGCAGAATAGAATAAGAGAAATAATTAAAGGAAAGATATTACAAAAGGTCTAAGACAAGGGTGTTGCCTTTCACCAATCTTATTTAATATATTTGTAGACAACGTTCTAAATAAATGGAACCGTACTTGCCAAAGCATGGGCATCACCATTAGTGATAAAAACCTATTATCGTTAAACTTTGCAGACGACCAAGTAATAATAACACAATATGCATTCGATATGGAATATGTATTGAAGAGATTATACACAGATTACAAGGAATGGGGGCTAGAGGTGAGCCTTGAAAAGACGGAGTATATGGTTATGAACTCGGAAATAGAATTTGATGTCTTAATAAACAACGATACACATGTCAAACAAGTTAAGGAATTTAAATATCTAGGAGTACTGATTGACAACAAAAATGGTATAGGTAAAAAGGAAATACAGAATAAAATACAAAACGCCAGGAGGACACCTACTCAGAATGAACGATACAAATGGCCCAAAAGACTCTGGACATGGAAACCAATAAAAAAGGACTACCACGTAGATCCTGGAATGAAGATATGAGACAAGCCATGAGGTCACGAGGAATGGATGAAGGGATGGCGGACGATAGAGAGGTTTGGAGAAGGCGAATGGGAACACAACACTTAGTTGTATAATTGTTATATATTACTTGTGTATGTATACAGTTAAACCCAAATATATATATATATATATATATATATATATATATATATATATATATATATATATATATATATATATATATATATATATCTAATTAAATCATGATGGTCTAATGTAAAAGTTAATTCATAATGATGAAACTTATATGTTACAAATTTTTAGTACGGTATTAGAAAACTGATGAGCCCCCCGCATTAAATGATAAACCCAAAACTGGCCTAATTTATACCAGTGCTGAAAATATTTGGTCAGTTAATTAATTCCGTTCCATTAATTTAAAGCCTGATAAATTATTTTAAAAGCCTGTTAATTCCATTATTTCCCAAAGGGAGTCTGTAATATTAATTGACAATTCAATATTTAAATATCCATTTTAATTGAGGTATAAATCAATGGTTTACTAATCTCTACATAAAATGAAATTATATCTAAAGTCAAATAGTAATATTATTAAAATTCTGACGGGGGAATGTTTCATATTATTTTATTGTTATTTAAAAACTTTAATTTTGTCCAGTGGTAGAGATTTAATATTTCGCAAAAACATCGCAGCATCGCTTTTTTAGAAGTTTAGATGTTTATATTACGAGGGCCGCCGTTTAGGTTTTTACAAACGACCACTGGATAGCGCTATTGAGATGTGACAATACCATTGTTGTAAAATTTGACATTTGTTATGCTAAAACAGTAGCAGCCCAGAAATTGGGCGAGTAGTTTCTTTTTAGTGAACATTTAAAAAAATAGTTTTGGGAAAAAGGGGAAATTTCACGTAAAGGTTTTTGGATGATTTTTTACGATTTTAGTTAGTTGCAAAATCTCTCTAATGTAAAGCATAAGTCAAGGCCTAACTCAACAATAATGCCTCGAATATTTTCGGTCAACTTTAGAATTATTAGAAAAGACTGTTTACAATTGGTTTGCAGAATATCGTCAGGGTCGTGCTTCCGCCAGCGATGAATTTCGTGGAGATCGACCAAAATCGTTCTTTGTTCCAAAAAACATCGATGCTGTGCGCAACATGATTGAAGAGGATCGACACGTGACTTACCGTGGGATAGAGGTATTCTTAGCCATATCGAAGACTGCAGTACATTTAGTTGTGAAAAAGATCTGACTCCGCATTATTTGACGGAGAAAAACATCGAATCAATGTCTCATTGCCCGTATTCACCTGATTTATCGCCTAACGATTTTATTTTGAAAGTCAAAGAAAAAAATGCGTGGACAGCGATTTTTATCACCTCACTAGCCGTACTCGCAGCTCCGCTCGCGTGGGCTTGATTCACTGTTACCGTCACTGCTAATTCCTTATATTACCTAATATAATAAAATATATGCTATAACCTGTACACGTAAATCGGATAGGTGGTTTTCGAGTCTTAAGAGCACTAACAAACAGACAGACAGTCAGAGAGACGTTACGTTTTATATATATTATATAGATTATTATTATTATTATATAACCTGACCAGAGAACATATGTATGAATTAAAAAAAACATAAATCGGATAAGCGGTTCTCAAATGATAAGCCCACTAACGGACACACAGACAGACAGAGAGACATTGTATTTTGTATATTATATTCTTTGCTACATGATATTGTTTCATATTTAATGGTTAAGGCAGGGTATTGCAAGAGAACGCGCAAGCTTCAAATTTCTTTCCGACTTGATTCTCTATTTTCGTCACTGATTATTCCTTATGTTATTTAACGTAATAAAATGTATCCTATAACCCAGCTAAAGAACATATGTATGTTTATAAAAAAAAAAACGCATGTAAATCGGTTAAGTGGTTCTCGAGAGATAAGCGCACTAACGGACAGACAGACAAAGAGACGTATTTTATATATATATATATATATATATATATATATATATATATATATATATATATATATATATATATATATATATATATATAGATAACCTGACCAGAGAACATATGTATGAATTAAAAAAAAAACACATAAATGTAGTTCAGGTTAGTTCAGGTGATAAGCGCACTAACGGACAGACAGAGAGACGTTGCATTTTATATAGATTATATTCTTTGCTACATGATATTATTCCATATTTAATGGTTTAGGCAGTGTATTGTAAGAGATCGAGCTAGCGTTAACCTTTTTCCGATTTGATTCACTGTTATCGTCACTGCTTATTCCTTATGTTACCTAACGTAATAAAATATAACCTGACCAGAGAACATGTATATGTTAATATTAGAGATAACCTAGCCAGAGAATATATGTATGAATTAAAAAAAGCACACCTGAATCTGATAAGTGGTTCTCGAGTCTTAAACGCACTAATGAATAGACAGACAGAGAGACGTAACGTTTTATATATATTATATAGATTATTATTATTATTATATTGGCCAAAGAATATATGTATGAATTAAAAAAAAAAACACATAAATCGGATAAGTAGTTCTCGAGTGATAAGCGCACTAACGGACAGACAGACAGATAGAGAGAAGTATTTGATATATATTGTATTCTTTGCTACATGATATTGTTCCATATTTAATGGTTAAGGCAGTATATTGCAAGAGAATGCGCACTTGATTCACTATTATCGTCACTGCTTTATCCTTATGTTACCCAACGTAATAACATATATCCTATAACCTGGCCAGAGAACAAATGAATGTTTTATAAAAAAAGCAAGTAAATTGGATAAGTAGTTCTCTAGTGATAAGCGCACTAACGGACAAACATACAGAGACGTTGCATTTTATATTTATTATAGATATTCTTTGCTACATGATATTGTTCCATATTTACTGGTTTTGGGCAGTGTATTGCAAGAGAACGAGCTAGCAGCAAACTTTTTTCCGACTTGAATCACTGCTTATTCCTTATGCTACCTAACGTAATAAAATATAGCCTATAACCTGGCCAGAGAACTTATGTATGGTTTAAAAAAAAGCACGTAAATCGGATAAGTGGTTCCCCAGTGATAAGCACACTGATGCACAGACAGACAAACAGATAGACAGACAGAGAGACGTTGTATTTTATATATATATTATAGAAGAAGCTGTTGAGTCCTTCCAAAACCTTGTTTTTGAGGTACCAACTTCAGAGTGGAAAAAATATTTTGAGAATTGGTTCAAACGCATGCAAAAATGTATAAATCCTAAAGGCGAATATTTTGAGAAACAATAAAACGATTTGTACTAAAATTTTTTTCCTTTCGTTGTTTTTGCAAAAACTTAAAAGGTAGCCCTCGTAATAATAAAAGAGTCACGAAATAACACACTAAAGTACAAGTAAAGCACCTAGCCTGGAAATGTCATAAACAACATGCAGAATCACTTAGTTTCCTAGCTCAACAAGCAAGAAGAATTTTTTTATTATTTTTAAAAATTGTAACCATTCAAAGGATTCCTTTTAAACTAATATATAGTAAATAGTGCCGGTTTACATATTTTAAAATGAAAATGACAATTAACTAGATCCTCAACTTGATGTTAATAACTTTCCATATCTATAAGTTGTAAAATCACATATTATTACTTTAAACATGCTTTCATAAAATTTTTGACGCAATATTATTTTTAATTACAAAATAGAATACAATTTACTTGATAATATTCGATATTAAGTTGTAATCAAAATAGTTTATGTTATTATAATAAGATGTGTGATTTTTTGGGCCATATAAAAATGCATCTAGTACTTTTACTTTCCTAATTTGGATGTTCTTAAAATATCCCATTTACCAGTTCTTTCGGAAGCCTATAATTTATAACAGCTGAAAACAGTGTCACCAAATGTTCATTGTTTTAAGTAACAAGATCTATTTTCCGAACATAATCGAATTTTCATTTGCAATTACTCAGGTCCAAGTCCATTAGCGTACTTGCTAAAAAAACTACAAAATTTAAGGCAATTTGTTATTAGTTATAAACGAGTGCCATTTATCAATATATTTCTGCAGTTGCTCTTGACACTAAAATTCAGAGGTTTAGATATACTAAATAACTTTTTTAGGACCATAAATAAAGGCGGATATTTTGAGAAACAATAAAACGATTTATACTAATTTCTTTTTTTGCTGTCATTGCTTTTGCAAAAACTTAAAAGATAGCCCTCGTAATAATAAAACAGTAACGAAATAAGACACTAAAGTACAAGTAAAGCACCTAGTCTGGGAATGTCATAACCGACGTGCAGAGTCACTTAGTTTCTTAACGCAACAAGCAAAAAGAATTTCTTTATTATTTTTAAAATTCTAACAATTCAAAAATTCCTTTTAAACTAATATATAAATAGTGCCGGTTTACATATTTTAAAATGAAAATGACAATCAACTAGATTCTCAACGTGTTGTTAATAACTTTCCATATTTATCAGTTGTAAAATCACAAATTATTATTTTTAAACACCCTTTTATAAAGTTTTGACGGGATATTATTCTTAATTACAAAACAGGATATTTATTTGATAATATTCGACATTAAGTTGTAATCAAAATAGTTTGTTATTATAATAAGGTGTGTGATTTTTTGTGCCATATGAAGATTCGTCTAGTATTTTTACTTTCCTAATTTGGATGTTCTTAAAATATCCCATTTACCAGTTCTTTCGGAAGCCTATAATTTATTACAGTTGAAAACAGTGTCACCAAATGTTTATTGTTTTAGGTAACAAGATCTATCTTCCGAATATAATTGAATTTTCACGGTAAAACTTAAAAAAAAAGCTGTATAATTCTTGTGGATTTTTCATGTGCCGATTGACATACGAGAAATCTACAAGAATTATTTTATTAATAACCTATAATATAACAAAATTATATAAAAAACAACACTATGTTTTAATTTCCGATATATTTAAAATGACTTGACATTTGAATTGACAATTGTCATTTTAATTATATTGGAAATTAAAACATAGTGTTGTTTTTTATATAATTTTATTATGTATGTCCAACAAGTATCGGCTTACGTAATCAACGATATAAAATATTAATAAATATTTTATTTAATAATAATATGTTATTATTTCCATACGTAACCAACATTTATTTCTTGTTAAGTTTATTCAGCGGAACTAAAGACAAACAGATATTCTGGTACTCCAGTTAGACATATATTGGCAGCTTACATTTCCTGTAGGTTAAAGAGCTACAAGTTTTACCATTTTGTAAATTTAGGAATAAATAGAGATTCTTGTTATACTTATATCTTGTATAGAGTGTTTTTATTATCGGCTCTTTAGTACCTCAAACTATTTTCTAGAATTTTTAACATTGGTTTTAGCAGTGAGTTCAGGTTAGTTTAGGTTTGGAGCTTGTACAGTAGTAAAGAGGCCAAATTAGATATCAGAACTCAGCTGTTATCGTTATTTGAAGCATGCGCCCACCATTTGGCACTTGCGCAGTATTGAAACAAAATAAGAGGAACCTTTATTAAGTATAACGATTTCCCTTATTTAGGAACTTACAAGAGAGGTTGTTTGAAGTTGGTTTTTCTTATCGCTATAATGGTAGGGCCTGTTTTTTTCCCTACTTAGGTATACAAACCACTAAGAAAATACAGTAAAATTGAAATGATGACCTTTTATTGCAAGTAAAATTGACAACAGTTAATTAGTGTTCAGATCATATTGGGATTTTGCAATCTTTGGCACATTGACATTACATTGTGTGTAGTGCTAATTTCAAATGAAATTATATTTATCGCATAGTAAGTATTGAAAGAAGTGACAGAAATGTTTGACGCATCAAATGCTAATAACCGGTGTGCTTAACCATAAAATAACTAAAAAAAAATTCGGTAAGTTTATAGAAGATGCATACTAACCTAATCGTGCAATTCCTTCGCGTTAATACTACGCATGCTTGAGATAACGATAATATAAAGCATCAAAATCCCAGGAGTAAAAATCCATTCTTAATTATAGTAGCCAATCCAGGGCAGTAGATGTGACCTGATACAGCTATGTAAGGTCTCCTTTAAAAGCAAATTCGTCGCATTTACTATAATATGATGCGTAGTTTGCTCAGCCGCACCACATATACACTGCGGAGAATTTTTAAAACTCCATCGTTGCCTAAAATAGGCACACCTACTCTTGGATTTGATTTAGACAGACTTTGTGGAAGTTCGAAACCAGGAATTCGGTCATAGGGGTCATCGACTAAATGAGAGTTCTAAGGTGGCTGGATATTCCATTCTGTTCTCCATCCAGTCTTTAGATCAAAGTTGTCAACCACAAGTGTTGCTAAGAGGTTTACGAGGTCGGAGTCTTCTTGGGGCTGGGTTCCCAACTTCTTCGTGGATAGATAAGAACTGACGAGACGAATATTTTTCCTACTCCGTTCGTAGGGCCTTTTCACGTGTTGGTGTGGGGGGTATGCTGGAAAGGGCTGGTAGTCAGCTGACAGGGGTCTATCGAAGAGTTGCGGAGATGGTCCTTATCACCGTGTTCAGCTGGACATCGATTCTTCTAGAATGTGTGCTGTTTAACCATTTGGGTGCACAATATTCAGCTGGAATATAATCTAAAGCTAGTGTCAGCCCTTAAAGTTTGAGGGTTAGTACCCCAAGAAGTGCCTCCAAGTTTTTGTATCAAGTTGTTTTCACTATCTGTGCCAAATTAGAGAGATATCTATTCAAAGTAAAAGTCCTGTCCAAAGTCACTCCTGAATATTTAAGATAGCTATTATGATTCACATTTTTATTGCAGAAAATAACTTTCATAGTAGTATTTGTTGTTGTTAAGCTGGAAACAGCAGCTCTCTGTTTTCAACGGAACAGGTTGTAATCTACAGATCGTGGCTAACAGCAATTTCACATCGATGGAAGTTCTGTCTCTAAACTGCCAGTGCAATATCGTCAGCATATTGAAATCGTCTCTCTTCAGTTTGTGCCATATCGTGTGTATAATGATTAAAAAGAGTGGCGACAACACAGAGCTTTGAAGTAGTGAGCGCCACAGGTTGACGCTATCTCCCTGATGCACCCGGAAACAACAATTGCTTAATATGTTAGCCATCAATATATATATTTTCCGATTGGAATTAGTTTGGATAATAGTCCTTTTCTCTATAGAGTGTCATACGCGACAGTGACACTAATAAGCACTGCTCCATTAGCCAGCTTTTTTTGAAAACTGTCTTCGATGAAACCCGTTAATGTAAATACTTGTTTTTTTTTTATAATTATGTGTTTACGAAGGAAGTACAGGGTAAGTGACTTCACTACTTCGTTTTAAAAAGAGAAAAGGTAAAATTTTTTTAATTTATTATAATTCATTAGAACAAAATTTTAATTTTGGCAACATTGCAACTCCTTAGGTCCAAGTCTATTAGTGCACTTGCTAAAAAAATACAAATCTTTAAGGCAATTTTTTTATTAGTTATAAACCAGTGCCATTTATCAATATATTTCTGCAGTTGCTCTTGACACTAAAATTCAGAGGTTTAAATATACTAAATAACTTTCTTAGGACTATGTATATCCACCTCTTAAATTTAAAACTGGAAAAATCTACTATGCATACAATATAAATAACCTAAATATATCTAGCGATTTAAATTTTCTTCTTAAATTTAGTCGTATATTTCTACATTTACAGAGTTTATGTAGTAGCTTGTGAGCTTAGGGAATAAAACTATTTTATTTATGGTTTCGGGCGTAGTAGCCAAGAGTAACTTTTTTAATTTGTTTAATTTAAGCCGACAATTTCTTTTTTTGCTGTCATTGCTTTTGCAAAAACTTAAAAGGTAGCCCTCGTAATAATAAAACAGTAACGAAATAAGACACTAAAGTACAAGTAAAGCACCTAGTCTGGGAATGTCATAACCGACGTGCAGAATCACTTAGTTTCTTAACGCAACAAGCAAAAAGAATTTCTTTATTATTTTTTAAAAATTCTAACAATTCAAAAATTCCTTTTAAACTAATATATAAATAGTGCCGGTTTACATATTTTAAAATGAAAATGACAATCAACTAGATCCTCAACGTGTTGTTAATAACTTTCCATATTTATCAGTTGTAAAATCACATATTAATACTTTAAACACCCGTTTATAAAGTTTTGACGGGATATTATTCTTAATTACAAAACAGGATATTTATTTGATAATATTCGACATTAAGTTGTAATCAAAATAGTTTATGTTATTACAATAAGGTGTGTGATTTTTTGGGTCATATGAAGATTCGTCTAGTATTTTTACTTTCCTAATTTGGGTGTTCTTAAAATATCCTATTTACCAGTTCTTTCGGAAGCCTATAATTTATTACAGTTGAAAACAGTGTCACCAAATGTTTATTGTTTTAAGTAACAAGAACTATCTTCCGAATATAATTGAATTTTCACGGTAAAACTTAAAAAAAAAACTGTATAATTCTTGTGGATTTTTCATGTGCCGATTGACATACGAGAAATCTACAAGAATTATTTTATTAATAACCTATAATATAACAAAGTTATATAAAAAACAACACTATGTTTTAATTTCCAATATATTTAAAATGACTTGACAGTTGTTTGACATTTAAATTGACAATTGTCATTTTAATTATATTGGAAATTAAAACATAGTATTGTTTTTTATATAATTTTATTATGTATTTCCAACAAGTATCGGCTTACGTAATCAACGATATAAAATATTAATAGATATTTTATTTAATAATAATATGTTATTATTTCCACACGTAACCAACATTTATTTCTTGTTAAGTTTATTCAGCGGAACTAAAGACAGACAGATATTCTGGTACTCCAGTTAGACATATATTGACAGCTTACATTTCCTGTAGGTTAAAGAGCTACAAGTTTTACCATTTTGTAAATTTAGGAATAAATAGAGATTCTTGTTATACTTATATCTTGTATAGAGTGTTGTTATTATCGGTTTTTTAGTACCGCAAACTATTTTCTAGAATTTTTAACATTGGTTTTGAGCAGTGAGTTCAGGTTAGTTTAGGTTTGGAGCTTGTACAGTAGTAAAGAGAACAAATTAGATATCAGAACTCAGTTGTTTTCGTTATTTGAAGCATGCGCCCACTATTTGATACTTGCGCAATATTGAAACAAAATAAGAGAAACTTTTATTAAGTATAACGGTTTCCCTTATTTAGGAACTTACAAGAGAGGTTGTTTGAAGTTGGTTTTTCTTATCGCTATAATGGTAGGGCTTGTGTTTTTTTCCTACTTAGGTATACAAACCACTAAGAAAATACAGTAAAATTGAAATGATGACCTTTTATTGCAAGTAAAATTGACAACAGTTAATTAGTGTTCAGATCATGTTGGGATTTTGCAATCTTTGGCACATTGACATTACATTATGTGTAGTGCTAATTTTAAATGAAATTATATTTATCGCATATTTGTATTACCTTGGAAGTATTGAAAGAAGTGACAGATACCTGCTAGACACAACTAATTTAGAAATTTTTGACGCATCAAATGCTAATAACCGGTGTGCTTAACCATGAAATAACTAAAAAAAATTCGGTAAGTTTATAGAAGATGCATACTAACCTAATCGTGCAATTCCTTCGCGTTAATACTACGCATGCTTGAGATAACGATAATATAAAGCATCAAAATCCCAGGAGTAAAAATCCATTCTTAACTATAGTAGCCAATCCAGGGCAGTAGATGTGACCTGATATAGTTATGTAAGGTCTCCTTTAAAAGCAAATTTGTAGCATTTACTATAATATGATGCGTTGTTTGCTCAGCCGCACCACATATACACTGCGGAGAATTTTTAAAACTCCATCGTTGCCTAAAATAGGCACACCTACTCTTGGATTTGATTTAGACAGACTTTGTGGAAGTTCGAAACTAAATGAGAGTTCTAAGGTGGTTCGATATTCCATTCTGATCTCCATCCAGTCTTTAGATCAAAGTTGTCAACCACAAGTGTTGCTAAGAGGTTTACGAGGTCGGAGTCTTCTTGGGGCTGGGTTCCCAACTTCTTCGTGGATAGATAAGAACTGACGAGACGAATATTTTCCCACTCTGTTCGTAGGGCCTTTTCACGTGTTGGTGTGGGGGGTATGCTGGAAAGGGCTGGTAGTCAGCTGACAGGTGTCTATCGAAGAGTTGCGGAGATGGTCCTTATTACCGTGTTCAGCTGGACATCGATTCTTCTAGAATGTGTGTTGTTTAACCATTTGGGTGTACAATATTCAGCTGGAATATAATCTAAAGCTAGTGTCAGCCCTTAAAGTTTGAGGGTTAGTTCAGAAGTGCCTCCAAGTTTTTGGATCAAGTTGTTTTCACTATCTGTGCCAAATTAGAGAGATATCTATTCAAAGTAAAAGTCCTGTCCAAAGTCACTTCTAAATATTTAAGATAGCTATTATGATTCACACTTTTATTGCAGGAAATAACTGTCATAGTAGTATTTGTTGTTAAGCTGGAAACAGCAGCTCTCTGTTTTCAACGGAACAGGTTGTAATCTACAGATCGTGGCTAATAGCAATTTCACATCGATGGAAGTTCTGTCTCTAAACTGCCAGTGCAATATCGTCAGCATATTGAAATCGTCTCTCTTCAGTTTGTGCCATATCGTGTGTATAATGATTAAAAAGAGTGGCGACAACACAGAGCCTTGAAGTAGTGAGCGCCACAGGTTGACGCTATCTCCCTGATGCACCCGGAAACAGCAATTGCTTAATATGTTAGCCATCAATATATATATTTTCCGATTCGAATTAGTTTGGATAATAGTCCTTTTCTCTATAGAGTGTCATACGCGACAGTGACACCAATAAGCACTGCTCCATTAGCCAGCTTTTTTTGAAAACTGTCTTCGATAAAACTCGTTAATGTAAATACTTGTTTTTTTTTTATAATTATGTGTTTACGAAGGAAGTACAGGGTAAGTGACTTCACTACTTCGTTTTTAAAAGAGAAAAGGTAAAATTCTTTTAATTTATTGTAATACCTTAGAACAAAATTTTAATTTTGGCAACATTGTAACTCCTCAGGTCCAAGACTATTAGCGTACTTGCTAAAAAAATACAAATCTTTAAGGCAAATTTTTTATTAGTTATAAACCAGTGCCATTTATCAATATATTTCTGCAGTTGCTCTTGACACTAAAATTCAGAGGTTTAAATATACTAAATAACTTTCTTAGGACTATGTATATCCACCTCTTAAATTTAAAACTGAAAAAATGTAACTTCGTACTATGCATACAATATAAATAACCTAAATATATCTAGCGATTTAAATTTTCTTCTTAAATTTAGTCGTATATTTCTACATTTACAGAGTTTATGTGGTAGCTTGTGAGCTTAGGGAATAAAACTATTTTATTTATAAATATATAATAAAAGACTGTTTTTAGTCAATTTCCACTGGTTTATTTAAATTGCGATGACGCGTTTTCGCTGTCGATGCAGCTTCTTCAGATCTACATTTTACACTGTCAACACAATCCAATATTTTATTTATGGTTTCGGGCGTAGTAGCCAAGAGTAACTTTTTAATTTGTTTAATTTAAGCCGACAACTATGCATGTGGTATAGTCTGAGAATAGTATCGCTATCACAAACTGGTTAAACTTTTTTTTAACACGTTATTTTTTTACTTTCCTTGTTAAAGAAAAGCATGCTATTCGTTTTAGGGTTCCTAGATCAGGAAAAATATAGTCACTTATTTCCGACGGTCTGTTCGTCTGTCAGTCTTTTGGCACGATAACTCTCGAACGAAATGAGATATTTATTTCAAACTTAGTACCTAATACATAATATTTAACGAGGGCATGAAGCCGATAGTTTTTGAATAATATCGCTTCAAGCCGAAGGCTTGAAAGAGATGGAGTCGATAAATTTTTATATATTTTAACTATGTCCGTTTATATTTTTTTATATCCTTTTCAGGGTTTTTGAAGTCAAGGAAACCAAACATGAGGCTATTTTTCGTTCCTTGCAATTTTGACACAGGAAGAAGCCAGAAGGGGCGTGGGCGGTTTAAAATTGAATAATATCAATAGCAATTTGAGATATTTACAGGTTTTGTGGTTGCTGTACTAGACAAATTTTAAGCATATTATTTATAGTAAAATATGTGTTGGCTTGAAGGAGTGAGGTAGAGGATTAAAGGGGTTACTTCGTGAATATGGTATTACAGTCGCAGATGTTTTGCCAAAATCTCATTTGATATTATCAATGCTTACTGGTTGCTGGTCGATGGGAAACTAAGAAATTCGGGTGCGCCGGCACTATTTACACGTTCTCTGGTTCGTAGATTGTAGTCTACAACTCTCCTTTCAATAAACTTGAAACGTATTTAGCTAGCAAATTATAGCCCATAATAGAACAAGATGAATCAAAAATTCTGAAACTTCATCCAGATGTCCAAGGGGACAACACAATAGCAAGCCTCGAGATCAATTACCCTGTCATTCCAGTAGATAAGGCTCTCCAATAAATTGTATTTAACGAAGATCTCATGGATTACGTAGTAAATCCTACCAGATACTGCCTAAAAAAGGCATACTTTTTATCTGACAACCAAATATACAGACAAGAAGGTGCCGCCGTAGGTTTATCCCTATCACCAGCCATAGCCAATTTCTTCAGGACCCACTTCGAAAAAATAGCTTTAAATAAGGCTAACCTAATATAAAAACTCCGTTATAATAATTACATATTGGTTGTTTGGTCTTTTTGAACAAAAGGACACCACAAATTCTTAAATCACCGAAACTTCTTACACCAGAGAATCTAATTCGCACTGTAGCTAGAAGAAAATCACTCATTCATTCCTGAAAGGAATAACGGCTCGCGTCGACGAAAACACAATATATCCATCACGTCACCAATGAACCCTGTAAAATAAAATTAAAGCTAGAAAACTAAACCGCGTACAGCATTTTATTTGGTAATTGCAACAAAGCTTACATTGGACAAGGGAGTCGAAGAACATAAACTAAGCATTGGTAATAATCTCTCCGTACTGGCCAACCACTCCTTCCTTTTGTCTAGAGCCTATTCTGGCATTTAAGCCTCCTGCTCTAATCACTCCTTAATTCCTTCTAGTATTCTTATCTAACATATAATAAAATTCATCTTTTATCTTGTCGTTAGAGTCATCCGTCGGGGCATATACCGTTATTATTATAAAGTCGACGTTTCGGATTTTTACAGTTACTTTTAAGTGCCTTTCTGATATGAACCGAATGTCTTGAATATATTTACTGTAAGTTTTCTTAAAGAGAAATGACACTCCTGCTTTTGCTTTATCTGATTTTGGTACACCTGACCATATATGCACATAGTCATCTCCAACTGCACTACCATGTCCTTTTTTTTTAGTTTCTGTAATACACACGACGTCCATCTTTAATTGTTTTATTTCAGATCTTACTTCCTTCAGTTTATTGGTTATACCTCTAACATTCCAGGTTCCAAATTTCAGAATCCTTTTTTGTTGCTTGGTTCGTCTTCTATTTTGACCATCCGAGTTCCGAGGCTGGCTTGGCTTTTTACCAAATATTTTGTTTTACGGGTCATGGGGAGCTAGCCCGTCGCCCCAGCCCTCCTCTTTTTTTCGGGCTTGGTACTGGCAACATTGGACACTAGGCTACTCAATCCACCCAGTATCCTCTGTAGGCGGAGTTACTTGCTTATGGTCAAATATAATTTCTGAACAAATAAAACTCTAGTAGTTGTACTGGATTTTTTAAAAAATATATCTAATTATACATTATGCCTCTCTAATAGTCGGTATTTTACATTATTTTATGTAGTATATAATAAGAGAATATGCCTAAAATTGGAAAAGTAGCTAACATTAGACATAAGGGAACCGTTTCTGTTCCAAATGGCCAATTTATATAATATTTGCAAGGAGTTGAGTTTCGGACTGCGATGTGTGTACACGTGAATTGAACGCCCAGCAATGGTCAACTCTTTCAACGAGCATTATTACGGTAGTGTTTCGATCTATTTCATTATTTTGCCGATTACAAACTAGAGGGACTAGAAATAAAGCAGAGTGTAGTGTTAGATTAAGACAATAAGTAAAAAGTTTGGAGATTTATGAGAATAATTTTGTGAAATTGTATGAAGCTAACGAAACGATAAGCGACAACCTTGATCATTTTACTGTTTACGGTGATAAGAAATATAAACAACAATTTTTTTTCTTTTTTTCTCGTGTTTGAAAATGGAATATAAGAGGAACACACGTAAAGTTTTTATAACAGAAAGAGCAATGGATAGCAATGATTATGCCTCAGGAGACTCGAAAATAGGAAGAGTCGAAGAAAAAGAAGAACCAATGGGATTATTCAAGAAGAGTAAAAAGCTGATAAGAACACCACAGAAAGAGAAAAACGAAAGAGTAGGTAAGATAGACAATTTGATAGAAATGATCAGAGAGCTAATGTCAGATATAAAGGATATGAAACAAGATCAGAAGAGATACCAACAAGAGTTGAAGGAACTAAGAAAGGAGAATGAAGTATTGAAAGAGGAAAATAAGAAAATTAGAGAAAATATAAGAAGTATGGATTTGAAGATGAGTAGACTGGAAAAAGACAACATAAGGAATAATATTGTAATATCGGGAATGAGTTTTGAAGCGAATAGCCAACCAGATCTGAAAATAGGTGTAGAACTTTTTATGGAGAGGAGTATGGACAGAAAAGTACAGATTAAAGATGTGATAAAAATGCTATATACAAGATAGAATTTAGAAACACGGGAGATAAGGAAGCTGTAATGAAAAATAAAAACAAACTGAGAAACCTAAGAGAGAGAGTTTATATATAAATAACGATTTAACAAAAGATGAACGCAAAATTCCAAAGAAATTGAAGCATATAGTAGAGAACGAGAGAAAGAATGGAAAAAGGGTGAAAATAGGATATCAAAAAAATCATAATCGAAGGAAGAGAATATAAAAAGAACAAACAAAGAATACTACGACCATCAAGTCAAAAAACTGAGAAAAAGGAGAGAGATAGGTAGATTGACGACGACCTTGGCAAAGATAAAGGATACGGAAGAGAAGACTACTAAAATGAATACAAATAGGAAGATAATCAAAGAAATAGATAGCAAGAAAGAAATGGGAAATAATTATCGAATTTTTATATTAACAACACGGAATAATAGGGGTATAAACGGAAAAGAGGATGACCTGACAGAAGAACAACAAATGCACTATGTAGGAATCGCTGAAATAGAAAGGAAAGGAAATGGATGCAAAAAAAATAGAAGGAAAAGCATACAAAAAACAACATAGAGACATAATACCGAAACAAGATACAGAACTCATACAAACAGAAGAAACTAAGATAGAAGAAACAAAAGAGGCAATCAGCAATTTAAACAGGATGGAAGGATATAGAAGGAAATATGGAAAAGACAGATATAGAATAACTCGACTACACTCCTAGCAGGGGTAGAAAGGCATAAGGGTTAAGTAGGTAAGTAAGTTGCAAGTGTCATTACTATCAGGCAATCAAAAAATATTGTTAGTGTTAGTTCATCCCATCCTGAAGAATTTTTATTGTATATAATATTTCTTTAAAAATTTCTCCAATCTCATATCAAATAATTATTTATTTGACAAAATATCCACGACGAGTACAAGATATTCTCATAAAAATGTGTATTTCGCGGCTAAACTGGAAAACACAGTTTTCCGTACAAAATTTTGTTGAGAAAGTAATTATTTTCCGGATAAATGCACAAAGAAAATTTTTTGCTTTTACATACATTCGTGTAAATTTTAACATTGTAAAAGAATATTTGACATATACTGCCAAGTGCATGTTAGCTTCTCTTATTATACGATATTATACTATATATATTTTATAGATGAATCCTAGTCGGTGCACTATAGCAAGAAAATTTTAGGAATATTATATCAATGTTTTTATAAACATCTTAAACTTCACCGCAGGGAAAGGTCCTAAACGAAGAGATAGAGATATCGTAACACCGAAATTTGGGCAGCTATGGTGCTCAGGGGACCAATTTTATATTGTATGATGTAATGCTGTTTTGATATAGTTACTGTAAAAAAAGCAAAATTTGACAACGGCAAATATTGTAAAATTATTTTAACATGTGATAAAGTAAATTCAGATACTAAATAGTTGAAAATGAAAAGACTTATATATCATCTAGATTTCCATATTGCCGAATGACTACAAAAATGTCACAATACTGTTAAATACTCATATTATATAACTGAAAAAATAGTTATTAGAAAATATTCAGTAAACATTTTTAGAAATGTAACGAATATTCGATTAGGTTGAATATTAAATAAACAAATGTATATTCGAGCCTTACCAAATATTTGGTTAACCAACGGATCTTCGATTCGGTAGAAAACCAAATAAATAAACATACTGGTAGAGCATTATCCAAGTTTAACTTTAAAATTCGTATATTTTGGTAATTAGGGGTTTTAATGGTCAAGAACACAAGTAAACCTGCAGTAACTGTGCAGTGCAAGACCAGATAGTTCGATTTTATTCATAGTTAATCCTTTAAAAGTGAAAAGTTGTTTTAAAATCCTCAAAACTATTAGGTTTTCAACCTTTTCGTAAGTTCATTATCCCAATTTTTATATTAATTTTTTTTATATATCAACGGTTTTTTGGTGATATTTATAATAAAAGCTAATGACTATTAGAAGTTTTAATTTTCATAACAAGTGAGTGAAGGCTAAGTTTTTAGAAAATTATAGTGATTCTGGCTGGCAACGATTTATTCGTTTCTTCGGTAACGGTCAAAAACCGGTGAAAAAAATGAAAAAGGTTACGTGCAGTTTAAAATAAGCCTTAAATTTGACATTTCCATACTAAACAACACCTTAATTAGCATTAAAAAACCGATACTTTAAATGACAAATCCTTTTTCACAAAAAAAAAATAAAAACTGAAATCTGACATTTTTTCTGGATACTTATTATACTATTTTAGATTCCTAGACTCCAAGTACCTCTATAATCCCCTCCCTTATTTCATTAATCCCTTATATATTTGGCTATATACCGTATAAAAATAATGAAAAAATAACGTAATTTTGAGATTCCTTAGCTTCAAGAATCTTGAAAGTGACGTATAACATGGTATATACTACCCAACCGTATTTAGGTGGGGATATGACCGATTAAAAAGAAGGAAAAGACAAAAGCCTCCACACAAGTCATTGAAGGTAATGCACTTGTGATAATCTCCCTTTAATCTACACCTTGTAGAGAATATTCCAGAATTTTTTCAATATTTTTTGATCAATACTTTTTGAGATAAGTATTACATTATTGAACTCGTCTTTTTACAACCTTTCGTTTGACAACCGACTCGATGACCTAGTAAATTTTTTTTCACTTCCGATTTCACCCCCCAAAACTAACTCCTTAAGTCAAAATTTAGCTTTCAAAACTACACCGCTCTGATGAGGCCATCAATTTTTATCTTAGTACCAAATTTCAGAGAAAATCGGGTGTGACAGACAGACGGACAGACAGATATCGAATTGATCTTGTTAGTGTTCCGGACAGAACACTAAAAAGAATACAAATTTCATATTCCTAGACTTTGAGAACCTTTAAGAATGTATATATATATATATCATGTACAACATGATATATAAAGGAACCTCTCTAACCCCGTCCCTCACCTCATTAACTACTAATTTTTTAGATTGCTTGGCCCAAAAAATCCTATAAAACGATATATACTAGACAACCCTTCTAATACATGCAAACCTCCCTTTAACCTCTTATATTTTGACTGTAAATAATTTTGCTTTAAATTCTTTTATTATTTCATTAAAAACCAAAAAACGTTAACATAATGATGGAAGTATATAAAATTTCTCAACCTTAATATTTTTCACTTCCGTTTTCTAAAACGATCCACTTATTCAAAACTAAAGGTTTCATTCTTACTCCTGGTGATATAAGTGTATCAAGTTTGAAATCGATATCTCATTTAGTTCGAGAGTTGTCGTGCTAACAGATATAAAGGTAGACAGACAGACAAACAAATAGATAGACTGGCAGACCGACATAACTGCAAGACTATGTTCTTCGTAATTAACAGAGCTAAAAACGTAAAGAATGCAAAAACCTTAGAGGACGAAAACCACCTTTAGCAAGAAGTGTAAAAAAGTAAAAAAAAGTATTTACAACAATGGCCTTTGAAGATGTTTTGTACTTCTACAAATAATCGGTAGTTAAATATTTATGTATAGAACTTTTCACTTATTCATATTTCGGAAAGGAATAGAGATAATTGAGTCAGTTTTTTTTTTTTTAGATGAAGCTAAATATTTGTACTTTTGAGTTGAATTCACGCTGTTGTTACAAAAATTTAATTTGTTAAAGTTATAAACAATTTTTTTAAATAATTGCAAATTAAGTGATACTCTCGGTTTCACTCCTTTAATGCGTAAAACGCCACTGAGTAAATTTTAAAAAAGTTAGTAACTTCTTATATTAAAGAAGTTATTAATATTTTTCTGATAACGAGCAGCCTCCAACTCACTCGTGGAGTTTAACGCGCGAGCCGCTAACGCTGACGCTCTCGAAAAACTCATTCATTTTTAATGAAGCAATCATAATAGTAATATCAAGACCTTTAGCATTTATTATTTAATGAACAATTAAATAAAAATATTGTTAGTGTCATTTCATCGCATCCTGAAGAATTTTTATTTTATATAATATTTCTTCAAAAATTTCTCCAATCTCACATCAAATAATTATTTATTTGTCAAAATATTCATGATAAGTACAAGATATTCTGGCAAAAATGTTTATTTCGAGGCTAAACTGGAAAACACAGTTTTCCGTACAAAGCTTTGTTGAGAAAGTAATTATTTTCCAGATAAATGTACAAAGAAAATTTTTGCTTTTTATTGCAAACGTTACATACATTTGTGTAAATTTTAACATTGTAAAAGAATATTTGACATATATTGCCAGATGCATGTTACTTTCTCTTATTATACGATATATATTTTATAAATGAAGTCGGTGCACTATAGCAAGAACATTTTAGGAATATTATATCAATGTTTTTATAAACATCTTAAACTTCACCGCAGGGAAAGGTCCTAAACGAAGAGATAGAGATATCGTAACACCGAAATTTGGGCAGCTATGGTGCTCAGGGGACCAATTTTATATTGTATGATGTAATGCTGTTTTGATATAGTTACTGTAAAAAAAGCAAAATTTGACAACGGCAAATATTGTAAATTTATTTTAACTTGTGATAAAGTAAATTAAGATAGTAAATAGTTGAAAATGAAAATGCTTACATATCATCTAGATTTCCATATTGCCGAATGACTACAAAAATGTCACAATACCGTTAAATACTCATTATTATTAAAAATAATTATTAGAACATATTCAGTAAACATTTTTTAGAAATGTAACGAATATTCGATTAGGTTGAATAAACATACTGGTAAAGCATTATTCAAGTTTAACTTTAAAACTGGTATATTTTGGCAATTAGAGGTTTTAATGGGCAAGAACACAAGTAAACCTGCAGTAACTGTACAGTGCAAGACCAGATAGTTCGTTTTTATTCCTAGTTTATCCTATAAAAGTGAAAAGTTGTTTTAAAATCCTCAAAACTATTAGGTTTTCAACATTCTTCTAAGTTCATTATCCCAATTTTTGTATAATTATTTTTTTTATATCAACGGTTTATCACGTAAAATAAATTAGTATTTATAATAAAAGCTAATGACTATTAGAAGTTTTAATTTTCATAACAAGTGAGTGAAGGCTAAGTTTTTAGAAAATTATAGTGATTCTGGCTAGCAACGATTTATTCGTTTCTTCGGTTATACGGCCAAGAACCGGTAAAAAAAAGTGGAAAAGGTTACGTGCAGTTTAAAATAAGATTTAAATTTAACTTTTCCACACTAGCCAACACCTTAATTAGCATTAAAAACCGATACTTTAAATGACAAATCTTCTTTCACAAAAAATAAAAACTAAAATTTGACATTTTTTATGGGATACTTACTATATTATTATTATATTATAATAAATAATAATAATACAAGTTTCAGATTCCTAGTCTCCAGGAACTCTGAGAAGTCAAACTAACCCCTATAACCCCCTCCCTTATTTCATTAATCCCTTATATGTTTGGCTATAAACCGTATAAAAAATAATAAAAAAATAACATAATTTTGAGATTCCTTAGCTTTAAGAATCTTGAAAGTGACGTATACCATGGTATATACTACCCAGCCCTATTTAGGCGGGGATATGACCGATTAAAAAAAAGGAAAAGACGAAAGCCTCTATAACCTCCTTCCCTACCTCAATAACTTATTTATGTTAACAAAGAAATAACCGGTGAAGTATAAGTTGGACTTGAGCAATTAGTGTTCCGTAGGTTGATTGCTTTTAAAACAAAAAATTTTGCTACGGAAGTTTAAAATGATCAGTGACTTCACAAAAATATTCCAAATGAGTTTTCAACAAAGTTTTTTTTTTTCCGATATTTAGTGAAAACTGATGACCTTGAAATTTTTGTTTTTTTATATACTAGATAAATTATTAAGGTTAATGCACTCGTGATAATTTTCTTTCAATCTACACCCTGTAGAGAATATTTCAGAATTTTTTCAAAATTTTTTGATCAGTACTTTTCGAGATAAGGGGGAACAGCGATTTTTCGCACTTTTTTTAAAATAATATAAAGAGAATTGTGTGCAATATATATATTTTTGAACTCGTCTTTTTACAAGCTTTCATTTGACAACCCACTCAATGACAGTAAAAATTTTTTTTCACTTCCGATTTCACCCCCAAAACTAACCCCTTAAGTCAAAATTTAACTTACAAAACTACACGGCTCTGATGACGTCATCAATTCGTATATTAGCACCAAATTTCAACTTTCTATGTCAAATAGTTTCGGAGAAAATCGGGGTGTGACAGACGGACAGACATACACCGAAGTGATCTTATAAGTATTCCGTACGGAACACTAAAAAGAATACAAATTTAATATTCGCTTCGAGAACCTTTAAGAAGAATTAGAGACACATAAAGCAATCTCTGTAGTCCCCTCCACCTCATTAACCACTTATATATTCAATCACATATAAGTGAATAAATGTAAAAAATAACACAATTTTCAGATTACTCGACTTTAAAAATCCTAAACACTATGTATAAAATAATATATATTAAGGAACTTCTCTAACCCCGTCCTACCTGATTAACTACTGATTTTTTAGATTGCTTGGCTCAAAAAATTCTATAAAACGATATATACTAGGCAACCCCTCTAATACATGTAAACATACCTTCAACCCCTTATATTTTGACTATAAACAATTATATCTTAAATTCTTTTATTATTTCATTCAAAAACCCAAAAACATTAACATAATAATGATGATGGAAGTATATACAATTTCTCGACCTCAACATTTTTCACTCCCCTTTACTAAAACGATCCACTTATTCAAAACTAAAGGTTTCATTCTTACTCCTGGTGATATAACTGTATCAAATTTGAAATCGATATTTCATTTAGTTCAGGTTGAGTGAGAGTTGTCTTGCCAACAGACATAAAGGTAGACAGAGAGACAAACAAATAGATAGATGTTCTTCGTAACCTACAGAGTTTAAAACGTAAAGAATGCAAAAACCTTAGAGGACGAAAACCGTCCTTTTCTTTAGCAAGAAGTGTAAAAAAGTAAAAAAAAAACTATTTACAACAATGGCCTTTTAAGATGTTTTATACTTATACTCCTACTATATGGGTCAACATACGTAAAACGGGCCACGTGAAAAAAATTTTTCTCGGATTTCAAACATAACTATGTTTTTCGATAGCGGTACAAGTACCTTTTTACCCCCTTAGTTTTTTTTTTACAATACTTCAATTATTTTGCGAATAATCGCTAGTTGAATATTTATGTATAGAACTTTTCATTTATTCATATTTCGAAAACGAACAGAGATAATAAAGTTAATTTTTTTTAATTAAGCTAAATCTTTATACTTTTCAGTTAAATTCACGCGGTTGTTGTAAAAATTTAATTTGTTAAAGTTATAAACAATTTTTTTAAACAATTGCGAATTAAATCATGTTTCGGTTTCACTCTAAAATGAGATCGCACTCTTTTAATGCAAAAAATGCCACTAGGTAAATTAAAAAAGAGTTAGTAACCTCTTATATTAAAGAAGTTATTAATATTTTTCCGATCACACACGCCCTCCAAAGCGCTCGTGGACACTAACGCGCGAGCCGCTAACGCTGACGCTCTCGAAAAACGCATTCATTTTTAACGAAGGAATGAATCATAATAGTAATACCAAGACCTTTAGCATTTATTATTTAATGAACAATTAAGTAAAAATTATACAATACGTATTAAATTATTTTAAACATTAACTCATACTGCTTCTTAAAAATATTTTGCAAATCAATTGATTATTTTCTTTCGATATAAACGCATGGAACTGGCGGGTCTTAGATATAGCTTTAGAAGTACAATGCTTCGATTAATAAACGTTTTTATGAGCCTAACATCCTTTATTTGTACAAAAATCGAAGCTTACACTTTTATAAATAATTAACTGCCTGTGGGAGATGTTATTTGATTTTAACTATTTCTCTGAAGAGGTTCCAGCAGTTCCCGCTGCATTTTTAACGCATCTACCAATCCTTTCTCAAGCCCCTTTTCCATAAAAAGTGGCGAAAAAATGCCACTCTGCACTGGTAAGTTTTTCAACCAGGAGTTGCGGCGCCTTCCTGGTCCTCGCTTATCGTTTATTTTTCCTTCAATCATAAGTTGCAGGAGCTCATACTTTTGGTTTCTCATAATATGGCCAAAGCAGGTGCTTTTTCTTTCTTTAACATCTGGAATCAACTCTCGTTCTTTTCTCATCCGATCAAGTATTTCCACGTTTTTGGTATGCGCTATCTAAGGAACACGCAGCATTCGGCGACAGCACCACATCTCAAATGACTCCATTCTTCATTGTGTTGTCTCTGTAATTGTTACAGGTTCTATACCGTATAACATCACCGCGAACATCTGGCATCTTAGCATTCTTGTTGTTTTTAAGTTTAGTTGGTAGTTACATAGTATGCTGCGCATCTTATTAAAGGAGCTTCGTGCTTTTTCAATTCTTGAGCGTATTTCAATAGAGTAGACCCAATCTTCACTAATTACGTTTCCTAAGTAAGTGTTTGTTGATGTACTTTACTTTAACATTTATGATTGTGTTAGGATTGTTATTGACCACCATTGTTTTTTGTTTTGTTCGTATTCAGTTTCATTCCATATTCCTCACATGCATCAACAATTTCATTCATGAGTCTTTGTAGGCCTTCTTCACTGTCCGCTAGAATGACAGTAACATTAGCGTAGCGGAGGTTATTTACACACACCATTAACTGTAATTCCATTTTTTTTTTATCAGGAGTGACAAAATGCAACTCTGACGTACGCCTTTCTTTATTTTTATTTCTTTCTATTTTCTTCAATAGTACTACATTCAGATTCATTGCGAGAGTAGAGAAGAGAAATTGAACTTGTTTTTGTATTGAGACCCACTTTCGTCAGAAAAATAATTTTTCGAATTGCAGAGTCATCGCATATAACCTTCAAATGTTGAATCAATTTCTTATTATACAAATCAGCTGAAACCGCTGAATGTTTCACGTTCTCTGATATATCAGAAAAAATAAATATTGCAAAAAAATGTAGGAGGTAAAAAGGTACTTTTACCTCTATCGAACAACATAGTTATATTTGAAATCCGAGAAATAAATTTTCAGGTGGCCTGTGTTACTTATTTTGACCCATATATATGACACAACAGTTACCACCACTACTTCAAACACTTTATTAGCATCATCAAGATCGATGATTGGCTGTTGTGTAATCTATAATATATATAAAATGCAACGTCTCTCTGTCTGTCTGTCTGCCTGCCTATCTCTCTGTCTGTCCGTTAATGCGCTTATCATTGGAGAGCCACTTATCCGATTTACGTACTTTTTTTTTAAAACATTCTCTGGCCAGGTTATAGGCTATATTTTATTACGATAGGTACCATAAGGAATAATCAGTGACAATAATAGTGAATGAAGTCGGAAAAAAGTTTGCCGCTAGCGAGTTCTCTTGCAATATGTAGCTTAAACCATTAAATATGGAACAATATTATGTAGCAGAGAATATCTATAGTCTATAGTATATATAAAATGTAATGTCTCTCTGTCTGGCCATTAGTGCGTGTATCACGCGAGAACCACTTATCCGATTTACTTGTCTTTTTTTTAAATTCATACATATATTCTTTGGCCAGGTTATATAATAATAATAATAATCTATATCTATAATATATATAAAATGCAACGTCTCTCTGTCTGTCCGTTAGTGCGCTTATCCCTCGAGAACCACTTATTCGATTTACGTGATTTTTTAAATGCATACAAATGTTCTCTGACCAGGTTATATATATATATATATATATATATATATATATATATATATATATATATATATATATTATTATATTAGGTAACACAAGAAATAAGTAGTGACAATAATAGTGAATCAACTCGGAAAAAGTTTGTCGCTATCGTGCTCTCTTGCAATACGCTACCTAAATAAATAAATATAGTTAAATATGGAACAATATCATGTAGCAAAGTATATAATATATATAAAATGCAACGTCTCTCTGTCTATCTGTCTGTCCGTTAGTGCGCTTATCGCTCGAGAACCACTTATCCGATTTACGTGCTCTTTTTTTTTAAACATACATATGTTCTCTGGCCAGGTTATAGGGTATATTCTATTACGTTAAGTAACATAAGAAATGAGCAGTGACGATAATGGTAAATCAGGTCGGAAAAAAGTTTACCACTAGCGTGTTCTATTGCAATACAGTGCTTAAACCATTAAATAGGGAACAACATCATGTAGCAAAGAATATAATATATATAATATACCACGTCTCTCTGTTTGTCTGGCCGTTAGTGCGCTTATGAATTGAGAACCATTTATCCGATCTACATGTTTTTTTTTTTTTAAATTCATATATTTGTTCTCTGGCCAGGTTATCTGTAATCTTCTATAATATATAAAATACAACATCTGTCTGTTTGTCTGTCTGTCTGTATATCTGTTTGTCTGTTCGTTATTGCGCCTATCACTTATCTTATTATATATATATATATATATATATATATATATATATATATATATATATATATATATATATATATATACGTGCTCTTTTTAAACATACATATCTTTTCTGGGCAGGTTATCTATAATATATATAAAATACGTTTCTCTGTCTGTCTATCTGTCTGTCTGTTCGTTAGTACGCTTATCACCCTAGAACCACTTATCCGATTTACGTGTTTTTTTTTAAAATAGATATGTTATAGCATATATTTTATTACGTTAGGTAACATAAGGAATAAGCAGTGACGATAATAGTGAATCAAATCGGAAAAAAGTTTGCCGCTAACACGTTCTCTTGCAATACACTGCCTAAACCATTAAATATAGAATAATATCATGTAGCAAAGGATATAATATATATATATATATATATATTTATATATATATATATATATATATAATATATATATATATATATATATAATGCAACGTCTCGCTGTCTGTCCGTTAGTGCGCTTATGACTTGAAAACCACTTATCCGATTTACAAGATTTTTTTTAATTCGTACATTTTTTCTCTTGTCAGGTTATTTATAATCTTCTATAATATATATAAAATGCTACGTCTCTCTGTCTATCTGTCTGTCTATCCGTTAGTGCGCTTATCACTCGAGAACTACTTATCCGATTTACGTGTTTTTTTTTTTAGATTCATACAATATGTTCTCTGGCCAGGTTATACGATATATTTTATTACGTTAGGTAATATAAGAAATAAACAGTGACGATAATAACGAATCAAGTTGGAAAAATGTTTGCCGCTAGCGCACTCTCTTGCAATACTAAATATATTACAATATATATAAAACTATATATATATATATATATATATATATATATATATATATATATATATATATATATATATATATATATATATATATATATATATATATATATATATATATATATATATATATATATATATATATATATATATATATATATATATATATATATATATATATATATATATATATATATATATATATATATATATATATATATATATATATAAACAACTAAAATCTAAACCGTTAAATATGGAACAATATCATGTAACAAAGAATACAATATATATAAAATGCTCTCTGTCTGTCTGTCTCTCCGTTAGTGCGCTTATCACTCGAGAACCACTTATCCGATTTACTTGTTGTTTTTTTTTAATTTATACATATTTTCTCTGGCTAGGTTATATAATTTAATAAAAATCTATATAATAATATATATATATATATATATATATATATATATATATATATATATATATATATATATATATAAATAAAACGCATGGTATCTCTGCCTGTCCGTTAGTGTGCTTATCATTTGAGAACCAATTATCCGATTTACATGTTTTTTTTTTCAATTCTTAACTTAATATTTATCAAAAAAAATCTATAATATATATAAAACGCAACGTCTGTCTGTCTGTCCGTCAGTGCGTTTAGCACTCAAGAACCACTTATCCGATTTACGTGTTTTTTTTATAAAATACATACGTTCTCTGGCCAAATTATAGGATGTATTTTATTACGTAAGATAACATAAGAAATATGCAGTGATGGTAATATTGAATCAAGATCACGCGAGCGGAGCCGCGGGCACGGCTAGTAAATAATAACATAGTAACTGGGTTTCCCAGCCTTTTTATTCTTGATAATATTTTTTTCTTATTTTTTAGTATTCAGTTCAATATTCGGTGTTCGGCCGGATATTTACTCTAGGTATTCGTTACTGAAGCGAATACTCTGAAGGGCGTTAACAAAATATTCTTTTATTTCATTACATCAGTAATTGTGATTTTTCACTGTGTATACTAAGCAATCTCCTTATAGTAATATTGGAAATATGTCATATGGACTTTTCTACAAATGCTGAGCATATTTAACCAGATTTTATTAAAGTTTTGTGCAATAAAATTGTAAAATTTGTACCATCGGTCACATAAATTACATCAGTTTATCTCCTGACTTGACCTTCTGCTGTTACTTCCTTATATTAAATATGAATAGTACGTGAAATGGTTAAAATTCAAAAAGAGATTTTTATGTTGGATGTTTGCCATTTAGGAGAAAATTTATGAAAACGTTCTTTACAATTTTACATAGTGTCACTAAATTAAAATACGTACAAAAAGAATTTCTCAAATGGAGTATGTTGGGAAAGAATATGTTCAATTTATGATGATGTGTAAATGCTTCAAATAAATATTATCAATAATAAGTGTTGCTGTATAATTACAATAGGAAGTTTTTAATTTTTATGTTCCTTGCTAAGATGATATGAAAACTCCCCCACGAGATTTTTCGATTTCTTAACGTTTTAGACTTCTTCGATCACATACAACATAGGTAGTCTTCCATATCCGTCGGCCTGTTGATATAATAACTACCAAACGAAATAAGATATCGATTTTCAATTTGGTACAAATATAGTAATTAAAATGTGAAAGAAACCTGTATTGTCTGAGCGATATCATTTGAGCTAAAGAGAGTAAAAGGGGTATATGTTCATATATTTTGTGGAGTTCCAGTTGTATGATGAGAGTTTTTTCTGATTTTTGGTTGAACAAGTTTTAAGTAAAATTGTTTATAGTCTAATACACTGGTGTGAAAAAAAATAGGCTCAAATTATTAGGCTTCTTTTAACGCTGATCCTAGAATTTATTGTTCATATATTTTTATGGATTTTAATATCATTTGAAAGCCCATTCTATTTGATGATGATTGAAATGATTGAAAGGGGAAACGAGGAGAACAAGGATGGAAAGTAGAGGTAAGAGAAAGGAAAAATCAAACAAATTTTAAGGTTGATATAAACAAAGTCAATATTTTGTATTACTCCCTCTAGCCCTTCTTAGTGCTTCCAACCGGTTTTTCATGGAGCTGGTGAACTTTTTCACCACTGCCTGTGGGATTCTTCCCCCACTCTTCTGCCATCGCAACCTTTAAGTCCCTCAGCGATGCAGAGGCTGAATTTCTGACTCGAACCCTTCTTTCGAGCTCATCCAACATGTGCTCGATTGGACTGAGGTCAGGACTCCGCGCAGGCCAGCCTAATGTGGGTATTCCCACTTCCGCCAGTAGAGCCGCACCGATGCAGCAGCAGGTGGTCTAACATTGTCGTGCATTAGCACGAAGCTATAGCCAGCAAACCCAGCGTAAGGAACGATGTATTCCTGCACGATCTTCTGGGTGTATCGGTGAGCAGTTAATCCACCGCTACAAATCTCATCAGCCAGGAAAACCAAATCGGTTTTCGCATCCAGTGAGATGCCTCCCTACACCGTGACAGAACCTCCTCCGTAGGCGTTTCAGTAATCTAGAACTGCGCAAAGGGTCCCTAGGCCTCCTAGAAACTCGTCTTCTTCGATCATTGCCATGTAGATATATCCGGAACTCATCGGAGAATAAAATGGAACGCCATTGCTCTAAAGTCCAGTCGATATGTTCTCGGGCAAATCTGAGGCGCGCTTCTCGATAGGCTGCTGTCAATTTGGGTCCGTTAGCTGATCTCTTCGGAGTTAGGTTAGATTCTTTAAGTCTTCTTCTGGATGGTTCAATGACTGACAGCCCGACCAGGAACTTGTCGGAGCTCCTGCTGCACCTCAACGCCGGTCAAGTAACGATTTCTTAGAGTTGTATTGACAATGAAGTGGTCGTCTCGCTCCGAGGTACACCTTCTTCTTCCTGTTCTTATTTTCTGTGTAAAGGCGTCAGTCTCTTGGTAACGTCTGTAGTCTCTGGAGACAGTTGACTGGCTCAGGTGCAGTTGCGCAGCGACTACACGTTGGCTATGCCTTTCTTGCCATAGCGCAATGACTTAGGCCGTTTCTTCCGGGGTTTATTTTCCGATAACGTAAGCAGATATAGCAGAGATGTTGACGATTTAAGTTCCGATAAAGTAATGACAGGAATATAGAGTTGTGTGTATTTTAATAGGGAAGAATAGCGCGCAACGAGTACGTTGCTGTGCGAGCAAAAATGGTTCTATTGAGTAAAACCGTTTTAATCCAAAATCCAAATGTTTTTGGTATTATTGGAACGGGTAGAAAATTAGCATTCTAATGATACCAAAATAATACCACTGTTTGAAAATTAAATTAAGGGATCGGTGTTAAATGAAGCAAAATCGTTTGAGTTGATTGTTTTGTTCGCCAGTGTATGTAGGTAGTTAAATGGGTACGGAATGGGGATAGAGGTATTGCTTCTTATATATTGTATTATGGGTTTTTCTCGGGATTCAGAAGAAGAATTCGAAATTTATGTTATTTTTTTATTATCTTCACTTTTAAAAATATCTAGAGAGCAATTTCAGGTTTACCTTGTAAATTTTCGTGAAGCGCTACTCAATTTTTTCCATCACATACCTATTATTTAAGATATCACGTTGTATTGCTTAAAATAAAATATTATTCAGTATGAGCAAGTCAAATTCTGCATTTGTTTGGTTACTTTATCTATTTTTTATATTTAACTCGTGTACTAAATTAAATTGAATGATATAGCCTGGCAGCGTATAAACCTGCTTCAGCAGCCACTTGGATTTATTTTACGTAAATAAATATGACGTAATTATACATCACTTTTAGAAAAAGTCTTTGTAAGGGTTGTTTATAATAACGTTAATGAGTTTTCAGTTTTTTCTATTTTATTCGTTTCATAAATTAACTAGTTTTTCGCCTGATGCGATAAACAAAATTTGGTGCCGCTGTAGGGTGCGGTCTACCAAAAAATTTGAGACCTACCCTGTTATAACATTGCTATACAATAATAACACAGGGGAACAGCTGTTTTGGTGTCGAGGTTTTTTTTGAGCTGATTCTATATCAATTTGATGTCCTGAATTCAAATAACGTATTCATTTGTACCTAGGAGCTCAAATTTTTAAGATATACAATTTTAGAGAAATATAAGTTACATTATTGTAACTCAAATCCGTAAGTGTAGTAAACAAAAGTAGATACGAAATTTTTATTTTAGTTATACAAAATACAATATTATGTCGTACTTACAAACAAAAAAAAAACATTGAAGAAATGAAATAGTCACTCAACACTTGGAAAGCTTCTTTTCCGCGACATTCTTGAATGTTTTTTTTAAACAGTCCCTTTTTAAACTCCAGCAGTAATCTGCCATCATGTGCATGTCCCATCTTCCTTGGTAGCGGTCCTCCATAACTTTAATATCTTGGTGAAATCTTTCACCTTGTTCCTCACTCATGTCTCCTAAATTTTCTGGAAAACGGTGTGTATTTTAATACTCATATTGCACCCTAAGGATTTGAAACTATTAAGCATCTTGTTAACCATTTCAACATAGTTTTGAGCTTTATGTTTGCCTAGAAAATTTTCTACAACTGCAACAAATGATGTCCAAGCTTCTCGTTCAACTTGATTCATTGAATTTATGAAGGCAGGATCCTTAAATAATTGTCTTATTTTGTGGGCCGTCAAATATCCCTGCTTTGAGTTTTTCTGTGCTCAACTGATGCATTTTTACCCCTATATATGCAAAACAAGACCCATTCTTATCAAGAGCCTTTACAAATTGCTTCATTAAGCCGAACTTTATATGTAACGGAGGAAGTATGATTTTTTCTCTTTCAACCAAAGCGTCGTTAATGACATTCTTTTCCCCAACGTCCATGTCTTCTCTCTGAGGCCAATCTTTTCTAACCCAGTGGTGTGTTTTTGTCCCTACTATCCCAGAGGCACAAGAAACACGGATATTTCGTGTAACCACTTTGCTGCCCAAGAAGAAAGTTTACCATTTTTAAGTCTACACAAATCATCCATTGATGTTTCGTTGAGTGAGCTAGTGGTATTGAACCATATTTATTCCCATTATGTAGAAGGACACATTTTAAACTTCGCTTTGAACTGTCAATAATTAGGCGCCAATCATCTGGAATATATTCAGAAAGTCCCATTTCTTTCATGAGTCCCCTAATTTCGTGACAAAATACAAGATTGTCTTCTTGAGAAAAGAATGGTAGCAGATCTTTTTCTCTTGTACGGTAAAAGGTAATTTTGGTTCCTTGTTCCAGTAAATTTTTGTCGTTCAACCTAAAAGCCAGTACTTCAGAAGCTTTTTTCGATAAATTGAGATCCCTGGTGAGATCATTTAATTCATTTTGATTGAAGCGTTGAGGAACTGATGACGTCCCCTCATAGTCACTGTTAGTTTCATTAGCATCAGAACTTTTATTAGCATCAGAAGAGCGATCAGAGGGAAAATATTCGTCATCAGAGATATGTGGTAGCTGATGAAATGTTGGAATCGGTATTTCATCTGAGTGCGGGATAGGGCGTATTGCCGAGTCTAAATTGGGATAAGTCCACTTACTGCGGTTATTTCGATTGATTCCATTAGTATTTACTAAACAGAAATAACAATCATTGAAGTGGTTTTTTGGTTCTCTCCAATCCATTGGTACGCCGAATTTATAGACATTTTCTTTTCCCGGTAGTCCACTGCCGTAAATGCTCTGTACAAGTTTTACATACGAGATGCGGGGCCCACGTTTTGTCCTGATCACCAAGCTTAACTCCAAAGTATCCAAGATACGCTCGCTTTACAAAGTCAGTAATAGTTTGCTGTTTTGTTGAAACATGTATTCTCCGCATATATAGCAAAACACATCAGGTTGATTTACACAACTTCTTCTTGAACTGAAACCTGAACTCATTTTAATTCTGTTCAATAACACAAAAACACTCTTTTCTTAACATAAAATAACACGCCGAATTCGATCTACTCTCATTAGTAAGAACGCACAAACTGACGAGACTTACCCGAGTTAGGTGATTAAAAGGGTCAGTTCAGGTACCTGATAGGCAATGGTTCCACTATTTATAGATTTACCTGGAATTTACTCAATTACAGACTGACAATAAAACCATTGTACCTACATTAATGAATATATAATAATTTTAGAACTCTCATAAATGAATATACTGAGTAAAAACCACATTGGTAAATAAGTTGATGTATCTAAAAAAATAGAGCTGATAGAGAAAAACGGATTGCATGTATAGATTTAGCGTCCCAAATATAGTTAAAATCAGCTCTAAAATCCCAGGCACCAAAACAAAAATATTTCTTTGTTGCCCTGTGTAATTGATAAGACGAACAATTTGTTGTTAATAATGATTTTATTAGGAATATATTTACAGCTAATATCTATAAACAGAGGCAATATCCTTTAAAAAGCTGACAAATTGGTTGTCTTCGTTCTTCCTTAATATCTTCCCGGATAAATGGTCCAGGTATGATTGAAGATGATTTAATGATACTCCCCTCATTTTCTTTAAGAGACCGTTCAGTGTATGAGCTCCTGTGAGCGGATCAACATAGTTTTACTGGTGATTAACGGTTTGATGGTCGAAGCCTAGCCTACCAAGATTCCAATGCGCTGGCCACTCGTCTGTATAAATAACAAATTGAGATTGAATCTCTCTTTCTATAATTGGCATTAATGTGTTTCCATCTCTAGTTTCCATAATAAAATATTGTTCTTCCCGTTTTGTTTTCAAACCAAAAACCCACGGTCCAACTATTCGTCTACCATGGTTTCGATTGTTTTGCACCGGTACATCGCTACCTTTAGATTCAGATTGTTGATCACCTTGTAAGAGCCTTCATCTTTAATATATTTTCGGCCACCCGCGAATCGCGCTTCATCAATTTATATAGGATCGTCGTTGCTGACGATTAATTGTCCTCTGCGATTGACTGACACAATTGAGGAGCACACTTCGCGGCACATGTTATACCAATCATTTATGGTATGTGACGAACTTCCAGTCAGTTTTTCACATGTTGTACTGTTACAATGTAACTTGCCGTTCAAATCCGTATAATAAAATTCATTTCCGTTTCTAAACGATTTTGTTGTTAGACAGCCTTTTCTAGACTGGATGAAACGCTCCTCCACTATCGCATTTCGTTTTACTTTACATTTCCTCACCACACCTATCGCAGATGTTATTTTCGTCATTCTCTATAAGTAGAGCATGCGTTTGCAAGAAAGTCACGGCAGCATCTTCGTTAAAAGTGATATTAATATAAAAAACTCACAAAAGCATAGCATATACGTATTAATAAGTTGTCATTGTCATTAATAATGAAACTTACCCTATTATTTTATTGCTTTGTTTAGAAATGTATTTATTACAAGTAGACCGCACGCAACAATTAAGATTTGCTGGTAGACTGCACGATACAGTAGCACTCAAAATTTTGATATAGCTAAATTTCCAGCATTGTATGCTAGTTTAACTGAATTGAATTGGAAATTTTTTAACGACGAAATGACGTTACTTAGCATGTGCCCCTTTTTATGCAACTTTTCACTCTAAATTTGATTAGAGTGGAATACGTCTTTATATATATATTATATATATATATATATATATATATATATATATATATATCTATATATATACATACATATTGAGTTAGATAATTAAAATATATCCATCTTCTGCCTTCATCTGTCGTTTTATTTCATCATTGGGTATGTGTTGAGCTTAGATATCCCGGCACCACGTCTCAGATAATCCATTTCTACTGCATGTAAGCTGCGCCTCATTTCTGCGCTTACCACCCAGATCTCACTTCCATAGCAGAGAACTCACTCCACCATTGATTGGCCTATTCTTTTCTTTGTCTTTTTGGATATGTTTTTATCCCATCATAGGAAGTTGAGACAGCCTATTACTTTTCTGCTATTTTCTCCTTCTCCCAGCCTTTTTCGATCTACGATGGCCCTAAGGTATTTAAATTTTTCAACTTTTTTTCATTTATGAGAACTTGGAATTGTGTCTCACTATTGACTACCAGATACTCTGTTTTCTGTAGGCTTACTTGCAGTCCCCAAATCTGCTATTCAGTCTCTTCAGCATAAATTCCAGATCGAATGAATCCTGCGCCATAAGTACTTGATCATCCGCAAAACTTAGTGTAGAGAGATAGTTTTCATTTATTGGTATACCCATTGCTATGCATTTTCTTTTCCATTGCCTTAATGCTGTTTCTACGTAGAGATTAAATAGTATTGGTGATAGGCTACATCCTTGACGCAGTCCTTTTTTTATTAATAACGGTGTTGATAACTGATTTCCTTTTTTTAGATAGGTTATATTATTGTTATAAAGTTCTTTTATGATAGCTATCAGATAGGTATTCATGTTTACTTCAGTCAGAGTTTTCCAAAGTTTACTTTGTGGTATAGAATCATATTCCTTTGCAAGATCAATGAAGGCGAGATGTATTTCCTCTCCCGTTGAGATCTTTTTTTGTAATATTTGTTGTAGTGTAAAGAGATTGTCGATATAGGAGTGACTCTGTTCAAAGCCACTCTGATCTTCTCTTATGCTGAAGCCAACATTTGCTCTTACCTTTTTCTTGGAGTATTTTTCCAAACAACCTACTGATACTACCAGTAACACTAATGCCTCTTAGCAACCTCCTTTCTATTTACCCTTTTTAAAAATCGGTGTTATATAGGTTTTTTCCATTCCTGGGGGATCTGTGATGATGAACACATTGGTTTATTAACTTCTTTATTCTGGTTATAATTTCTCTTCCTCCATATTTTACTAGCTCTATAGGTATGTATATTACCTGGTCCTGGTGATCTTGAATTTTTCATGTTCATAATATGTTTTTTGGTTTCTTCTTCTGTTATTAGTAGGTTGTCGTCCTCCCTTTCTTCTGTAACTCCACGTATTCGTTACGGTTTTCTGTCAGTAACTCTTCATAATCGTTTTCCCATTCACTCATGCTTATTAATTGACGCTTTGTTTGTTTATCCCCCTTTGACAGTCTTCCAGTCTGAATACATTTCTGTTCCCAATACTGGTTTTTTATTCCTTTGATTCTTCGTCTTAAATCTTTATTTTTTTCTTTGTATTCCTCTCTTCCTTCATAAGTTTCTTTTAGTTAACCACCTGTTATATAGTTCTTTTCTGCTATTAGTCCTTCTATCTCTTCTGTCATCCAAAAGGGTTTTTGTTTCTTTTTCTTCTTATCTATTGTTCCAAGTGCTTGATAGGCAGCACTATGGAGTGTTTTCTTGATGTTTGTATATTCATTTTCTATATCTTCTCTTTTCTCTCACTTGCTCAAAAGTTTTAAGTTCATTCTCTAATCGATTTTCATATAGTGTTCTAATACTAGGTTTTGACAATAGGTATAATTTGTATTTTTCTTCTTTTACATTTTGTTTATACTTTACTCTCTCTTCTTGTACTATTCTGTTAAAGTTGGTTTTAGAAGGACAAATCATTTTTAATTCAAGCATGTAGTGGTCAGACCCACAATTAGGTCCTCGTTTTACTCGATTCTATAGGTATTATTTGTAAACCAAATTTGAAATTGATATTTTATTTCGTATGAGAGGTATCGTACTAGCAAACCAACAGATCAATAGACCGACAGACAGACAGACCGCCGAAAATGGGGTGACTATACTTTTCGTGATCTAGAAACCCTTAAACGTCAAAAAAGCCATAATATCATAGGGTGACCTTTCACGAATATATTATTTTCGTAGGAAAAGTAAAAATTTAGAAAATCTGCAAAGATCGACAAAAATTAAAAGAATCTACAAAAATCGACAAAAATATAAAAAAAAATTAAAAATCGATAACAACTGTATAATAAATAAACGACAAAAATGAACAATTAATAAAATTGGGAGAAAATTTAAAAAAAAAATGAAAAATCCACAAATATCGAAGAAATTGAAAAAACCTAAAAAAATTAAAAAAAAAATCAACAAGAATTAAAAATTGACGAACATTGAAAAAATCGTTGAGTTTAAAAAAATTGAAAAAAATCAATAAAAATTGAAGAATTGAAAAAATCTAAAAAATCGGTAAAGTAATTTCCCTAGTATGTTTCGTGTAAACATGCAGTTCTAGATTAAACACTGAATTTGAATCTCACATTAAAGATTAACTTAATGCAATCCACTTTATGGTGAAATATTACTGAAAGTTTCCTAATAACTTAACTCGAAACAGAATATATATGTTCAGAGTGCAGTCAAGGATGTCCGATATAGCCATAAAATGTATTTGAATAAAGCTAGATCCCAAAAAAGCTTCTGGCGCTGACGAAATATCTGCCATAGTACTCAAAAAATACGGAGAGAATCAACAGATTTTTCAACCTATCCTACAGAAAGGAAATGTTTTCTTCCTGCTGGAAATGTGCTATAGTTCAGCCAATACCCAAAAAAGGCATGAAGACCTTGCCAAACAATTACCGACCGATAGTACTGGTTTCAATAATATTAAAAGTCATGGAAAGGGCTATCAATCAGAATTATCTAAAATATCTTGAAGGCTTGAATATTATTAGCGACATTTAATGTGGCTTTCGTAAAAAAAGATCAACAGGAGATCTCCTAATTTATGTTAGACATGTGTAGACCAACGGAATGGAACACTTTGGAGAATCTAGAGCGGGTGCACTTGATATATCCAAAGCATTTAACCGTGTTTGGCATTATAGATTCGTATGGCTGAAAAGCTGACGCTCGCATTGTCCTCAGAGATAGTGGCTGAAAAGTCTACCTTTGCAGATGACTCCCGTGTAAGAGTCGTCGGCTACTCATACAATACAATGCAATGCCCGCAGACAGCAGGAAGTAGTTCAACTTAACAAAGACCTGGAAGAAATTATATCTTGTGGGCGACAGTAACCAAGTAGAATTTAACGCAGTTTTTTTTAAAACAGTTAACGTTGTTGAACCCGACATAGTTATGTTGGGGCCCTTCATTTCTCTAGCATCGTCGCTCAATTTGTTGGAGGTTAATCTGGGAGCAAATATGTCTTGCATGAACATGGCGCAAGCATATCAAAGAGCTTCTCAAAATCTGGGAATATTATTTCGAACCAGAAAGCTTTACACTCCATAACAGCTGGTAATTCTGTATAAGGCTCAACTTCAACCATATGTGTTGGATTCATCAGAAGAAAGTGTTGCCTGGTTGGAGACCTAGGACCAACAAGCAGTCTATTCGGCAAGCTTAACTCCTCATAAAGCGGTGAATGCCAGAAATATACAACGCACAAATACTTCACATCGGTATGAAGCTCAGCTTGTCTCTCTTCGTACAACTCATTTCAAGCAGTCTTTTATATGGAAAACTTTATCTTTTTGGAATAATTTGCTCAGGACTGTGTTTCCCGAGACTAACAATTTACAGCGATTCAAGATCAACGTGAATTATTTTCTTTGCACACGTGTCGCTCCTCTAGTACCTTAGGAATTTCTTTGCAGCTTCTGTGCTATGCCCATAAAAAATAATATATTTATTGAGTATAGGTGTGTTCGTCATTAATTTTATGTTATAAAAACATAGATTTTAAAAATAAAATATGTGCTTTCATTACATAAAAATAACTACGAAAAACCTATACTCAAAAATGAACAACCTTATATATATATATATATATATATATATATATATATATATATATATATATATATATATATATGTATATACATATATATATATATATATATATATATATATATATATATATATATATATATATATATATATATATATATATATACATATATATATGTATAATATATACATATATATATATATATATATATATATATATATATATATATATATATATATATATATATATATATTACTAAAGTCATAGTATGGATTAGGGATAAAAAATTTTCTATTTTACAGTTAAAGATGGTTATTATGTTATTAATAATTTAAATAATTATTTCTCACAAAAGGCAACATTGAAAAATTTGTCAAGTGTGCTTTTTTATGGCAAAGACAATAAATTAATTGATTAGTTATTCTTGTATACATCAGACAGAAAGAAAACTTATTCTATTTTTTTGCCTGTTAGATTTTTAGAGCGGTAGAGTGGATCTTTTTTTACGATGCATTCTAGTAAAAGTATCAGTCGATTCTGAACTTTCGTCGAAATCACGTAAAATCCAAAATGATTCACTTGTTTGCGCGTCGGTTTCTGGCAGTCTTTCGTTGTTCCTATCCAAAGGGGTCTAAAATGACACATTTCGCGTCCGTAAATATATTAAAAAGTTTGTGAAGAGGTGGGTAAATTGTTTTATCGAGACGACACGTGTGGACGACTCGCCAAAACATGGTTTGGCAGGCCAAGTCACTCCGAAAGTCGAAAAACGAATCGCGTCATTGTTTTCATGGGACCCGAAATTGACGCTGCGTCAACGAATGGTAAAATTAAGAAAATCTGGTTTGAATGTGTCCTATGAGACCATTCGATAACATATTCGTGCTCATGATGTCAAATTCCGAAACATGTTGAAGAAACCTTTGCTGGGTGAAAATCACGTCGCGAAGCGGCTCGCTTGGGCCCACGATAAGATATTAGAGTGGCCCTCATAATCGCCGGACGCCAACCCTGTTGAAAATGTATGGTCCCTTGTAAAGAGAAAGCTTAAAGGAAAGACTGTGAGGACTTTGACTTATTTGGCTCTCGAGATTCGATAAATTTGCAGAGTATGTAGAAAAATCTCGTCGACAGGATGCTTCGAAGATGTCAGGGGATTATTGACGCAGGAGGCGATTGGACAACTTATTAAGGTAATTGCGCCATTGTTAGCACCCCAAAGAATATATTAATTTCAAAAAATATTTTTGTAATCAATGTATTGATTTTTTTTAGAATACGAGCGGTCACGTTCTTACCGACAGACTGTATATTGTATTAATATTTTGTGAATTATTTACATAATGTCATTTACAACTTACAATGTATATTACACCAAATAGCGATTTTTTGGAAATCTAGTATTTGTCCGTCTTCTCGTTTACTTTTGACTTGGTATGAGGATATAAACTGTGTGTTTATGTAGACTGTATTTCATCTTTTCTTGAAATGAAAAGATAAAATACAAGCTGCATAAACGCATCCTTGAAGTTATGGGAAACCATTTAACATTCAAAGTATGATGCCGAGAGAAATAACCAAGACAAAAAAAATAGAACTATAAAATAAAAACAAACTTTATTTGGAGGGTTGTCAGCAAATAAAATAAAGTTCCATGAAGTATGACGTCAACAAAAGTCATAAATAAAATTTCACAGACTTTTCCTGAAGTTGAACATGATAGTAAGTTTTTCACATTTAGCTATAGATACATCATAGTGATAATCTATATTGACTTCACAAGTACACAAGATGAGACAAGTTTACCTATTTGCATTCATAAAGTACAGATAGATAAACATGTGCGTTATTTTAGATAAATGCAAGCACAAAAAAGCACAATTCAATTATACGTAGATAGAAAAAGAGATAGATAAAAAGGCAAGTAGTTTGTATTTTTAAGTTGCGGTTCCTGGCCAATTTAAAAATCCACATTTATTGATTGCCGTTGTTGAATTTATTTTTTATATGATAAATAATTTCCAAAAATATAAACGAATTTAATAAATTTAATTAAAAACATATCAAATTTTGCCTAACATTAAAAAGTATTTATAATGTTCACTAAAAGGCAAATGTTAAATCTATCACCACAAAATCATAAGAATAAATAACGATAAATTGTCAAAATTTAAAGCAGAGTAGTGCAATCTAGCTCCAAAGGTAATTTTTTAGATCTCCCTTCTATGAGCACTAGCAATATATTAGCTTTATGCGGTGAGTTCTAAAAGTTCCAGAAGAATGTTATATAGCAAAAATGCGAAATAGTATCGACTAGCGCGTGGCGGTAGATACAAACGATGCGTGATAAGTTTCAGTTGGTTTGCTCGTTCAGTTTGTGTGGTATGCACGTTTGGGTAAGAGGCTAATTATATCTCTTTATAATTTTACAACGGATACCAACACAAAAAACAGCGCATATATGTGAAATTTTATTATAAACTCTGGGGAAAAGTACTGCTAAGTCGTACGAAATGATTTAATGAGCATTTAAAGACGAGGTCTGGAGCAGTGCGTAAATTTTAAGGTGCGATTATTAGCCTGCCAAATTTCGGTGGAACACAACGAGCATTTCGAAAGACTCTTGAGGCCAAAGCTGAATCACCAAAGTTTAACAATTCATTCGTGAAGATCATCGTCAGATAATTCTAAGCATCTCTGAAAAAACCTTCTACTGGTTAGACAATGGCTAAAGTTGTAGAGCTAGAAGAATTTCCTCCGGCATTATGAAAATACAGGGCTCTACAGTTCGTTCTATACGCAATGGTTTTGGTAAGGAATTTCTCGCCCGCAATCCTCCACAATGCTTAAAGGGAAATAAATTATGAAATAAAAACCAAAAAAATGCATCGCCTCTGTATACATAATATTATGAAAATCATTTATTATAATAAAATAGGTAAGGACTTGCAGTGAAATACTAGTATGTGGCGACTCTATAATTAAAGAAAAACCCTATATATTTGTGGTACGGGAATGGTTGTAGTAAACAGACACATCAAAAATAATTGTATTGGGCCCGAAGAGTTGCAAGTTGTGCGTTAAAAAATTGTTATTCTGCCGAGTTATAAAATTACAAGAATTTTACTTTACCAGTTTGGAAAATGCTAATGGAAATAACATTCAGAAGCAATTTTCTATCCATAACCGAAAAATTTGTTTTTCTTTTTAATGGTTCTAGCACACGACGTGCTGCAGGGAAGTCCCTAAAGCGCTCCAGGAGCGGGTGTGTGTGTGCAGAAAAAGCGACTCATGTTGTTTCTTTGAATCACTGCAAATTGTACTCGGAGGGAAACACAGCGCTGGGCAAATTATTCCAAAGGGATGATATTCTCCATATAAAAGACTGTTTGAAAAGCGTTGTACGCGGAGTAACAAGCTGAACCTCATACAGATGTGAAGCACCAGCGCGACGTGTATTTCTAGCATGCACCGCTTTGGGAGGAATTAAGCGGGCTACATCCTTCGAACACTTTCCATGAAAAATACTTGTAGAACAGACTCAAGTCGCCAACCGTTCTTCGATGTTCCAACGAATCAAGGCCGCCGGTCAGTTCCGGGTCTCCAATTAGACGAACAGTTCTTCTCTGAACAGAATCCAACAAATGCAGTGTATGTTTGGGAGCGGAGCCCCAAACATGGGAGCAGTATTCCATAGTTGGTCGAATTTGAGCTTTGTAAAGAATTAACAGTTGTTCTGGAGTGTAAAGCTTTCTGGTTCGAAACAATATTCCTAACTTTTGGAAAACTCTCCTTGCTATGCCTGCAACATGTTCATGCCAGGACATATTTGCTTCCAAACACGCCCAATAAATTGAGCGACGATGCTAGGGGAATAGAGTACCCCGACATAACCATGTCTGGTTCGGCAACCTTAACTTTTTTAGAAAAAACTGCCGCCTGGGTTTTTGTAGCGTTGAATTCCACTTGGTTACTGTCACCCCAGGATAGAATTTCTTCCAGGTCTTTGTTAAGTTGAATGACCTCCTGCTGTCTGCGGATAGTCGCCTGAGCAGCCGATGTCCGAGCATTCAAAGTGAATGAAGAGACAAGCGTACTGTCGTCTGCAAAGCTGTAGATTGGATTTGCGGTCTTTTCCAGCAGATCGTTAATGTAAATTAGAAAGAGAGGAGACAGTATGGAGCCTTGGGGCACACCGGCGTTGATTATGAAGGTGTTAGAAAGAAATCCGTCGACCGCCACTCGTAAAGAACACTCTCTGAGGAAACATGAGAGCCACAAACAGAACTTTTCAGACATACCACAAGAGCGTAGCTTAGCCAACAGTCCATCGTGCCTTGGATATGTCAAGAGCAACCGCTCGAGAATCTCCAAAGTGTTCAATTGCGTTGTTCCAAACATTGTGTGTTACATAAGTCAGACGATCTCCTGTTGATCTATGTTTACGAAAGTCATGGTGATTGCCAATAATATTGAATCGTTCAAGATATTTTAGAAGATGCTGATTGATAACCTTTTCCATGATTTTCGATATTATTAAAAGCAGTGCAACTGGTCGGTAGTTATTTGGCAAGGTCTTCTTGCCTTTTTTAGGTATCTGCTGAACCGTGGCACATTTCCAGCAGGACGAAAATATTCCCTTTCTGTAGGATAGGTTGAAAAGTCTACGGAAAACTGGTGGCAGGTATTCCGTCAGCACCAGAAAAATTTGTAGTGGCATTTTTTTATGTATACTTACTTATGCTATTTGACAGCTGTTATTCGCCCGATTTCTTACCGTTGACTTCCAGGTGTATTCCCATATAAAGATAAAGTTGAAGGATTGCTACTTCGAAACGATTGAGGAGATATAACGCAAATCGCAGGTGGCGCCGGAGACAGTGACATCATCGACCTTCTCAAAACAGTTAGACCAATGGAAAAAAACATAAAATTATTGCGTTCAGGTGCAGAGGGATTACTTTGAAAGTGACAGGAATTACAAGTCCGAAAAGTGACTACTCTAGATTTTATATGATTAGTCAGGAAACTTTTTATTGTACCACGTATATATGTAATGGTGACACAATTAAATGAAAAAAAATGGACAACAGTAAAACAGTTTTATCCCATTTCTACATTGACCTCTTTGCTTCACATTCTACTGTCGATTTCCAAGGAAAAACACCACCTACTATTCCCATATGGCAGTCAAAGATGCCCGATGTTGTCTTCAGACAGCGTATCATAAAGCGTATTTTAATGAAGCTAGATACCAAAAAGGCTTCTGGCGTTGACGGAATACCTGCCATAGTTCTCAAAAACTGTGCAAAGGAACTAAAAAGCAGTTTTCTGTAGACTTTTCAACCTATCCTACCGAAAGGGAATATTTCCATCCTGCTGGAAATGTGCCACGGTTCAGCCAATACCTAAAAAAGGCAAGACCTTGCCAAATAACTACCGGCCAGTCGCACTGCTTTCAATAATATCGAAAGTCTTGGAAAAGGCTATCAATCAGCATCTTCTAAAATATCTTGAACGATTCAATATTATTAGCGATCATCAATATGGCTTTTGTAAATATAGATCAACAGGAGATCTTCTGACTTATGTAACACGTGTTTAGAACAACGCAACATGAACACTTTGGAGAATCTCGAGCGGTTGCTCTTGACATATCCAAGGCATTCGACCGTGTTTGGCACGATGGACTGTTGGTTAAACTCTCTCGTGGTGTGTCTGAAAAGTTCTGTTTGTGGCTCTCATGTTTCCTCAGAGAGGGTTCTTTTCAAGTGGCGGTAGACAGATTTCTTTCTAACACCTTCACTATCAACGCCGGTGTGCCCCAAGGCTCCATACTGTCTCCTACTCTCTTTCTCATTTACATTAACGATCTGCTGGAAAACACCCTGAATCCAATCTTCAGCGTTGCAGACGACAGTACGCTTGTCTCTTCATTCACTTTGAATGCCCGGACATTGGCTGCTCAGGCGAATATCCGCAGACAGCAGGAGGTCGTTCAACTTAACAAAGACCTTGAAGAATTTCTATCTTGGGGTGACAGTAACCAAGTGGAATTTAACGCTACGAAAACCCAGGCGGCAGTTTTTTCTAAAAAAGTTAACGCTGCTGAACCCGACATAGTTATGTCGGAGCACTCCATTCCCCTAGCATCGTCGCTCAATTTGTTGGGCGTTAGTTTGGGAGCAAATATGTCCTGGCATGAACATGTTGCAGGCATGGCAAAGAGAGCGTCTCAAAAGTTGGAAATATTATTTCGAACCAGAAAGCTTTACATTCCACAACTGTTACTTCTTTAGAAAGCTTAAATTCGACCAACTATGGAATACTGCTCCCATGTTTGGGGCTCCGCTCCCAAACGGACACTGCATTTATTGGATTCTGTTCAGAGAAGAGCTGTTTGTCTGATTGGAGATACGGAACTGATCGGCGGCCTTGATTCACTGGAACATCGAAGAACGGTTGGTGACTTGAGTCTGTTCTACAACTATATTCATGGAAAGTGCTCGAAGGATGTAGCTCGCTTAATTCCTCCCAAAGTGGTGCATGTTATAAATACACGTCGCGCTGATGCTTCACATCCGTATGAGGTTCAGCTTGTTACTCCGCGTACAATGCTTTTCAAGCAGTCTTTTATATGCAGAACATCATCCCTTTGGAATAATTTGCCCAGCGCTGTGTTTCCCACCGAGTACAACTTACAGCGATTCAAGAACAACGTAAATCGCTTTTTCCGCACAAATGCCGCTTCTGGAGCGCTTTAGAGACTTCCCTGTAGCATGTGTACTAGACCCATAAAAAAAAACTATTTAGTTAAATTTTAAATTTTGTATAAAATATAAAAATAATACCGTTGTATATTTGAGGTTGACCTGCTGCTTTATATTATTTCATTATATTATATGAATAGTACGTGAGACGGGTTTAAACTTAAAAGGGATTTTTGCTCTTTATTCCGTCTACATAAATTCAGCGTTTAGGGGCCAATTTATGAAACTCGGTTATGCCACCAGCTTGCCGCGTAGTAAATATTGTTCAAAAATAAGGTCTTTGCATTAAATTTATACGTTACTTAAATACAAAGTAAACAGAAGGTTTTAGTATTTAAAAGGTTGTATTTTATTAAGAGAAAAATGCTTAAGGGGAGATAAATAAGAAAATAAAAACCAAAAAATGGGTCGCCTCTGGATATAGAGTATTATGAAAATCATTTAGTATAATTAAATAGTTAAGCCCTCGCAGTGAAATACTGGTACTTGGCGCCTCCATAACTAAAGAAAAATACGACCTTATATATTTTTGGTATAAGAATGGTTGTAGTAAACAAACACATCAAAAATAATTGTATTTGGCCTGAGCAGTTCCAAGCTCATACTTTAAAAAAAAATATTATTCTATCGAGTTATAAAAGTTACAAGAATTTTTGTATATCCACTAATGAAAGTAACATTCACAAGCAATTTTCTATCTATAACCGAAAAACTTGTAGTAGCATTTTTTATGAAAACTTACTTCTGCTATTTGATAGCTGTTATGTCACAGTGAAGGGATCCTAGCTGTAAAGACGCCACTAAATTGTTTCAACAAAATTTGTTTCCGATCTTTGTTGAAAACTGATGACCTTGATTTTTTTTTTATATATCATCATCAGCTATGCAGTCCATCGTTGGACATAAGCCTCCCCTAAGTACGTCCATCTCCTTCGGCTTTGGGCCTTGTTTATCCAGTTGTATCCCTCTAGTCTTTTGATGTCGTCAGACCATCGGGTTTGCGGGTTCTTTTCACATTCAAGGGCCTCCAGTTGATTACCTTATGGGTCCATCGATTTTCAGAGAGTCTTGCAATATTATCCGCCCATCTCCACTTCAGCCTGCTTACTCTCTCTGCTACATCAGTTTTCTTGGACCTTCCTCGAATTTCCTCGTTAGTCAGACTATCCCTCAACGATATTCCCAATATCCTTCTTTCCATCGTTCATTGAGCTACTTGTAGGCGATTTATGGTATCTTGATTCAAAGCCCACGTTTTTGTTCCGTATGTCAATACTGGCAACACGCATTGATCAAATGTGTTCGTTTTTAGTGTATTTGGGATATTGGAAAGGAAGATGTTCCACAATCTGCCAAATGCCGACCAAGACAATGATATTCTCCTTGATAGATCAGCTTTCAAGTTTTCCTTGGATGTTACTATTTTTTGTCCAAGATATACGTATGAATCCGTTCTTGTGATTTTCGCGCTTTCATCGTTCAGTTCTGCTTCTTTATCACAGTCGTCATTTGTGATGAACATGGTTTTGGTAATGTTTATCTTCAGACCAATCTCTCTGGACTTGTTGTTAAGTTCGTTCATCATTCAATTCTGTTAACTAGAAAAGAAAGAGTCGCGATTGTCTCAGTGAGTTTTATTTTAATGATGTTCATTGTAACTTTAGGTAGCTGATACGCTTGCTGACTATTTCTTTCAAGTATCCAGTAATAAGTTTTGCTCCAGTGATTATTTTGATAGCGACTCTCATTCAACGATGTGAATATATCTAATCGCAAATATATTGATGTTTAAATTCCTTGGGCATTAACGAAAGTCCTGGCCAGAATGGCTTACTTCTACTGATACTCAAGCACTACAGTTTTATCCTTGCTTGCTCACTATATAAATTTTTAGCACATCGATAGCATTTTCCCTGAATTTCTAAAACTAATTTACACAATGATGTCATTAGAACAAAATGAAAAACCTATTGACCGGTTACCATAGCAGGATCTACGAACACATAATAACTAAGATCTTAATTTCTCTATAGAGTACTAATATATAATAATAGCACGCCTGTTTGAATTCCAAACTAAAAAAAAAAACACAGAACTTCTTCTGATGACTTATGTTGACTCTATCTGTTATGTTTTGTCCTAGGTGTTTGATAGAGTGAACTATGTTGTATTTTTGTCCAAGCTGAGGAATGTGGATATTGACAGATAAGTGTTTGATTGACTCGGAAGTTATTTGGCGAAATACTCGCAGAATTTTCATTTGAACAAATATTTATCTACTATTTTTCCTTTGGTCTTCCCAGGCTTCGAATCTGTAACTTCTTTTCTCTAATGTATTTATTAAGAATTTTGACTGTAGTTTTAAGTGTAATCAGTTTCCCCTTTTTGCTAATAATAGATAGTATAAAGTAGTGTAGTATCCTCTTCTGTTGGATTTAGTTGGATCATCTGGTAACTAAATGTGACAACAATCATATGGAAATAAATTTTTCTAAGTAGTAATCTATAGTTGATAGTAGATTCGTGACAGTATTGGATCATTATTACTTAATTGAGGATATTCTTCTTGGACCACTAACTTTTATACCTCACATTCAAAATTTAATCTCAATAACCTCTAGGCTTTATAGAGGACATTACTCACGACTTTATTATTGTAATTGCAATCATGCAGTTATATTGCTTATTTAAGAAATAAGAAGAAATTTGTATGTTGGTGTATTTTTATTATTATTAAAAAACCAGCCTAGCGCTTTCAACCCTAATCAATGGGTGATCTTCAGGGCTTAGACTCTGTAAAACAAGAGAGCAAAGTTAATAAATAAAACAGAACTACTCACCAACTTCACTAACTCGTCAAAGTCATACGTCCACCCTGCCAGTCTGAAGGAATCATCACAATACATTAATTTTTAAAAAGAGACATTTAGATAAACTACAGACAAAATCAAAACTAAGTACAATTCATAAAAAACAAATGACAATATGACAAGGTCATGCCATCTAAGAAATGAAATGGCAGGAATTATCATCTCACCAAGCTTTCTTCTTTTTCTCTTCCTCTTTTTTTGTTTGTATTTTTAGTCAACAAAAGTTACAATTCCAAATTAGAAGGAAGAACCAAGAGAAGTTCTCATCAACAAATAAAGCTTTAATTGTTTTTTCAGCTCCCAAATAACTTCTCAATCCAAAAGGAATAACTAAATATGCAACCCTCAATATGTGCATGCATTAAGTAGTACCGTCAAACTTCGGACAGTTTTTTTTAGAGTTTTCTTCATATTTCTTCCAAACTAAAATAATACCCAGACTATATTTTTTACCAAGTGTAGTTCAATTATCGTAGAATCCAAATACTAGCACATATTTTATTTTACGCCATTGGAAATTCCGAAGTCATCTGATAGGGTGGGGTGACTTTGGACACATATGTAAATCGTACAGGTTCCGATGATTCCGCACCGCTGGGATGACTTCGAACACATATTTTTATACACATAACACATATTTTTATATACATAACAAATGCGTCTAATAAAAAACCGTAGTTATTCAATATTAATATTCATAGGTAAATTTTCAAAAGTATAACGGTCTCTGCGTTGCTCGAATATGATTAATTTTTGAAAAAATGTCTTCTGCTACAATGCCGCTTTCATCATCTATGATTGGAAATACAAAAACACAACCTTCTTCGGTGTTCTTCTTTCTTAGAAACTTCACATGTATATGATTTCCTTGTTTACTAATAATTTTTCCTACATAATATTTTTTCTTCGTGGAGTTATTTACAGGAATACAAACAACAATCCCAAATTCGTTAACTTGTAGTTCTGCGGTTTCTGTTGTCTTCGTCTTCTTTTGACTTTGTATGAGTGTTTTCAATAGCATTGACTCTGAATCCGAATCACATGAAGGATTACTCCCCAAAGCAATAGATTGGGAAGATTTTGTAGTTTTTTGACAACCTGAAGTTGAAGGTCTTGCTAGAGCTGCATTTATATCCTCTTTACTAATTTCTCGACCAGGTGGTACATTTATCCGCTTTCGTTTCCCTTTTTTGTTATTTTCCTGAGGGTTTCTGTTTTCTTTTAAGAAATCCAATAAAGAATGATCAAGCTAGTATTACCTGTTTCTTCATCACTCCTCATATGATTTGGTAAACGTTTGATAACTTCTTGCGGATTGAACGGAACTATTCTACATCCTCGAAATCCAGAAAGAATATTGCTCGGATTAGCTTGAACGAACTGTAGTGTTCTTTGCAATAGCTGTGGAAATTCTGATTTCTGAAAAGCATCTTCCCTCTGGTATTTCCATTCCTTCAATATCTTTCGCCAACCCTTCTTTAAAGGCCCAAAAAACGACACATCAAGGGGTTGACACAGATGTGTCGAATTTGGTGCCAACAAAATGAATTTTATATTATTTTTATGACATTCCTCTATAACTTTTATGGTTAAATGGCTGGAAAGGTTATCTCCAATCAGTAGCTTGGTTCCTTCCTTGTTTCGAAAATATGGCAATAGTATTTTACTAAACCACTCGTAAAACGTTGCTGCCTCGATTCCGCCCGACTTACTAATGCTATATTCACATCCAGGAGGACCATTTTCCTCCCATTCTTGATATCGACGCTTAGCCTTGTATACAACAAAAGGTGGTAAAAGTTCTCCATTTGCTGAAGCAGACATCATCACACTTATGCTTGTCTTTGTTGAATCCATAATTCTGTCGCAGTGTTTTACACCGCGTTTACAAACAACCTTGGTTTTACCAGTATCATCGCTAAAGTTGGTCTCGTCATAGTTAACAATGTTTGCTGCATCAATATTCTCTAATGCTTTTTCTAGTTCCGTAAAATATTCAGTTATAGTTTGGACAGCCGTTTTATATTTTGGCTTAATCTTACAGTTAATTCTTTGTAACGAGACAGAAAGGATTTTGTCCAATCGCGTCCGGGCATATTGTCATGGAAGTTTTCAATATTAACACCTTTCCTATTCAAGTATTGTTTTACTATTTCTCTGATATCATACTCAGTGGAAATCCCCATTCACAGGCACTTTGTATTAACAAAACTAGACGATTTTCTTCGACAACATTAAGAACACTTTGACTTCCTGCTTTTTTTGTATGTTTTTCATTGATACCGTTACTTATGACCATAGAATTCTGATGCTTTTCTTAAAGTCTTTGTTCGGTTTTTAACTTCTTGTATAGCTTTTTTTAGGTTATCTTGATTGTAGTTCTGATAACTACGGCCGCCTAACACTTTTCTATACCTAAAAGACAATTTTTTTGTTACGGGCCTGTATAAAATAACCGGTCAAGTGCAAGTTGAACTTGCGCAATTAGTGTTCCGTACGTTGATTGCTTTTACAATAAAAAAATTTGTTACAGATGTATAAAATGATCAGTGACTTCACAAAACACACCCCAAATGAGTTTTCAACAAAGTTTGTTTCCAATCTTTACTGAAATCTGATGACCTTGAATTTTTTTTTTTTAATACCAGAAAAATTATTAAAGGTAATGCACTCGTGATAATTTTCGTTCAATCTACACCCTGTGGAGAATATTCCGGAATTTTTTCAAAATTTTTTGATAAGTACTTTTCGAGATAAGGCCCGGGACAGCGATTTTTCGCGCGATTTTTAAAAATAATACAAAGAAAAGTGCGCACAAGTATTACATTATATATACATTTTCCACTCGTGTTTTCACAAGCTTTCATTTGAGACCACACTCGATGACCTAGTAAAAAAAATTTTTTTTCACTTCCGATTTCACCCCCCAAAACTAACCCCTTAAGTCAAAATTTAACTCTCAAAACTACATGGTTCTGATGAGGCCATCAATTCCTATATTATTACCAAATTTCAACTTTCTATGTCAAATAGTTTCGGAGAAAATCGGGTGTGACAGACAGACAGGCAGACAGGCAAACAGAGAGACAGACAGACAGACAGACAGACAGACACCGAAGTGATCTTATAAGTGTTCCGTACGGAACACTAAAAAACTATTCTAGAAAAAAAAATTAATTTCGTTGTCAAATATGTCAAAATAGTCGGAAATCGTGCAGATTTTAAGTAGTTCTGTGCAGAATTTTCCAGTAAAAGCGTAGCACGTGGCGAAGTTTAGCGCGACACATCGCCACCGTGGTTGAAAGAATACTAGCAAGTATGAGCTTGCATTAACACAGTGACGATAAAATGCATACATTCGGTAAAATACGAATAAGAAGTAGCGAACTACCGATTGTCCAAAGTCACCTCCACTGTCCGAAGTCACCCCGTTTGACGGTATCTAATATACTATCGGTATATCAGTATATGATACTCAAAAAATAAAAATAGAAATAAAAAATATAAAATTAAATATAAAATAAAATAAAAAAAAAACCGGTCAAGTGCAAGTTGAACTTGCACAATTAGTGTTCCGTACGTTGATTGTTTTTGAAATAAAAATTTTTGTTAGGGTGGTATAAAATGATCAGTGACTTCACAAAACACACCCCAAATGAGTTTTCAACAAAGTTTGTTTCCAATCTTTACTGAAAACTGATGACCTTGAAATTTTGTTTCTTTTTTCTATACCAGATAAATTATTAAAGGTAATGATAATTTTCGTTCAATCTATACCCCGTGGAGAATATTCCAGGATTTTTTCAAAATTTTTTGATCAGTGCTTTTCGAGATAAGATAGGGGACAGCGATTTTTCACGATTTTTTAAAAGTAATTCGAAGAAAAGTGTGCGCAAGTATTACATTATATATATATATATATATATATATATATATATATATATATATATATATATATATATATATATATATATATATATATTTTTTTTTTTTACTCGTGTTTTCACAAGCTTTCATTTGACACCACACTCGATGACCTAGTAAAAAAATTTTTTTTTTTCACTTCCGATTTCACCCCTCAAAACGAATCCCTTAAGTCAAAATTTATGTTACAGTAATATAAAATGATCAGTGACTTTACAAAACACACCCCAAATAAGTTTTCAACAAAGTTTATTTCCAATCTTTACTGAAAACTGGTGACTTTGAAATTTTGTTTTTTTTTCTATACCAGATAAATTATTAAAGGTAATGATAATTTTCGTTCAATCTGTAACCCGCGGAGAATATTCCAGGATTTTTTTCAAAATTTTTTGATCCGTACTTTTCGAGATAAGGTAGGGGACAGCGATTTTTCAAAAGTAATACGAAGAAAAGTGTGCGCAAGTATTACATTATATATATATTTTATACTCGTGTTTTCACAAGCTTTCATTTGACACCACACTCGATGATCTAGTAAAAAAAATTTTTTTTTCACTTCCGATTTCACCCCTCAAAACGAATCCCTTAAGTCAAAATTTATGTTACGGTGATATAAAATGATCAGTGACTTCACAAAATACACCCCAAATAAGTTTCAACAAAGTTTATTTGCAATCTTTACTGAAAATCGATGACCTTGAAATTTCTGTTTTTTTTTATATACCAGATATAAATTATTACAGGTAATGCACTCGTGATAATTTTCGTTCAATCTACACCCCGTGGAGAATATTCCAGAATTTTTTCAAAATTTTTTGTTAAGTACTTTCCGAGATAAGGCGGGGTGGACAGCGATTTTTCGCGATTTTTTAAAAATAATACAAAGAAAAGTGCGCGCAAGTATTACATTATATATATATATTTTTACTCGTGTTTTCACAAGCTTTTATTTGACACCACACTCGATTACCTAGTAAAAAAATTTTTTTTTCACTTCCGATTTCACCCCCAAAACTAACCCCTTAAGTCAAAATTTAACTTTCAAAACTACATGGCTCTGATGAGGCCATCAATTCCTATATTACTACCAAATTTCAACTTTCTATGACAAATAGTTTCGGAGAAAATCGGGTGTGACAGACGGACAGACGGACAGACGGACAGACGGACAGACGGACAGACGGACAGACGGACAGACGGACAGACGGACAGACGGACAGACGGACAGACGGACAGACGGACAGACAGACGGACAGACACCGAAGTGATCTTATAAGTGTTCCGTACGGAACACTAATAAAGAATGTAATAACGAGCCCTTGATTAGCGTTGAAAGCGCTAGGCTGGTTTTTTAGTAATAATAAAAAATACAACATACAAATTTCTTCTTATTTCTTATATTATCCATGGTGTAAAACCTGAGGTTGCTTAATATATTGCTTATTAACTAGAACGCGTTAAAAAAAAAATGTTCCAGTATTTAAAACTCTTGCTATAACGGATATATTTTAAATATTGAAAGAGCACAACATAATTTTTTTAAATAACTTTGAACAGAAAAAAAAATATCAAGAGTTAAAGATCACAGAGATTTAATAAATTTGAAAATGTTTTAGAACAATCTGCATGGCGAGTTTCATTGCCTCTTTCTACTAAATATAATACTAAAATTTGCGTTCGTGCCTACCCACACACTTGCAGAGGTTTTATAGGCTTATTCACCTATCCGCATATTTGTTTTGGTTTGACGCAAAACTGTTTTTGTTTACCACTTTTAAAAGCTAAAACATAATTTTTGAACTGCATTACCGATTGAAATGATTATTACACTGTGGCCTAAGTCGAAAAATATCCGATCAAAGTAAAAAAGTTTCACTAAATTAGTCTAGCAGTTTAATATTTAACTGGAAATAGATATAAACTGTTGGAGATCTACATTGTGGAGGAAAATTGCCATATGAAGAACTTGAAAAGAAGGTAATAACCCTTCTTAAAGAGACTACGCTCTTGTAACCAAGAAAGAGAGCACAATAAGCCAAGAGGCTGCAGTGCCCAAACAGGCACAATTGCCTACTCTGCCTACAACCCATTAACCAACCAACTCTGAATCCTTCAAAAAAAACTTATATTACTTCTTTATTTGAATGAAATTTATGTCTTCTCAAATGTTTTATTCACAGAAAAGATTATAATCCAAGAGAGCTAAGTCAGAGGAATATGGGAGATAATTGGTCAGCTCAAAACCTAATTCATTTATTTTTTACAAAGTTAGTACTGGCTGTTAGCAGGCGCATTGTCTTGCAAAAACAACAAACCCATAAACATATTTCTTCGGCCTTTTTCCATAACTTTTTGGCAAACTTTACTTAATAACAAGAAATAACATTCCGTGGTTACTGTTTTGTCGTATTTCAAGTCATTTGTAAGAAGCAGCACATCCTAATCCCAAAAAATGGAAGCAAGAACTTCTACAGCTAATTTCTGTAAACGAAACTTCTCGAGAGATGAGCCACCAAATTATCACTCCCTTGACTCTTCCTTTGTCTTTGGATCATAACGATGAACCGATGTTTTATTCATAGTCATCATTTCATCCAAAAAGTTGAATGAATTCTCTTCAAAATGGCTACAAATCTATTAGCTGTTGTATTTTTCAGTCGATTATGGTCGGCTTTCAGATATTTAAGGATTCATTTAGCTCATAGTTTATGACACCCATATTAGAATTAATAATGTGAAAAGTCCTATACGTTTCAGTCAAATTCATTTGATCTGCAAAATAATTTCATGCACAGCCTCAACATTTTCTCGGGTAGACACAGAAAACCGTCTTTTCAGAAACAGGACAATAGAGAAGATCGCACAGAACAACCTAAGATACGAGTAATGAATGTTGGATCTGAGGAAATACCCATCATAACCATTGATGAAATACTGTATGCGTTGAAGAACATGAAAAACAGTAAAGCAGCAGGAGAAGACTGATTGGATATTGAAGTTTTGAAACTTGCAGACAACGATACACTTATAAGACTCTGTGAACTTTTTAACCAATGCTTAGAAGAAGGAAAAATACCAAACCACCTAAAACGGTTGGAACAACTCAATTATTGTGGTTTTATATAAAAAGGGAGATAGTGCTGATTTGGAGAACTATCGACCAATCAGCCTTCTTTCCCAGATCTACAAGTTATTTATAAAAATACTCACGAATAGAATAACAAGAAAATTGGACGACTATCAACCAATAGAACAAGCTGCTTTTAGAAGACATTATAGTACATGTGAGCATCTCCTAATAATGAGAATCTTGATAGAGAAGGCTGTAGAGTATAACTTTGAGATTTGCTTAGCTTTTGTCGACTTTCGAAAGGCATTCGACACAGTGGAACATTGGACTTTTTTTAAAGCACTAGAAAATGCGAGAGTGGACTCCAGATATGTGGAACTCTTAAAGTATATATATAATAACGCCACTTCAACTGTTTATATCAATGAAAAAACCAGACCGATTAGAATAAAACGAGGCATAAGACAGGGAGATGTATTGTCGCCAAAGATGTTTACGTTGGCTCTTGAAGATGCATTCAAAAGGTTAGATTGGCATGATAGAGGTATTCGAATAGATGGAAAACGGCTGAATAACCTAAGATATGCCGATGATATCGTTATCATAGCTAAAAATACTGAAGACCTCCAACAGATGCTGATAGAACTAGACATCGAATGTTCGAAAATAGGCCTCTACATGAACATCTCCAAAACCAAAGTCATGTGCAGCACGGATCCGTTGATCCAAATAAACAACGACATACTTGAAAATGTGGAAAGTTATGTGTATCTGGGGCACACAATTGCATTAGGCAAAGAGAACCAAACAGTTGAAATCGACAGATGAAAGAGACTCGCCTGGGGTGCATTTGGTAGACTCGGAGACATACTCAGGAATAAAAATATACCAATGAGTAGACGATCAAAAATCTTCGATCAATGTGTTCTGCCGATTTTGACATATGGGGCTCAGACATTGACTCTAACGAAAAAATCTATGCACAAGCTTAGAGTTACACAAAGAGCAATGGAGAGGCAGATGCTAGGGAATATCTGTGAGAGACCGAAAAGAGAAATGACTGGATCCGAGGGGTGACAAAATGCAGGATGTAGCAGAGGCCGTGGCGGAACTGAAATGGAATTACGAGGGACATATAGCTCGTGATCAAGAGAGAAGATGGCCACACACTATTTTAAAATGGAGGCCATATCTCGGAAGAAGATCCAGGGGACGACCACTCACCCGATGAACAGACGATATCAAGAGGCCAGCGGGATTAATGTAGTATAGAATTGCCCAATGCCGAGAGAGATGGCGATCAATGAGGGAAGCCTATGTTCAGGAATGGACTTCGGCAGGGTTATGAGATGAGATAAGAATTTTCAGTCGATTATGGTCGGCTTTCAGATATTTAAGGATTCATTTAGCTGATAGTTTGTCACACCCATATTAGAATTGACAATGTGAAATGTTTAAAGTCCTATACGTTTCACTCAAATTCATTGGATCTGCAAAATAATTTCATGCACAGCCTCAACATTTTCTCGGGTAGACACAGAAAACCGTCTTCCTTCATTACTGATATCGGTTCTTCCTATCTTAAAAACCCACAACCCAATTTTTGATATGAAGGATATTGTTCCCTTATTGTATTAAGTCGATCGATATTCGATTTTACTAAATTCCCAATTTTTGTCGATTGTCTTCGAAAATTGACTATAATATAGCCCTACTAAATATGGAGCACCAAACTTTGTGTACGTATTTACTAAATATCAAACTACTATTAATAGAAACCACATTTGTATTTGACAATGGTAAGTGCTCTAGGCTAACTAATTATCAATACTCGTAGTAAATAATAATAAATAAGACAATTGAAAATTAATATTACATTTCATTTAAAAATTTCAAAAATCAAATAGAAATTGATGTAAGCTTTTTTATTTCTATAATATTCGTTGGGAAATCACATAAATTACTGGAAAATATTGTGGCATTTTAAGTAGATTTTTAGTTATGTTTTTACTTAGTATTTACTTACTTGACACATGATAACTAATAATACATACACAAATTATTTGATTTTCGTAAAAAAAGAGGATCAAATTAAAGCATATAAAGAACGTATTTCAAGTATAGTAATACATAATTTTCTTCCACTACATACTTTTTCCGCTTAATCATTCCATTTACTCGAAGTTGTTTGTTTTACTTTACTTTGCAATATTTTATATTGCGCTACAATTTATATGACAGCATTATAGATAGTGCTAGACCAAATAAATATTTATTACCTAATGTATTTTGCTACTCTTATTTATGAGTGAGAGAGAATTGTACCCATAAAATTCAGGAAAATTTGCTTCAAAAACTTATTTCGAGTATTAAGCTTATACTTTTAAATAAGAAATCAGTTTCATTTCGAGAAAGGCGTATAAGGCGAAAAGCTTAATTTTATATGTAAATAAAAATATTTTTGAAAGTAATTTCCGAAAGATGTTACAAATTTTTGTATGTAGTGTGCGAAATATCATAAGAAAAAAAAAAACAAATTTACGATTGTCACTATGGAAACAAAAAAAGTTTGGTTACGTAATTTGATAACAAGATTCTAAAGTAATTTATGTTTCGGTTTTTGAATTTAGTGATAAATATTTTGGCTGTAAACTAATGTAAATTGTTGGAATTATTATTGGAATGTGTAAATGAATTAAAGAAAAAAGTTATAACTTTGAAAAACTACGCGTACCTTCAAGATACTGTTCTGGTAGAATATATCAGTGAGGATGAACAAGAACTTTTAGAACGCGCGTGCTAAAACAATGTGGAAAAACTTTCTGTGTAAAAATGGAGAAATTAGTGACAGAAATGTATGAAGAGTTTATTATGATATAATCATTTTCTCGATTCTACTCGTTGACTGGAGGGGGGACTGAAGCTTAAGATAATTCGTTATATTTTGAGTTAATAGATCATATTTTAGTGTGTCAAAACTTATCAAAATTATTGGTAGAGTGTGAAATGTTAAGATTGGATGAAAAGATTGTATCAATTAAAAAATGTTTAAACAAGTACCCATTTTGTTATAGTAGTTGTAGCATTATATGTTATAAAATAAGACACTTATAAATATATTTAAACTAGCCGTGCCCGCGGCTCCGCTCGCGTGGACTTGATTCACCTTTATCGTCACTGCTTATTCGTTATGTTTATATTATCATATAGCTCAAAGGGCCTTAGAGGCCCATGGCTTGGTTGCATACTTGTCTCCACTTCTTTTTGTCTCCTGTTAGCTTTTCCCAGTGCGGGATTCCGATCAACTCCGGATCTTGCTTTACTGCCTAAATCCATGTAGATCAAGGTCTACCCTTGCCTCTTCTTCCAACCACTCCTCTTATTAGGGCTTGCTTTGCATGTCTTTCTTCCTTCATCCTTGACACGTGTCCCAACCATCTTAATCGCTGGTTTATTATGATTTGGCTTATAAGGGGTTTCGTATATAGGCATTTTAATTCGTAGTTTGTTCTTCTTCTCCACAGTCCCTCTTCTTTCCTTCCTCCGTAGATTCTTCTCAAAGCTTTCCTTTCCCACACCTCCAACGTCTCTTTTTCTCTTGCATTCAGTTTCCACGTTTCGCATCTATATGTCACCGTGGGTCTGACAACTGTCGTATATATTCTTTCTTTTGCTTTTCTTGATACATTCTTTGATTTCAATATTGGATTTATTGCCCCCAAACATCTCTGTCCTTTCGCTATTCTTTCTTGTATCTCCATCCTTTCTTGTCCACTCTCTGTTATTGTTACTCCCAGATAATTAAATTTGTCTACTTTTTCAAACATATATCTTTTCCCTAAGTTGTTTATTATATCTAAACTTTTGTTATTTTTATTATCCTTCTTCTTTGTAATATCCATGTATTTTGTTTTTTCCTCATTTATCTTTAGTCCTCTTATCCTTCCCCTTTCTTCTATCCTACTTATGGCTTTTTTTGAGGTACTCGTTTGCTCTTGCAATCACTGCTACATCATCCGCATAGGCCAAGCATTGGCAGGTTTGTTGGTATATCGTTCCATTTGTTTTTATTTCTGACTCCCGGATTATCTTCTCTAGTACCACATTAAATACACATGTGGACACTGGTTCCCCCTGCCTTAATCCTCTCTTCACCTTAAACTTGTCCAACACTTTGCCCTCAACCAACACTTTATTTCTGTGTTATTCATTCTCACCATGCGAATCAATTTACTTGGAATTTTTAGTTCTTCCATTATCTTGTAGAGTCCTTCTCTATTTACAGAGTCATATGTTTCTCTGAAATCCACAAAGACCAAGTGTAGTGCCAAATTTTGTTCTAAGCTATTATCTTGGATTTGCTTAATCGAAAATATCTGGTCTGTAACCGATCTATTTTTCCTGAATCCACACTGGTACTCCCCCAGAATAGACTCGGCTTTCTCTGGGACTCTGTTTTTGATAGTCAACACTACTATCTTGTACACGACATCCAGTAAGGCTATTGGTCTATAATTAGCACATATAATTTTTTCTCCTTTTTTGTATATTGGGCAAATGAGCGACTCTCTCCAGCTCACTGGCATCTTTTCTGTTTCCCATATTTCTTGCACCAACCGACACATTTCATTTTACAGATCTACTCCTCCAGCTTTTATCAGTTCGACAATTTCCACCCGGGGCCTTATTTTTTTTTGGGTTCTGAGTATTTCTCTTATTTCTTCTTTCCAGGGTTTATTTGTCCCCTCCTGCCCTTCAGTTAATTTTGTTTTCTATTTCTCATTCACCTCATTTTCATCTCCATTTAGTATTTCTTTAAAGGATTCCCCCCATCTATTCAGTCTTTTTGCGAAGCTTACTGCTAAACTTCCATCTTTTTTCCTACATATTAGCATTTTGTCTCTATTTATTCCCTTTGTATTTAATAAAAAAAACACGTAAATCGGATAAGTGATTCTTGAGTGCTAAGCGCAGTAATGGATAGACAGACAGACAGAGAGACGTTACATTTTATATATATTATAGATTTTTTTTTGACATGTATTAAATTAAGAATTAAAAAAAAATCACGTAAATCGAATGATAAGCACACTAACGGACAGACAGACAGAGAGACGTTGCGTTTTATATATATTATATAGATTAATATTATTATTATATAACCTGGTCAGAGAATATATGTATGAATTTAAAAAATCACGTAAATCGGATAAGTGATGCTCGAGGGATAAGCGCACTAACGGACAGACAGACAGACAGAGAGACGTTGCATTTTACATATATTATAGATATAGATTATTATTATTACTATATAACCTGGCCAAAGAATATATGTATGAATTTAAAAAAAGACACGTAAATCGGATAAATGGTTCTCGCCTGATAAACGCACTAATGGACAGACAGACAGACAGAGAGACATTGCATTTTATATATATTATAGATTATAGATACTCTCTGCTACATAATATTGTTCCAAATTTAATGATTTACGCTGTGTACTGCAAGGGAACGCGTTAGCGGCAAACTTTTTTCCGACTTCATTCATTATTATCGTCACTGCTCATTCCCTATGCTACCTATCGTAATAAAATATAGCCTGTAACCTGGCCAGAGAACATATGTATGTTTTAAAAAAAAAAGTACGTAAATCGGATAAGTGGTTTTCCAGTGATAAGCGCACTAACGGACAGACAGACAGGCAGACAGACAGACAGAGAGACGTTGCATTTTATATATATTATAGATAGATAACCTGGCCAGAGAAAGCACGTAAATCGGATAAGTGGTTCTCCAGTGAGCGCACTAACGAACAGACAGACAGACAGGCAGCCAGACAGATAGGCAGCCCGACAGACAGAGAGACGTTGCATTATATATATATATATATATATATATATATATATATATATATAATATATATACATATATATATATATATATATATATATATATATATATATATATATATATATATATATATATATATATATATATACATATATATATATATATATATATATATATATATATATATATATATATATCATAAATGTAATAAAATATATATCTATAACCTGGTCAGAGAATATATGTATGAATTAAAAAATTACGTATACCGGATAAGTGATTCTCGAGGGATAAGCGCACTAACGGACAGACAAACAGACATATAGACGTTGCATTTTATATATATTATAGATATAGATTACTATTATTATTATTATATAACATGGCCGAAGAATATATCTATGAATTTAAAAACAGACACGGATAAGTGGTTCTCGCGTGATAAACGCACTAATGGATAGACAGACAGAGAGACATTGCATTTTATATATATTATAGATTATAGATATTCTCTGCTACATAATATTGTTCCATATTTAATGGTTTAGGCTGTGTATTGCAAAGGAACGCGCTAGAGGCAAACTTTTTTTCGAGTCCATTCACTATTATCGTCACTGCTCTTTCGTTATGTTACCTATCGTAATAAAATATAGCCTATAACCTGGCCAGAGAATACATCTATGTTTTAAAAAAAAAGTACGTAAATAGGATAAGTGGTTCTCCAGTGATAAGCGCACTAACGGACAGACAGACAGGACAGACAGAGAGACGTTGCATTTTATATATATTATAGATAAATATATATAAATATTTAAATCGATATTCCGAAATAAAATTTCGGAATATGGTTTGTTACTTGATTGGTCACTACAACATAAAGTCGAGAAATTTGCACATGCAAAAGTTTAATGTTAATATTGATTTTTGGAATAATTTAAAATCTAATAAATTATTGACCAACAAAGATCCCATGAATGCTATATTCCATGCCTTTCCTCCTACGACTATAGTTTTTGAGCCTATACTCTTCATCAGGTAGGCTTTAGGCAACGGTATCGATCGTGAAGATCCGAGTACCGTGGAGAGTCAAGTTGGAGTGACTCTCGCTGGCTTATAGCCTCAAGCATAGTACCTTAAATTTAAGGTACCACGATAGCCTCAATCATGGTACCTTAAATTTAAGGTACCATGATTGCTATAAGCCAGCGAGAGTCATTCCAACTTGACTCTTCACGGTACTCGGATCTTCACGATCGATACCTTTGCCTAAAGCCTACCTGATGAAGAGCATAGGCTCAGAAACTATAGTCGTAGGAGGAAAGGCATGGAATATGCATTCATGGGATCTTTGTTGGTCATTTTGTATGTGCAAATTTCTCGACTTTATAAATATTTAATTCAATCTTAAAAAAATTATCATAGATAAAAAATACATTTGATAAAGCACACATAGTTGGCGACTTTAAGTGATAAATATATTTTGGTATTAAAGCTATTAAAGTCGTCATCATCATCTAGCCTAAATTATAGATTTAGATGAAGACTTTTCAATACACTTTGCTTTTTCATTTCCTTTAACATAGACAAATAGCGTGTCCTTCGTAAGTTGCTTGATAAGACCAACGAACCAGTGAAGAGATGTGTATCCTAAATTCCAGGTAATGCGGTGATAATATTTCGTTAGCCATATCGCTTGCTTACATAATTTTTAAGAAAGCAATTTTAAAGCGAAAGGTTGTTTAAATATGTAGAGGCTTATATTTTCTCCATCGTAAGCAGCTAATGCTTTACAAATAAATGTATTTTTCTCATCCATAAATTCTGGTATATCCATAATAAGCCTCTTATTCATAATGATGTTATTTAATCTTTAAATTAGAAAAATTTTTAAACACAAAATTTTTTCTGGCATATTTTTCTATTATTTTTTTAGGTTCTTCTAATTTCTTAGTAAAATATTTTTAGTTTTGATGAAATATGAATTAATTTACCATACCTTTAAAAAATATAATTATATTTTCAAGTCATCGTTAAAGCTGTATTTTTTTTCTAAAAATTCGTATAATAAATATATTAAAATTCAAGGGTAGAGATAAAATTTAAAATTGTTTTACTATTTCTGTCAAAGGATTGTAGTTAAATATTATATTATGTATTATTAGACAATATCCTTTTTTAGGTAAAATTTTTTTTCTGGGCTTCGAATTCAATCTTCATTGTTACTGGACCACTTTGTAATAAATCTCATTGATGTGAGCAGTTAATATAGATAATAGGAGTATTGGATTTAATTTTCGTTAGATTAAATATGGGTTCCAATTTCAAATTATAATATACTTGACGGAAATTCGAAAACGTTTCATCTAATGTAGGAAATTTATTGTTCTTAAAATCAAGTTGGAGATTCTCGTAGAATTTAAATTCTATATTAATTGTATTATTAATTTTAAAATATATATAAATTAAAATTCAGAATTTAAAAATATATTTATAGTTTACAATGATCAAATTTAATTTTATCAGCTTATACATTAATACGTCTATTGTTCTGGAAAGCAACTAATACTTCACGCGGAGTCTCAGCTTTCGTAAAAGTTTTTACAGGTCATTTAATTCGTAACTGCGAAAAGTGATAAGAATAATTCCCTTTCTATTACTAAGTTTAGTAAAAACTAGCTATCTTTTGAAATACGGCTACAGTAAGATGACGCACTATCCAACAGAGTTTGGGTATTGTAATTTGAAGTTTTTCATCATCAAGATTGGCTACTACAGAATTACTATCATCATTACTTTCTATGAGAATTAGTTTTTGTTTGGAATTCAAAATTATTTTGTTGTAATCTTAAAAAAATTCTAAATACATCTTTAATGGGGTACATAAAGAAACATTTCCTTTATCATCGGTCATAAACTTTTCTCGTAATTTGGCTCTGGATACCATCCTCCATTTTCTAACTTTACACTTTCATTTTGATTATAAAATATGTGGCCTTTAAGTGTAGAAGTTGTTCAGATATCTCGAAAAGAATCAATAGTAGCACCATTTAAAACATAACGTAATGCTTTAAATAAGAATTCTGGTGCAATGTTGATTAATATGGTATTCTTTTAATGGAGTATTGTCTTCTTTAGGTTCTTATAATTGTAAATAAATCTTACTTTTGCAAGATAGAGGATATTTTCCTGTTTGTTGCAGAGCAAATCTTATTTCTTTATTGGATCGTAATGATAGAAAGTACAAAGGAACATCTCCCATAGCGTTCAAATATTCTTTTTTTTTTTAATTTTCGTAAGTTTGATTTATTACTAAATAAAATCAGTCCGTCCTCTTTCTTTTTATAGTTCTTTATACCAAGCTTTATGAAAACAAAAGTGTTTATCAACACTAAACACGAAAGAAACAACATGATTCTTAAAAGAAACCATAAGAAATAGACAACCCCGGAGGATGTGGATTCCTATAGAAGAGAGATCGCAAGCTCCTTGGAATACAATGAATATACATCAGTTGATGACATATTTGAAAACATCAAAAATAGTATAGAAAATGCAAAACTAGCCTAAACCAACAAAAAAGAACAGAAATTAAATCAAAGAGTAAAATAGCTAATGACGCAATGGTAGATAAGACTACAGATGAATACAGAACTATAAATAGAGAGATATCGGGGAAAATTAGAAAAGATAAAAGGCAAAAAAAATGCAGAGGAAATGAAAAACGTTGTAGAATAGAATAAAAGGGGGAGGGGAGGAGGGAGGGAGAGGGGAAGGGGGGGGGAGGGAGAGGGAGGGGGACGGGAGGAAAAAATCTTTTAAACATTTTTCTTCTAAATTTTTTTCTTACTCTCAATTTCCGAGCTTTCAGACTTATTGGTTTGTTACAGGTACATTCGATCTCTTCTGTTTAAAGAACATTCTCTACTTACACTACAGTTTTATTTCAATTAATAATGTGAATCGTAATATTATCACTGACCTTGAAGTGTTACAAATTAATTATGAAGAAAATGAAAATTTTTTCGTCGATGATAAGTCTTTGTCAACGGAAGAAGCAAGTGATTTTATAGAAGATGGGTTTGATAATGTTACAACTGATCATTCATGAAAGCTATCGTCGTCACTTTCAATCCCCGGCTATACATTTTCTTTCCGCCGATCGATGAAACATGACTAAACTGGGATGAAGAAGAATCACTTTCACGTACCATGGTTTGTTTTGATTTGGACCCATCTACAGCGGAACCACTCATGGAACTTTTTTTTTTTAAAACCATCATGATGGAAAATCCTATGATGGAATCGGAGGATGAAGATGCTCCCCCAACAGAAGTAATTCAATTTTGACCACTTTGAGATTTTTATAGGATAGGCAGGAATAGTAAAACAAATATTTACTAATTTATTTTTTTATTACCAACAATTTCTACAAGTATACAATAATGCGCAATGCTATGGATTAATGTTCTATTTCAAATAGTATTCTAGAATCTGCTTAATCGACTTAATATAGATTCTAGTTTATTTGGAATGTTCTTTATCTACTCTTCATTTAAGAATATCTTTAAAAAAACCTTTTCCTCTTCTTTAGATGAATTCGGTATGAAGATTGATAAACTTTTAATATACTTTTTAAAATATCATCTATTTCAATAATTTTAATAACTCCAATCTCCTAGTCTAAACCATGGTATAATTCTGACCAATAAACCAATTTTTGATCTTCATCAGATATCATGTTTTTTGTGATGGTGATTTAAATCAATAATTTGCAATACGAATACCACCATAAATTACTAACTCTTTGGAAACATAGTCAAAAGAGCAATTATAGCTACGAGTGTCAATAAACTCGTCAATTCGATCAAATCGATGTTCAATATTGAACTTAAATTGACAACATAAAGATTGTTTTGGTTTCGTTCGTATTTTTTCGTTTTTTCCTCACTTTCTTTAATTTTTCTTTATTCTTTCTGCTCTTCAGGACATTTATATATCAAAATTTGGGATTAGGGGGCCTGTATTACTATTTAATTTTTTTTTGGGAAGAAGATTTACCCTGTTTGTTGGGAGGAGTCTATCTAAAATATAAAAATTTAGAGTATTATGTTTTGGTTTTATCTTTAATCTACTAATTTCTTTTTTATTAAAAAACTTAATGTTACTTTCCTTGCTATAGAAAAGTAATGTATTCGTGAAAAAATCTCAATCCGTGCTGTTTCCACGTTCCCCTT